>BMAU01019793.1:1200000-1849903 GCA_019973935.1 Trichonephila clavipes | reverse complement strand
TGTCCTTGGTGTTTTGAAATATGATTATATTTATAGTTTTCAAAGAACAATGAAACAGCAGTAATTGCAACGGTAGTATTGGTTAATGGTTAGCTACAAAGTCGTGCAGTCTCCATTATAGGAAAATAGAAAACCATTTCGGCAAAGTTAATGAGCGTGCAATGTTTAACAAACTAAATACCATAGTTTGAGTAACAGCTAGCATTTTCATTTACTATTTTATTATCTTTCAAGGATCATATAGTGGAGAAAAGACTTTTTAATGTTTAAATTTGTTCATGTGCGTGAATAATTCAAATAGAAGTTACAGCAATCCCTGGATAAGTTGATTTTTTCCAAATTATAGTAATAAGATTTTTATGGATTGCTTAAAAATGGTTTAAGTATTGAAACACCACAAGAATAGCTAGACACTTCGGTAAAACACAACAACACACCAAGATTTACAATTAAGAATATTAATGTATAAAATTGAATTTTATTGTATACATTCTTACAGTAAAATTGTTTCTGAAAAATATAATACATTTTGTGAAATAATTTATTGTTTAAAAAAACTAAAACACACTATAATTATCCAGCTATTAAAAACAAAAAATACCTTTAACATAAGAATAAAATGATTTTACGAAAAATAATGCTGTTATGTTAAAAGCGTGGGATGCTCGAGAGATGGTATCTATAATATTTTACCAGTTCCATTCCGAAACGCAGATTAGTGTAAAATGTAGTGTCGAATCACCCCCACGCTTTTACCAAGATGACATTAATTTTTTTCGTTAGTAATTTTATACTTATATTAAGATTTTTTTACATTTTAGTTCGTATAGTTTTTTTTTAAAACTATAAATAATTTTTAATTTTTAGTTTGATTTGCAACAAAAACAGGCTTTTTTAGCTTTTAAACTATTATTTATTTATTTTCATTATCAGAAAAACTGGACAGTTGTTAATACTCATGGTAAGAAATTGCTGACCTTCAGGCCTTTCTCTTTAGGGTTTAACTCAACTTTTAGTCTACCAAATCTGGAATGGGATCTGGAATTTGCTGTCGCACAATCTGGAAAAAATCAGATAAATAGTTAATCCTGATTATCCTTATCAGTACAATGGAAAAAATGGGTATTGCCATCGGTTCTTGACAAGTGTGCAAATTTTTATTTTATTCGACCTTTAAAGAGTAAAAGTCGAGTTCAAAGATTCTGTTGCAAAGGCTAGCTTATAAAAACGTGTAAAAAATAGATAAAAAAAGGTGAAGAATAATATTTACATATGTACTCCAAAGCTAAGTTTACATTATTTATCGTAAAATTAAAAAATATACATTTACCTCTGTAAACATCCACAAAATATAAAAAAAATGAAATAAATCTTTGAAGGAGAAAAAAGCTTTTCGCTATGGAGATGAGTTTCATTAAAGGCAGTTACATTAATAACTAGTAAATGCTTCTGTCTCATATAAAACTGGAAAAAAATTTTTTGAATCTTAACAAGACAGATTTATCCCTGTTTCTGTTTACGGTGTAAGAAAATTGAAATTCTAAATATAAGAGGGGAAAACTAAAACAATTTTTAGTGAAATATATTTCATGAGAAATAGAATGAAATAAGAAATGACTTCAAAAATGAACTAATAAAAATAAATTAAAAAATATTAATGCAACTGTGCATACATATATTTATAATTAAATGAACTGTGTGTGTTTATTCCGATACATGACTAGAGTTTATTTTTATAATGGCTGTTTTTGATTATATATAGTAGGCAAACACAAAGTAAATAAACGCATCTCACATAAAACTGAAAACATGCATGCATGTTCTTTATTTATCTCACACTTTTCATATTGATTCATAAAATAAAATGTATACAAAATAATATACATCAATTACATTATACATAAATATAATGTTACTTATAGTACATGATAACATTTTTAATAAGGTTGATTTACTTTCAATATTAATATCACTTAAAATATTAATTACATTAATACTCTCTGCCAATATTAATTGCTGTGGCAACTAAAGTACGATACGTGAATGTCATTAGATACGTGATTATTTACGAATCGTAAAAACATCGCATCAATGGTTGTACCATACCAAGTCGTCCCCCCTGCTCTATATCAGAAACAAAGTCCAAATTAAGCTCTAAATTTTAAAAATTGTACTCATCTGAAGATTTCATCTTTATCGAAATCAATATAGAAATCGCCGCCATGTATGAGTGGAAGTACATGATACTGTTTCTTCAGTGGTTTCAATCCCTTTCCGTGTATTCAAAAGCTCACGTTCATTACTTAATACTGAGCTTCTTCAAACTTTTCAATATTTGTGACCCAATATTCAATCATAATTTTCATTGCGCCCCCTCATCAATAACAATGCCTTAAATTAAATAATACTATACTTTGACGTATAACCTCCAATATGACTTTTTTACATCTTAAGTGCCACTGGTGTATATAAACGTTTCACTCACTCAAAGCGTAATTGCCCCTACGTATATATACGTCTTCTCTAAAGAATGATTTTTTTTGTGCAAATGCTATCTATAAAATTATTCCGAAGTCTTTGAAATGCTATAAAAGAGCCTTGACAGTGTTTACAAAGGATTTACTTATTCCTGAGGATTTATTTTTTTATTATTTTCTCCTCCTCAATACATCGTATACGCGTGCCTACGTAAATGGTGGCATTAGCGAGTGAATCTCGTAACTTTTAACAGGCAGTTAAGAGATTACTAAAAAATGCTCAAATGATCAAATTAAGCGTTAATTTTTGTGTATATTTTCATGTATAACAACCCCATGGGGTCACTGGTAATTATTAAACTTGATCTTCGTATTGTAGGAGTGGTGATCATAAAATACATCGTGCAGTACTGATACATTTATAAGTGTACTATATCCGTGTAAATGTGTATTTTATTTTTTATTATGTAGAATGTATATTGTTTGTTTGCTTTCAGTAGATTAATAATTTTTTTTAAAAAAAATCTTTGTTTTTTGACTTTTTCATATACTCACGCTCCCCTAGAGGGGTGCCCTACAGTTTGAGTAACGCTAACTTAATATATATAAAATAATAAAATGGATTTCTCAAATCTTCTCTCATTATGTACAATCACTACATAAGAAAAACATTCAAAATGATAGAAACGTTTCAACTATTAGTTCTTTCCATTGTTTCTTTCCGTACCTTATAAATTAAGAGAGTAAACGAGACAAACGGAAGAAATTTTTGTGGGAGAAAGGAAATACATCTTACTTAAAATGTATTACAAAACAACATATTCATTATTTTATAATAATAATTTCCCTCCTAGGGCAGGATGTTATAAAATTGATTATTAAAAATCATTTTCTAATTTCTCGTGACAACCATTTGCTTAAAAAATGGTGCTAAAACAAAAATCTAGTTAATTAAAACCGGCAAAAAAGATTAAATGTCCTAAAAGTGACAACTGTTAATGGAACTGTTTAGAGTAAAAGGCTAAATTTTAAAATGAAGAATATATATTATTATTTATTTTAAATAACTGTTTTAAATCGATCACTTTTTCTTTAAAAGTTATGCTTGTTGAACAGAAAATATCGATGAGTTCAATTTTGCATATTATGTTAGTAGCGTAATTTTTCAATTGTACATCGGAATATTTTTTAAGTATAAACTAAAAGTTTTTATGAAAGATAACAAATTTTAGTATTGATAAATTTTTAAATCGGTTTCAAAATTATATTTTAATCTTCATTATATATTAGGGTAACATAGAAAAATTACATTTACATGCATTGTAAATAATTATTCATATTATTATAAACTTATAAAGAAATGCTAAAGGTAAAAAGTCGTGAAAAAGTCGTGTTTGGCTCATCACCAATGACTCCAATAAGAAAAACAAGAGTAAACGTAGTTTACATTTTTTTAAAAATTTTACTATTTTTTTAAGGCTTAGTCCAAATTTCACTTATCGATAACAAATAACTTTAATTTTTAAACAAAAAAGGCAAAAAGAAATGGTACGTATAACTGAATTCTTGTAAAAAGGGTATTGGATGAAATACACAAAAACAGTTTTTAGTTATTAATTTTTAAACAAGTTTTTCAATCTTTGGACAGATCAAGGATGATAACATTTGCGGCACGGAAAACAATCGTGTCATTTTTTATACATAAATGACGAAGTTATTAAATTTTTAATTGAAATTTTGAAGGGTTTTTTTTTTTTTGAAAAATCGTGAAAAAAATTTTTTTTGGTATTTTATATTATAAATCAGATTCTAAAAACCCAAAGTATGAACTATTTTAGAACAGAGCGCCGATTCATTACAATGATAAGAAATCCAAGTCGAACGATTGAAAAATTATTTTCTTAAAAACGCATCAATATTAATTCATTTTTGAAAAAATCGTCAAAAATGGAAAATATCGTTATTTTGTGAATATATATATATATATATATATATATATATATATATATGTACCTCATCGTGAAGAAATAAATGATCTTTCCGTTTCTGTAATTATTTTTAGTCTGATTTCAGTAAGAAGAGAATAATAATAATTTTAAGAACTATGAAAAAGTAGGAACTCTTTTCTCCTTCGACAGCGACTTGGCGCATGATCAGAACACAGCGTAACGCTTCTATGTTAATAATTTTATAAATTTCACTCTTCATAAAATTTTCATACCTTGAGCTTTGTATGAAAATCTATTCTTTAGGAGTAAACTCAAAAAATCCATTTATTCCTCATGATTGCGAGATAATTGGAACTATTAGACCTATATACTGAAATTTTGCAAGCATGTTTCTTTTGTTGAGTAGAGATACGCTGTGAACGAATTTTGCGAAAATCAAGTACCAAGGTGAGTTGCAGGGGATCTTGTGTAACATCAAAGTACAGTTATATTAAACTAGGGATCGATAAATCAATTCTCAAAAGCCTTATTGAATCAATTATAGTTTTAATTTAGCATCCTCTTTTGTAAATCCTTATAATAAGTAAAACTTTTGGAAAATAAATCAAACTGGCTCTTTTTCCTTAAAATTATTAGCAGTTTATGCGCTTTATTCTCGTAAAAAGAAAACAAAATCTGTCACAAAAATTCTTGTTTAAGCATTCAAAGCAAATTTTTAATTAAAAGGAAATGAAATCTCCTCTTGGAATAATGTTTTAATGATTCTTTTCTCAGAGCATGTTTACTTACATAAAGACAAAAAAAATAACTTTTAAGCGGAAGTCTTAAATTGAGTTCATATCACCGTGTCTTTTTTTCCAGGTAATAGTTTTAATTTAAAATATTCTCGAAAATTGAAATCTTTCTATTTCGTTGAAAGGATTTCTGTTTTTTGTGATCACAAACATAAGCAATTTTACTACATTTTTTTAAAATGAATCATCGAGAAACAAATAGATAGCGTGTTATTACTGCAATGACTTTTCTATTTTAAAGATAAAAAAAATACTTCAGTATTCTAAAGGCTTGTTATTTCTTCATTTTAACCTGAGGAAAAGGTCCAAATTTTTATTTAAAAGTTATTTTACTAATTCAGAGGCAGATATGTTGATAGTGGAACTAGATTCAGTAATACTTTTAAAATAAGATAATTAAAACTGAGAATATATTTAAGAAATACTTGTGTATGTTAGTTATACAGGCCGTGGTTAGTGTAGTGGCTAGCGCATCGGACTCCAGACCGGAAGACCTGGGTTCGATAGTCCATGCCACCAAATACCCTCCGAGTACACACGGAGTACGTGCTCTATAAATCAATGGATCCGAAAGTCTTGTGGGATGAATCACGAGTGCAGGGAACTGGAAAATATTTCCCTTCCCTTCAGTTCAATACTTAACTTGTGGAGATTGGTGATGTCGCCATCTATCGCCCGGGAAATTTCCACGAGCTAATTCGTACTGTCACTTGTATGGTTCTCAAGGCCAAGGGCAGGCGTACTTCTAGCCCCTTTCCATGATAAATTTCGTGGGCCTCGATCTGACTACGCCAGACCGGTCGCATTATCCACAACAACAACAACAGCAGTTATACAAGGTGTACCCGAATTTGATTGACAAATTGAGAGAGGTAATAGCAGGCAGCATGAGGCAGACAAATCAACATTGAACAGGGGGGCGCGAACCACATTTCGTTGGTGAAAATCACGATAATGGCAGCCACCAGGAGGACGTTGCGCCAGACGAGGGGTGTGAACCAACAAATGCGGGGATATGCTTATACGACCCAAACGCTGTTGGGCGGTATTACAGGGAGTACCAGTCACTGTTAAACAGAACGTACGCATCATGCGCAATGATGCATCTGCCCATTTTTCGTTTGCGGTGCGTTTTCACCTATATATTACATATACCGGGAGGTGGATTGGACATGGAGGACCCGTTGCATCGCTTCCATCCTCCCTGCAACTCAGTCCCTTGGATTTCTCCTATGGCCGCCTGAAACCGCTTGCGTATGAGTGAATGATGGCTACAGTGGAGGGTCCCACGACATGAATCGTCATCGCTTCAGCTGGCATCGCCAGAACAGCACATTTCTTTGAACGTTTCCGACAATCTTTTGTCCGTAGTATCGGCTGTGCTATGACCCACGTGGCAGCAACCACCAACAACTCTTGTGTTCGTATTGTAAGCATGCTTTATGTCTAATAAATGTTTTCCTACCTCTCATAGCCTCTTTTCGTTCCACTCGCCATCCCAACCCTTTTTTTAAAACCCAATGCTCTATGTTGATTTGTCATCCCCATGGAGCCTACTATCATTCCTCTAAATTTGTCGGTCGAAATCAGCAACACCCTGGATACTAAACGTTGTGTATTCACTGTCAAATACATACATATTAACCGCCGTATTCACCGCTAACGAAACCGCAGTTAAAGGAAGAAAACGGGTGTTTTGACAGGTAAAATAAAATAAAAACTTTACATCAAAAAATATCGAATGTTAATGAAATTTCTTAAACAAATGTTTTTCAATCCAGCATGCCAAAAAGAACTTATTAGGAAAGCGTAAATGTTAGCTTCTACATGCTATGAAAGAAAATAAGCTCCAATTCAAGAGCACAACTTTTACGAATTCTATAACATCTGCTAATTTTCATTCTCATCAATTGACAGTGGTTCAATGCTGAGAGTTCCGATGCCATTAGCATTCTTTCTGTTTCTTTACAAGGCAACCATAACAAAACACTCACTCACTCTGAGCTTGAAATTTAAAATTTCCTTTATATTAAAGCATATGGCCCTATAATCTTATCTCGATTTTAAAAATAATTACACTGCTAATCTTGAGACGAATATTATTCCACTTGAATGTCAACATTACTAAAAATTAAAACATAGTTATAGATTGATTCATGTAAAAAAAAAGTTAAAATGAATGAAAATGTTGTTTTTGTTGTTACTAATGCCACCTGATCGACAAAGGACAGATTAAGGCCCACGAAATTCACCGTAGCCAAGGGCTAACTGACGCCTGTCGTTAGCCGTAGCTTTGAGCACCATACAGGTTACACAATGATTTAGCTCGGTTTTACCCCAATTTTGAGGGAGAACATCCTGGGGTGTTCAATGGCCTCCCACATCTCTCCCCACAACCAACCTCATGAGAGGAATTGTGGTTCGACGGCTGTTGAAAGTACCCCCATGTCGCTAAGTCAATATACATGTCTTCTCCAAGATTCGAACCCAGGCCTGATGGCACAGCAGTCAGCGTCGCTACCCACTATACCGGATGGGATGAAAATGTAATAATTGTGTGCGTGTTTTAAAAATTTATCTATATATAAATTTTGTAACTGTAATCAATTCTGTACCAAAACATTAATTGCTGTGTTTGGGAGTTGGCTCGTTAGCTAGTACTGACTCAGAGCTGAAAAACAACTGTTAGTAACCAAGAAAAGGGAACTACAAAGTTGCACAAATACTATTTCAAGTTAAATATTTGTTGATGTCTTTCAAATGGTTTTATTTTAACAATATTTATAAAACAATATCGCTAACATTGAGCGAATGGCCCGCACAGCCTCTTTCAATTTCTTGTTTTTACATTTTCATAAAACACTATGTATAAAAAAGTATCGCTAACATAGAGCGAATGGCCAGTGTACAGCCCCCTTCCAATCGTTCTTTTTTACTTATCTCGCGTAAACAATAGTACACACCTTATAATTTAAATAGCGCCATCTAGTGGCGTACATGAGCCCTAACATACTCCCTCCCCATCAAGAAGTTATTCTTGATGTAGAGGAAAGCTTATGAATTGGTCTTTTAAATCGACCTTTAACAGTTCTAAGAGTTACTACTCTTACCACACCATCCTTACCTGGATGCGTTTCAATTACTTTACCTAAAGGCTAGGTTGCTGGAGGAATGTTATCCTCCTTAATGATTACAATTTCTCCAACCTTAAAATTATTGTTAGATTTCCATTTGAAGGTTTACAAGTGCCATCAAATACAACACGTAATTTCGTTGAAACACTGTCACCTTTCATAACAGCATGATGAGGAAGAAAATAAATTTTTGAGTCCACAGATTTCACATTGTTTTCCACGGGTATCATATGCCCCAATGATTCGTATTCTATCAAAAAAAAAATTATACTGCCCTTCAAAGTCCTTATCTACTTGAAATCTTCTCTCCATTGCAAGCAACCGAGAAATTGCTATTCCTTTAGTGTTACCCAACCGTGAGGTGTCTCTGTATATCGGTAATTTTACTACAAATCTACCCTCATCATTATATTTAAAATGGTTTTCACAAAATTGTTCCTCATCGGATAGAAATTGTTTTTAACGGATAATTCCTCCGTTTCCCAAAATCTCTGAAGAAGCGAATCGGTATTTAATTCGTTTTCAGTACTTAAAAAATGAGAATATAACTCATGCGGTTCCTTATTTTTAACATTAAGGGGTTTCCTGAAACAACCCATCCAAACATAGTTCTTTGTGCAATGGGTTCATTTTTAGAACCAACAATTTTTCCACTGCGAAGAAGTCAAAAAAACAATCAGATCCTAAAATTATATCACATTCTTTAGGACTCATAAATTCCTCATCTGAAAGAGGAATCGATTTCAAGTAATCTAAATCCTTCACATCCAAAAACTCCTAAGGAATTTGTGAAGTGACTTTATTTAAAATGAAAGCGTTCACTTCCAAACGCTCATTCGAAGACTGTGATCCGATAACCAAATCAAAGCAGCCTTTAGTTTGACCTGCAGTAATCCCCACGATTCCGCGAAGAGAAATTTTTTTTTGTTACTGCTTTTTATTTTTAATCCTAAAATATTTACAACTCTTTCTGAGATAAAATACATTCAGACCCAGAATCTAATAATGCTTGGCAGATAAATGATTCATTAGAATTATTATTATAAATTATCTTTACATTTGCTGTGGGCAGAAAAGAAAGATTTAATTGACTGTTCACCGAAGTCCCAGAATAAATCTGCGATTCTCCCGCTTGACCTTTGAACTCACTCGCTTCATTGCGAGTCCCTGCGTTAGCTCCCTCCCCCTGTGAAGTTGCATTACTCTGTAACGAATTTGTAAACAACGCGTTTCCGTTAGGCCTTTTTTCATGTAAAAGAGTATTGTGGAACTTAGAAGAGCATAGAGAACATTTTAAATGGTTATTTGGGCAAGATTTATATTTATGATTATTTAAACATAAAAAGCACAATGAAAAACGTTTTACAAAATTTTTTCTACAAATAACATCCATGCTCTTAAATTGAATACACTTAAATAAGTGGTGTGTTCCTTTACATTTCAAACATTTTAAGATCATATCATTTTCTATATTAGAATTTGCATAATTACTTCTTATCGGAATTTTACATTCAAATTCATTATTTAACATTAATTCTAAAGAAAAACACCTCACGTTTAGGAAATCAAGGAAAGCTTTCATGTTTGGAAATTCTTCTTCAGATGATTTAATAGCCCATAAACGTCTACTTTCTGGATCAATTTTTTGTAATAATAAATAAATTAACCAGCAGTCTTTACTAGAAGCTTGCTCACCTAAAGCATTATATATATATATATATATATATATATATATATATAAGCCCTCTTAGGCATTCATCACTCGTGTCCAATAATTTACGCAAATTAAAACAATTAGCTTCGGAAATAGGTTTTTGATCCAAAAACGTTTTAATTAATGACTGAACAATTTGTTTTTTGCTGTCATACCTATCTAACAATTTTTGCCAAGCTTCTTCATATGAATCATTAGATATAGGCATATGCTTAATTAACGAAGCTGGCTCATTAGTAAGTAGACCCTTCAAATACTGGAATTTTTCAACGTTCGATATTGACACTTGTGAATGCACAGTAGAAACAAATAAATCTTTAAAATTTTTCCAGTCCTTAAAAGGACCATTAAACTGTGGTATACTCAATTTTGGTAACCTAAAATTACCAACATTTGAGTTCGAAGTAATTGAACTCGCTACTGAATTTTGTGTTCTACCTTGATTCGTCTTTCAAATGGTTTAATTTAAACAATATTTATAAAACAATATCGCTAACATTGAGCGAATGGCCCGCACAGCCTCTTTCAATTTTTTGTTTTTACATTATCATAAAATACTATATATAAAAAAGTATCGCTAACATAGAGCGAATGGCCAGTGTACAGCCTCCTTCCAATCGTTCTTTTTTACTTCTCTCGCGTAAACAATAGTACACACATTATAATTTAAATAGCTTCATCTAGTGGCGTACATGAACCCTAACATAATTTGAAAACGTGGCATTGTCAAGTGGCTAAAATCGGTCTTTTAGACCTTTCTTTCTGCCTCTCGTCGTTTTCCGTTTCCATTCTGTCTCTGGGAGTCTCAGCACGCTCAGTCACGTGTCATGACGCCTGCAAGTGCTGCCATCACATGAGCCCTTCGATATATGGAATTGTTCTTTCTTTCTTTCTTTCTTTCATAAATACCGACACAAAAATTTCATGAAATTGCTTTAAATTTATGTAAAATATATAACTTAATCCTAAATTGTGTGTGATTTTAATGAAGTCTCACGTAAGACACAAACTTTTATAATTTTTAACGTAATTAAGAAAATAACGCGAATGTGATAAGCTCGTATAAGATAGCTCATATTTCTCATCTCTTAGACATAAATGTTTCTGTAAGCAGAAAATATATAAGTATTAAATAAAATTCTTGGAAAAATAAACTAGGAAAATAAATGAGAACGCAGAGTCTTTTCTAAAAGTATTATTCAGCCATATTTCTATATGTTGCTTTGTTGTGTTTCCCTTTTTTTCTAAGAATTAAAACCTAGGAAGCTTGTTATATAAAACGTAACAAATTCTACGAAAATGCCCATCACAAAAATGTTTAAATTATTTTGATGAATTTAATTTCTCTAGCTTTGTTCATTTAAAACCCCAAGGAGATTTAAACAAGTCACTTCCTTTCTCTCATAAAAAGGATTTATTTTACCATATAGGTACACGTAGTCCCATTCATCTACTAAATATGGCAGACGTTCATCAGATTACGGAATGGCTACAGATTTTATCTTTCAATAATTTATCTAGCAGTTACCTGATATATATAAGCAGGATCTTCTCATTTTCCTTATCAAAAATATATCCGACTGCACGTCAATTGGCTTTCTTTACGATCAACACTTCTAAGGGTAAAGGCTGGGATGAACTGGACTATGAAAGGGAATAAATTATTTCAGCGTAAATGTGCAATTTGTATTGCGTAACATTCATCATTTAATAATTGTAGCCCATTGTTACATTATATTTCGTAACATAATACATAGATAAAAGTATTAATTATAGTTCATTAGTGAACAAAATCTGTTATACTGGAGGAATATAGAGAAAATTTAAATTTTTGAAAATGAGTCTTTTTTTTCTTAAGCATTCATAAGTTTGTATTGAATTGGGCAGCATTTTGAAACAAGTTTAAATACTTCATTATGTCAAATTTTATTTCAAATGTTACGCAATTTAATAACCTAGTATAAATGTCTTGAGAATTATTCTGTATTGTAAGTTGGATAACAAGGTGCAATTGACAAAAATATCACAGTTCCATTTTCTCTTTCGAAAGCTAAATTATTGGAAATATTAAAACGCGCAATGCTGTTTTCTCTGCAGTAACACTCACCTTTGGGGGAAAATGAGTTTTACAGAAAAAAGTCTTCCCAGCTTGAACTTGAATAAGATTATGACACCCATAGAAGACATCAGCAGGATTACCGCATCAGCTACTTTTATCGCCCTTTGCGACGTATTTGTCGAAAAATGATATCGCTGTGGAACCTTCCAGAAGTCACTGAGATCGACACTTCAGGAAATTTTCGTCAGGCGGTACAAAGGCCGGTAAAGTTCAGGAGTCAGGCTGTACAAAGAGCCGATAAAGTTCAGGAGTCAGGCTGTACAAAGGCAGGAAAAGTTCAGGAATCAGTCTGTTCAGATCAGTCTTCAGTCTTGACTGCTATCAGAAAGATAGTGTGTGATGCTCCGTTGGGTGGGGGTATTATCTCTTCATCTACGCGACCATAGTTTGAGGGGATAAAAAATTGACCACCAAACTCATCCATAATAAAATTAGTTTATCATGATCTGAATTTATATTCAACCAAACAACACTAGTCTAGGAGGCTTATGATCAGGAGTGATGAAACTTAAACTGTAATTCTAACAAATAGCGCAGTAAACCACCGATTCTATATTTATAGATGATCTCCTAACTTACTAGAATCCGCTCTAGTCTTCAAGCTAAATCTAAATTATCTTACCGCTATGCCACAGCGAAAAGCTACAGTTTTTATATCGTCAAACTAATTCTTGATCCCACTTGATCCGGCAAATGGATAATCTTACGGCTTCGAACTTCACGTAGAACTCTCCTAGCACTTTAATGGCACTATTAGACCTCCTCCTTAGAACTATCATAACTCCGGGACCTCTACGCGAATACAAAAGCTCCATCATATACACTTCCTAATTTACATAAGTTGTCTTCTTGGGTGGTTGGAAATAATTGCCATTTAACCCCAAAGTTTTCACAAGAGCTTTATTAGTAGAATCACGATAAAGCCCCGTCACAAGTGTTCCAGCGAGTCGTTTCTGAAACGCTGTAAGGCTTTTTAAAAGAAAGGCATTTTCCCATTACTGTGAGAAACCTGTTTTTTTTATAATTCTATGTGTAAATATGTCAAATTCTTCTTCGGGTAGTCATTTGTTCATTCTTGTTCATTGAAAAATTTGCTATGATTCAATTTGATTCATTTGCTGCTTTATCAACCCCGCAAATTCGCAGCAATATTTTTTTTAATAAAAATTCTTATCTGCAAATTCTCTTAAGCATATATTTAATAAATTACTCAATATCTATCTTTGCTCTCTCTCTCTGTGCGTGCGTGTAAGAGTATGAGTGAGTGAGATTCACACAATCACTCCTCACAAGATCTTCGAAGCTTCAAGACCTACTGTCTTAAAATTGGGCAGACATTTTTCTTTTGTTAAGTACATATCCGTTAAGAACGAGTTTAGAAAAAATCGACTCCCAAGGAAGGTTGAGAGGTCGCTATAAGCAAAAATTTCCGTTTTTGAACTTTTAAATGTGCATGCATCAAATTTGACAAACACGTTTCTTTTGTAAATTCGTGATCAAACTAAGATAGCCGAGTGGTCAGGGTCATGAATTGCAGTGTTGGTATTGTTTATTAACGTTTTTAGTAGATTAACCGACAAGCGAATTTTATTTTTTCAATTTCTTCTATTAGTTCACTCTCTCCCTATATATATATATATATATATATATATATAATTTCAATCGTGACACTAAAATACTAATTATTCTTCCACTCAAGAATTCAAACACATTTTAAAATCTTTTAGGGGATGACGCTTGATGTGTTTTTCAAATGTTGATTCCTTAGATAAATTTTATTTTTTAATGTTAAATTTATTCCGCGTATTTTTTAACGAAGTTAGAACTAGCACCAACAGATGACACCCGTAAGTTTTCTAACAAATTTTTTCTTGGTTTCAAATGTATTTTTTATGCATGTAGTGGATGACACTTGATGTTGATACAGTTTTTTTTCAAATATTAATTCATTAATGAAATTTAATTATCTGAAATTAAACTTTTCTTTGTTGACCGTAGTAAAAATTGATTTTATTACATTACTTGTTATGTACCCACTCATGTTTATTACGTAAAAACAAGCGATCAGTTGAACATGTTTATTACAAGGAAAAAAAACTATTGCGAAAAAAAATGCTTTCAAATGGTTCTACTTTCTGTTATAAAATTAATGAAAGTCTGATATTAATGTTGACATGTTTAAAGGTTTAATTTACTTTTATTCACCAGAACTTATGGAAGTTATCTTTAAAAAAGACATTAAATTTACACTTATTTCCACTACACCCGTACTTTAAATAAAATTTCAGCTTTATCATTAACTAAGACACATTATCATTGCTTATCTACAATGTCTTATTAGGAACACAGAATGCACATTTCACTACTTGATTTGATTTCATTTTAAATTTCGGAAAGGGTGAGAAAAAAGTACTCACATTGCTTTCACTGGCGGCCATCATAAAATATTCACTTAACTCTACATCGTCTATTTTCATTGTGATACGTGAAATGGTCTCTAAAAGCAGGCTGGCAGTAGGAATCATTGATGAAGTATTCCTTCATTTCCTCACTCTTTGACTTTTTGGCGGGAAAAAAAGACAACTGTGAAGAATTATTTTTGGTTATAAGGATATAATCATTATCCATCACGACTATTAAGAAATGGAGAAGCTTTAGATGAGTAGTAAAGATGTTGCAGTACATTCGTCATAGATGTATTGTGAACTAATTCCTTTTTGCTTCTAGTAAAGCTATTTCGGGTTGCCAGCGGCGTCACAGAAACTAATTAGATATTTGCTGGTTATCTTCCTCCGTGCGAAAGATCGTAAGCCTATTATCGTTGTCTTAAGGAATTGGAAGAGTAATTCCGCTTTTTTGTCTCTTTTTTTTAGACATAATTTCTTGTTTTATGTGTTTAGAAACGGTTTTTGTAATGACTAAAAAGCTTTTATAAAGCCATTTTGTGATGTAATGAATACTAATCATTTTTAAGCAAATAATTGAGATTTATGTATGTGTGTGTTAGGCTTAAGATAATTCTGTTAGGCTTAAGGTAATTCTGTAAGATGTGTTCTGTTAGGCTTAAGGTAATTCTGTAAGATGTGTTCTGTTAAGCTTAAGGTAATTCTGTAATATGTGTTCTGTTAGGCTTAAGGTAAACACTACTAACAAATTATTTATAGTCCACACATTTAAATTAAATTTTCTATATTGGTTGCATTCTATAGAGCATTAAATTCTCAATCTTTTTTTCTGCCGCGGTGCACTTTTAACAATTCCCAAAAATATTCAGCACACAAACAAAATAAGTTTAAAAAATGTATCTGTAATACGCTATAGAAAATAGTTTATGATAATAACTTTCAATGTGTTAAATAAAACATTACGAAAAGGATAACAAAATAATCCGGGAGTAATTAATTACAAATTAATTATAAGAATACTTTTAAGATTACCAGGACATGCTCGAAAGAGTAAAATGCAAAAAATAAGAATATTTGTTTATGGGACATATAGTTTAAAAATTTCAAATAGAATTTTCGTGATCTTCTTAAAAACAATTTAACCATTCTGTAGCAATACAAAAATAGTTTTTTAGTTAAAATTTCTTTTTTGCTGTTTAATTTAAGTAGACTTGGTACCCTTTGAGAAAATTTCTTTATTTACGTATTTAAAAATTATATTTTAGCATTTTATGCAATGTTTCTATTCAAGAAAATGATACCAGAGGAAATTTTTCATATATTATTCACACAATTTTAAAAATTTAAATTTTTTGAAGAAAATTGGGAAAATTTTTAAATCCTACTCCTTTTGTAAAAATTAATTTTTTGACCTGAATTTTTTTTATAATATTCTTATGGATATTCTATAAACAACTTTAGGAATCGATTTTAGAATAACTTTATTCCTTTTTGAGAAAAAAAAAATGTTGATATACAGGCTAAAAATCAACGAAAAAGCCAACATGTCTTACATTTTATTTTTTTTTTAAATTATTCAGTTTATAGCAAAACGGATCCCTAATTTTATTACATGCTTTATTTTTAACACGCAGGAAAAAATGGAAGTGATTGGTAAATAATTGTCGAAGGAGTAGCATTTTGAATGCACTAAGGTTTCGAAAAACACAAACTGAGAAAAACCACTTTAAAGTTTATAATTCTGAAAAAAAAATATTATAAGCTTAGTTAAACTTAAAATACCACTTTAAGATATTACTTATACGTTTTTCTTTAAAATAATTGCATTTTCATATTTTTTCAATCCACACATTTTTATAAATTATCAACTTTTAGAGAGTACCAATTGCACCAGAAAATTGAAGAAAGACGTTCAAATTTTTTTTTTCTGTCACGACAGAAACTTTAGCTGTTTTTCTTCTTATAATATTAAAGTATTACATTTGTATGAAAAATATATCAGGAATAAGAACTGAAATTATAAAATTATTAATATAAAATGCCTTAATTTTAAAATTTTACATGCACACATTTCACAAAGAAAAAAAATGATTGTATGTATTACCTCGGAAATATTCTGCTTTATATATTGCTTATTCTTTTTTTAATGTTATTATTTATCTTTATATTATAAATTAGATTTTTTTTTATCAAAACGCTTTTTTTAGCTTTTTTTCCTAAGGGGGCGTGGCTGAATTGCCTAATTTGTTTTAAAATGAAGTTTTATTCAATTTCTAACTTTCCGACATGCACAAGTGATATATCAATCGAAAGATAATAATGCAAAGAATTTTTCCTTAAAATACACTAAATAAATCTAAAAATCACAAAAAAATCCCCATATTTCCATTTTTTCAACAAAAAAAAGTTGTCGCAAGTAGTCGGATACCTTAAGTAAATTAGATTTTACAAATGTCTCTGTGACATCTGTTTCTCCGTAGAGAGCTAAAACTTCCTCCCGTTGGTGTGGTGTGGTAGTTACGAGACGGGGGCACCAGCTCAGGTGTTGTCAACGTCCCTTGACCATGGCTCAAATTACGTGGTCTGTCGCCAAGAGCCAGCGTGTAGCTGAACAATGCGACGTTAATTTCACTCACTCACGACATTTGTTTCACAATTATACAGTACCACTCAGCAACCTGTTACTTAACCCCTTATTTCTCGCTCCCGTCAACATCACGGGCTGAAATTTCCCTCTCTCTTCCTCGTGCCCATGGTATTTCTGGCCTGGAGTGTTCGAAAATAACGCGCTAAAATGATTAAAATTATCTGTTTCTTATGCCCGCAATCATATTTATTTTTCACCAGAAGGTAGTACCATATTATTAGTAGTGTGTTCAGAGATAGTTATTTTATTTTAAACTAGATGGTTAGCACAATCAAACCTATCTACATTAACAATATGTTTTTTGTAACCTTAGCTTAATTACTTAGTTCCGCTCTTCGTAAATAGGTGTGGGTTGCGTTTTGTGATAACAAAAATATGTATTTTTTTAATTTTGTATTCATTATGGAATTACTTTGGAAGGGAATCGGATTTTATTTTAAGTATAAGGAGATCTGAGAGAGATTCTGATCTAACTGATTGTTTTGAAAGTTCGGTTAGTGAACCTGAGAGCATTGATGATGATTCTGTACCTGTGATATATTCGCCTTATATCTCATACTTTAAAATTTAGCTCACAAGAAAAATTACAAATGTGTTTTTTTGCATTGCATAAGTCTAATAAAATTCTCCTTTAATATTTAAAACATATTTTTTTAATTTTTTTCTTTTTGCTGGAAACCAACTTTCAGTAATAATAACCCTAAATTTTGATTTTTCTTAAAAATTAAGTTTTAGTATTCCAAGCTAAAAATATACTCAAAATTTAAAAATAAATATATATTTTGAACACAAACTCTCTCTCTTAGTTTTATATAATTTTCTTGAATAAAAATAATAGACGCTTTTATGGGTATTTTCTTCAAAGTTATCCAACCGTTAAGGTGTTAAGATAAATACAATTCGGAAACATATCCCAGAGAAAATATCAAAGTACAATTATTAAAAAGATTTTAAGAAATCATCGTCAAATTTCTAACCGAAAACATGCTGCTAAACATCTATGTTATTTGTTGGACGACTAGTATTTTAACATTCAAACCACGTCAACTTTAAAAATAACAAAAAAAAATTATTTTTTTTTTTTTTGCTTACTCAGTAGATATCAAGGTAAAAGAAAAACAGTCACCTCTAAACTTAAGGCTTTTCCAGTGACCGGAAGTGGAACCATCTTACCTTCCGTTTCGCCAGTTTTTCGGAATATCGGAACAGACGTGTCTGGAATAAGGGTGTCAAGAAATTGAATTAGGGGAAGGGGGACTGAAACAGTGCGAGGTTTTTCCATTTGGGGTGGATTCTGGATTGTATTTTTCGTGCTTTTCCGTGCAAGGAGAGTCTCAATTGAATTTCATTTTATGTCCAATGCTCGAAGAAGGACTGTCTTCGGTTGGAAGCTCTTTTAAAAATTTAACTGAAAATTCGAACAAGTCTATTTGAAAAACATAAAATAGATACATACGATTCCTTTCTTAATAAGCTAAACATCTAAAATATGAACAATACTAAATCATTTTTCTGCTATGAGTGTTTTTGTAACAATTTTGGATGTACATGTTGCCCTTACCGGATAACATCATGAATCTGCTCTCATGGAGCCTGTGGTCTTTATCAGTAATAACTCGATCGAGTAATTTTAAATCATCGTTATTATTAAAACTGTTGCCATTCATAAAGTTTTTTTAAAATTCCTACTATTAGCTCACCACTCTATTTATTTATTTATCTTGATGGAGTTTTCAATCGCTAATAAAATACATTTTAAAACATTCAATTGAGCTTAAATTTTATGTACATGATTATTTTGGATGACAATACAATAATGGAATTATAATTAATAAAAAAAAATTAATTAAAACCAATTGTTTAAAGAATTACAAATACAGTCACGTTGGCATCATTTTTGGCGACTTGTGTCGAAACTGGAAAAGGTTTTTTTCTCCCGTTTTAAAGCATTCAGTTGAACTGAAATTTTACATAAAGGATTGTTTTGGATGGCAATACGATACTTTAATTATAACTAATAAAATTACTTACCCCTTAATTTTGTGATTCTGTCATATGTATATACATATTTATATTAATTGCAACTACTTAATAAAAAATATTTTCTTTGTTGAACTAAGTAAGAATTGACTTTAAAAATTTTATATCACTTGTTTAAATTCCAAATGTAGGATAATTAGATGGTGCAAGGTTGGGGCTTTATGGAGGTTGTGACGTCACTTTTCAACGACGCTCCAATAATTCCGTACATCTTTCTAAAGAATATGCGAAGGATCTAATAAATTTAGATCATGATCTGTTTGCATTGATGTTATTGTAGGCGATCCATTTTTCATTCCTATAACCCTGCAACACCGGTTTATCAATTATATCGAAGTTTACAAAACTTATTTTATGGTAAAATTTTAAGTAATAATGATGACCTCCAGTCACACTTGGTTGAGTTTTGCTGATTAGGACCAAAAACTCTATGAACTTGGAATCATGAAGTTGCCAGAAAAATGGCAAGTAATCAAACAGATTTAGGGTCATTCGACAGATTAAAACTTATTTTTTGTACAGAAATATTTTACACTAAAAATGAGTACCCAATAATATCGGATGTTACTCTAAATGCAAAACTTTTTTTTTAAAATTCTATAGACTCATTTCCAAAATATTAGCAGCAATGAGAAAAACCTCCCTTTAGGATATAATTTTAAATCAGTAAGTACTTTTATTTTTCGGTAATTCTTTTTAATTTTTATAATAGGGTGTTAAATCTTTTTTTATTAAAAAAAGGAAATGATCTTTTAATTAAAATTACCATATACTATATAGTATTACAAGATTTATTTAAATATCTTACTTCCTGCAAGCCGAAAACTTTTAATAATATTAAACATGTGAATAAATAACGGAAAATTTACATAAGATTTAAGAAATGTGAGAGTATAGAGAAAATATTTAAATCTACTTAACTGTGATTAAATATATTTTCTTTATATTATGTTTGCAAAGAAGTATGCGTCTTGAAAATTACATAATATCCCTAATTCCCATGATAAAAAGATAATAGAAATCAAAACAGCAGGGGAAAAAAGTACCACATTTTAAGACATTTTCGTAAAAGATGATGTGATACTAAAACTTTCGCTAAAATTTTAATACTCTTTTTGATTATGGAGTTTTAAAACTCTCCAGATGTAATAAAAGTTCTAACAAAATCTTACATTTATAATACATTAAAAGAAGTTTATTTTCCTTAGCCTTTTTGTATTACCTAAATTTAATTCGGGAAATAATTTTTAATTTATTTACAGTAATTTCATTTCTTAGATATTATTTTTAAATATACATTTCTCCATATAACTTTTAAGAAATTTTCGTTTATTTAATAAATATTTTTGCAACATTTTGAGTAATTATTTGTGGAGACAGCTATTTTTCAACAAATACAACAATTAATATTTCAGTTAATTGCTTTTTAAAATTTTTGTAAAAATTCTAGTGGGAGTTACATTTAATCAAATATATATTAGCGTACAAAGAGTAAATATATAGAAATTTGCTATCAATAAATTGATAAAATTAATTTATATTTACTTTTAAAAATGGAAAATCATGCTCAATATGTAGTATATTAATCTCTTACTATAAAAATATTGTTGTACAATTGTGTACCGTGACGGCCTCACTTTGGTTTTAAAAAGTAAAACCTATTTTTTCGATTTTTGATAAATGACTTGATACTTTATTCAGTTTGTAAGTATTAAATTGGTTTCCTATTTATGAAAACCATGACTAAAAATTAATTATATTTTGGGACTAATTACATCAAAATAAAAGCAACATACCGTCAAATAAAAGCAACTCATTGTAAAACATTTCTAACTCAAGAAAAAAGGAAAATGTTACTCGTATGCTTGATGTTTTTGTAATTCTATATAACATTTTAAATTTCTTCTCCATCAGTAATTAACTTCGGTCATTCCTCACGTCTAATAGTATATCTTAGAGTATTACACAAATGTAAGTTCATATGCTTTTGAAAACAAAGATGAAATTGGTATCTACAGAAATATTACCAAGGCCTAAGTTTTTTTAATCATGGAACGTATTAACCATTTTTTCTTGCTCATTTATGTATACATTTTTTTCTGAAAAAGAAAGGTCAGAACCCTATACAAGTTTAAACCTAGTTCAATGCGCTAATCCTGTGTCCGCTTTAGACAGCATTGAATTTTTCAATTTTGTTCAGTTTACTTTACATATATATATTTGTTTCTTGTTTTTGGTTTCCGATTTAAGAATTTCAATTTCCACTGATTTGTGCGATATTTAATATACTCATCATTCCCTTTATATTACGACTAGCTGAAGTGCTTTTTCTTCTTCACACAGGTTAATTTATATATATATATATATATATATATACGAGGTATATCCAGAAACTAAGTTCCGTTTGGTAATAAAAATAAATTGTATACAGATACAGAAAAACATTTATTGGACAAAAAATGTAAAACTCTTTAAACTACCTTTCCACATAACTGCCGAAATTTTGCAGGCATGTGTCATATCGTGGCACAAGTTTTTCTATGCCTTCTTCATAGAAGGTTGCCGCCTGTATCTTCAACCAGTTGGAAACATTTTCTTTCAGCTCTTTGTCATTGTTGAAGTGTTTACCGGCAAGGAAAGACTTGAGATGTAAGAAAAAAAGATGAAAATCGCTAGGAGTGAGGTCAGGGCTGTACGAAGGATGACCAAACACGTCCCAGCCAAATCCTCGTAGGGGGTTTGTCCGTAAATTCAAAATTTGCCGATAAATTTCGATTGATTCATTTTCTTAGCATTCAGAAAACGAATTACACTGGTTTCATTTTCTTAGCATTCAGAAAAACGAATTACACATCTGATTTTGCACGCAGCGGGATTTTGAATCAACACCGACATTGTAAACAAGCACAACAAAGCGTACGTGGCTGACGGTGATCTAAAAATGACGCATGTGTGTGCTTCTTCTCCTTGATACTGAGCGTCTGTCGGGCATGCACGGAACTGCGATCGCTGCGCTGGAGCGGATATAAATAGAAACGGAACTTAGTTTCTGGATATGCCTCGTATATATATATATATATATATATATATATATATATATATATATATATATATATATATATATATATATATATATATATATATATATTATTTTGATATAATAGCTGAATTGCAAGGAGAGTAAAACCCGGTGCAAAACAATGTTGAAAAGTTTTTTAATGAGTACACTTCTATTTGTAACCTCTCACAATACCTCTTGGGGGGTCAATTTTCGCACGTTAGCACCCCCTTTTTTTACGTTACCTCTACTTTATGAAAGGAACGTGCCCAACAAATTTCAAGTATGTAAGTCTAATAGCTCAGGAACAGGAATATTTATTTATATCGCCCCTTAAGCCCTCGCAACGTTCCTTGTGGGTCGATTTTCGCAAACCCGTTCTAGTAGCAAATCTCTGCTCTATGAAAGGAACACACCTGCTAAATTTTAAGTCTGTAGGTTTAAAATAGTTTAAAAACAACAATTTTATAAAGGCTCTTAAGTCCTCGCAAAGTCCCTAGTGGGTCGATTTTCGTAAACCCCCTCTATTAGCGGATCTGTACTCCATGAAAGTAACACGTCTGCTAAATTTCAAGTCTGTAGGTTTAAAATAGTTCAAAAACAGAACATTTTTTATAAAGATTCTTAAGCCCTCGCAACTTCCCTTCGGGTTCGATTCAGATAAAAACGGGAACTTTCTTCATGGATAGGGGGTAGAGGGCCACTGCACCTAGTAACTCCCTTGATCGTACCAGGACTCGTTTCCGAAATTTAGCGGCACGCACTTTTCACATATATTTCAATGCCGCTATTATAGCTCACACTCTCTATATATTTATTTATTTTATTGGAATTTTCAATCGTTAATAAAATACATTTTTAAGTGCTCAGTTGAGCTGAAATTTTATATACATGATTATTTTGGATGACAATACAGTAATTTAATTATAACTAATACAAATTAATTGATTAAAACTAATTATTTAAAGAATTACAAATACAGCCACGTTGGCATCATTTTGGCGATTTGTGTCAAGAAAAGGTTTTTTTTCTCGCTTTTTACAGCATTCAGTTGCACTGAAAGTTTATATACACGATTGTTTTGGATGACAATACGATACTTTAATGATAATGAATAAAAATTAATTGCCACTTAATGTTGTGATTTTGTAATATGTATATACATATTTATATTAAATGTAACTCTTTAATAAAAAGTAGGTAAAATAAAACTTTTCTTTGTTGATCTAAGTAGAAATTGACTTAATTTTTTATATTATTGTTTCATAATATTTATTGATTATTACATATGTATATACACACAATTAGAGCAGGCCATAGTAGCCGAATATCATGTTCTAGAGTTCGTACCTCGCGTTATATTTGCCAGTCCATGAACTTGAATCCTGATTCTACTAAAAGTCAGTAACTTAAAAGAACTGATGTAGATATCAAATTGGTCGAGTCTCATAGTACTGACGGTGGTATGATATGAAGGTTTAGAAAGTGTTATGTGGAAGTTTGTAATGTACCTCCCCTTGGAAATACATCCCTCGAAGTATCAGCGCGAGCTAGTGGTGTAGGGTTATCGTAAGAACTAGAATCAAACATTATCTTAATATGACTTTATTCAGATATTCAACTTAAACTTTGAACAAATATAACATTATAAATTAATGAGAGAATCTACGATATCGCAATACGCAACACACAATATAATTCAGACCAATCTCAATAATCGAACCGCCTAATCTTCAAATATAATAATAATAAGTAATCAATCCTACCTTATATTGTTCTGTAATAAACTTGTCTTTATCTGAAAGGTATGCAGCTTTACGTTTAACTTCTAATCGATCACCAATATGTTTATCCGCGACACGTAGAACTTGAATCTTGAACGACGAACTTCTATAATCATCCACTGCCACAACGCACTTCAATTGTCTAACATTCTTTTACACTACCATTACATTGCCATCCCGCTTACTCTAAGATCCTATATTTATTATATATTAATTGCATCTCTTCACGTCTCGTTTCTTGTATTTGGTTGGAAAAGAGTTGCCATTAATTCTGGCCCAAAGAACCCAAAGGACTTTTTAAGGAAAAGACGCGTAAGACGTCACAAGTTAAACCAGCTAAGATATCATCTTTGCCTTTAGACCAGTGCTTCTCAAACTTTCAATACTGGCGCCCCCCTTTTCAATCACAATTTTTATCGTGCCCCCTTATACATCAATAATGTACTGAAAGCAATAATAATGCACTTTGACATTAAATCAACGATCTTTATTATAAACCGTACAAATTCATGACATAAGTATTAAATTTTGTATATGTTACTCTTAAGCAAAAAAAATTAAGTAATAGGATAATTATTATGTTATTTTTCTTTTCTCTAATTTTTAAATTAGAACATATTGCAAAATGCGGTGGTTGCTTAGAAGACAAAATATAGATATCAGCTAAATGTAGAAAAATAATTCAGAGGGTCAATTTCTAATCATAAGCATTCCTTTGAAAAACTTCGCTCTGTAAGACAAGCCCATGGAAGTCGCTAATACTTGCTAAACTTGTTCTTAATTTAGTATTAATTAATTAGTTATAAAATACTCTGTGAAGCACTGATACATTAAAAGTATATACCGGCTGTAAAAATGCCCGCTCTTTGCACAAGTTCATTAAAAAGAAAATAAAACATTATTCATATAAAATCGCTTAATTGTAAGGAGAGTAAAGCCAAGTGTGCGGCAATGTTTACAAAAATGTAAAATTATTTTTTTAAAAAATGATTGCTCAAATTATAATTAGTTTTAAGCGAACTGTAATTTTAAGCCTAAAAAATTAGCATTTAGCATTGATGTTGAATAATGAACAATAAAAAAATTTTTGATGTAGAATAATTGTATTATTTTTTATATTTAAAGCAAAAAGACTAACTTGTTTTAATCCTGGAGCAGGCACGCACTCGATAATAATGGTCGAGCGGGTTTACTGTGTGAGTCACCCCAATCCTTCTTTTATAATTATTTTTATAGTACACAATAAAAATTGTAATTCCAGTGAATAATTTAATTAAGAGAAAATATACTCACCTGCTTTCAAGGACACAGAAAGTATTTCGGAAAAAAAGTTATCACCCCGGGAACTCAGACAAAACAAGTACTTTAAGATTGTAAAAAAACCACTGTCACTCCCAAAAAAGAAGGAGAAATGTGACAAATATATTTTAGTTCACGTTAAGACTCAAACAGGAGGATAGTGTGTCAGGGCCATTGGTAACAATTAAACAGTTTTGCCAGAATTACCGATTTCGTGCACACTGTACTCGGCGTGACCGCTCCCGGATGAAAAGTGTATTTATTACAATATGGATGTTCTAAAAAATTATGTAAAACGTTTTCATTATGCTTGGCTTAGTAATCCTTCAAACTTCCCTAAATGGAAAAACAAATACATAAGAGCAGGGACGTAACTAACCGTACAAGCAAGCTCGAAGGTCAAACCGCAGCAAATACATTCTGCTGCCAACAGCTGATGGCAATAATATATAACAGTGATGAACTTTTTATCTTCCAAATTTTTTTTTTTTTTGATTATGGGTCTGGGTTTTGTCTTTCCTCTGAAAAAGAGTAGCATTTTCGCTTTGAAAGAAAACATAATAAAAAAAAATCTCTCATCAAGGGATTACAGCAAATCGAATAAAACGTTTTTTATTTGGTTATAGTATCAAAGATAGCTAAAAAAATGAGGGTTTTGAGCTAGAAACTTTTATTTTTGATGATGTAAAAAGATAATATATATATATATATATATATATATATATATATATATATATATATATATATATATATATATTATTTCCGTGTAAATGTGTATATTTTTTTTATTATGTCAGAAAGTATTTTTTTTGTTTTATTTCATTCTAGTAGATAAATTTTTTTAAATCTTTTATTTTGATATGCTTTGTTGGGTACACAAGTAAAACTTTTGTAAGTGGACTGTAGTTTTTATTACTTGTTGCTCAGCTCGCTCGATTTGACTCCTTACTCGATGGAGTCAGAGGTTACACAAATTCGTTAGACACTCTGAGCGCTAGAGGGCGCTCTACATTTACATACGTACACTGAACACTCTCTTTTGATATGCTTTTATTTTTGATGTCCCTTGTAGGTTTATCGCGCCCCCCCAGGGGGGCGCGCCCCACAGTTTGAGAAATACTGCTTTAGACCATATAGCCCTCGTTTTGTTTTATAGTTTGACATAAATATAACTCATTCACGTGCCACTGGACCATAAATCTCTATTATAAGTGCCGTCCTCAAAAGCTCTTCAATAGCTCTTGTATTCTTTTTTTAAATATATGCTGAATCAAAAAGTCATACATTCAGCATGGGAATAAACAGTCAATGACTTTGGTATAAAAATTTTATTTTTCAATTACATCGCTATTTTTAGAGAATTGTTCGTCATAAAATAAAGTTTATGTATCGAAATTTTTGGGGGAGGGGATGAGCAATGGGTGCTTTTAGGTATTATCATTGATGATGTCAAGAAGTCTGGAGAATAGAATGCCAGTTTCTTATTCACATTATCTTTTTTCGAAATTACGAGGTTGTCACTAATTGCACTCGTATAGCTTCTAAGTGACGTTAATCAGATACAGTAATGCTTCCTAAACTTTTCATATCTGTAACCCCATTTTTAGTCAGAGTTTTCATCGCGTCACCCTCATACAATAACAATGTAATAAATGCAATAATAATGTACTTTGACCCTAAGGCTGCAATCAACTTTTATTATAAATCATACAAATTATCAATATAAGTATTAGATCTTGTATATGACACGACCCTGGGAGTCACTAGTAATTACTAAACTTGCTCTTAATTTAGTATTGATGAATTAATTCAGAAATAAATTGTGCAGTACTGATACATTTATAAATATCTTATACCACTGTGAATGTGTATTTTTTTATTATGTCAAAATGTATTTTGTTTTGCTTCCTTTCAGTAAATTGGTAATCATTTTAAATCTTTTATTTTTGACATTTCGATACGCTTGCGCCCCCTTCCGCGTAGAGTTGTCACGCCCTCCCTAGAGGGGGCATCCCACAGTTTGAGAAACGCTGAATTACAGTTATGATCGAAATTGAATTTTTGTTTTTTCAAAAGTTCTCAAAAGTTACTAATGCTATGTTTGACACACTTTATATATTTAGTCCAAATTTAATTTCTTTTCCAAAATTTATTTGTGCCATCAATTTGAATTTCAAACAGTAAATCATA
This sequence comes from Trichonephila clavipes, assembly GCA_019973935.1. NCBI lineage: Eukaryota > Metazoa > Arthropoda > Arachnida > Araneae > Nephilidae > Trichonephila > Trichonephila clavipes. The sequence goes on along the minus strand of BMAU01019793.1, from coordinate 1,822,293 downwards.
AATGATTTTACACACTAATTCATTATAGGAAACTATAGTTATTCTAGAGTTAAACACACACCAACTTATTTGTCAATACCAATGCTTCGACTATCATCATAACCTTAGGTCGAAGTTCTAGCCTCCAATTCGTAATATATCCTGAGGTTTGATAGTAAAGCTACGTTTTGACTGCAATAACTAATCGAAACCCAAAGTGCGGTTTATGAAACCTATTACACCATTTCGGCTTAAAAGGGGTTTGAATCTGCACGGCTAGCCCATTCCATTGTTCTAAATTATACGCAATGTATATCCTCAGTTTCTACCAGGCATAACGTAGAAGGGTTAATTATTTGTCAACAAAGAATATGTTTAGCTTGCATGAATAATAATATAACTTCTTCGAAAATATATTTTTGTCAAGTAATGTTTCATTTTTTTAGCAATTACAGTTTTTTAACAGTTTTTAAAAATTAAGTTAAATAAGTAATATTTAAGTAATTTACAGTATCAAATCTGAATAAAATTCTTATTTTCTAAATTCCAAAAACAGGATATCAAAAATTACCTTACATTTTTTTTTAAAAAAATTAGTCTAGTCTAAGTTACATATTCAGTATAGTAAAATAAATACAGACATATTGTAAATCCTCCAAAACAAAGAATGAATAAGAAGGCATTTGAAAATGTAAAAAAGAAACGCGCCAAAATATATAAGTAAATACTTAAAAAGTCAATTCACAAAAATGAAAAAACTATTGTTCTTTCTAGAGTTTTCACTGAATTAGGGCAGTGAAATCTGATTCAGCTTGATTCACATGATCCTAACCTTCCCCTTCAGTGGAAAATTTTGCCATAATGATGCAGGAAATAGTGAAGAAAAAACTTAGAAAAATGAAGTTAAGCCTAATAGTAAAACGTGAAAATTTTCAGTAATATTACAAACAAATAAACTAATATAAATGAACATTGAAAAATTGCGCAATGTTACGTTTCGCAACAAACATTAATCCGACATAAAAATCATACTAAAAATCTTTTTTTTTATCTCTGATAGAATAATTATAAATAATGTGTGTCTACTGCATGAACAAAAACCTACGTAGTGAAACCAATATCTGTTATGTGTGACAATATATACAAGTATATAATATATATATATATATATATATATATATATATATATATATATATATATATATGTATATATATATATATGTATATATATATGTATATATATATGTATATATATGTATATATATATATATATATATATGTATATATATATGTATATTTATATATGTATATATATATATGTATATATATGTATATATATATATGTATGTATATATATATATATATGTATGTATATATATATATATATATATATATATGTATATATATACATGTATATATATATATGTATATATATATATGTATATATATATGTATATATATGTATATTTATATATGTATATATATATATATGTATATATATGTATATATATATATATATGTATATATATATGTATATATATATATGTATATATATATATGTATATATATATGTATATATATGTATATATATATATGGATATATATATGTATATATATAGATACATGTATATATATATGTATACATATTTGTATATATATATATATATATATATATATATATATATATACAGGGTGATCGTAATTAATATTCCACTTTCAATATGCTGTAAAATGAGAACCACACTCAGAATGACTTCAAATTTGAACTGAATACACTAAAAAAAATGGAAATTCGATATGGCATAAAGAATAAGTTCTTTGGCGCTTTCATTTTTGCTTTTTCTATTCCTACTATTAACTCACACTCTCTATATATTTATTTATTTATATTGATGGAATTTTCAATCATGAATAAAATACATTTTAAAGCGCTCAATTGAGCTGAAATTATATGCACATGATTATTTTGGATGACAATACAATAATTTAATTATAATTAATAAAAAATTATTAATTAAAACTATAATTATTTAAAAAATTACAAGTACAGCCATGTTGGCATCATTTTGGCGACTTACCGACCCTTTTGGCAACTTGTGTCAAAACTTGAAAAGGTTTTTTTCACACGTTTTAACGCATTGTGTTGGACGGATATTTTGTCTACACGAGATTGTTTTGGATGACAGTATGAAACTTTAATGATAAAATTAATTACCACTTAATGTTGTGATTCTGTCATATGTATATACATATTTATATTATTTGTAGCTACTTAATAAAAAGTAGCTAATATGAATTTTTTCTTTGTTGATATAAGTAGGAATTGTTTATATATAATTTGTTTTTTTATATATATTACTTGTTATGTTAGTTTTCCTCTTCGGTTGATGGGCTTTTCACTAACAGTATAGCAACTGTTGAATGACTTGCACAAGTGATTTTTTTTCGCCTAAAAACTGAAACATTCACGCACATTGTAAAGTACAACTAGTTTAATGTGCAAACATGTGTTAATGCCGTCTTAATTCTATTCAAGATTTCACATATAGCTATATCCTTTTTTTTTGTTATGCCACTTACAACACTTTCTGTTGATTCTCTTTGGAACTTTTTTGTGTAATACATTTCCCCTTTTTCCTATTCAAAGTTAAAACACAACCTAAATTCCTAGTAAGTATTAATCATGGTTTGAAGTTATTTTCTGTTCTTCAAAATCTTATCATGAACAAGCAACCAAAATTACATTTGCTTTTCAAAAATACTCTTTTCACCAATTGATGAAAATTATAAAATTATTTTGCTCTTCAAAAAGGAATCCGTATTTTATAAGCCGAAATAACTTCATTCTTAACCGTGTAATGAAACTCCCTTTTAAAATATATTAACTTTCCAATATGAGTGTAATATATTCTCTTGGAAAAGTTTTAAAGTTTAAAGCATCAGAATGCCATCTAGGAAAAAATAATTTCTACTGTGATTCCTCCTGAAACTATATATATATATATATATATATATATATATATATATATATATAGTTCACTTCATGCTTGGAAAGCTTTAGCCATTGAATCTCAACCGCTGTTCCACGGATCTGTATTGAACCTTAAAATGCGGATCTTCCTATGTGCCATGGTAGCCTCTTGGAATCGTGACCTGTGTCTCATGAGTTGGATCCCCAACGCCACTGAACACCAGCCGTGTAGAGGAACTAATGCTCGTTAAATTTCTCAAGGGTTGAATTCTTTGGGGGTGCATATATTAGAAGAGGTGGTGCAAGTTTAGGCATCATCCTCATCACTTGACCATGGTTCACAATTATAAGGTCCGTCGTCAAGTGTTGCTCTATTGTGTGACGTAAAAAAATTACATTCACGGGAATCTTCCTATTAAATTTGTAAGTAAACAGGATTTCATTGCAGCCTTGGATCTACCTATGTAACAATTTCTCAAATGTAACCACTAGATCAGTGCTTCTCAAACTTTCAATACTTGCGATCCAATAATCAATCATAATTTCCACCACCTCCCCACCGTACAATAAATAATACGATGATACGATACTTCGACGTTAAAGCTACAAAACTACTTTAATCTTTTAAGTGCCCCCCGCGTTATATAAATGTCTCGCTCAGCGAATGCGTAGATTGAACCGGACATGTATATACGTCTTTCCGAAATACGATCTTTTCTGTTCACTGATATCGATAAAAATATTCCGAAGGTTTTGGAATGCAATAAAGGGACCTTGACAGTTTTTGCAAAGGATTTACTTTTTTCAGAGGATTTGCTTATTAATTCTCTTCCCCCTTCCCCCCGAATGCACTACAAACGGTTGCAAAAAGGTTGCATTGGGGAGCAAATTGCGTAACTTTTAATCGGCATTTAAGGAATTAACTACAAAACATTCAAATTATCAAGGTAAATGTTAATTTTTGAATATAATTTTATATATGGCTGACCCGTTGGAGTCACTTGTAATTATTAAACTTGTTCTTAACTTTGCATTGCTAAATTACTTATAAAATACATTGTGTAGCACTGATACATTTATAAGTGTATTGTATCAGTGTAAATGTTGTTTTTTGATTTTTTTATGTGAGAAGCTATTTTGTTTGTTTACTTTCAATAAGTTCATAATTTTTTAAATAATCTTTTGTTTTCGACTTTTCTATATGATCATGCCCCCCTCTTCTAGAGTTATCACCCCCCCTAATGGGCGCGCCCCACAGTTTGAGAAACACTGCGCTAGATGAGAAGAGTCAAAAAAATTTGCATCAAAATAGAAGAAAAACCAAGGCTTTGGAGCACTTATTTTTTTATATAATGCCTACAAATTAAAATATATTAATGAAAATGAAATTAATAGCCTTATGTAATGCATGGCTCTTTTTTTCACTACCCCAAATCACCAACATTTTCCTCTTTTCCATCAAATTTTGTGCCAATGTGCCGTTGAATTTTTAAATGATTAAAAGTGTGCCCGCGTGGGACACCAAAAGATTAGAATCCCCGTTATAATCATAGATATCTCCGTAAAAAAGCTCCATACTCAGAGAACTGCGATATATTTTTAATTTCAATCCTATCTATTTTAAATAACCAATAGGAAATACAACGAATTCCAGTCGAAATTTTTTTCAGTCAGCAAATTTTCACTCAGAAATACAGATGTTACAATGTTTCTTTTCTTTTATTACCGTACTTGAAGTGACTTATAAAACTGCCGGAAGTAAGACATTAACAACGAAGTTAACCTTTCCCCAAACGTTGACTTTCTTTATTGGAAGCCATGTTCAGAAACGAAAGAATAAAACTGTCTGGGAAAATCTCTCAGCCTGTTAGAGACGGAGTAATATCGGAAAAATAAAAACTTTTGCGGAACATTCATCATAGATTTTATTATCTTCTAGTTCTTGTATAAATAATCGTCTTTTATAATCGTCAGCTGTGTTTTTTTAATGAATTAAGTAACTCCTTCATAGCAACACTCTTACCGTAAATTTTTAAGCATTATACTGAACAAGTAGTGTACAAAGTAAGGAAACCTTTATCAGTTTATGACGTGTAATAATTTAATTGGCTCTAAATTGTGCATGATGCGTGATCAGTATGAAAACTGCCTACAGTTACATTTGCATATTTTTAATAGAGAGAGATATGTGGCTATCTGTCAGTTTTGGGGAAAGATTGTAACTATGATTGTTTTAAAATTAAATAATGCCACCTTAATTAACACTTTTCTGCTGGAAAAATATTCTAGAATCAGTATATATGATCATAGAGCTGTGATGTATCAGGTATCATAAGGAGTCATGTCAGGTGTTTAAGGTGTATTATTAAAAAATATGTAAACGTAACTTGATCTTAAGCAGTTTTCATACTGATCATCATCATGCAAAAAGAGATATTTGGCATCTGGTAATTTTGAATAAAAGTTAATTTGTAACTATTATTGTTTTAGCATTAAAGAATTCAACCTTAAACAATTAACACTTTTTTGCCAGAAAAATATTCTAGAATCAGTATATAAGCTCATAGAGTTGTGATGTATCAGATATATCATAAAACTGCAAATAGTTTAAAAAGTTGCAAGAAATAATGCTGACACAAGAAACTGGAACTTTGTTTACAATCCAATAAAACTAAGAGTAATCTAAGAATAGACACAAAAACCCTAATAGAATTCGTCATTTTTTAAAAAATTACTTTAGATGCCGTTCTCCAGTACAAATGCATTCTTGAAATCTGCAATTTTGATTCATCATTGACCGCTGCCACATCTCAGCTGGAATACTGTGAATTTCATCCTGAATTATCTGTGTTAACTCATCCAGAACTCTTGGATGAGTTTTTTACACTTTACTTTAGAGATAGCTGCGTAAAAAAAATCGCAAATGTATGGGGTCTAGCAATCTTGGGGGCCAGGAAACGTTATCGAATAATTATCGTGCATCTTCCATTGAGTGCCGTGAAGATTGTGATTTTGATCCATCCTGTTGAAGCCAGGTAGATCCTGTCTCTTTAAAGTTATTACTTTAATTTTTTATCACGCGTTTTGATGGGATGACGCCATGACGTTTTAATTGTAAAAGCGTTTGAGCTCCCACCGCGCTGCTTCCAAATTATCTCCGTTCGGTGCTAATTTGATATACGAGTGCTACGCACCAAGTTGTTGTTTATGTTCGCTAAGAAAGGCGATAACATTACATTATGGTTACCTTGATATATTTTTATCGTAGGTTGATGTGGTTGCCATGGGGAGGACGTATATTAAGTTAATTTTAATTTTTTTTTTCCGTGGTAACATTGTTAATTTCAGACTTGTTTCGATTTCTTTAAAAAATCAAACATTTCCATTGCAATCGTTCTTCAATCTAACTGCTTCAGCCTTGTAATGTATTTTCTTCTGTTTTCGAATATGGTTAATTCTAATACCATTGGTGAGTACCAGAATATTTTTTAAAGAATATGAGGGCTGTGGTTTTAAATTATTGCTGCAAAACGCGCATTTCCACTTTATTTTACTTTTAAATAATGCGTTTTTAAACGTTCCTTTTTCGATAAAATTCATCAAAAACACTCACTGTTTATGGAATATTGCAAATTTATCAGAAATTATTAATTGATATTTATTATTAAATGTAGTATATATTGTGCGATTCTTTTTTTTATATTTTTTTAATTAAAAATATAATTATATCATACAATTATTATATATAATAATTATTGCTCTATTACTTTATTTATTTATAATAAATATTTTATTATTATTTATTATTATTATTATTATATTATACTTTTTTATTATTTGTATGTATAATTTACGGTTTTTATGTATGAGTAATTATTATTATATTATATGAATATTATCATATATATTTCTATTAAAATATATTATATGATATTATTGTATATTACACTGTGTAATTATTGATTATATATATATATATATATATATATATATATATATATAATAAATATATATATAAATATATATATATATAAATATATATATATATAATAAATATATATATATATAATAAATATATATATATATAATAAATATATATATATTAATTATATTCTATTGATATTAATTATTGATTAATATAGGTTATTTTCAATACATTCCTGTATTCTTTAATTGAAATATATTTCAATTGTGCAGTTTTGTTACCGTTAGGGCGCCCTCTTCGATCCCGTATCACTCGACAACAAGCGCAACATGGCGCGATTAAGGAATCACACCAAACAGCACTTGGCACGTAACTCTCGAACATCAAATTAGTTCCCTTTGTTTTTATACAACATTTTTATTGCTAACGCACGCTGTTGTCTTTTTCACTGATCCCTGGTTACTAAAATGGCTAAGCGTTTACTTCCTAAAGATTATTGTTCCTTAGAGTTGCATGGCTGTGGTAACCTAATGATCAAGGCACCGGATCGGGGCTGGCCTTGTCACGAGTTCGAGCCCAGTACCACTAAATATCAGCTGCGTAGGGCAGCGATGTACATTAAATCTATCGAGAGCTCAACTGCCCTCCCGTTGGTGTGGTGTGGTAGTTGGGAGAGGGGGTGCCAGCTCAGGTGTCGTCCACGTTACTTGACCATGGTTCAAAATTACATGGTCCGTCACGAAAAGCCCTCGTGTATATGAACAGGGTGACGTTAATATTCACTTACTCACCCGAAGTGTTGCGCCCTGCTGATGGCTCTCACTACGAATTAAAAAATCACGTTATTATGTGTCCCCCTGTGTTTTTTGCATTTAAATGAGGCTACTGAAAGTATCTTCTCGTGAAAAGAAATTGTTTAGTGTATATGTTACCGTTAAAGCGGGAAATCCATTCTTTCATAGAATAACTAAATATTACATGCAATAACTTGATCAGTCATTTAAAGTACATAAAATGTTTGAGTCCTATGATTTAACTAGGTATTCTACAGAATAATGATTACTTGATCGTTAAAGTATGAAATACGGCACTCGTTTAAGTTCCTTGAACCGGTTCTAGCTGCTTTGGAAATAATTTTTCCGATTAGGTGGAGTAAAACAATTGCACAGTAGATATCGGTTCAGTATATGTCAGCGGGAACTAATTTCCGTTGAAGAAGCTCCAAATATTGACTCAACGCTTTGGTACTGGACAAGGATTTAAAAACTGCTCGTGTGAAAAAAAATGTGTAATACTAAACAGTGTGCTTGTTTCAAAAAATAATAAGCAGCTCAATCCAAAGTGTCATCGCAGAAATCCATTCTGTAATAAATAATGAAAATTAAGATAAAGGTATCTCATAAAAATTTTAATTAATATTTTCTTACATTTTTGTTTTAAAAAGTTTACGTAATGTTTTTATGAAACAACAGTTTTTCTTCCCAGCATGTATTTTTGTTGATAATATTTAAGTATAATCTTTTTTTTGCAACATATTCTTATTTTCCCTTGTTCTGTTTAACTAATAGCAAATATAAGCAATAGAATAAATTATATCATCTTGCTTTCCGTTTTTATTTATAAATTATTTACCCACAAAAGGAATAAAATGTCTTTCTCGTGAGATTTTAGCTATTTATGATGAATTAATTTATATAAAACATCTTTGAAATTATTTTTCCCTTCGGTCTATTCTTAGGAAATACCTCATGGAATACCTAGTTATTTCATTGAATAACTAGGTAAAGTATGAAATTGTTCATCTATTATATACTTTTACTGACTTGTCTAGTTTTATTTTATAAAATACCTAGTTATTCTATGAAATAACTGAACAAAACACTCTGAAAATGGCTCGCGCCTTTCGCGCGAGCACTTAGATGTCTTGCGGAAGGGAAGAAATACTCGACATGATTCAATTATTCTATTTATTTCCACACAAAGAACAGACAATTTGGACTAATAGTAGTAAAAGAATGTCTCAACAATAGTAGTTAAAGAATGGAACAATGACAGTAAAACGCTAACGATTAGGAGACTATCAAACTTGATAATTATCTTAATAAAGGGTCTAAGCTATTATCAAAATTAATCTAATATCAAATCAATCCTAGTGAAAAATCGTTTCTTTAAAGTTTCCCCCTAATAAGAATCCAATCACTATAATTCTAATATTATACCTTCATTAGCAATCTCACCTGGCTCTATTATATCTTCTCTCCTTCTCTCTCTCAAGCTAGAAAACCTTGTCCATGTATAATAAGTTAGTTTAAATATCACAATTCTCTTTTTCCGAAGGGTTGGTTGTGAATAACGCGAATTGATTTCCCAAAGATTTCCCAAGAGGATTATTTCGAAAAACGCGTATAGATCCGTCACAACTTTACCGGTAGCAGATACATAAAATAAGTCACGCATGTGAAAAAAGAAGTAATACGCGAATAAAATTCTTATAGAATGCATGATGTATGACAAACATGATTTCTAACGCATCATGTGATGTTGATATCGGAGGATAAAACACTCTTAACGAAATTGTTTCATCTCAAATGTGGTTAGCCAGTTTCAGTTCCAAGAAGCTTTGTAGAATAGTTCACAAGAATGATTAAATAAAGGTTCCATCAACAATATACCTCATACTCCATCCCAGAGAGACAATACAAATTCTTCAATCTGTCAAGTCTAATTTATCATTTCTCTTCGCAATAAATTGGATAGAACCTTTTGGAGAAACACTAGAATATACAGTTCACTTCATTTCTCACGCATTTGCGAAAATTCTATGGAAATAATGTTTAGGTTTTCTGAAAAATTTGAATGGATAGAAGATAACAAAATTGTAAAATAATTGAAGGAAGTGAACCTCACAAGAATAGTCGTAATTTAAGATTTCATATTTATGAGTTTAGTTTTTGAAAGAAATCATTAAAGTAAAATTGAGAATTTGATGAAATACTTCGAGATTATGTTTCTAGATATTACACAATAGAATTAGAAAAAAAATATTGTATACAATCTTAGCAAAAATCAGTTGATTTTCTTGAAAAGATCAACTTGCTATACTTAGTAATCTTAAATCTAGTTTACACAATCTAAGTAAAATCATCAACTAATTTGTTCTTAACTTGAAGTCAAATTCGACAATAAAGTTTCGTTCCATATGCCATGTAAATTTATTAACTCTCAAAAAAGAAAAGAAAACATAAATCCCTAATTTAACTGTCCTCTTTGAAGTTATGATAAATTCTCTGCTTAGCAAAATTATTAAATGAGTTCCAGAATTGCATGCATAAATTGAATTCATTTTGAAATTCGGAAGTTAAATGTAGCAGTTTCCTGAAACTGGTTATTCTTTTTCTTGTCTTTCAGTTCAAGTCATTAATCATTGCTATTGAAGCGGAAACTGTTCATCGCATGTTAGCGAAAATTAACTGCTGACAATGATGATAGTTAACCAACTGAGGTTATGTAGGTGTTTATGAAATCTTAAATGCAATGTTTCTTCCGTTTTCCTTAACTCAAGAAGTATGCACTTCGAGCTCTAATTTTTTTTCTTTAATTCAACTGGAAATTTATTAATACTTTTCTTAATTCTGAAATGTTTTAAATGAAATCCTTATACATTTTATATTATTTTTCATTAAAGAGAACACGGTATCTTGTATACATTTTTTATATGTTTATGATTATATGAAAATGTTTGTGTATGTACACTATTTGTGTACACAGGAAATATATATTTTAAAAAAGGCGAACATATCATTTAAGCAATTATTTCAGTTTTTTTAAGTGAAACTTCTTTGGGCTTGTGAGAGAGAATGAAAGCATTTGCCCAGATTTGCCTTAAGGTGAAAAGGCAAATAGAAATAGTCTCCCTCCCCCTACTCTACTCCAGAATCATCACCCTGGTGTGGATAAAGCGAGAAGGAGGAAAAGGGGGGAAACACCACGTGACTTGAGTCATATGCATGAAAAAGTTGGACTATTGCCCATCTCTCCGATTGGTCAACTTGCCCACCTTCCGATTGGGGGTCCTTTTCCCCCAGACCCAGGAACATCTATCAACGGTTGTATGAGTTGCAGTGTGTGTTTATGATGTAGGCAAAATAGCTCTCGTAGCAAAAGCGTGCTTTTTTAAACATTTCCTTAGATTGTTGGCTACATGGCGATGTGTTCAGCGGCTAATTTGCTTTTTTTAATTTTCATTGGCGTTAAATAAGTATGTATTCCATTCAGAATGTCTAAATCAAATGCACAAAGAGGAAAAGTGTTTCGTGAAAGAAAGAAAAAAAAAGAAATCAAGTGCTCATCAAGTACTTCTGCCAAATCTGCATCATATACATGAGAGAATATCGAGCACGGAAGTGCAAAATACTCTCTTCATGCAGAATTTAAGGGATGGGAATGCTATTGAGACTCTTCGAATGACAGCACAGATTAAAACGAAATGTGACATCATTTACCCTGTAACCATGTAGCATCATTTACAGAGCCCTCAACAAGTTTAGTGCATTTTGGAACGAAGTCTAGTGCATGTGAATCGATAGTAAATTCTATATTACTTTTCAATGACTGATTCTCATAAAAATGCTGACAAAGATTTTCAAAGGCGAATCGTTGATAATCCTTCCAGTCAAGGGGGTCTGATTTGTGACAGATTATGGTTTAGAGATTATTTTAGAACGCCTGTTGTTGAGCACAATGATATTTTACAAAATATTTTACCGGGAATTAATTTAGAAGACATTAAGCATGCTACAATTGCCAACAGTTTAAGTAAGAAAAGTATACGAAATTTATCAAAATAGAATGGTTTTGTAAACCAAAAATTCCAGCACAACTTCTTACTTTAGATTCGGTATCGGAAAGACTCATTTCGCCACCAATAGCTTTCATGCAAATTAAATGATTGAGAATGTACACGGTTAGTTTGGAATATTAGAGGACAAATAATCAATAATCCAACGTCACCAAAGAAGTTTCACTTCTATCACGTGTCGTTCCGTGTACCATTTTTTTATAAGTTTTTCAGTATTTTAAAATCTCTAATAATTCAACAAATTTTATTAATTTTGAACATTTTTCTAATATTTTTAGTACTGTTCCTCACAATTCTGTAAGGGGCCATGGTAGCCTAGTGGTCAAAGAAACGGACTCGAGTCCGGCGTGATCCGCCGTGTAGGAAAGCGGTGCACTTTAAATCTGTCGAGAGCTCAAACGTCCTCCCGTTGGTATGGTGTGGTAGTTAGGACAGGGGGTGACAGCTCGGGTGTCGTCCTCGTTACTTGACCATGACTCAAACTTACGAAGTCCTTCGCCAAGAGCCCTCGAATAGCTGAGCAGTGCGACGTTAATATTCACTCACTCACTTACAAACCTGTGCATGGGATTGGTATTAGTGATACTTTTTAATAACTTTTTTTATCTCTAACCCTATAGTAGTTTCCGCGGTAGCTTAGTGGTCAAGGTAATGGACTCGTGGCTGGTATGTCGTTAGAGTTAGAGCCTAGTACTATATATATATATATATATATATATATATATATATATACTGAAGAGCCACCGTTCAGACGGCGCTGATGCACTCAAATATGTCTAGACTCTAATGTCCTCCTGTTGGGGTGGTGTGGAAGTTAGGAGAGAGGATTGCCAGCTCAGGTGTTGTCCTTGTCACTTGAGCAAGGTTTAAAATTACGAGGTCCACCGCCGAAAGCTTTCATGTAGCTGAATATAGTGCGACGTTAATATTCTCTCACTTACTGAATTGTTAGCGCATACCATACTTGGACGTACAGGAATTAAAAATTTCAGAAAAAAAGCATAATTTTTAGATAAACAGTTATTTTAAATTTTAGTGTTTTCAAAATTATTTCAATATTTGAAAATTTCTACTAATTTTACAAATTTGAATGTTTTCAAAATTATTTTTCTAACATTTTAGTAGTGTTCCTCAGTATTCGAAACATGGAATTTGTATTACGAGTGATACTTTTAATTTTAAATTTTTTTTCGTCTCCGACACTATAAAAAACAGTAAATAAACAAATATATTTAACTGTGGAATTTTTTTTTGGAAAAAGAAACTATACACGGTAATCTTTATTCCATGCACAAAATACACAAGCATATGATATGGAATAACCCAAATAGATTCAAAATTTTATATTTAATATTTAAAAATGTCTTAGCATATTCAATTCACTATTATTGAGATAAAAACCTGAGTAGAACCCATTAAAATTTGTAAGAAATGCATACACCACATGCTGTAACTTCGGCATTTGCTCCGACATATTGTTAAAAAAAATGTTAAATAATTGGCTATAAATAATGTAGCTGAAGCTGCAAATTTTTTTTCATATATTTACAAAAATCCCACTGAATGAAATACAATAGGACCAGTTGTTGTGTGGTCCTTTTTTATGCGATCGTTTTTATGTGGTATATGTATTTCAAAGCCTTTTACGCCACTTTAATGTTTTCTATTAATGGACATACATACACTTCAAGGCACTCTGTTCATTAGTTATAAACAGTCTCTCGATAATGCACGTTCTCATCGCACTAGCAGCACGCACTTGATTGAAGACAAAACTTTCAATGACAGTGGCGTTATATCAATAATTTGCTAGGTTATAAAGACGGACAAGAAGAACCGGATTCTTTGAGAGAGGATAAAATGTATGCAGGGATCCAACTTTCCAATAAATCAGAAAATTATTTTTTTTGAAATAGGTACCATTTCCGAAAAAAGTTTGAAATTTCTAAAAGAACTTTGAACATGCGTATCTGGTTATCCTGACGTTCACAAGCAACCGAACAACCACACGTAGCCACAAAAACTTGCCGCTTACTTTATGGTGCCAAAAAATAAGTCAAGTGAAATTGTATCTGCAAGCGACGAAAGCCATCTTGAAGTAATTCATCACAGGAAGATGAGCGCTTTGGATTACGATGAGTGGTAGGGAATTATGCATGAGCATTTTGAAAATTGCTGCATGTATACAAAGAAAAATTTAAAGTTTCCATGTGGAACTTAATTATTTATTTTGTTTGGAAGTACTTTCTCACAAATTTTGTAAGTAACTGACATACACTCATGGACAAAAAAACGAGCGCACTCAGGTGGAGTCTTCAAAATAAAATGAAGTTTTACACACGTAATGACTTCTTTGACAAAAGTAAATGATTGGAAACTTAAATCTAAAAGAATCATTTATTTCAGAGAAAGAGGCAAAAGAATGGAGGATTTAATACCTTGTCGAACCCCCTCTCCCGCAAGTGCGTGATGCGATACAATCGGGCATTGAGGCATACAAGTTCTGTATGATGTCTTGAGACACTTCATTCCATATTTGCTGTAACCTTGCATTTAGTTCGTTCAAACTCGTGGTATGCCAAACTCGCCGCCCCAAATGATCCCAGATATGCTCGATTGGAGACAAATAGGGGGAGCGGGCAGGCCAAGGAAGGGTAGTAACAGTCGGAAGACAGTCTTGTGACGCACTTGCCCTGTGAAGCCGAGCATTGTCTTGTTGGAAAATGGCTTCTAGGAGCTGTTGCATGAGTGGCATCCCATGTGGTTGCAGGAGGTCACGGACATACCGCTGGGCTATCAAGGTACCACGGATAATACTAGGGGCGACCGTGTATAGTAGGCAATGGCACCCCATACCATCACACCAGCTGTGGGAGTGGTGTGTCGCTGTAAAGCAAAGGCAGGATTGAGGCGTTCACCGCGGGGTCTCCGCACAAAAACACGATTGTCATCACTGCTGAGATTGAATCTGGATTCGTCGCTAAAGACAACCTGGTTCCATTCCACTGCAGTCCAGTTTCCACGAGCGCGACACCATTTCAAACGGAGACGTCGATGGGTGGGCGTCAAGGGTAGAAACGTAATAGGAACCGCGATCCCAAATTTCCATAAGCCAATCGCTTTCATATGGTTCGAGAAGACACATGGGGCCCTAGTGAAGGAGCTACCTGTGCCTGGATTGTGACCGATGAAGCATTTGCTGTACGCATGCATTTCATACGATTAGGTGGTCTTCTCGACGACTGGTCTGTCGAGATATGTCCTGGGCCGGGTCTTCGTGTAAATGACATCTCTCAGATCCACTGGTCCTAACACCTCCTTACAACATATCCAGAGCGACCTAATTGACGAATTTGGTTATTTTTACTGTAATATACTTTCTCAAAACAATATAAAATGCATATAAATAATGATGTGTAAAACAAATATTTTCTATTAAATTAAAAAAAAGGAAATATAAAACTGATGTTCCTGTGACTGGTTTTTAATTTGTAATTTTCTAATCAATATTTTTTCTGTCTTTTACGTGAAGAAAATTTTAAGAAAAATGTCAATTCCAGAGTCAAATTTCATTTTAAGAATACTTCAAGCATTATTATTGAAAATAAGGGGTTTTTGATTTAAACAAATAGTTTAATATAGATGTAATATGTGGACCAGTTCTAATCCTCCAAAACTGCGATATATTTTACATCACATTTTTTGATCTGTAACTTACTTTTGGTATTTTTCTCATTAAATATTAAAGTTAATATGAGTTTTAATTTTAAAAAAAGAGAGCGAGAGTATATATATTAGTTTTTTAATGAGAGGGAGTATTTTATACTAGAGGTCTTATTGGATTTAAAACATTGCCTTAAAAAGCATTATAACACCTATCTTAAAATAAAAGGAGCTCTCTAAAAGATCCCCCAAAAGTATGTAAAAGACACACGTGAGAGCTAAAAATTGTTATATTAAGTAAACTAGATTAAATATTACTTCGGCACGTCTTTAAGAACCTCAAAATACTGAAATTTCGTTTTTAAGATTCATAAAAGTCATTGGAAGTACTTCTTTTTTAAAATGTTCATTTCATACATAAAATATATAAGAAAAATATTCATAATTTAATATTTATTTATTCATTTTTACTTTTACTTGAATTTCTCTTTGCCATTTAAAATATAAAATGTTTTCATCTAGTTTCCCTTCATATTTAGACACATTTGATTTTTAAAAAAATATATCCTAAATGCTTTTAATTGAATAATTAATACAGAAATAAAAAATATGCAAGTACCTTTCGTTGCGAAAGTTTGAAACATAGTAAAATAGTATCGAAATAATCAAAGCCTGATTGGAAATCGTTTTCTTAAACGGATAAGAGAGAGAGGAATAATCCTAATATATTATGTTTCCAAGCAAAATTCGAGTAATAAGAAACAAAAGTACGGTAAGAAATTGTGGATAAAAATCTAACATTAAAAAAAAACTTTTGCAAAACAATACTACGTTTCTTTTCTCAAAAAGAAGTTAAAAGAAAAAGAATAGGTAATTTAGTTTGAACACTTTTTGTTACTTTTATTAGACAATTGCATTTTAGAATATTTTTAATCAAATTTAATTTCTTATATAGAACCTTTTGTGTCTGGTATTTCCTGAACATTATTGTCTTCTATTATTGCTGACATAAAACTCGTATTAAATGTGTATCCATATTCTTGATGTATCCAATACTTTTAATCCCTCGATATTTTGTGTATGTTGCATTATGAAGAAAAATGAATTATTGCAAGTGGACATTTGGTGACTTTTAAAAACTATTATTACTAGAACATTTAAATATCTAAAAAAGGAAATACTTAATATGTTATGTCATAAGACTTAAGAGTATGTTTTTAAAAACAGATGGATTGATTGTGCATTAATGTTATGCTTTGGAACATTGCAAGAGTTATTGAAGACAAACCTTGTATGATTTTGAACGTGGGTCGCAAAAATTAACTTCCATATCACATCATTGTGAAGACAGAGTCTTGATAGATTTACATTGCATCAATATCTCCGCATAAAAAGTCAAGAACTCAATCCTACGTCTTATAACAAATAACCCCGGCCACATTTTCGCGACCATGGTCCTTCATTTTTCAACTGAAGGCAGGTCGTAAGAAGACTTTGAATCAATATAAGCATTGTTGCTATGTGTGTGTACATAGTGTTGCCTAATTTGGCTGACAAATGCAGAGGGATGATAGTAAGCAGTATGGGACAACAAACCACGTTTAATCGGGATAATTCACAAAATTTTAATGAAGGGTGTGATATAGAGGGGAATCACAGGGGTAATAAGAAGTATAAGAAATACATTAATTAGACATAAAGCATTCTTACAATACAAACAATGCATCACAGCTCTACTTCAGAAATGCAACACCAAGTAACTGTCACAGAAATTGTTCGAAGCTCAGAGCTCATGTTTCGAAGGTTACAGCACAGTCGACATTGAAGGAAGAAAAATTGTCGGAAGTCCTCAAACAAATCCGATATGTTGGCGATGCCAGCTGAAGCGCCCAAGACCCGTGATGTGAGATCTTCTACTGCACCCACCAGAGTCTCATATACAAACTATTTCAAGTGGCTCCAGATGAATCGAAGGGATTCAGATCACGGGGTACGTGCCAGTTGGAACCCAGTACCACTAAAGACCCACCGTTAAGGGAGTGATGCACATTAAATCTGTCGACAGCTCAAACATCATCCAGTTGGTGTGGTAATTAGGAGAAGGGGTGTCTGTTAAGTGTCGTTCTCGTCACTTGAATACGGTTCAAAATTACGAGGTCCGTCACGTGCTAACAGTGCGACGTTAATATTCATTCACTCACTCACTCACTGACCCAGAAGAAGAAATCCAAGGGAATGAGGAAGATCCGAAGAGTGCAGAGGCAAAACAACAGATCCACCGAATCCAATCCACCTCCCGGATATGTAGCATGGAGGTGGATACGCCCAGCAATCGAAATAGTTGTTGGTGCATCGTCATGCATGAGTCACACGTTCTGGGGCGCAGAGGTCACTACTCTCTAAAGAAACTCTGGAAGAAGTCAGAAATTTGCATTCGTGCAGGTGTTTCTACCCCACTACGTCGCTACAAATATGTTCATTCTTTTAGCTATTTTCCACGACTGGCTTGTCGTCCTTCTGATCACTATTATTATCACGATTTTCACTAACTCTACGTAGTTTGTAATCCCATGATCTATATTAATTTGTTTTCCCCATGCTGTCTACTATCACCCCTCTGATTTTGTCGGATGAATTCGGCAACACTCTGTATATGGATGAGGTGCAAGAAGGATATCTATTTGATACAAATATTTTTCTTATTTCTAATGAAGATGGCAATGCAGCGACAAATATATCTGTGCCATACGGAGATCCAGAAAAAAAATTGTAATTATGAAATATTCAGATCACACAAAACTAAAACGAACACTGAAAAATCTGTATGAAGAACAATTACGTAAACACGAAAATGAAAAGATTTAAAATTATATAAATATTAAAAAAACAGTATCAAGACTGGAAATTGTTTGCATCTCTAGCTTCCCAGTACCTTAAAAAATATGGTTCTGGGAAAACGCTGGGAAGATGGGGAGATGCTCTCCTCATTTATCACCACACAATTGCAACAAAGGGGACAGACAGTCAGTCCAGCGACAGTTTGATCATTATGAAGGTGTGCATATACAGCCATGCACCATAGCTAAACGAGATGCAGCTACGGCGTGGTTTCTTGTGTATTGGTGGTACTCATATAAGCCAGTAACAGCCTCTGAATTAAAGTGATCCTTTTGGTCCAGTGGTATATTACGTGCTTACGAATCAGAAGGTACCGAAATCTATTCTCCTCATTGGTGACCTTCTCGCTGAACTAAGAAAAACGCAACCTACCAGTGACGCCCTCTACAAACTTCAAGAACATTTAAAAGCCGTCAGATCCACTTGACGCATCAATCTAAACCGTCAGACACTTTCGACGCAACATTCAAAGGCTTCAGGCACATTTAACGAAACAGCTCCCATGCTCGCCATAAAATCTATATTATTCGTTCGCCTATCCACGGACTAAATGGTAGGGTAAAGTGTAGAGGTGGTATCTATATAAACCAGTTACAGCCTCCGGACTGAAATGATCATTTTGGTCCAGTGGTATGTTACGTGTTTACAAATCAGAAGGAGCTAAGATCCATCTTTCTAACTTAGATTATAAGGGATATCATAAATGTCATTTTCTAATTGTTTTTCTTTCATTCCTGCATTGAGATAGTTACTTGGCTTTGAAGCTCTTGATGATTTTTGTCGATGGAAACTTATAATTAATCTGCTCAACTGGAACTACAGAAAACTTAGTGAATATGGTCAAGAACTCGTTCCTGGTGTATCAAACGCTCGAGCCTTAGTGCCATTAAAGACTGACAGTGTAGGGAGAGGGTGATAAAAAATAATATGTTATATTCTCCTAGGTTCAAATTCCTTCTGTTGGCGTCGTGTGGTAGCACAGAGGGGAGATTCCAACACAGGTTTTATCCACGCCAGATGCTCGAAGCTCAAAATTGCGTGGTCCACCCCCATTATTGGTCACATTACTTTCCAATCTGATATTAACAAATACCCAGGTTATGGTAATTTACAGGGTGTTTATAAATGAATATCGGAAATTTAACACTTTATAGTATCTATTACGTTTAACTTAGTATAACTCATACATCGGATGAAAGACCAACTGAATTAGTTTTGTTTGCTGACATGTGTGTACATGCGCATGTGTTAATTTTTATCCCCTTTCGCACCGATCAGTGCACTAGTTGAAAAATGGAAACTAGTGAACAGAAAGAGTTTTGTGTTCCCATATTTCCAAAGAGAGAACCTGCTATTACTGTGCAACGAGCGTTTCCATGGATACCTCAGTGAACATGTGAACATTCATAATACGCTCATCCGGAGCTTAGAAAATCCTCACGAGGTGCTAGAATCGCAACGAGACTCACCTAAATTGAATGTTTTTTGCCTCATATCTCGGCGTAAAGTGTCTGGGTCTTTCGTTTTCGGAGAAACAACTGTAACTGGTTCTGCCTATCTTGATGCTCTACAACTATGGCTATTTCCTCATTTGAAGGAAAGTGAACCAGAACTTCATTTGGCAGCAAGATGGTGCACCACTTCACTGGGATCTCTCAGTACGCAATTGGTTGAACATCACTGCACTCGACCAATGGATTTTCCGCAGAGAGCTTCACGATAAAGCTTGTTTTGCATAGCCTCCACGTTCTCCCTATCTGACTCCAAGCGATTCTAATCTGTGGGGGTTCATTAAGTATCTGAATAAAGTTTGGGATGAACTCGCCAACAGACTTGATGTGTGCCGTGTAACGAATGGGGCTCACATTGAACATTTGTAAGCATGTAGGTAAAACTGTTTCAGTTACTCATTCACTCAAGGTATGAATTTTATTTTTATATGTAATAAATACTACAAAGCGTTAAAAGTCTTATTTTCATTTAGAAGCACCCGCTATAACGTTACTTTCGTTACCTACATTTTTTGGTGGCAAGAAAAACGAATGGAATTGGAAGCAAAAAAAATTCCTCAGAAGCAATTTCCCGATTCATTTGATACTAACTTCCCTCCTTACCCCTCTTTCCTTTCCTACACTTATTTTATACGAATATACAGAGATTTAGGAAGTCATGTAGTCACCATGTCTGACACTTGTCTTCTTAGATCGAAATGTTTTAGATTTACTTTTTACTTAATGAAGCAAACGTCGCTTTATTTAAGTCAATATGAGTAAGAAAAAAGTCAAAGAGATTGGAATCTCAACTTGGAAAAACTCATTCTAAAGACATCATAAATCTAAAAACGTATATATTCTTTTTTTTTAAAAAAACTTAACATTTTGCTTGTTTGATTGTCCGTTTACTTTCAACTAAACTTTATAAAGAAATTTGAAAATAAATAAAGCAAATAGAAAACTGAAGTCTGAAATTTTTAAAGTATAATGTCCTAGATTCGCTGAAATATTTTACAGAAAAATGCCGCAAAATACGAATAATGTTTTAAGATTTTAATGAATGAGCTTGAAATATTTTATATATTAACTATTCAATCTGTTCTTAAGATATTTGGGAACATTCGGAACCACACATGGTATTGAAAAATCTAAAAATGAATAATGTTTTTGAAATTCTGTGTCACTTGCATTATTTGCATATTCATTAAAAAAAATTGTTGCATATGCATTAAAAAAAGTTTTGAAAATACTAATACAAGAAAAAATATTTAAACGCAATTTGTTGGCAAAAAAATAAAGAATGTCATATTATTAAAACATTCTTAATTGTATGAATTTTTTTTCAATATTAATATTTTGTTCAAGTATATAGATTAGATTGCTCTACAGAGTTTGAACTAGTATTTTTGTAATACATAATTCAGAGGTGGATAATTCTTACTTAAAAACACCGATTATTATTTCAATTGATAGTAACACTAAAAATAACGTGAAATTTTTCAAAAATTCTGCTTTGTTCTATACAGAGATCTCTTGGCTACGCGTAAGGGGAAAATATTATTAATATAGAAGCATTTTACACACAAAAAGGAATAAGCTTTAATATGCCATTAGTTCTTCATTTTTTACCAAGAATTTCATTTGAATATTTTTTTATAATCCCCCTCAAAAAAAGGTTTTTGGTGATGCTGTTTTAAATTTATTTCGTAATATCGCAACAATGCCAACATTCAGGATAATTCGTTAACTTAACAGCCCCGATTTCGCATGTGTCGTACACACTGAATTCGCAAACCATGTGCCTCGTTTCATATAATGTCACTAATACGGTCGAGATAGTACATTATAGCGAAAAAATATCGCAACGATTGTCTAGACTTGAGTAGTTGTGTGAGAAGGAAGACGTTGTCTCATACGAAGACTTATTAACAATCAACGGAACAAAATACTCAACTTCCCAGGAAGCTGCAGGTTTATCAATATCTGAGTACTTTATCAATGAAGTGTTGGACGCTGCAGCTTCAGTCGTGAATTTAATTGAAACGAAGCGCCAACAGTGAATTTTGCACACAAAAAAAAAGAACAAATAAGTAGAACTACAGATTACGTAACAATTACAATTTCACTATTTGAGCAATGATCATGTACATCTGTATAATTTGTACTGTGAGGTTTGGTTCACAGTATGGGGGATAGGAGAGAGGTACTCCCCTCCCGAGTATTCTTAAAATAGTTTTATACGTATATTGTAATTCAAGAATCACTTATTCATTAAGGTATCCGACTAGAGGTTCGGAGATAAATTTTTCAAAAATTGATTTTCTGAACAATTTTATTGTTTAAAAGGACATAAATAGGCTTAAAAAGTCCTAACTAATAAATAACATGTATCGCCCTTTTTTGAAAAAAAAAAATTATTTTTAGGAAAATTTAGCAAAAAAATAAAATAAATAAAAATAAATAAAAATAAATTGCACATTATGCAATTTTAACGTCATTGATATACTTTATCCATTTGATGTGTCACAGACCGCAGGATGAAATATATTTTAAGAAATAAATATTTTGTTAACAATTAAATTTGATGGTCATGATTTTTCGTCAAAATTACTGCATGTTTCAAGCTAAAAATGGCTATAAAATGTGTTTAAATGTAGCTGTCTTAAAACCAATGGTTTGTTAAACTTTGAAGGGCCCATAGAATATACGTTATAAATGTCGTTGCATTTGATTGGATTATTTACAAGATTTCCCGTTTTTCGTACACAAATTATCATGAAAAGTTCAATCTTCAAAAAAGGAATAAAAAAAATATTTTTTTATTAGTTAGATAAAGTAAATGCTATAAAAAGAACTTAAAAAACTGTCTAGTTTTATGTATTAGTCCTGCTTCCTCAATAATTAATTTCTTTTTTCCTAATGACCCAAACAACACCAAACATCTAACACCTAAAAAGCAATTTTTCAACCTAGTCAGATAACTTAATAAGGTTAATAACTTAATATAAGTTTCTTAAAGCACACACACATAAAGTATCATGAAAAGTATACACTATATTTAACATTTTTTTAAAGAAATAAGAGAAGATAGAAAAAACTGTATCAATCAAATTACTCTCATTGCAGTACTATATAAAATAAAAGAAAATTTTTTCAATTTTTAGTATTATTTCACAATCTCCCTATATCTTGTTCGAATTTCCAATCGTTAATAAAGTACATTTTAAAGCGCTCAGTTGAGCTGAAATTTTACATAAACGATTATTTTGGAGGACAATACGGTAATTTAATTATAATTAATAAAAATTTATAGAATAAAACTAATAATTATTCAAAGAATTACAGACACATCAATGTTGGCATCATTTTTGGTGACTAAGCGACCAATTTGGCAACTTGTGTCAAAACTTTAAAACGTTTTTACCTGCATTTTAAAGGGTTCATTTGAGATGAAATACACGATTGTTTTGTGTGATAATAAAATAGTTAAATTATAATTAATTAAAATTTATTGACTGAAAAATAATTACTTATAAAATTAGAGATACAGAGCCCCGTTGGATTCCTTTTTACCGACTTGAGTCAAAACTTTAAAATATTTTTTTTCTCACGTTTTAAAGCATTTAGTTGAAATGAAATTTTGTATAAACGAGATTGTTTTGGAGATGAAAACACGATACTTCAATGATAACACAGGGTTACAACGAAAACAAGTAATAGAAAAAAAAAATTAAGTCAATTCCTCTACTTTGAATGAATGAATGGATATTATTTTATTAACGATTGAAAATTTGATTGATATATATATACATATATATATATATAGGGAGATATATATCTTTATATATAAAGATGTGTGTGCGTGTGTATGTCACTTAACTGCTCCTAAACGGCTGGACCGATTTCGATGAAATTTTTTTGTGTGGGTTCAAGTAAATTCTAGAATGGTTTAAATTCACAATTTGGTCCGATATCGCAATTAGTTAAAAAGATATTAATTAAAAACATTCAAAAAATACAACTCAATATTCACCTGCATTGTTGTAACAACACTATTGTTATAAACACACACACACACACACACAAGAAATATAAAAAAAAAATTTAAATCAATTCCTATTTAGATCAACCAAGAAAAAATTTATTTTAGCTACTTTTTATTAAATAGTTGCAATTAATATAAATGTGTATATAAATATGACAGAATCACAACATAAGGTGGTAATTAATTTTTATTAATTATCTTTAAAGTATCGTATTGTCATCCAAAACAATCGTGTACATAAAATTTCCTTTCAACTGAATGCTTTAACACGTGAGAAAAAAACATTTTCAAATTTTGACATAAGTCGCCAACGTGGCTGTATTTGTAATTTTTGGATAATTAGTTTTAATCAATTAATTTTTATTAATTATAATTAAAAAATTATTGTATTGTTATCCAAAATAATCATGTACATTACATTTCAGCTCAATTGAGTGCTTTAAAATGTGTTTTACTAACGATTGAAAATTCCACCAAGATAAATAAATGAACAAACAAACAAATAAAACATGTATAGAGATCGTGAGCTAATAGTAGGAATTGAAAAAGACTTAAGTTGGCGTCGAAAATTGATTTTCAGCCAAACTGGCCAAACCCTGTCTTTATTATTACGAAAATGCAGACGATTCACGCTTTTTAGCGTTTTTAATTAATATCTATTTAAATAATCTTTATATATGTAATTCTTTTGTGCGTGTGTATGTAACTGAACTCCTCCTAAACGGCTGGGCCGATTTTGATGAAAGTTTTTGTCTATTCCAGTGGACTCGAGAATGGTTTAGATTTATAATTCGGTTTAGAAATGTTTATTTAATTAATTTTTTATTTATAAGTTGTTGATCTTGGAATGTTTTACATTGGATCCGGCAGACTGCGCTACGATCGCAGTATCGAATATTCAAAAATCTTTTATTATATTCTCCAAATTTAGTATGTAATTGGATTGAGTATTTTACATGATTTTCTATTAAATTTACACGTGTGTTGGCAACAATTATCCTAACATACAAATCTATTTGTGTAGTTAATTGATTACACACATTATTAAACTTTTTTTTATTTAAAATTATTTCTTATCGGAAATAGTTTGTTTGTGTGTTTCACTTCTAAACAAGCGAGAAGTATAAAAATTGGCACATAATTACTATAGGTCCTAATGATAAGCACTATGAAGAGTTTTTTTCGCAATTCGCCTTAGAGTTTTTTAAATTAAATTTTTAAGTGATTTTCCCATTTTTTTTTCAACAACTGGATTTTAGTTTGTTAATTTGGCAACCGTCATTTTTGTTTTGTTTATATTCTATTTGATTATTTCAAACCATTTCTGGAATTGGAATTTTTGAATTGAAGATGTGTGTACAGGACAACGTCTGTCGTGTCCTCTAGTATATATATATATATATATATATATATATATATATATATATATATATATATATATATATATATATATATATATATATATATATATATATATATATATAGGGAGAGAGTGAACTAATAGTAGGAATTAAAAAAAAGAGCATGATTTGTCTCCATTGTTGTAACAATGCGCAAACTATTTGGCTAGTTTGGCTGAAAAACATGTTTTCGATTCCGACTTTTGTATTTGTGTTTTAACAGTTACATTGTTATAACAATGGAGACAAGTCTAAGTATGCGTTAAAAACCAGTAATTCTATTAATTAATATAATAAATTAATATTTGAAAAAACCGTATTAACATGAAGTGTCATCCACTACAAGTTCAATAAAATTTATTTGAACCTGAATGAATGAATAGAAAGTGTTTTATTAACGATTTAAAATTTGAACAAGATAAATATATATATAAACTAGCTGGTATACCCGTTCTTCGCACGGGTGAACTGAAAAATTAAACAACACAGATTGAAGGATAAAGAAGTTTTTAATGAGTTAATTTTAAGTGAATTGCAAATTAAACAAAAAAAGCTTTTCGCATATCTCAGCTGAAGAAAAAAAAAGAAAGAAAAAAATACCTTTGTTAAATTTTAAGTCTGTAGATCTAATAGCTGATAAAAAGGATTTTTTTTTATATTTATAACTCCCCGTAACACTCTTGAGGGTTGATTTTCGAAAATACCTCCCTAAGCTGATCTCTGCTCAGCAAAAGTAACACATTGTTAAAAGTTTTGTGACGCTTAAAATATTGTAAATAATTTATATCTGAAAGTGTCATACATTAATATTACTTTCTGTGGAATTTATTTTATGTTAAAATTGTAATACTCGCAAGCAATGCCGTTTCCTAAATAACAATGGGGATTCAATGTAAAACATAGCAAAATGTTGACGATAGAGTCAAGTTGACCACTGTGTAGCTACTTTCATAGCTCAAACTTTATTAGAGCTTTATAAGACCCGCCGTGTAGGGGCGCGATGCACGTTAATGCTTTATCTACCGCATTATGATTTACTGCAATTTTTTTCATGCAATATTTTTTAGGTCACTACATTGAAAATTAAGGGACATACACAAACAAAATACTCCACTTAGGGAAATTTAATCGGTTAGAGCTAATAAATTAATTAAAGATATTCCACTGTAAAATTAATTATATACACCGTTCACTTAAAATAAATATCCAAATATCTTTCTAAGGTCTCCATAAACATACAAAAACACAAGACACTTAAATTTTGTCATTAACTATTTTTTTTTGACAAAAATGATAATCTTTGCAATCCGCTGAAAACGCCGTCAGCTGAAAATGCAATATCTGCAACAAAACTATTCGCCTTCCGCGCTAAAATACTCATCATAGAACCCGTGCTGTCATATACCTTGGAAGAGTGGATTTAAAAAAATAGTCTTGTTAAGTATTTGTAGAATATTCCCTCTAAGTTGGTGTAGTGTGGTAATTAGGAGAAGGGGATGCCAGCTCAGGTGTCGTCCACGTTACTTGACCATGGTTCAAAATTACGTGGTCTGTTGCCAAAAGCCCTTGTGTAGCTGAACAGTGTGACGTTAATATTCACTCACTCCAAAAAATACAGTACAGTAGTTATAATTATTTTTATACTGAAAAATGCAATATTTGACTATTCAAATAAATTATAGCGTTATAATTAACTACTAACCACACAAATTTTGAAAATTTGTCGAAATGATGTAGTGTGAAAGATAAAGTTTATTCAGACAGACAACAAATTCGTCTTATATGTATATAGATTTGTTTGAATTCTTGTGTATTATTACTTTTGTATGCCTCATGACATACTTTATGGTGTACCAGTCTTTTAAAACTGACTGAGCTACAGTAACATTTAACTGAGTATAGCCAGTTATAAAATTAAATCTTAAATAGATATCAAAAATAAAAGACGGCTCAATATTTTGAATAAATCAGTATAAAAATTTTCGTACAAACATAATATATATATTGTAAAATATTTATTTTGCTATTTGCATTTCAGACAGACATCAAACAAAATTTTAAAAATTGTCAAAAACAGATAAAAAAAACATATTTAAGAAAAATACCACTGATTAATTTTTCCAAAGACATCGCAATTTGCAAAAAAATATTTGCAGTACATAATAACCAAAAGAAATGTAAGTACTAAAATATAAAAAACAAAAAACAAAAATTATACATTGAATTAATTAAGGATTATTGGAGGGAAAGATGAAACAGGCTAAGAAAATACTCATAATATTAATTTCATATAGGTTGGCTACTCATTTTTGGCATGATTTTGAAATCACGCCAAATTGGTATGTAGCGGCCAGTCTAATGTTATTGTAATGTACAGAATTAAAGTTACTTACGTATTATTGCAACCTATTGGTGACATTATACAAAATGAAGCACATGATTGCCAATTCAACGCATACAAAGTTGGGATTGCCAAAGTGGCGAGTTGTCTTGATCTTTGCCGATTGTGCAATAATACGTAAATACTAAATAAAAAAATTATCTAAAGTATATATATCCCGAGCATAAATATAAATTGAAAAATGATGTACAATACTAACATTAACTGTACTTACATATAACCGCAACCTATTGGCGACATTATATGAAACGAAGCACATGACTCACAATTCAGCATATATATGACATGCGAAATCGGAGTTCCTACTTCGCAAGTTATTTTGAACGTTGGCGATTGTTAGGATAGTACATAAGTTCCAAAAATAATTTATCTTACGACTACCTGCTTCCTCAACAGGTATTTAAGCCATTTGTCTGTTTTACTCATTCTCTGATGCCTATTCCAGTTTGATATGTAATGACTACCAACACTGCTTTTGCTTGGGCAGTATGATTACCCAAGTTTGATTTTCAGCAAGGCAATTTTATGCACTGAAGCCAATAGTGTATCCTTAAAGGTTAAAATAAAGACACATGAAATTGCAAAGAACCATATCATTGGATCAAGTGTAGTATGGGGGGCTACTTGGCGCAGTCCTTTTTTTGGTGATTAAAAGTGGTCACCAAGGTACTTTTTTCGGTATTATTTATTTTAGAATGAATTCGATATCTCACCATGACATTTAGACAAAAATCGAAAAATCTGAAGAAAAATCGCCAAATCCAAAGTGGTCCCCTATACTACACTTGAACCGAACTGAAATATAACCCTTATCAATGAGAAGTTTTAATTTGTCCAAATTATAATCTTCGCGTTCTAAAGAAATAACTAAATAAGTTGTAAGCAAAATCATACACATAAACATCCCGCGATAATACCTAAATGTTGCCAAAACAACAAAACAAAAATTAAGTTGTTGAAAGAATAATCCATGAAAAAATGATTTATTCAAAAAATAATCCGAATTAAACATCATAGAATAGAAAAATTGAATAAATATTCCAACTGGTAAATAAAGCTATAGTAAAAATATGTAATTATCTTCAAAAACTGCGTGTAAAGTATAAATTTTCCACTTAATGAGAAACGTGACATCATATGACGTCATAACACTGGAAAATCACTTAAAAATTAAATTTTAAAAAATTTAGAAAGAATTACGAATGCGAAACCTGTTTAAGAACCTCCCCCAAGTAATTTTGTATACGTGTACCAAATTTCTCGTTATTTGGTTGTCTGGATCTTGAGTTATGAGGGAACAGACAAACAGACAACAAATGCGTCTTATATATATATATATATAGAGAGAGAGAGAGAGAGAGAGAGAGCGAGCGAGTGTGAGCTTAAAAATATCCCATGATTTCTACGGGCAACGTAGGTGTAGCAAAATTTGCGCAACCCGTGATTTTCCCGGGGATGCATTTTTCCAAATACTATTTAGCTGTGCAACCCGTGCTGTTCCTGTTCATTTTTGTTTTCATTTACGTTTTTATGCTCCTATTTTTATGATCTAATTTTATATTTTAAAATAAAAACTCTATTAGAAGAATTTTTTTGTATATTTTAACTTTAAAATGTAAACTTGAAACATGTAATAAAACAAAATAAGCAATTTGTGAACCTACTTTGATAAAATAACTACGCACATCGAGAGGGTTAAAAGTTTTATTTATCAATGTCGTCATTTTCAGTTGTGCACGGAAGTAGGCAATTAAGATGGATTATAACAAAATGCGTTTGTCAAAATTGGTTAGTTTGTTTCCAGAATTTCAAGATCTCGACTTTACAACAAGCGATTTAAAAGTTTAATTGAAAATAGAAGAGGATCCCAAACTGAAATTGAAATCTAAATAAAGAGCAATTTTCTAATAAAAAAACACAATACAAAAGACGCCTGCGATTGTTTTGAAGTTTTTGTCTTCAGCTATTTGCTCAAAATCAATTTAGTGTAAGATTCATGCAGTCAACTCGCTCTCTAAGTTTATTTTTTGTTTCTTTTTTTCTTCCTTCTTTTCTTTATTTTGGCCTGTCCTTACATTCAAAAAATTTACCTTTAACTGATATTTCCACTCCTTTCGCTGCCGAAAATTCGTTTTGTACCTTACACTACGACGGCCACATCAGTACGCACACGCAGTACAGATATGATGTAATTCTCTTAAATTTTGACTTTGAAATTATAAATATAAAAATTTCTAACTTTAGCGAAACCATTAACCTTCCGCAGAAAGAAATCGATGTTTATAGTTGCCTGTTTTGTGAAGAATTCATAGAAAAAAGTATTTTTTTAGCGATACAGGTAATATAAAATACGTTTACTATTGATGTGGAACAATAATCTTACTTAAGGAGTACAATCTCAAATGACACAACAAAAAAATCGAAGAATCAATCAACACGAATAATTCTGTCTAAAATTAAATATACTTTCGGGTAAATGCATGAAATTAGAACTATAAATAATTTTAATAAAATTGTTACTATTTTATTTAATTCACATTTATTCATTTTTTAAAAAACTTTAACGTTTTTTTTAAGATGCGAAGTTGTCTAATATAGGCAATCATTTTAAAATATGCTGCTCACCTCAAACCTCCTCTTCAACAAAGCTCTGGAGACCAAAACATTACCAAATCCGGTTTAGCGGAATAACAGTGATGTTGGCGACAAATTTAGCCACCAAAGGTCGTTGAGCCATCAAACTCAGCGAAGAAAATAGAGATATCCAGAAAAACTTAAATAGTTTTAATATTATAACACATTGCTAGAGAGAAAACTTTAAAAACTTCCAAAATCTTCTACTCAATCTAGATAAGGATCATATAGGGAAGCAACATTGGAATCAAACATTTAACAATTGTGCATTGCATTTCATTTTACTTTATGCTATATTTTGTTAACGGATTTGAATTGTAGTGTACCCTATATTTGTGTGTCATTATTTCCTTTTAGAAGATCTACTGTAATTTCTGGAAAGTTCGGAAATAAATTTTGATTTAATCCAAATTACTGTAAATTGAGAAAAATCGTTCCTTACATTTTAAAGACCATCAGCCGCATAACAATGTTCTTACGATACAGGGTGTAAGGCTTAAAGTATCCAAAAGTTTTGGCTTTTTTTTTGGAACTACCCATCAGAATACAGTAAACTGTTAATCCTTGGATTGGAAATCCCTCCGAGAGTTTTTGGGTTTTGTCCGATCCTCCGTACGTGCGCACATTATTCGGCAATCGCAGACGATAAACTTGTTACACTGACTCTATTAATACAGATGAGGACGCAACAAAAGACTTTAGTTAACAGAATTTAAATTAGTCACGCGCGTATAGCAAGGTGTTGGAACAGAATGGAATTTCGTTACTAGTTAGCCTCTAATAGACTTATCAGGACTCCTACAAAATGAATCACGCACATGATCACAGTGTCTTCTATCACGAAAACTTAAGGATACTTAAGGAAGGTTTTTGAGGTACCAAAGTATATCCATTGGTGGATAGATTTTGGATATCGGAGTATCGTCATTCCATTCTGTTCGAAGACGTCGCTGTTGGCACATGACTGGTTTAAATTCCGTTAACCAAAATTCGCAGTACACTTTTTGCTGTGGTGTCTACATCTTTACTAATGATGTCAGTATAGCAAATTTATTGCCTGCGATTGCCGAATTATACGCGCATGTGCGGCACATCGGACAAGATACAAAACCTCTCGGAGGGATTTCCAATCTATGGATGAAGAGTTTTTTACACTCGGTTCGATAGCTACGTAATAATAAGCCATAACTTTTGGACACCTTAAGCTTGAACACCCTGAATTTTTTTTTCAGCCCATATCCGAGATTTGCTTTGATTCATGAATAAGATTCATTTTAAATTCGATTTTTTTTAGAAAGTGAAATATTTGTTGCGTGAGTAAAAGGTTTTAATACATCAAAATTTATTTTTTATGCAAGAAACAAATGCTATGATAAACAAAATAACACTTGTAAAAGAATAACTATCCTGTATCATTAAATTCAATACATTCAGGGAAACGCACAGTTCTTTAATTATCATAAAACCACTTAAACTCATAAATATCCCTTACCGTCATCAGCAGTTTAGTTTTGAACAATTTAGGCAATTATAAAACAATCAAGTAGAAATTTGTTCTTTACCGCTGTTCAACGAGGCTTATTTTAAAATAAAAATTAAGGCCTTTGAAAATGGAACACAAGTTTTAACCGGTAATTACACGAATTAATTCAAAGTATTTTAAATTAAGCAAATTTCAGAAGAACAAGAATACTTCCTTCACAAGTTCTTTTTGAGCCTGTAATTGCGATGTTGGGAAGAATAACTGTTTTTCTCACGCAATTAATCTTTTTACTATATTTCATGAAATAATTGTATATCATTATATGTTCATAAGGTACTTGTCCCTTTCAAAACCGATGCCAGACTTGAAATGTAAAATATTCCAATTGATTTTATTTAAACTGGTACTTGAAAGAATTAACCAAAATGCATGTAAAAGTATATGATAAATTCATTTATCTCCAGTTTTTTATTGAGATATAGGGTATACTCGATATTGTTTTTAATTTCTCAAAAAAACCTGTAGAATAAGAACTCAAATTCTGCAATTTTTCTATTTGTCTTAGATATTTTATTGAAATTTTTGTTAAAAGCTCTGTTAGTCTATCGTTTCTAAACTCAAAACACATAGTAAACCAAAAATTTCAGTGTTAAATCTTCACATAGTTTTTAAATTTTAAATGGATAATTTTTAAATCATAGGTTTAATTGGTGTAAAATATTACCATTTTACGAAGGAAAGTCAAGCAGTTAGTGACTTTAGCGAATTTCTCTTTCTAATGTTTATGAACAGCACTTTTATTCAGCTCTTAATACATATAGAACATATACATAACCATACAACTTTATATTTAATACGTGAAGAAGTCAACATGTAAAGGAACTTATGCAATTTATCTTTCTATTGTTTTCTAACAGTAGTGTTATCCAGTTCTGAATAACTATAAAACATATACATAACCATACAAATTTATATGTAATATGTGGGGAAGTCAAAATGTAAAGGAACTTATGGAATTTATCTTTCTATTGTTTGCCAACAGTACTATTATCCAGTTCTGAATACATATAGAACATATACATAACGTGGGGAAGTCAAAAAGTAAAGGGAATTATGCAATTTATCTTTCTATTCTTTGTCAACAGTACTGTTATCCAGTTCTGAATACATATAGAACATATACATAACCATCCAATTTTTTATGTAATACGTGGGGAAGTCAAAACGTAAAGTAACTTATGCAATTTATCTTTCTATTGTTTGCTAACAGTACTGTTATCCAGTTCTGAATACATGTAGAACATATACATAACCACACAAATTTATATGTAATACGTGGGGAATTCACAATGTAAAGGAACTTATGCAATTTATCTTTCTATTCTTTGTCAACAGTACTGTTATCCAGTTCTGAATACATATAGAACATATACATAACCATACAAATTTATATGTAAGGCGTGGGGAAGTCAAAAAGTAAAGGGACTTATGCAATTTATCTTTCTATTGTTTGCCAACAGTACTGTTATCCAGTTCTGAATACATATAGAACATATACATAACCATACAAATTTATATGTAAGGCGTGAGGAAGTCAAAAAGTAAAGGGACTTATGCAATTTATCTTTCTATTGTTTGCCAACAGTACTGTTATGCAGTTCTGAATACATATAGAACATATACATAACCATACAAATTTATATGTAAGGCGTGGGGAAGTCAAAAAGTAAAGGGACTTATGCAATTTATCTTTCTATTGTTTGCCAACAGTACTGTTATGCAGTTCTGAATACATATAGAACATATACATAACCATACAAATTTATATGTAATACGTGGGGAAGTCAAAAAGTAAAGGGACTTAGGAAATTTTTTCCGTCAAGATTTGGCAACATTGCTAGTATTCAGCGCTGAATGAGGGGTAGTCCTGCAACACTTTTATACAACGTGTCACTCATCTTCCCTCGTAGTCGTTAGAGTGTAGCAGACTGTTCAACATGGAGTCTTCATTGCCGAACTGCACCTAGGAGGAAAAAAGGGCAGTGATTCGCTCTTTGTTTGCGGAAGACATGAAACATGTGGAAATTATACATCGTGCAAGTGTAGAATGGTCATAGCTGTTCATCGCAATGTAAGATCTATGAAAAGATAGAGCGCTTTAAACAGGGAAAGATTTTTTAATGTTACGACGAAAGATTGTGCAGTCCGTCGTCGTCAACCACTGAGGATCGTCGTTGTTGAGAGTATAGTGATGGAAGGTATGACTAGTATTTAGCGTAAGTATTACACCTTTCTGTAAGCAAAAATGAAATCATGGTCATCATTTCCTTCTTGGTGCTGATCGAAATTAGAGCTGGTATTTTTAATCGTCTGTTAAACTCCAACGACTGTGAAGGTAGGCGAGTGACACGTTGTGAAGAAGTGTTGTCAACTACCTCTGATTCAGCGCTGGAATTATTCTTGTTACCAAAGATTGGAAAGAGAAATGAAAAAGTCCCTTTACTTTTTAGCTTTCTCTACAACTAATAAATTGAAATTTTAAATTAAACAGCAGTGAATTGATTTGAATAAATTTGAAATAAAACTTCGTCATCGAAGAAAGATTTTTTTTTTCGATTTACTTACATTCTATTTAAAAGGCTAGATTACAGCCATCAATTGTATACTTCTGAAAGAGATATTTTAAAGATAAAGATACACTGATATGTTTGTAGTTAAAAAAAGCTTTTCTTAAGATTAATCTTAAAAAGTTATCAATTCTGATTCAAATTATGTGATTTATTTTTTACTTTAAGTATTAAAATTAGTTCTATTTCCTAAAAAAAGTCTGCAAGCCATCTTGAATTCTTAAAGAAAAAGTGTAAATACTCTACATTTTCTAGCTTTGTTTTTTTAGTTTTGAGTTATTTTTTATTCGAAATTAGAAAAAAAAAGATTTTTTTTAAATAATCCACTTTTTTTTTATTTTTAAAGGATATTTATGTCTATTTCAATCATTTTTCAAACATTTGTTTGAAAATCTTCTGATTATCTAAAAATTACTTCAAAAATTTTATTTCAGTTGGAAAAAAAATTATATTAAACAAAAAACTTCCGTATACCACCATATTCATTGCATTCAACAATTACTGTAACCTATTTCTAAGATATATCTCGTGAAACTAATTTTGCAATCCCAAATTAAAAAGGCTAGAAAACTCTATGTTATTTATAAGTTAAAAATAGTTTACTGCAAGTATTTCTGTATACAATCTGACAAGTGTTAAGAGCTTTGTTTTGAGTTCAGGTAAATGAATCAGCTTGCACACGGATCTATGTTTATCTCAAGAAAAACGTTGGTGAGAAAAAATTATTTTTGACACTTTTTCCGTGAAACATGCATAAGCGATTTTAATCTTCAAGCTACTTAAATGTTTTGAATGGAAATTTTGTTCTAAAAGAAAAAAAAAGTCTCATAAATCCTTTAAAATCAGTATCTAAATTCAAAGTTTCAACAAGTTCAGAAAACATTCAGTCACTGAGATGTCTGAATGCATAAGATTATGCTGCGAGTTTTCTCTCCGTGGCATAAGACATAAGTCGACGATCCTGTACTATATATACAAATTACTCACCCCGATCATTTTCCAAACTAAAAAAAAAGGCGCAGAAATTATCACTAACGCAGACAGTATAGAGGATAAGAAATGAACTAAATAAAAACATATTAGCTTCAGAGAGAGGTTTATCAGAATAGTCTATCGGTATTGACCTCGGGCGCATTATTTTATAAGAATCTGATTGGAAAATTTATCTCTTTTGGCATAATTCTTATATTCATGGCGACATGTTTTATGCTTACAGTGAATTTAAATCTTTTTTTTTCATTTCGGCTGATATAAGGTGTTCGAGTTTTGGGTAAATTTATTAATAAAAAACGCATTCTCGATGTATATTCAGAAAAATATTGAAATAGCTGAATAAAAACCGAAGGGAAATAATTTTTTAAAAAACTCCTAAAAGTTTTTTTTTTAATTCTTAGTATTTGTTTTCCATTGTACAAGTAGCTGTAGCCAACGTATCGAAGTTAAGAACACGAGAGAATAAAAAAAAATTGCAACATAGTATAGTATAGTTCTAAAATTCCACATTTACTATACATTAATTTGTTAACTAAAGTAAAATAACATATTTAATTCTGACAAAAGCAACTTTTCACCAAAGTGAACATGAAATGTAAGCGTAATAGAGAAGTGTTTCCTTTGAAATTTCTTAGAACTGAAAAAAGTTATATGAAATTCCCCTCCAATCAAAACGTAAACTTGGCGATATTCTTAAATTTATTAAACTGTATATAACGCTGTTCTCACGCGAGAAGTTTATAGCTCAACTGATGTAGTTAATAAAATAGATTTATTAGTTCAATGAATTCAGCCATCTACTTTCTCAATATTATGCTGTTGCATGGAACTATTTATCAATACAAAGCCATATTGCACATTACATTCTAAGTGGATTTCTAGTTTAGAATCTGAATTGCATCTAAAGCTGTGTGAATATTTCAGCCATGTCTTAACTATAATAATTAATATGAGTGCAAAGTGTGATTGCTGAAACATATTATACCTTGCAGTAATAAATTGAAAATACTATGAAATTGGATAAACAGTTCTTTAATTCGTGCATTTCTTCTCACTTGTTTCTCTTCTAAAGTAGACAGCAAAAAAATGACAAATTATGTTCTTATTAGTTGGCTTATAATCTGAAATATTGTGCACAAAAATAAAATCATTTATGGAAAAAGAAATACCGTATATATTCGAACTAAGCCGTATTTTTTTTTCCTGTGTTAATGCTACTGAAAATTGGGTACAGCTTAGAATCAAAGGCGGAAAAAATGCATTCGATGAGGAAAATTAAGCATGATATTGACGGTTAGATCAGTTAAAGGTTCATGTATGTATTTACAAAATTTAATATTGGTAAAATAAATAAATTATTTACTTTTATTTGGTTCTCATTTCAATTTTTTTTTTAAGTTTGCAGAATTAGATATCAATAAACCATATATCTCATACTTTTTTTATATAATTATTATTTTTTTATTTCTTCACAAAAACGTGTTGAAGATTTAAGGGTGTGGCTTAATGGTTGGTGACTTAGATTCGAATAAATACGGTATATGTATTTCTAAAAATCAAATTCTTACAACAATTCCAGGATTAAAAATAGCTATTGACGAAAACAAATACTTTTTTCGAAAAATACTTCAAATAGCTATATAATAACACGCAAAGCCCTTCGAATCAGGTTATTGTTTGACCATCTCGTTTCATTGCTGTGTTAAGAAACGTACTTGTCACTGAATTTTATTTTTCAATTGTATAGATTTTTCTAAACATTATTCTTTTGTATTCAAAATGGTTAGTAATCACTCAAACTTTGCTTTGAAAGTCTCAATGTTTTTAACTTTTAACTCTTCATATAATGGAGGAATTTCGATAGTTGGGGTAGTTGTTTCCTAATTCTGTGAGTGGCCGCGGTAGCCTAGATGTGAAGGTAAGGAACTCATGGATGGCGTGGCATGGGTTCAAACCTTATTTCGCTGAAGACCCGCCGCGTGGAAGTAGTCGCTGCAAGTTAAATCTGTCGAGGCTTAAACGTCCTCCCGTTAGTGTGGTGTGGAAGTAAGGAAAAGGAGTTGTCAACTCAGATATCATCCTCACTTGACCATGGCTACAAATTATGAAGTCCAGCGCCAATAGCCTTCATGCGGCTTTATCGTGTGACAAAAATAGAATTCTCCCTCACTCCCAATTCTGAGTTCTACTTCTGGTGCCACTAGTAGGACTGATGCACGTTAAATCTGTCGAGTTAACCCTTTACCTACCGACGGTTCCTTTAAGTACCACTCACTTTAAAATTACATAGAATAACCACTTTTACGAATATTCTTACTTAGCATGAATATTCTTTGAAATCCATTCTTCCAAAATATATGGCAGCAAGGGTTCTACGATGAGTATTTTAGCTGAAAAGGCGAATAGTTTTATAGCAGAATTCGAGGCACATTGTCAACATAAATTGAAACCAAAACTGTAGTAAACTGCATAAAAAAATGGTAATCTTCTGCAATGTTACCAGCTGGTGATGAACAATACACTCAAATCACATACGAACGCCAATACTGAACTATCAAAGCTGCTTTTTCTTTTTTTTTTTGAAAAATTGCCAAGTTACTTGATTTACCTCTGTGTGTGTGGGTTCTTAGCACATTCTTAAAAATTTATACAAATTTGCTTCGTAGAATATACAAAAATTGACAAAATATTGCATTAGAAGAACTGTGATATCGGAAGGTATTCTCTAAAAACAAAAATATTTTTAATGTAGCAGTGTATTCGTTCCGAAGTTAACATTACAATACTAAAAAAGTACAGTCGCAAACACCAAAGACAAAATTCTAAGAGCAACAAGAAAATCTCTATTATTTTGGAATATTTAAACGTTTTTCGTGATCGAGAGAATTCAATTTTTACTTTTCTTGTCATTTCAGTGTTCGCCAGTCAAAACATCTTCACACTAAATCGAAAATACGAATTTGAACTTCGTAACGCTTTAGTTTACATCCTCTTTCAATGGTTCATTGCGACACTTGCCTTATTAAAGAGTTAGTAACAAATGTAATAGCATTTGTTCCAACCGCGTGCACCATTAAATATTCACTGAGCATTGCATCGTCAGTTTTCGTTGCGATACGTGAAGTACTCCATAAAAATAATGTATCACCGGGTGTTAATAATAAAGTCATCCTCTCTTCCCTCGCTTCTTGGTTTTTTTTTATTGCCGTTGTTAGGAAGGCCCTTCTAAAGGTGAAAAAATGGACTACCGCGGAAGAAATCGTGTTCCGTTAGGACTATTACGAAATGGGGCAATTCCAGGGGAGAAATAAAGACATAGAAGTATATTTGTCACTGACGTATTATAAATTATTTTCTCTTGATTTCTGCTTTTGTGTTCACAATGCTTTGGTGAAATGAATTAGAAAGAAAGTGATAACCATATCCACACACAAGTGGAAGCTTTAAGGTATCCGAATACGTTTGGAACCGTGATTTTGCAAAAGCGTATAAATGGTTAATATTTATGATATTTAGTGTTATTTAGATTAGAAAGTGTACATAAAATTGTTTTAATAATAATATTACAATAAAAAATAATTTAAATACAATATTTTGACAAAAAATAAACATAGAATGGACCAATTTTCAAAATATTCTCCTTTTGTGAAAAAATACATCTATAATAATAATATTTTGACTGTATATAGCTCAGATCTCTTTACAGAGGCTCAACTACAATTTTTTGGAATATATAAATTAGAAGTGGGTTTATCCATGTTTTACGACCGGGGAGGGGATAAATTTTAAGGAAAATACGCCAATGATTATTTCAATGGGTTGTAACTCTGAAAATAAAGTGCATTATTCAAAAATCATAGTTGAGCCTCTGTACAGAGGTCAGAGCTATATACATGCAAAATATTATTAAAATAGAAATTTTTTTTCACAAAAGGAGAACATTTTGAAAAAAAAAGGTTATTCAAAGTTAATTTTTGACGAAATATTGTATTTAAATAATTTTTTTTTTGTCAAACTGTCCTCTTAAAACAATTTTATACGTGTATTCTAATCAAAGTGACACTAAATATCATGAAAATTACCCTTTTTTTCGCTTTTTTAAAATCATGGCTCCGAACGTAGTTATATATTATAAGGCAGTATTTCTCAAACTTTCAATACTCCCGACCCAATATTCAATATAAAATTTCATCGCGCCCTCCATCCGTACAATAACAATGTATTGAATGCAATAATACTATACTTTGACGCTAAAGCTACAATACATCATTTACCTCTTAAGTGCCACCGAGGTAAATAAGCGCTTCGCTCAGCCAGTGCGTAAAGTGTCCCGGACGTATATA
Organism: Trichonephila clavipes; assembly: GCA_019973935.1. Lineage (NCBI taxonomy): Eukaryota > Metazoa > Arthropoda > Arachnida > Araneae > Nephilidae > Trichonephila > Trichonephila clavipes. Next base: position 1,782,580 of record BMAU01019793.1, on the reverse strand, counting down.
TACGTCTTTCTGAAGTAACATATTTTTTGTTCACTGCTATCTATACAATTATTCGGAAGGCTTTAAAATTTAATAAAATGACCTTGACATTGTTTACGAAGGATTTACTTATTTCAGAGGATTTGCTTTTATTCGTTCCCTTCTCCTCCCCAATACACCACATTCACGTGCATACGTGTAAAATGGTGGTTTTGGGGAGCGAATCGCGTAATTTTTCATTAGCAGTTAAGGAATTATAAACCGAACAAATTTTGGAGATAAGTGCTAATTTTTCTACATAATTTTATATATGACAAGCTCGTGGGGTCACTGGTAGTTATAAAACTTGTTCTTTACTTAGTACTGTTAAATTAATTTTAAAGAGTGTTTTTTTTTCAGGTATAGAAGTTTAAGTTCGCATTACTTTCCAAGATGGCGACCGATTTAACTGCTGGCAAGTGATTTATTCTCAGTTTGGTTTGGCAATTCATCAAAACGATCATCAAGCAAGGCGTAGATTCGTCGAAAGGGCCCAAAGCGAGATTGCCGTTGTACTCGATTTTCATAAGCGAATTTTGTTTAGCGATGAAGCGCACTTCTGGGTGAATGACTACCTCAACAAACAAAACTGCGCATTTGAAGTGAAGCTAATCCACAAGTGTATGTCGAAACACCGTTACATCCAGAAAAACTGACTGTTTGGTGCGCTTTATGGGCTGGTGGAATCATTGGTCCGTACTTCTTCAAAAACGATGAAGGCCACAACGTTACAGTCAATGGTGATCGGTATAGAGCCATAATTACTAATTTTTTCATTCCTGAATTGAACAATCATGACGTCCAGGAGCTGTGGTTCCAACAAGACGGCGCAACATGTCACACAGCTCGTGCCACAATCGATTTATTGAAAGACACGTTTGGTGACCGCCTAATTTCTCATTTTGGACCTGTGATTTCGCCTCCAAGATCTTGTGATTTAACACCGCTAGACTATTTTCTGTGGGGCTATGTAAAGTCATTGGTCTATGCGGATAAGCCACAAACGCTTGACCATTTGGAAGACAACATTCGCCGTGTTATTGCCGATATGCGGCCACAAATGTTGGAAAAAGTCATCGAAAATGGGACGTCCAGATTGGAATACATCCGAGCCAGCCGTGGCAATCATATGCCAGAAATTATATTTAAAATATAATGTCACAAGTTTATCTTCCGAATAAAAAAAAATTCATGTCAATCGAAAATTCATGTCATCGTTGTTTTATTGCAATTTAAAGTTCTATACCTCTAAAAAACACCCTTTAAAATACATTGTGCAGTGCTGATGCATTTATAAGTGTATTATATCAATGTAAATGTTGCTTTTTATTTTTTATTATGTCAGATTGTATTTTGATTGTTTACATTCAATAAATTGATAATTGATAATTTTTGCCTTAAGGTATCAGACTATTAGAACTACTCTAAAATTGAGATTTTTTTTCCAAAATTGACGATTTTTTTATGATTTCATTTTATAGCTCATCATATTAGCCTTATAAAAATAACAAATGTTTTATTTTCCATTCATTAGAACAAGAACCACAGGTGTTTTTGTAAAAACAGATGCCATAACTTTAGTCATGATGTCAAGCCTTAAAAAACCTTTTATTCGAAATGTGCTTTTGTTTAATAAATGTTCAAACTTTGACAGCGATTGTTCAAACAGTTTTGAAAATCATTTAACTGAAATATTTTGTGCATGTTCTGTTTCTGTATGTTATAATAGTAGAGAAGTGTTTTAACCATCAGAGATTTGTCAATAGCCGTTTTATTTCAAAATTTACAATCCCTTATGGGAATATAATCATTATCTTTTTTAACGGATTTCATATGATAACTAAAATGAAGGGATCTAGTTTTTGTAAAAATTAAAATATCTCTTTTCCTGAAGATTATTTCAAAAATGGATGGCGAAGTAACACATCGAAACTGAAAAATTAAGGATTTGCTCATAAACTTTTTGTACAGAGTGTGCACGGTTTATTTAATTTTTTACCATTTTTTTATCCAGTTTAGTAACAATAACTCCTTTTTCTTTTCTTAATTTTAGCATTTTTCCCCTAAAAATAAATTTAAAAATTACAACAAATCTCCATATTTCCATTTTTGAAAAAAAAATTTAAAAGTTGTCGCAATTAATCGTATACCTTAAAATCTATTAACGCTATCTTTTGTAGATGGATATGATCTCTCTTTAAAGCACAAATTTCCGTTTGAAGTTTAATTAGTTTTTTCGCTCAATAAATAAAGAAGGAAATTATTATTTTGTTTGAAATTTCACAGATTGTTTAGCATAAAATGCATTAGTCACTGAGCATAGTATCAATACCTACTAATTACATAAACTATAAGAGAAAAACCTATTATTTCCTTTACTTCAAAATATGTTTGGGGTTTATAAAACTCGTTTATCTACTACATTCATTTAAACAAGGTTAAAAACATATTTTTTAAAAAAAATTACTACCCCCTTACTCTTTTTAAAAGTTATTCAGAATTTGAATTGCCATGGGGATAAAACTTGTTGTAAGGGGTACTTCAATCTAATTTTAAGTTCCTCTAAACACCACCTTGAGTCGTGAATTCTAAACGTAGTGTCTCTTGTAGAGTAGAAAGTATAGCACTCGTTAAATCTGTCAAGTCTCTTAGTATTTACGTAGGCACAGTGTGGATATTCAAAAGTAAGGTGCCATATCAGGGGTATCGATGCTGTCACTAGACCCTGATTCAAACTTACGAGAGGTCAATTGCTAAAAGCTCTCATGTTGTATCCACGAGCAATATTTATAAATAAACAATCACTAAACCACCAAAATATATTTGGAGTTAAAAAAGACGCTTATAAATTTAGCTGATTATCCAATATTCACCGTAGTATAATTGGTAGAGTTACAGATTTTTTACCAATAGATTACAAGTTCTCGTGTTTCCGGAGAATTTTCTAAAAATTTTCATATTTCTGTAAGGTTCAAGGAACTGGAGAGTGAAGTGAAGTGCCAACTTAGGTATTCTTCTCAGTTTTACAGCTTAGTTCATTTGTTTGCGGCTCGTTGCCGATAACATTTATACTGCTTCTATTTTAGCAGTAATTTAACCATAGGAAGTAAACTTTAGACAAAAGAGATGGAATTTACAATATTCGAATATCATTATTATATTGATCTTTGCCTTGCATTGGCTCACCTACAAATTAACGATAGAGGCCTTATGAACTCTCTTATGGTGTTTGAAATAACTTTTCTCTATTACGTATTCCTATTTAAAAAAAACTTACATGAAGTACTTTACTGTCACGTTTATCACTAAAGAACTGTCCCTTAGGTAAGGTTCTATGTAATATGCCTTTCATTCACCAAAATTAGGATTCAGCTCGGTATTAATATCAAATGTGAATCTTTTAAATTCCGTATGGGGTAAAATAAGATAAATTTTTTACACCGGAGTGGATTTTTCCGGCACTTACTTCTCACAAAAATTGCCTAAATCTTATTTGAGGTGGAGTCTGTGCATATTCTCCGATCTCTCAAACATATTGTGTCGCTTCTGGAATTAGAACCATTATACACGTTTCTACCTATGGCGTGGTGGAAGTTTAAGATAATGAAACATCACTGGGTGTTGGAAAGCTAAAATCTTATTTTTTTGACAATTTGAGATTTTTACATTTTCAAATTGTACAGATTATAACCTTTCTAAAAATTCCTTACTTTAACCCCTCTAGGATATTTAGAAGCCCTTAAAACGTATTTTTAAATAATCGTTGAATTTGGGTCACGCCCATTTTAATGGCGAAAATTGTAAGCAAATTACTTTGTTTTTGCTTAAAAGTGTAACGACCGATATAAACCAATAATACATGTATGTTTTATTTTAAATTGAACCTTTTATTTTTTTTTATTTCCTAGCCGATTAGAAGTCTTACTGCATACATTAAAATCAATTTATCTCAAAATGTAAATTTTAATGTGCGATGTATTTTTTCTGAGAAACTACTGTTCACAGGTATGTAAATTTTTTATGAGTTATTTATAATGATGTCTAATATATACTAAAATGAGCTTTTTGTAAAAAACTCAAAAATTTAATTTTTACAAATTTTCTAAGTAAAAAGTGGGTCAAATTTCGCAATGTTTGATAAAATATTTCATAATTTAATAAAAAATTCAAAATTACCTAAAAGCTCATTTTAGTATAATGAGAGAGGTGTACTTTAATAATATGAAAATTTCAAGCATTTACATAAAACAGATTTTGAGAAAAGGTACATCAAAAACAGCCAATTTAACATTGTCAGTATAGAGGGAGAGAGTGGTTTCCAACTCCCCTTAAAACAGTATTCTTAAATCTTAACTGATCTACCTCAAATTTAATAAGTCAATTGCTAGTAAGGCTCATGTGATTCTAAAATAAAGATTATTCACATAAGAAACCATCGAATATATTTCCTAAATTAGTTCTGCCAGTAGTTCTATTGGTCAAGAAACAATAAATTCTGAATTTTTATGAATTCCGATTATGTTACTAGGCATTTATAGACAGAATGAAATTTAAATTGTGATGTCTCACTTAATCGTAAAGAAAAGATTATTTGTGAATATGCTTCATTTTCTCTTAACGTGATGAAGACCATCTCATTGCTCAATCAGCTTTTACACTTTAGCTCATTTTGATATTTGAAGAAAGAAGTAAAAAGTATTCTAAACTTAACATATATATATATATATATATATATATATATATATATTTGTCATTGATTTAGGTTCAAAATATATAAATATATTGCTATGTTAAAAGGAGCAACGAGCGCTAATTTCATGTTGTATTTGAAAAGTGAAACCCGGTTGCGCGGCAAGAGGTCCGCCATGTTAGATCATATATGATGAAAAAGCGTAATTTTGTGAAGATGATGCCCCCTTCATTTTACCAGCAGCCTTGTCATTTTAATATATATATATATATTGCATTCTTGTAAAACATTAAATTCTTGTAACATTAAATTCTACGTTATTGTCCACTTATACAAATGGGATTTTCCTTGTGGTAGAAGTAAGTTCCATGAGAATTTAGATTTATAAAGAAACAAGAAAACACTCAGTTTTATATCATGCATCTTACAGTATAGTACTTTGACATTCAGTTCACACTAAATCTTAAAGTAGCAAAATAAAACTAAAGAAAATACTAAACTTTTCCTCTACAGACGTATAAATAAAAAATAAAATCCAACCTTTAAGAGATAAGGTTCTTCAAAGTGACCGGATGTGGAACCATCTTTTCTTCCACGTTGCTACTTCTTCTATATGCAAGAGTAGACATGTCTAGAATGAAGGTGTCCGAAATTGAATTAAGAGAAAAAGATTAAAAAATAGCCTGTTTGGATTTAAAAACTCATCTTTGTATTTTTCCGTTCCTTGTGAACCCTTATTGAATTTACTTTCATGTTCGATTTTCGAGGATGCCCACTTTCTGCTTTACTGACTTCAAAAGTGACTTTTAATCCTTGAAAGTCTAGCTGAATCTATAGACTGCGTAAGCTTTGTAAAGCTGGTGTGTGGCTGTGCATTTTTGATAGAGCTCTAAACGGAAAATTTTTTGGATTTTTGAATTGTTGCGTTTTCCTGCTTTTTGCTTTTCGTAGTGAAAAATGAACACAAATGTCCGAAAACTTCAAAAATTTACTAATAACATGAGCTAACTATTAGGCCTAAGCTGATGATTCCGTATAATAACTGTTTAAAACAAACAGATAATAACAAAGGTATAATCGAATAACAGTACATGCACTTGAGTATAAAAAAGTCATATTTTAAAATATTTAAAACTATCAATTGTACTGATACTTTCTTAGTTTTTTTTAAGTCATTAACAGAAACAAAATGAATATGAATTGATTCATGTGATGTGTATATGCCATCAATCAAATATCTGATAAAATTCTTATAAATTAAAACATGGTACTTGAATTTGTAGAAATAATAATAATTGGAATAACTTGAAAAAGTCATATGGATTTGGATTAAGGTATCCGGCTGCGTTCCGAAGCGTGATTTTGCAAAACATAATAAATGGATAATATTTATGATATTTAGTGTCACTTAGATTAGAAAATGTATATAAAATTGCTTTAAGAATACTATTACAATAAAAAAAATTTTAAGTACAATATTTTAACAAAAATTAACATAAAATGACCATTTTCAAAACAATATCCTTTTGTGAAAAATGCTTCTATTATAAATATTTTGCCTGTATATAGCTCAGATCTCTGTACAGAGGCTCAACTAGAATTTTTGAAATATATAACTTAGAAGTGGGTTTATCCATGTTTTACGACAACAGACGGGAGAAATTTTAAGAAAAAAAAGCAGATAGTTATTTCAATTGGTTATAACTCTGAAAACAATGTGAAGTTTTCAAAAAATCATAGTTGAGCCTCTGTACAGTGGTCTGTGTTATATACAGGCAAAATATTATTATAATAGAACCGTTTTTCACAAAAGGAGGACATTTTGAAAAAAGGTTATTTTAAGTTAATTTTTTTCCGAATTATTGTATTTAAATATATTTTTTGTCAAAATGTCCTCAAAATAATTTTATGCATATATTCTAATCTAATTGACACTAAAAACAATGAAAATTATCCATTTATGCGCTTTTTTAAAATCATCTTAATGTAAAAGAAAAAGCGCATGGAATTAGTTGAAATCCCAAAAAATTTGTGGAATGAGAAACCTTACAAACCCTATTTAGAATTAAAGCTCACTAAATCGCATTTGATATAATCAACTGATTTACAATAAAAAAAGTTAAAAATTCCGTACAAAAATCAAGAATATTGAAATTCTAACCGGTATCGTATATGAATTTAGATTATCTCAAAATAAAATTTAAAAAATGTTGAGAGGAAAACTCTTTTCAACAGGTCCCTAACTTTCACCAAGATATATAAATATTTATTCAAACGTCTTTTCAGGGTTGCATACAGGTCAATAAAGTATTTTTAAATAGGCTGAAAGTAAACCATCAAGCAAAACAAAATAGAATCGGAAGTATTAATTTAATGAAGATCCCAACTGTCCATTAGAAATTTTTAAGTTGTCAAGAAAACACTATATTAAAGAAAAGAAAGATAATCTGATAATAATTCTAAGACTTGAAATTTTTTATTTTTTATTTCCTTCTTGAAGGAACTACAACGTGCCCTTCTACAGGACTCAGAAACAAAGAGCAGAAAAAAAAACTTAATAACTGGCCTTAATAGGAATCCCTTTTCGTTTCAGTTGTCTAACGCGTGCTATAATAATTCACTGAGCCGAAGAAAGACTGTCAAAGTTATCGGGATTTACAAGCCGTTAGCAACACATCTTGCTGTAGTGGTGACCCAGAAATCAAAACCTAGATTGTAGCACAGTTTAACACGTGTGGTTTAATATGCATTCTATGGAGAATCTAAAACATTCCCTTTAAATGATTTTTCAATGCCCAAAAGAACCAAGCTCTCCCGAGAAGGGTTTAGAGCTACAGACCGATCCCTCGAGAAACAACCACTCCCACGTCCAGACTTAATTGAAAAAAAAATGGAAAAAAAACAAAAGTTCACATTTTACAAACATTAGAAGACAGTAAAATGACAAAATACAAATTTAAATGAAACTGCATTATATACATACACGTGCGTGAATGTAATACAAACATGCAAAGCAAATAAAATAAAAATAATAATAACGTAAGAAATATATTATGTGAGGGAAAAAAATCCATTTTCACCTAAGGAATTTGATCCCGGATTGAATAGGCAATTTTAATACATGGTTTTAGTTTAAAGTGGATGGAAGGGTTTCTAACGATAGATTGGAGCCAGGCTTTTTCGCATTTTGAGATGGAGAGACCGAATGGAAATCATTAGTCAGAGGACATGCAAATACATAATGGTCAGCGTCCCCAACAGAACCGCAAAGACAATTGGTAGTAGTTTTTAATTTGAAGCGAAATAAATAAGAAACAAATGGGTCATGGCTTGTTAAGAATCGGGTAACGTAACTGGAATGAGGATTCATATCTAAACTGGGCTTGGGAAGAAGGATTTGACTCATAAGACAGTATTAGAATTTGACCAACTCTCCCAGTCCTCAATTAATTTATGATGATTAATGATTAACTGTAATTGTGATTAACTGTAATTTATGATGACTTATGATGAATAAGGATTAATTTATGATGACGAATGATGCAAATGGCTAAGACTCACCATCTCAAAAGATTGCTCACAACGTCAACAAAAAATGTTCTAAACAACACCTCAAGCCTACTGAGGATGTGTATCAATTTCAAAGATGGCTGGTAAACAACATTCAGTAAACATTATTGCTCAGAAATCCATCTACAGCAATGAGATATTCCCCTCTGAGAAGTAGGTACAAAACGACTCTTTTTCCGTAAGTTGCAAACAGCACATAAAAGCGCTTCCTAGTACCACACATCCAGTGTGAAGAAAGCAGAAAAAAATTCCTTTTACCAGCGAAAACAAAACAGTTTAAGGTATCCGACTACCCTAAAAACATGTGGCCGCGTTAGCCGAGTGGTATAGGTATCGGATCGTGGCTTTACTTGTCACGAGTTCGAGCCCAGTACCACTAAAGACCCGCCGTGTAGGGCAGCGATGCACGTTAAATCTGTCGAGAGCTGAAACGTCCTCCCGTTGGTGTGGTGTGGTAGTTAGGAGAGGGAGGTGCCAGTTCAGGTGTCGTCCACGTAACTTGACCATGGTTCAAAATTACGTGGTCCGTCGCCAAAAGCCCTCGTGTAGCTGAACAGTGCGACGTTAATATTCAGTCAATCAATCAATCAATACCCTAAAAACATGATTTTTTTTCAAAAATTGACACATTTTTCTATGATTTTAATTCATAGGACATCTTATTATCTTAATAAAATACCAAGTTTTTTATTTTCTATTTACTAGAATAAAAACTACAAGTGTTTTAGTAAAAGCAGATGCCATAACGTTATACAGGGTGTCAAACTATAAAATACGTTTTACTCGAAATGTGTTATTTTTTCGAAAAGCGCTCAAACGGGGACGGCGATTGCTCAAAAGGTTTTTAAACTAACTAGCTGAAATTTTTTGCGTATGTTCTGTATAACAGTGAAAGTGTTTTGACCTTCAGATTTATCAATTACGGTTCTATTACAAAGTTTATAGTCATTTATGTGAATATAATCACTGTTTTTTAAGCAATTTTATATAATCACTAAGATAAAGTTCTCTTGTTTTTGTAAAAATTAAAATATCTCTTACCCTGATAGTCAGATCAAACACGAATAACAAATTAACACATTAAAATTGAAAAATTGAGAATTTGTTCATAAACTTTTGCACAGAGTGGCCCCATTTAAGTAATTTTCCCCAGTTTTTTCCCATTTTAATAATAATATTTTTTTTTCTGTTTTCAGTTTTAGGATTTTTTCCGTAAAATATACTAAATAAATCTCAAAAACACAAAAAAATTCCCATATCTCCATTTTTTTTCAGAAAAAAAGGTGTCACAACTAGTCGGATACCTTAAGGAAAAGGAAATACCGTTTGCAGATAGTGCCAGACTCATCAAAACAATAATGGAGTCCGAAGAAGCAATAAAAAGCTTTTTCCATTTTCAATAGTCAAGAAGCCACGTATAAAGAAAGTAGCTTCCGCAATATCCTTTCAGTTGAGTCTACTAGAGGAGAAGAGAACAGGATTTTCGAATGCTTGAGGGAAATGAATTTCAGGAATTAAAATTGGACCAGGTGTGAAGGGATTCAAGTAAGTTTGATTCGAAACTCGCCCCGGCTGTCTGCTTCTTCTGTCATGTATAGCACAAGTTGACTCGTATAAAAGGACCCAAAAAGGTGGGCAGCTCGGTTAATCCTACTTCAAAGCAGAAACTCAAGTCATCAATGAGTGACCCTCCATCAAGTACACCACTCGCTGAAAGACTTCTGGAAAACGGTTCACAAACATCTGTGCCGTGTGGAAGTTATGCAGGCATAGTGTGTATGCAGAACATCAGATGGCTCTGTGATAACTCGTAGTATCTCAGTGAGGGCTGTGAGATGAGTCAGTTGGTGAGTGCCCTGCAAGATGGAAGTAACCTGTGTTGAGCAGCGCGTTTACATCAAAATAGCCGTTCTCCGAGAGAGAAATGCGATGGAATGTCACAGTGAATTAGTGGAAGCCCTTGGGAATAATGCCCTACCATACCGTACAGTAGTACGGTGAATATGAAAGTTTCAGCTAGAAAGTGTGTCAACCAGTGATGAGCAACGTTTGGGACGACCGATCAGTGTGCGGACCGACTTGGCATATGCCACAATTGAGCAGCTCGTGGATTACATTAAGGCTCTTTAGGCCCAGGTTTGTCATGTCAACTTTATGTGTAATGTGTTCTCATTCTTTTGCACCGTGAAGGCCATATTTCCCTGTATACAATTGTAATAAATTAGTGTGTTACGATAGTTCAGTGTTATCCATTATCCACACATGTAATTAATATCTTTAACTTTCATCAGTATATGTCATATGTGACATTTTTCAACCGGACTAGTATCTTCAAGAAAAAAAAGTTGCCAAGACTTTTGCCCCAACCCTCGTAGTTCAAGAATTATTGTAAATAACATCTATAGTGATTTATATCTGAATATATTAAAGTAATTGGTTCTGCAGGGAATAAGAATTTTTGTGAAGTGTGTGTATATGTTAGATGAAAGTGCTAAAAAGTAGAAATACATAAAAATGTTATTTTTGATTTTTTTTTCTGTGTGTATTCATTTATCAAAAGTGTTAGACATTTAAAAAGTCGGATCCAAATTTTTATGATCTCCTTGTGGTGTTTTTCCAATCCCGTTCCATGATCTCAATGAAAGTAAGCACACCGATTCGAACCCGATCTTTTTGAGTTTCGTGATTTGTGGTTGGCAGCAACTGCAATGCAAATCGAGCGAGTATTTAAACTCGGCTCATGTTAGTTTTTCTGAAAAGGAAGGAGAAACAGAAATATAAGAAGTGTGTGAGTGGTTTAACTCTTAGAGGGAGAGAACGGCTGGTTGGCAATGCAACTGCAGGTTACAACACCATTTTAGATTAGAAATTCATTTTACAATATTAGAAGACGGTTCGAATCGTATGTCTCTGGTAATGTTGATTTTTGAACTTATTGTTTATTTTATCGCTCCAGTAACGAGCAGAGTGACTTTATGATTGATTATTAAAGGCCAATTTTAAGAAACTGTTTTTCGTCTTCATGCCTCCTCGACACATAAATTTCACTGCTAGCTTTGCAAAAATTTAAATTAGTTTACCAATAAGTGTAACAAAAAGGATTTAAAAACAAATTTTAAGTAAACTAGGTTCTCAAAATTTCTAAGCCTGGGATTATATTCGTGAATTAGTTCCTCGATTGTATCAAAAATTATTAGTATTGATATTTTTCCTTTCAATTTTAAAAATTTTAAAATAAAATTCAGAGGAGTTTTGTTTGAAATATTTAATTTTTAAACTAAATGTTAAATATTCCTGAAAATTTTCAACGAAATATGTTTGATGTATTTTTAACAATATAGATAAAATCCCACCACTCATTTAAAGACAGATGGCGATGAAAATGTTATACACTGATATGCAAAACTTAAGCAACAATGTAAATTGTAATAACTTAATTACTTTCTTAATTACTTCTCGAATCAATCAATACAAATATCATTTAATCTTGATTAACACATTTATTTTAATTAAATATAATAATCAAATAACAGTCAAATTACAATGTCCGTCGTTTCTCAAATTAATTAATTCAAACACAGTCCAAAGAGACTATCTCCTACTTTTTTACACCAGACCACGCCTGTGGTTGATGTCTCACCAAAGGAACTACATTCCTTCTGGTCCAAAACAATTCAGCGCTTCCCGCTTTCAAAACACAAGGGACTTTTCCTTCCCTCGACCGTACTCTCCGGGGTAAAAAAAACCTCTTCCTCCAAAACACAGCAACTCCAACGAAATCGCGCCGATTCGCGCCAACATTCCATACTCTCTCGCCAACAGTAGACTCAGACACTGCGCAAATTTTAAGCTGATAGGTTATGAAATTGTAGAAAAAGGGTTATTACGATCAGTACAATGAACACGCAATTCAGTAGAAAAGTGATGCGTATGCAATTGTCAGGAACAAAATGTCAGAGGGGGTGAAGTGTCCGTAAAACGCGTGTTATCGGCGCGCACAGCTCAAGGCTACTATAAATGAAGAACAGAGGTGTATCTAAAGACGTTGGTCAAAACTGCTAGTGAGGTATTTTATGAAATATGGCTAGAAGAAATTGCTTGGACTACTTCACACTTGGAAAAATTATCGGAAAGCTGGAGGAAGGATGTAGTTTGACCAGTGTAGCTGAAGAGATCGGAAGCAACAAAAATTGTCTTTCCGCGTTGTTGGAAAGCCTTTCAAAGCATAGGTAGAGCGGTCAGAAAGGTTGGCGGTGACCACCTTAGGAAAACAACTGCTGTCAAATGTACTGCAATGATATATCATTCTGCAGGTGAAAAGAACCCGATACCAGTCAGCAACTGTCATGCCTCAGAAACTGTGTATAGATACAAGGGGACATGTGTCGCAGTTTACTGTGATCAGACACCTTCACAAATATGGCATATATACCCATCGTCCTGAAAGCTCCATCCCTTTGACCTTGAAAGTTGACCATCTGCGGCACCGTTTAGAGTGATGTAATTAACACAAAAATATGATTCTCATCAATAGTCTTGTTCTCTTTACGGATTAGAGTTTTTTAGTACCACAAGCGATTATCCACGGCATTTAATTTAGAGAGCGGTTAGGTCACGGTTTCATTCCAGTTACATTACGGAAAGAGGCAATTACAGTGGTCCTGGAGTTGTTATCTGGGGCGGCATTACGCAAATCGGGTGGACTGAGATCTAGAACATACTTCGCTTTTATGGATGGCAATGCCCGACCACACCAGTCTGTTGTTCAGCACCTATTGTAAAGAGACGATGTCACTTGAATGAACTGGACAGCTTTCTTCCCTGATTTAAATCCAATAAAACATGTGTAGAATGCTTTGGAGATACGCCTTGCGGCATGATTGCATCCTCCTGGGAACACCCAACAACTGTGAAACTGATACTGATTGAGTAATGGGCAATCTATTTCAAAATGTGTTGCACAATCTGGTGCTGAGTATGGAGAGAAGGTGCGAAGCAACTATTGCAGGAAGACGAGACCATACGCCATACTAAGGAATATCTGCTTGTTGTTCTTCCTCTTGGATAGCCAATCATTTGTAACGATTCAGTAAAGCCTTATGTGTCTCATTCCATACTGTATGCATTGTACTCAGTTTTAAGAAGCTATGCTTTCGTCCTCGTTTAAATACAAAATGCTGTCTCTTATTTCAAAATTTCATGCTTCTGAGATGATTTCTCGTAGAGTTATGGCAAAAAAACACCTGTTGAGCTTAAGTTTTGCACAACAGCGTAATTCAGAAAAATCAGAATTGGTTTGTTCATAACTATTTTTCCACGTCTTATTAAACAAATTTAGTAATTTATAGATAAGAAACTATCCCAGTTCGTAAATAATTCAAAAGTAAATTTTCAAGTGGTATATTTAGTTTAAAACTCTTTATGCGCAAAAAACATTTGGAAAAATAATAAAAGCAGCTCATGATATTATAATACAAAGTGTTTAAATTTTTTGTATTAATGCTACAACTAATTCTTTTTGTACCCGGCAATATTTAGCTCATTTGTGTAAAAATTTGCTTTTGAATTGGTCCAGCATTAATTTTCTGGGTAAAACGAAGACATTATTAAAAATATAGAAACCAAAAAAAGCAATAATAATAATAATTGTGGTTTAGGAAACGCTTTCATTAGAGAAGTTTTTATAAAAAAGTATAATACGTTTATTAAAATTTAATAAAAGTTATTATATTAGTTTTTGATATGCTAATATATATTCAGATAACACGGCTACAAAACCCTTTGTTGAATATTCGCTATTCTAAACTACTCCCCAGCTTTCTTTGCTTCTAGCGCTGTTCAAATTTGATTCTGGAAACTAATTTAAATTTTCTTCTTTTGCATGGAACCTCACTGAGTATAAAAAATTTTTAATTAGTTTTTTTTTCTCTCGTGTTCAAGGAATTTTTAGTATTTTGAACTTGTTTTAGTGGTATTGGAAGTTATTTTGAAATTAAAATATTATCTTTCGATAGAAATAAGCATTACAACATTTATTTTAAAGTAATCAGAATATGGTATGACTCTTTTGAAAAAAGTTTTAAAAATGAAATATATACTATTGGATAACGAAAAAGTAATTATGACAAATATGTTTGCTTTGGTATTAAAATAAATCTATGAATTCAATGTTGATAAATATAAACACCATGAATATGTGATGGATCTATTCACGATCCTTCCACTAATCCTTTTGGGAAATCTTTGGGCTATTCATTCGTGTTATTCACAATCAATCCTTCAGAAGAAGAAAATCGCGATATGCAAATTAAGTTACTATATATAGTCGAAGTTTTCTAGTTGGAAGAGAGGGTAGGAGAGGAGATAAACTCGAAATCAGGTGAGATTTTCTCTGACAGGCATCATATTTCAATTATTGTGATTAAAGACAGTAAGGGCGCCCCCCTCGGGTGCCCTTCTCCTAGATTATCAGCGTGAGTTGAGGTGTAGGAATAAATGAAGAACTAGAAGCTGCCATAATCTTAATATTACTTTATTAAGATCTTAACTTAAACCTATAACAGATTAGATAATAATAGGATATGTGAGAGACTCAACGGTGGCTAAACACACACTATATAATGCCGAAATAACGTAACTCGGACCACTATCAATAACTTCCTCGTCTAAGCTGAATTTCAATGCGATCACTGATCCAAATATTTAAATAGTCACTCCTACCTTAATGTCTGACGAAACGTCAATCTAACTGATCCTAGTTGAAGTTGCGGTTCACTGGCGTGCAATGGTATGCCCCTTGACTAACGGCTCTCTGTCACGGGTAACTTCTCTTGGCTGTCACTTAACTTCACGAAAATATCTTCACACTTTAAACACTGACTATCTTAACATTCCCCAAATGCCACCCAGCTTATTTTAAACTTCTGTTATTTAAAAGCTTTCTAATTTGCATCTTTCCTTCACATTTTACTTCTCAAGTTGGTTGAAAAAATGTTGCCATTCATTCTGGCCCCAAAGAGCCCAAAAGGACATGTTAATGAAAAACGTGTGAGCCCGTCACTAGACTTATTAGGAGGAAGCTTTAAAGTGACGATTGTTCACTGAGATTAAATTGATATTAGATTAAATTGCATGATAGATTAGATCCTATATAAAGTAAGGATGGAGTTTGATAGTCTCCTTATCTTTCGTGTATTATCATCGTTGCTCCATTTTAGTGGTTAGAGCCAAGACGTTATCTTACTATTATTAATTGAATTTGTATCGTTTCACTGTGTGATCAATTAATAGATTGATTGAATCATGGCGAGTGTTTCTTCCCTAACACCCACATATCTAGGTGCCCAAGAAAGAGGTGTAAACCTCTCACAAATAGCAGTGGCGTAAAGGGGAATATTAGGGCCCCCTGCAAAGTCAGGTCTTCGTCCTAAGCTGATTCTTATAAAGGGTATGAATCTACGTACATATCCTTTTACTCGGGCACACTAGAATCCCCTGACCCTTCTCCTCGCGTGATGCAGGGATTATTTTATGCCACTGATAAGTAGTTTAAAAATAAATATTTGTTGTGAATTCATCAAAACATTTATTTTTTTGCTATGCAAATCTATTGCTTTGGCCAAAAAGATGATTATTATTACACACTTTCTATGAAAAAAATTCACTTATTTCATCAGACCTAGCATGTGGCGGTGGCATCCTAGCGGTTAAGGTCATGAACTTATGGCAACCTACTGGTTATGTTCATGTGTTGAAGTTCTCCTCTTCACGCCTTAATGACAGTGAAAACACCGTGTAAAATTGCTGCTGCTCGTTAAATCCGTGATGATTAAACTTCTTCCTTCATCGTAATGCGGAAGCTCGATGAAGATGAGTGCCAAATCAGGAGTCATTCTCCTAACTTGACCATATCTCACAATTGGGAGGTCTGACGCCAAAAGAACATATGTTACCATAGAAAAGAATATAATAGGTATGTTCAAAAAATATCCCAGCTTTGGTCAAAAAATATATGTTAACTTTGTGGGATTAGTATCCTAATCAGATTCAAAGGAAGTGCCTGACGCTCTTAACTCACTATTCCTTCCAATGCCAAAAACACTTTTAAAAGGCGTCCTTTGGAACGATACTCAACTCTGCCGTCGCATTCTGCCTTATCTTGGCTCTACTCTTAAAATTAATGGATTACAATGAACTTTTCCTCTTTGAGAACAGCCAGAAGTCGCAAGGAGACAGATTTAGCGTTGTTAGTGTCCAGTGGGTCATGTGCAACTGCAAGACAGATTTATTTCTATTCCACCGACAGAAATTGGATTAAATTTCGCAATCGATTTGCTCATGATCACACAAAATTGCATGTGGAGAACCTGTACTGATCTCAACTTATTCAGCAGGCTCTCGTACAGTCAAACAACGATCTTTCATTATCAGATTTTCAAACTTTTCAACAACATCAGTGGTTTGTAGACTCCCAGGAAGCTAGTCCATGCAGTTACTTTTAAATCGTTAATTTGTGAAGGTCCCCTTGGATCTCACTTTGAGAACGAAAATAAGTTGGAGTCATATAAGAACCAGTAGCCATTTTTATAAATAACTTTCTTTATTTGGTAATCTTTCCCAAATAGAATCAAAGACTTTTAATAACAAATAAATCAAGAAATAGTTATATGAGGTATAAAAAGGGTCTTTCCTTTAAATTAACTTAAATATTTAATGATCCAATTAATTAACAATTAGAATATCGATCACGCAGAGATTACCGCGATAAGAGATCCCAGAATTATATTCTTTAATGTTCCTATTGAACATTTAACTTTAATTTCACTCCTAATATAAAGCTTTAATGAGAATTTAATTATAAATCAATATTTACCACACTGAATCTCAACTCTTCCTGAGATTAAATTATCCACCAAGAAATCTTCAATTATAAATCTAACTTCACTATTATAACTTTCTGCTTCAATCTCTCTCTCCTACTGCTATAACTTTACTATTCCGTTTGACTTAAATACTTTATCTAATCTGCATAACAAGGAATCTAGTCCTCTTTTTGGAGCTGATTGGAAATAGGTAGGGAATTAAATTTTCCTAAAAAAGACGACTCAGAAGGTTAGTGATAAAGTTCCGTATAGATTTGTCACAAATTCTCTTCTTAATTTGTGTGAAGCCATAGAATCGTCTCCAAACATTACCTGAATCGTATGGACCATTTCACTTATAAAACTACCAAACATTTAACTAAAATTTTGATGCGCTACCTCTGCTCAGGTCAATCAGTCATCTTTATAGAAAAACTCCAACGCGAACACATAACAGTTCCTCAGTCAACTGCCTGCAGTAAACGACTGGAACGAAGAGAAAGAATTCAAGCATGAGCATTAAGCTGTCACGTCCTACTACGCACAGTACGCCCTCTTTGGAATCTCTACTAAGCGTGAGAAAATCCTACGTCTGAAACTTTTTAAACACAGACATTGTACTTCTTCGAAAAATGTTATGAAGTTAGTGATTTGACATATGCCTGGACTCAAATCATATAATAAAACCCAGACATCTATTTCGGAATTGTTTTATATCATTTCGAAGTGATCTAATATGGAATTCAAAAGGAACTCCTTCAATAGCTGTAATTCATATGTTAAATTTGTCTGGCCGTAAGCAGCTTATTGGTTAAAGCATCGGACTCCAGACTGGAAGGCCTGGCTTCGATGCCCGATGCCACCAAATACCCTCCGAGTACACACGGGGTACGAGCTCGTTAAATCAGTGGGTCCGAAAGTCTTGTGGGTTGAATCATGAGTGCAGGGGACTGGAGAATATTTCCCTCCTCTTCAGTTCCATACCAAAATTGTGAAGGTAGAGATAGGTGGTTTCGCCATCTATCATCCCTTCGGGGAATTTCGCCGAGCTAATTCGTACTGTCACCTGTATAGTACTCAACTCCAAGGCCAACGACAGGCGTATTTCTATCTCCTTGCCACGATGAATTTCTGGGCTTCGTTCTGACTACGTCAGACAGGTGGCATTAGCCACAAAAACATAACACACATTTGTCTGGCTTGTGCAAAAAAATTGTGTAATGCTTTACATTTATTTATTTCTAATATACTTAATTAACTATTAATGTATATACCTCTTACTTCCACACATACCTATATACTTGTAAATAAAAGAATAAAATATTTTTGTAAGGTTTTGCGCGCTTAGAATTGAATCCTTTAATATAGTCAAAATTGATGCTCTTTACATAAATGCTATTCTTTTGCGGAAAAAGTAAAGTTATTTAAATAATGAGTTTATTTTTAAAAAATACCAAGAGCATATTTTATTTTCAAATCGCAGATTTTGCAATGCTTCGAAATTTTCATGGACTAATTGCTCAAATTTAAAATTTTCGTTTTCTCTAAATAGCTAAAACGTGTATAATTACTGCGTGCATTTCCATTTTCAGATATTCTTAGTTTTAATTTATTTAATAAGTAATAAAAAGAACAAATTCTTTTCAGAAGAATTTTATTTAAAATTTTTAGAATAATATTTAAAGGACGTGCATGCTTGTTTAATTGCCAGATGCCATTTTCAGTTTCAAAGTAAAATTTATCAATAAAATATTTTTCTGAAAACCTAGTGATTTCTTGTTTGCATTATTTATTACACTTATATTTTTTTTAAATAACTAGGGAAAATAATTAACGGTCGGTGTACTATCAGCAAAATATATAAGGATTAATCAATAATTCAATACTAGGCCATCTATACTCCCTTCATAGCACTTCAACAATTTTTTTAATTTTATGAAAATTACAGTAAACGTAAAATAAAAAATGAATATATTTTTATGTTTTGCACCTTGATTCTAAGAGTCTTAATCCCAATTTCACCTACACATGTAGAGTTTTATTTATTTTCTATAAAGCATAAATAAGAAAAAAATAAGTCACATCAGAGCTCTACAACCATCCTGAGTTACATGCAGTTCGGCACTTCTGTCAAACATAAAAGCCATGCATCAAATGATGAAAAAAGTTTCATGTTTTTCTTTTAATAATTTATCAGGTGATATATAAGTCAGATCTGCTAGGGGATATATATTTTTAAACTATCTGCCCGTACTTGAATTTTCTTTGCAATCAACCTTTCTGTAGAGGAAGATCTTGGAAGGAAAATAAAGTAGAGTCAAGCATAATTGTGTGATAGGTATTAGCTTTTAAATTCATCATTTTAGAAAATGCCATTATTTATGAAGAGATATCATTTTCGCTTTAAAGTCAATTGTAAAAAGTTTAAACAGGAAATATTTGATTAAATAAGTATTAGTCTTATAATTTGAAAACAAAAAATTTTTCTAGTAGAAGAAACTCGTAGTTTGAAACGGGAGCAGCCTCACAACTAATGACTAGAAAACCAGTTCTTATCAAATTTCTATTCAACAAAAAATATTATCGCCAAAGTTCAAATATAAAGGTGTTATAGCTCAAAAGCAGTAACTTTTGATTATAACGCCCCGTAACCCTTCCTCCTCCTGCTCCAGAGTCCATTCCCGCTATACCTTTTCTTAAAGGGTTTCTATTCTGCAAAAGGAACATGCATGCCAAATTTTAAGTCTGTAAATCTAATAATTCAAACATGTAAACTATTGTCTTAAACACATCCCATCCTCTTCTTGGGAGTGGAAATCTAAAAACCTCATTCTTAGTGGATATCTAATCAACAAACGAAACACACCAGCCAAATTCAAAGTATATAAATTAGTATAATACTTCAAACATTGGCATTTTTGTCCATAACGCATCACAACCACCCCCCTTGAAATTCAAATTCCCTTCAAACCATTCTTTGTAGTATTTCTACTAAACATAAGAAACAGGCTTTCGAAATTTAAAACCTGTAAGTTAAATAATTCAAGTATCGGAGTTTTTGCATATAGCGCAAGCTGTCATCGTCTGTAGTGTTGTTTTACAAATGTTCGTTGTCAAATGCTGGTTCGTGTTTTAACTAAAACGTTGCGACCTTTGGACTGTAAATTTGGCTTATTACGAGATGGTGCTATTCGCACCAAGATGGAAGCTACAACAACAAATGAAGCGGAGGGTTACATCAAAACGTTGGTGGAGGTGCTCAGTCGGCGGATGGCATTCGCGACAAAAAATAGATACAATTACGGACTGAACATCGTCTTAGGAGTCGAATACTCCGAAACCCGTTCTCAACGGATCTCTATTCAGCAGAAAAAAGCATGTCTTCTAAATTTAATATTTGTATGTCTATAAGCTCCAAGATCACGTGATAAGAAAAAGATTCAGAGACTGAGTCGCTTCTCTTCTGTATAGTTTGAGATAGATAGTCAAAATTATTAACGTACAGCACAGTCGCCCAGCCAGTATGGTGGATATGACCCTCGTCTTGTAACCGAGTGGGTTCGGGTTCGAATCCCGAGTAAGACTTGGTTGTATCTCCTTCGGGAAAGAAGTCGGATTTTCGCCTGAAATGGATTCCCGTCTCAAAAGGAAAAGCAGAGCTCCTCTTCTTGTTATATGCTGGGATTATCGGTTGAAATAAAATCTGTATTCTTCCGTGGTTGTGTTATATGTTTCTGTTAATCTATCTCACGTCTTTCGTATGTATCCCTGTAATAAACACACAGCACAAATGGCAAACATCGCTCGTTTTGTCTATACTACAATAAGTAATATAAAAAAAAATAAAGTCAATTCCAACTTAGATCAACAAAGAATAATTTTATTTTAATTACTTTTCATTAAATACTTACAAATGATACAAATATGTTTATACATATGACAGAATCACAACATTAAGTGGTAAAACATCTTTCAAATTAACATGAACATTTTTTAACCGATTAAATTTATAATTACATTTTTTAATAAAATTTTAAAAAAACCGGCATTAATTTATCTTAAAACCAGTGTAAAAGGAATGCTGACGTCTAACTAGCATATAATTATTTAGGTGAAGTTAAATCTTCATCACAAAAAAAGCAGATGTTGTTTTACCCAATGGTGCTGCAATCTAAAGGAATAATATCGGCTGAAATATTTCTATGAAAAAAATAATTAATTCAATTTAATTAATCAATCAGTTTTTGAAAATACTGTTTCAACATCAAGTATCATCCACCACAAGTTTAAAAAAATATATTTAAACTTCAGTGGATGATTAAAAACATTTCAATAAGAAGTCTCAGGGGTGTTAAATTTGTCTAGAGGTCTGAAAATATAAACAATTTTCAAACAGGTATAATTCTTTTAAATTTAAATTAAGTGATTCGAATCTTTTACACTTTATTTATAAAGGAATGGGGCTTCAGATAAGTATAAAATTATTAAAATATAGGAATAATTTTAAAAATCATAAACAAATGAATATTCGATAATAAATATTAAGTATTTTTTGCGCTGTGCACGCTATTTTCTAACATTTTGCCTCTGATGTATAAAACTTTGTAGAATTATAAAATGTATCAAACTCTTTAAACCCTACCTAATTTTAGTGTTATATATCTTTTGTATTTCGAAATGTTTGTAAAAACTTGCAATTTTTTAAATATATTTTTAAAAATGTATTTTTTTATTTATTAAAATATATAAGTTATTGTTCTATTTATATAAAAATAGCTACAGTGTAATAAGAATACATTTAACTTTATAAATCAACTTATAGCTAGTAATTAAAGCTACTATTTTTAAAAATAACATGCGTGACATAAAACTTAATAAATATTTTTATAGAAGATTTTCTTATTTTCATATGCTTATAATTTTTAACATTATGATTATATTTTAAAAATTTTATACTTTTCTGAAGCCCCATTTCTTTATAAATAATGTGTAAAAGATTAGAATTATTTAACTTAAATTTAAAATAATTATACATGTTTGAAAATTGTTTATATTTTCAAACCTCTAAAAAAATGTGACACCCTTGTGGCCTCTTAATGATTGAAAATTTGAACAAAATAGATAAATAATGCAGGAAGAGTGTGAACTATAATAGTAAGAAATGTAAAATACTGTTCAATTCTAGGAAACCCAACACATCAATTCCTCTTGCTAAATTCAAATCCATTTGAAATTAAAGAAAGGGCGCGCTAGAGATATAATCTTATAGCTTCCAGCGATAAAATATTCACCTATCATTACGCAGTCCATTCTCATTGTACTCCACGAAGTGGTCTATAAAAGCGCCTTGCAGTGCCGCATTAATGTTGAATTTATCCTTTTTCCCTCTCCATCGCTTTTTTGTTAACAGACACGTCTAGAAGTGAAGAAATATTTTCTTCCTCTGAAAGCCTCCTCGTCCATTAGTACTGTTGGGAATGGGACAATTTGAACAGAGAAATAAAGACGTAACGGAACATTTGTCACTGATGTAATATGAGCTATTTCCTCCCTGGTTCGAGAAAAATGCTTTCGAATTACCCGTGGTCTTCGGAAAATAAATTAGATACTTCCAGGCATCGTCTATGCAGCCGATCTTGAGTCTATCATTGCTGTCTTTTGGGAGATGGACTGGTGACTCTCTTTTTGAGTAAAAGTTTGATTGATATGTTTGACTTTAACCGTGATATATTTCGTTGGTGGTTATGGGTTCAAAAAGTGCATTGTGTAAAAGGATAAAGTTGAATAGAATCCTGTTTTGCTTTTTGGGAAAATATTATTATCAAATTACCACGTGCACAGAAAATATATCAGTTAGAGCAGCATTTCTGAAAATATGGGGAATGCCCTTTCTAAGGGAGTGTGATGACTCTACAAGGGGAGCACAAGCAGATTGAAAAATTGAAATAAAAAAAAATAAATTAAAATAGTTATTCACATTGAAAGGTAAACAAACAAAATAAATTCGTACATAAAAAAATACTATTAACATCTATAACTAACACCTATACGGCACTTTATCACTAATACTCTTGGGCGTCTTTGGGGATTGTAAATTCGTGTATATTTCCAACCAGCTCTAAAAGGAGGAAACGGGACATGCAAATGAATCAAAGTATATAAGAAGAGTATTGTAGGTTAGCGGAGAAGGATACATAGACGGAGATCTAAGAAGATTCAAGTTGATTGTGTGATTAGTTTCTCTGGCTGATTGTCAGGCAGCGATCTACATTCGGAAAGTTTAAGCCGACTGGAAAGGAGTGAAGTAGTAAAAGTCAGGTGATATTTAAAACTCAATTATCGGATAATAAGATTAAATAAATAATAGAGTTAGGTTAAAGTTAATGATAGCTAGTAATTCAAATTGCGTATATTTCTCGGTCCTCTTATTCCGGTAAACCCGTTCGATATTGAGTTTAATAGTTGATTAGTGCCATGTTTCGTGATTTAATTTAATAGTAAAGTTCAATCTCATTGAGGTAGACATATTGATTTATATTTGTATTTAGAAAGTTGATAATTGATTCAAGTGAATAAAAATTATTTGTTATTGCAAAAATGTCGTCTGGTAATTCTTTGCCTCAATTCAATCTTAGTTCCAGGGTGGAACCCAGGGGGGTTCTCACACTGATATTATACACTTATAAATGCATCAGTAGAGTTCAATGTTTTTGTTATAATTTATTTGACAATACTAAGTTAAAAACAAGTTTAATAATTACCAGTGGCGTAATGGACTGGTCATATATAAAATTATATATAAAAGTTAGCACTTATTTTGATAATTTGTTCGGTTTATAATTAACTGCCTATTAAAAGTTACTCGATTATCTATCCAAATGCTGCGGGTTTCCACGTGGGCAAGCGTATGTGATGTATTGAGGGAGAGGGAAGGGAAAAAATAAGGAAATCCTTTGAACTAAGTAAATCCTTCGCAATCATTGCCAAGGTCCATTTATTGCATTACAAAGCTTTCGGAATAATTTTATGGATAACAGTACATAGAAAAGATAGTACTTCGAAAAGACGCATATATACGTCCGGGACAATTAACGCTTTTGCAGAGAGACGTTTATATTCGCCGGTAGCACTTAAGAAAAACAGCTTTAGTGTCATAGCATTTTTGAATTCAATTCATTGTTATTGTGTGAAAGAGGGGGAGCGCATGATGAAAATTATAATTGAAGATTGGGTCACACGCATTGAAAGTTTAAGAAACACTGATTTAGGGATTTTGGGGTGTATCTTCGATTGATATTTATGCAAAATTTCTAAAGTTATGATAAAAACTATAATTAAGAGGGAATATAACGGTTCTATTTTTCATTTAATTCCAAATTTCAAGTTGAGCTGTACTGGATGAAAGGCAAATATATATTCAGTTATGTATAAAAAAGAGGGAGAGGGGAATTTCATGCTCATTGCTGCTACTAAATCTGTATCTAACCTTACTCTTTGTATTTCTATAGAATATATTAAAATCCCATCCATGCGACTTCAAATGCATATAATTTATCATTCTTGTCAAACAAGAAATTATAGATGTGTATGTCAAATTGATGCATGCACTTTCATGATCAATGAAGTTTGTATTACTACCAGTATTTGAAGCCGTATGATGCATGAATCGGTTTCTCCTTTATATAGATTGTGAAATGTTGTCACCTCTCTCTTGGGCACCTAGATATGTGGGAGGTAGGAAAGAAATTGTTTCCAATCAATCTATTTATTTATCACATAATAAGACAACACAAATTCAATTAATATCAGCAAGAGAATGTCTCGGGGCTAACCACGAAATTGGAACAACGACGATATTACACGAAATATTAGGAAACTATCAAACTCGATCCTTATCTTAAGCAAGAATCATCCGATTTAATCTTATATCAATTCAATTCAATCTTAGTGAACAATCATCACTTTAAAGTTTCATCCTAATAAGAATCGAACCACTACAATTCCAATATTATACCTTGAGTAGTAATCTCACGTGGCTCGAATATATCTTCTCTCCTCTCTTTTAAGCTAGAAAACCTCGCCTATTTATAGTAAGTTAATTTCAATATCACGATTTTCTTGTTCCGAAGGGTTGGTTGTGAATAATGCGAATTGATAGCCCAAAGATTTCCCAAGAGGATTAGTTGAAGGATCGCGGATAGATCCGTCACAAGATGAAGAAAGCACAAAATAATTTTTTTAGATCTTTAGTCCCTGTAATATTTCATAAATACTTATCTAATGCATAAGTGTATTTTGTTATTATTAGCAATTCAACCTTAACAAAATAACTAATTCCATAAGAGTTGATTTAACCCTTAGGCCGTTACAGACGCGCTGCAGGCATCCATCTGGATTTTGCACTGTTTCAAGCATTGAAAACGTGCTTAAAATATTTGTTTCTTTTACTAATAGATGATAGTACTACACTGAATGATAGAGATTTGTAAACAATATTTCATGAGAATTCGTACATCAATTCCTTTTTAGGCGTGAAATGGTGTCAGTTTGAAGCTTTCAAAAGCTAAAGCTGAAAGATATCATTCTAATATTTTTTTTATGATAAAAGGGATGCTAGTGACAATGAACCACTTTCTGTTATAAATTCAGAAAATCTTGAAGAGTGAGATAATTTGAATAATGCACGAAAAGGAATAAAACTACCTTATGTTCCTCAGAATATATCTTTGAGTTTTGTAGAATGTGTACTCGAAACTGAAAATCAAAAAGAACCAATTAGATGTGCATTATGCTGCTGAAAATCAGTTAATGAAAAATGTCTGTAAAGAGACAAGTTTATGGTGTAAAGGTTTGTAAGTGGATTTATGCATATCGCCTTGTTTTAGAATATATCGTACTCTAAGATATTTCCAAGCAAAACAATGTCTAAATATGTAGGCATTCTTAAAAAAAATGTTTTACTTATTTAGTACTGATTATTTTGATTAACTAATTATTGATTATATATTATTTATGTTTTATAATTTTTATTACTTGAATAGGGTTAATTAACATCTATACAAACTCAAGTTTCTGAAGGGATTATTCACAAGCACTCGTTTGCCCTACTCAATAACGAAGCTAATCGCTAGTCGACTCTTCAACAATCAAGGCAAGACTACTAATCGCTAATTAAAACAATACTAACTCAGTTTCGGTAAGCGTCTCCCTATTTATATGCCTAAATGATTCTTCTCTAAAACTCCGCTTGTGTCATGGATCATGGTATTAGTATATTTCTCTACCAATTTCCAGAGGAATCCATAGGGTCGTGAACTCGACTAAATGGTCATCAAGTCACCAACTTGACCGCCAAAAATTGTGCCAACTGGACTCTCTCACCAAAATTTCACCAAGTTCTCATTGAATCACCATTATAATGTAAGGAACGGAGTTGCTTGTGAATGTTACAGGTTTAACATCAAATAAATGTAATATAGAGTAATATAAACGTATATATATACGCATCTAGATAGAAATTACATAAACAAAATTCGTAGTATATATGTATGTAATTCCTCAACAATACCGTTTTATGTTTTTCTTTCGCTCAGTTTTCTTTTAGAATGCACAAGCCCCTCATGTCTTATATCTTTTTTAAAATAAAAATTGTATTTTAAATTACAAAATATAATAAAAACTTCTTAAAATTTATTAATGTTAAAAATGATAGAGAATACAAATAAGAATTCTTATAATACCGAAGGTTTCGTAACAGGTGTAATCTTTCAGAAAATGAATTTAAAGAAACACCTGCTTAATTTACGTTAAAATCTGTAAAATACTTTACAAAACTTTAACTCGATGCACAATACTCTTCTCGTAAAAATATAGATTCCTTTCTTCGCCTTTCTAAATAGCTTCCGGCAATAATCTATGAAACAGAAAGTTTATCAGGCTGTGAAGTTTCTGAAATTTTAGATGAGTAAGAATGCATTTATGAGCCTAACGGATGTTTAAATACACCTTAATTAAAGGATTATACGATATCTTGAATATTCTTCGCAATTAAATTACCTCTTGACTGAATTCTGGTTAAAATTAGAAGCATTTCTAAGATTGATTTCTTTTAACCAATTAGCTTATTTTGATAGTAAAGCATATTATTGGAGAACTTCATCATTTACTTTATTTACTTTATCATTACTCAATTTTTAGAACCAAAATTGAGTGTATTAGTACTTATTAACGTTACACTATGCGACAACACTCGGGCTAGTAGTGTCACATCTCATAACTATGAGCCATAGTCAAGTGATAATAGTTGTCATTTGACCATGGATCACAGCTCGAGGTAGCAACTATTCACCTACTTCATATACCACACCAATTTGAGGGCTTTGAGCAACAACAGATTTAAGGTCTATCAGTCCTACTACAAGACGGCTCGTCAGTGGCACCAGGGCTTGCACCAGCAACTCGGCAACGCCATCAAAATTTTATGACCATAACCTCAAAACTACCATGGGCGTTCAATAACCAAGAATTAATGTTTTCAAAATTATTCCTAAAATTAAAATAAGGCTCGGTTTTCTTATTTACAGGTGGGACAGATAATAAGAACTGAAAACATGCAAGTCAAATAGAAACATTGTTGAGCTCGGTATTTATTTAGGTACATGAGTAGTGAGAAGGTGCAGCCGGTTCCCACCAGTTCAACAAACACTATCGGAACAATATCCTGTTTTTCGTAAGTTCAGCGAACCAATTGTGTTTTTAATATATACCGTGTAGGTATGTTTATAGTACCACAAAAAAGAAGAATCTACTGGGAAAATATTTTTAAAAACTTACACACAGAATTAGTTTATTAATAAAGAATGATTAAACATAGTTTTTTCGTGTAGTGTTTTTAATAATTCATTTTGGAAACAGATTTTCGTATCAAGATCGAAAGTACATGAGAACACTGATTGAACGGTAAGCGACATTTTTATCAAAATCGTTTGATCTCGAGAAGATTGAGATTCACATACACATATCATTTCCTTATTTGGGAAGAAAGAAGTATTTAAACTTTATGTAAAAATGAGCCTAATATCATGGATTAGTTTTAAAAGGTATTTAGAAATTGTTTCGTGTGTTTTTTATCATGCTATCATGCTTACAGAATAAAATGAATGATATTTTAGAATCAATTTCGCTCTCTACCGGAGAATATTTACAAGATGTATTACAAAATTTTTGTAATCGACTCTCATTCATCGTTTTATATTATTGTGATTCAGGTTTACAAATAGAGCTAGTTGCTTTTTAAATAATGCTGGACTAGGGCAATACAAAGGGTTCTAGTGGCAGGCGTAATATTTCTTATTCGTGCATCATGACACCTTTACCAGACCTGGTATCTAAGTCCTTGCACCAAGCAAATATTATGAAGTCTAGCTTCAGTTAATTTATAAAAGCTTTTTATTTTTAATAATTCAAACTTATTAAATTTATAAACCAGTTACACTGTAAACCCATATTCTTTTCGTGCTACGGTTTACTTCAATCTATATCTTTCTGAAACCAAGTAGATTAACGTTAATAATCGTAATTTAGAACATTATGCACAGGAAGATCAATTAATATGCGGAAAAAATTTTATTCCTTATACCTTAATTATTTCTTAGAAATAATTAAAGCTGAATAATACCTAATGTATGTTTCATGGCGATTTTTTCATTATTAAATAACTGATTAATGGATTAGAAACCCGAGATCAATATTTTACTCGGCCATTTTCTGTATAGATAGCTGCTCTGTTTTGTTGGGCATCAAGTTTGCATGTTTCTGATGTACCTTTAAGTCTAGAGAATACCATTCATTGGCTATAGAGCAATTTAAATCAAGTAAATTAAATGGAAGAGTAGAGTGCTGTCGGATATGTTTCCCCCCTTATCATACATTTTCTATGGAGTTATGATCCGGGTTATGTGGTGACAAGGGAAGGTGTTAAAAGTCAGGCTGATGTTCAGTTAACAAAGTTTGAAAACTTCTGGCACAATGTATTGTTGCATTATAGTCCATGAATTATCCGTTGCCATCAGGGCAAAAATGCAACATTGGTGGGGGTATTTTATTTTCCATTATAACAAGGTCCTGGCTGTTTGTGTACCCTTCAGGAACACTTGGGCACCACTCCCTATTAAGCAGATCATGCCCCACATCATGATACTCCCAACAGACCCTTGCAGAGTACGAGTAAGGCAAGATGGATTCATGACTTGGTGGGGTTTTCAGCAAATTCGACGAATCCCAACAGTGTAAAATAAGGTGTAGCATGATGCATCCGACCACATTACCCGTTTCCAATCTTCAGATGACCAGTGTCCTCTTTCCCGACACCACTGCACACGATTATTACGTTTCAAGCATAAATAAGTGATTTTCTCAAATGCACCCGATTATGCATTACTATCCTCTGTAATTCTCTGTGCGTGGTTTAAGCTGAAATCTCTTGGTAAGAGCCTTGGCTGATGTTTTTTGTCAGTTGAAGCATAGTATAGTCCCTACTCTACAATACAATTCGTCGGGAAAGACGCCTACCATGCTCTTGAAAATCTGTGCTCGAGCCGCAGTTACATGTTTTGAAAAGGTACTGTGGGTTCTTTTTGCAACTTTTGAAACCCCTTGATATGTCTGCTTTTCAAAACGCAATGAAATTTTCTGTCTTCAATTTAGAGACCTTGGCTAAACGGGCACCCACAATAAACCCTTTCAAATGGTGAAATATCTGTTCAGTTTTCCCATTGTACTTCATTCATCAAGGAAAGTACTCTTACACCTTACTTATACTAGCATTCTAGCCTCATGTAACCCACGTCATAAAAATAAAATTTACATTCACCTTCCCAAGTACGCATTCAAATTAAGGTTCAAAGATTTCTTATGCAGTAACCAGTGTGAGTAACTGATTATCAATATTTTCCATCAGTATACCTCGAGTAATTTTAGAATTATATCAATTTAAACCCAAAAGTGTTTCTGGATCAAAATGATCCCATTGATTAATTTCAGCATATTTTGCTTTAATTCCATCATGGTTTGGAATCTTAAAAGATTTACAGTTAATATGCCAATAAATTTCGTAGAAAGAAAACTTTTCATTTTTAAATTCTAAACAACGATAATTAACCACGTCATTGAAAACAATTTATCAGTTTACGAAAAGTTAATTTAAGAACCATTTATTAAACATTTTTTTCCAATTCCAACTGCTAGTTCACACTCTCCTTATATATATTTATATCTTTTCCAAATTCCCAATGGTCAATAAAATACTTTTGAGTCATCCACACAAGTTCAAATACATTTTTTTAAACTTGTAGTGGATGAAACTTGATTAACAATGATTTTTTTTCAAATAGTTTTATTCATTTATTAAATGTAATTCCTTAATTATAGTTTTAAAGATATATTTCTCTCAGTCAATATTATTCCTCTAGATGGCAGCACTGTTGAACAAAACAGCTTTCGTTAAATTTGTGATGAAGACTTAACTTAACCTAAATAAGCATAAACTAGTTTGACGTCAACATTCCTCATACACTGGTTAAAAGATAAATTCTTACCAGTTATATTCAACTTATAATTTAAAAAATGTAATTACTAATTTAATGTGTTTTAAAAGTTTTTAATGTTAATTGAAAAGGTGTTTTGCCACTTAATATTGTGATTCAGTCACATTTATATGCATATTTATATTAATTGTAATTATTTAATAAAAAGTAACAAAAATATATATTTTTTTATTGACCTAAGTAGGCATTAACTTTTAAAATATATATATATATATTACTTGTTAAGTTAATAAATGTTAAAAATAATGTAAAACAACTTAAAGTATGTGACTACTTACGGAGTACTTTTTTTGAAGTATAAAAAGTTTCAAGTACATAAGCACTTTATTATTTGAAATGGGGCATATAAAAAACTAGAAATTCAAATAAAATTTCCACAAAATATTGGATATATTTGGAGTTTTCAATGAAATTTTAGTAAAAAAATTGCAGTTACGGTAAGCCTCGTGTTTTAAATTGTATAATTAATACATTCGGACCTCTATATAACGAAGTGGCTAAATCTCGCAAAAAAATTCGTTATATGGAAAATTCGTAACATAATATAGAGGTTCATCTTTTAATATACTTTATAAACCACGTACAAAAAATTTTAAATTCATAAACACTATGTTTTAAAAAAAGAAACTTTTATTCATACTTATTTTTAATTAATATATGTTTATTATATACATATCTTACCCATTATAAAAGAAAGAAAGAAAAACAGCAAAAAAGAAGTGAAAAGAAAGTCGAAGAATTCACTGTATTTTCAATATTAAGAAAATAATTTTGTACTAAAATTAATGAATTTTAAAGACATTTTATAATTTAAAGCATGCGAGTAATATTAAACATACACTATTTTATAATTAGAACACGGGGATACGAACAACTCCACTTAGGGAGAAAGAGTTTATCGAAGGTGTTTCTAGTGAACTGGGCAATGGGGGTTACAGGTTGCACTTTTTAGAAGAAACGTACAGAACTCTATTGCTCTTGGCCAATTAGGATCTAATAAAACCAGTTCAAGATTTATGACCACCATAAAATGTGTTAAGGAGAGAATAACTTGAAATTTTTTCAGAAAAACTTTTAAAAAAAGGGAGAGCAAAAATGGAATCACAAAAGAAAAAGTTAGTTATATAATAATGCAACGCCCGGTTAACTTAAGTTAATTTAATTTATTCTTATTATCCGTTCTTTAGTACCCAGGTTCCAAATTAACTCTTGGCGTCACACTATAGCTTAAATTTAGACATTAATCATTAAAGACAAATAAAACGGACACTAAATTAAAAGCCTTCTTTAAATTACACTTAATTTATTTACAAAACATTTAAATTACGTTAATTACTAAAGATATACATTATCACTTAACTGAATTAGGATCTGAGAGAGAGAGAGAGAGAACATGGTGTGCCATCTCGGGAGTCTCCAACCTCGGCAATTTGTCAAAGGGTCGTCAGACCAAAATCGGTGATAAAATTTGTGTCAGAGAGTGAGTAAATTCGTCGTGCAAGCGCTTATATTTCGCGGCGGTTTACCCCTGTATTCTGGAGGGGATTCTTTCTCGAAACACAATCAGCTTTTCTGATTGGTCTGAAGTCAGCGGAGGGATATCTTCCCGGGGTCCATGCCTCCCCCAAAACGCGGGAAATTCCCAAAAAACATCCCATATCATGATGTATTTATGGGTACATTGCCTTCTTCCAGGCGTGGGAAATGCGTCACCCTTTTCGGTGGGGTGAGAGGCACTCCCAGAAATTCCTCTGCTTGTAAACAACAACAGGGCCGATATACAAATTACTGTTGTAATCCTTATGGAAAGGCGGCCCCCCATCAATAAAAAATGCACTTTGCTATAGAGAGGTTATTTTACGAAAAAAATCGTGACATGTCCAAGGTTCCAGTAAAAAGTCCTCTATATAGAAACATTCGCAATATAGAGATATGTTATATAGAGGGTGGACTGTATATTCAAATAATATTTATACAGTTAATAAATAACATCATTATCTGTGCTTAGAACTATAAGATTTGCAATACCGTTGAAAGTTTTTGAAATATGTCAATGCTTATGCAAGAAAACAATTGTTTTCAAAAAACTGTTGTTTTCTCACAAAAAGTGCTAGAAAATACATAAATATATACACAAAGACTAGATTATAGCCTATAATACATATAAACCTAAATAAAACGTTATCTGAAAATTTCGATTCAATATCTTAAAAGGAAATAATGCAATCAACTTTACCGTGAAGCAAAAAATTAAAAACCAGTCTCTCACAAAATGCATTTAAATATTTTAAAACAACATGAAAATTTTTCTACTAATTGCAATTTTTTTTAATTCACCATATTTATTGCTTAAGCTCTCTTTAGCTTCATTTTAACTAATTCGGAATTTTTTCTTTTACCCTTTTGCTATTTTCTGGAGAGTTTTATAGACCATAACAAGTGTCATTTTAGTGACATTTTGATAAAAAACTAGTTACGATCTTTTAAACAAAATTCTAATAAATGTATTCAAATAATATTTATACAGTACATAAATAACAAATTTATATGTATTAGAAATTAAAAGATATTTAATGCTTTTGAAAGTCTTTTAAATATGCCAAATTTTATGCAAAAAATCGATTTTTTAAAATGATTAATGATTTTTTTTCATAGAAAAGTAATAAAGTACAGAAATATATACAAAGAGATTAATTTTTGACTCATAACAAAGATAGAACTACATAAAACATGTTCTGAAAGTTTCAATTCAATATCTTAAAAATATTTTGCGTGGGGATCTGCTTCCGGTTTCATAAACTCCATTTCCGGTTTACTAATTATGTTATAACTTTGCTTCTAAATATCGTACAAACAAAAATAGCGTTTTTGGAATCTTAAATGCTATAAAATAAAAACATAAAAGAAATTTCAAAAATTTTCACCAATTTTGGGCAAATTTCGGGTAGTCACATACCTTAAAGTATCCGACTGCGTTCGGAACCGTGATTTTAAAAAAGCGCATAAATGGATAATTTTCATGTATTTAAGAAGAGTAGGAAACCTCTCTCTCCCTCTATACTGACAATGTTAAATTGGCTGTTTTCGATGTACCTTTTCTCAAAATCTGTTTCATGTAAATGCTTGAAATTTTTCATATTATTAAAGTACACCTCTCTCATTATACTAAAATGAGCTATTAGCTAATTTTGAATTTCTTAATAAATTATGAAATATTTTATCAAACATTGTGAAATTTGACACACTTTTTACTTAGAAAATTTGTAAAAATTAAATTTTTGAGTTTTTTACAAAAAGCTCATTTTAGTATATATTAGACATCATTATAAATAACTCATAAAAATTTACATACCTGTGAACAGTAGTTTCTCAGGAAAGGTAAATCGCACATTAAAATTTACATTTTGAGATAAATTGATTTTAATGTATACAGTGAGACTTCTAATTGGCTAGGAAGTAAAAAAATAAAAGGCTCAATTTAAAATAAAAGATACATGTTTTGGTTTATATCGGTCGTTACACTTTTAAGCAAAAACAAAGTAATTTGTTTACAATTTTCTCGCCATTAAAATGGGCGTGGCCCAAATTCAACGATTTTTAAAAATACGTTTTAAGGGCTTCTAAATACCCTAGAGGTTAAAGTATGATATTTTTAGAAAGGTAAAAATCTATACAATTTGAAAATGTAAAAATCTCAAATTGTCACAAAAATAAGATTTTAGCTTTCCAACACCTCTTAAAGTCACTTAAATTAGAATATATATATATAGAATTGTTTTAAGGACATTTTAACAAAAAAAAAATTTAAAATACAATATTTTGGCATAAAAGTAACTTAGAATAATCTTTCTTCAAAATATTCTCCTTTTATGAAAAATGCTTCTATTATAATAATTTTTTGCCTGTATATAGCTCAGAGCTCTCTTCAGAGGCTCAACAAGAATTTTTGAAAAATTCAGATTATTTTCAGAGTAACCACCAATTAAATTAATTATTGGCGTTTTTTTCTTAAAATTGCTCCCCTCTGTTGTCGTAAAATATGGATAAACCCACTTCTAAGTTATGTATTTCAAAAATTCTAGTTGAGCCTCTGTAGAGAGGTTATATACAGGTAAAACATTATTATAATAGAAGAATTTTTCACAAAGGGGGAACATTTTGAAAAAAGATTTTTCTAAGTTAATATTTTGCCAAAATATTGTATTTAAATAATTGTTTTTGTCAAAATGTCCTTTAAACAATTTTATGCATGTATTCTAATCTGACACTAAATATCATGAGAATTATCCATTTATGCGCTTTTGCAAAATCACGGTTCCAAACGTAGTCGGATACCTTAAAACAATTCAAAAATTCATACAGAATCATTTTAATTCTTGCATTTCATAAAATATATTCCATTATAATCCTACTACACGCATTTTTCTCACGCATTTAAAATGTTGCTTTAAATATTTTACCATCTAATTTCTGGGCAAGAACTAGAACTTGGATAAAAACACAGTACTAATAAAAAAGTAATAATAACAATAGTTTAAGAAAACAGTTTCGTTTGAAATGTGTTGGCTAAAAAATTATAATAAGGTAATAAAAACTTGGTTTTTATATTAGTCTTTCTTATGCTAATTCGAAAGCCTCTTGCACAAAAGCCTGTGAAAAGTCTTTCCTTTCAAAAGTAGTACACTTTCTTTGCTTTCAAACACTACGCAAACTTAATTCCGGGAACTAATTTAAATTTCTTATTTACGACGGAACTTTGTTGTGGTAACTGCTTTTAATTACGTAAATTTTTCCTTCACGTTCCAGGCACTAGTAATTCTTAAGAAGTATTTTTGTAGGCGCGGGAAACTAAATACTAATTAAAATATTCACTACTCACGAACGGAAAATATTACAGCATGTATTTTAGTGTAGTTAGAAAATCGTAAGCATCTTATGAAAACTATCTGGACTAACAAAGAACCATATACGTCTTGGTGAGGAAAATATATGGTGTGATGTTTACATATATACGACAGTAATAAAATAAGTGTATGCTTCAGTACCGGCTTTCTAATAGTAATTAGAATACACATTATACTTGTGATTTGATAGATAAGCTTTATTTTTTCGGTCAACATAAACTGCTATAACAAATCTTATGCGGTAGCAAAAATAAATTGGATGAATCAAAAGTCTTGCCCTAATAAAAATGTATTGTTAAGCTATTATAATTAGACATATGTTTGTTTGGATATTTTGTAAGAAGTATTATGATTCCTTATAAGACCATTTATGACGGGGATTTATCGCGCCTTCTCACTAATCCTCTTGGGGAATCTTGGGCATTTATTGGTTTTAATTTCTTGGATCTGCTTTTCTAATTTCCATTTTTGGCATAATTTTGAATCGGAAGGATGAGACTGCGTACAATTAACACATTTTTGCTCTAGAGTACAATCCGTGGAAGAATGCCCAACGGAAGCACATCTAGAGCATGTTAATTGGCCGCGGCAGGAAGTTTGGGAGTGACCTAACCTCTGGCATTTGAAACAGCGCAGAGGGTTCGGTATATAAGGACGGATTTTACAATTAAGATATCCAGCTTTGACAGTGGTAGGTAGTTTCGGTTTATTGAAAGTAAGAATTATATGTTTTGTTGGAATAATATTCGAATCTCTTTTTATTGTTATTCGCCTGACCTGAATGACACCCTGATCAGAAAAACCTTCAAGTATTTCTGCATCAGGAGTGCTCAACAAGTCGGGTTCAGAAATGACACCTCTGCATGAGTTTAGGGTTTTATGAGGACTTACAGTGACTGGGGAATTGAAAAATGTTTTGGCGAGAAGAAACGACTTTGTTTGTAAATCAGATATGGTTTCAATAAGTAGATCCCCGGAACGCAGTCGTTTTACGGATTTCGGTTCTCCACCTATTCCGATGAGCGTTTTATGGATAGCGAAAGGCGATATTTTTGACATGGTATTGTTCGGAAGTGAAATTAATAAAAATCGAGTATGTGCAGAAAGAGTATCAATGTTGCGAGTGGGTAATACTTGCGCATCATGTGTTGGGAAGGGTGGGATGGGGGTTTTAAAAGATGCGTTTTGAACTTTTTCCTTAATTTGACTTATTTTGAATTTTTTTTTGAAAGGAGGAGAAGAATTCCTTTTGATTATCAGAAGACCAGTTTGGCAGGGCTTGCCCTAGATTCAGCAGCCAGTAGTGGCCTCGGGAGAGCCCCCCGCTCTGCAATGCAGGACCCCATCCAGGCACCACCTGGAGCTACAAGACAGGCGGGATTATACACCAGCTGATAGAGCAGCCAGGACATGCTGGTTAGGCTGTCCCGGGCTCCTGTACGATCTGGCGGCCTGAGACGCAAAACTCAGCTTTTCTCCTGTACCCTCTACATGGCCGCTTCCTCCAAGACCCCACCTCACTAGTCCAAAGGTCCTCAAAAGTTCAAAACCCCGCTCCAAGTGCCAGTTTTCCCAGGGAGCAGTCCGTTGTGTCATCATACCAAAAGTGAAAAAACATCAGACACAACTTCATTCCACTCAGTCCTGGTCTGCCACAGGACTGCGTGGCAGAAAAATAAAGATAAGAAGTTGAACACAAAAAAAAATCAATAATCGAAAATAAAAGAAGCAACAAAATCAAAATATTGAAATGAATTGAAGTAAATCAAATGAAAAGAACATAGTATAAAATGGAAACCATAAAATGGTAGTAAAAAATATCAAATTTTTTACCAGAAAAAAACAAAGATAGAACAAAGTACATTGTTGAGTGTAGATCTGTGGTCTGGACGTGAAAAGAAGAAAAGGGAAACTGGACTGGCAAGAAAGAGGGCCGAAAATAGAGAAGGATCACTAGGGTTCCCCGGGTTCGTGAAGCCCGTGTTTACCAAAGACAGTAAACCCCTAGGGAGAAAGAAAATATCACTAGGGCACCTCGGGAGCATGAAACCCGTACTCACCTAAAGAAGGTGAGCCCCCTGAGGGGGCGAAAGAGCAGACACTACAGAAATCTCGTACAAGCACTCAATTTCCTAAAAACAAATAAATCTGCCCATGAGCCCACAGTCAGTAAAAAGGGGTTTTTGGCGGGGGGAGGAATCAAGCGAGATCACATAGAATAGTCAATTTCATCGACACAACTGTACATTTAAAGTTTTGTGTTAAATTTACGATTTTTAACTATTTAACATGGCTAGTTCAACAAAAAAACAAAAAGTGCAAGATAGTAAGTGTAGCAGAGAATTTCAAACTTGGTGGGCTGAGAAATATGGCATGATTAATAAAGGCGACAAAGCGGTGTGTGTTTTATGTTCTGGAACAGTGGTATGCAGAACATCGTCTGTAAAAACGGCATTTTGAAACAAATCACAAATCCTTTTGTGAAAAAGCAAACCAGAGCAAAAGAATTAATTGCAAGTGCAATAAAAGACAGATATAAACAGTCGACGTCTATGTTTAAATATGTAAGCAAAAATTGTCACACAAGTGCGGCAAGTTACTCGGCTGCAAATGCCATTGCTCGGCATGGTAAACCTTTTCAAGAGGGAGAGTTTTTGAAGGAAGCTTAGTTGGCATGTGCGCCCTCACTTTTTGATGATTTTGATAATAAAGATAAGATAATTCAGCGCATCAAAGATGTTCCTCTATCTAGAAATACAATGAAAGATAGAATCTTGAAATTGGCAGAAAATGTTACAGATCAACAAAAAAATGACATTAACTCCGCTCCTTTTATATCGCTGTCTTGACGAAAGTATTGACATTACTAAATCGGCACGTTTAGCTTTTTTTGCTCGATATTGTGTAGGAAACATCATTAAGGAAGAATTAATTGCGATATCATCGTTGTTAATAACTACAAAGGACACAGATATTTGTACGGCAGTAAGAAATTCGCTTGCTGAGAAAGAAATTGATTTGAAAAGAATTATTTCAGTAACCACTCATGGTGCTCCAAATATGGTAGGTAAAAAAAATGGTTTCATTTCTTTATTTAAAACAGACGTAGGACATTCGATTCTTGAATGCCACTGCATTATTCCCCAACAAGCCAACAAGTGGTTTAACATCTCTTGATAATGTAATAACTTTAGTCACAAAAATAGTCAACCTCTTATCGTCGCAGGCTTTAAATAAACGAAAGTTTGATGCTTTGTTGGATGAAGTCAATTCTGTGTATAATGGCTTAATAATGTATAACAATGTTCGCTGGTTGAGCCGCGGGAACGTACTTCAAAAATTTGTTGATTTCTTGGAAGAAATCAGATGGTTTCTACAAAATGAGAGCAAAATTGAACAATATCCACAGTTGATGGATATTATGTGGCTTTTAAAATTGATGTTTTTTACAGACATATGCTAACATTTCAATGAATTGAACATAAAGCTTCAAGGCCCGAATAAAACAGTTATCGTCATGATGGATTTCATTCGCGCTTTTGAAGCTAAACTATATATTTTCAGAAACGATATTTTTACAAAAAACTACAAGTACTTCCCAAACTTGAAAAAAAATATCAAAGATTTAGATGGCCAAGAGAAACGAAATGAAGAAAAAGTTATTGATGACTTTATTTCCATAATCCGTTCTTTAATCAAAGAATTTTCAGCGAGATTTTCTCAGTTCATGGAATTATCGGAAACGTTCAAAATTATTATGTATCCTGATGTGATTTCGTTTGATAAACTGAACTTGTCTCAATTCGATTTGTTGGAAATTGAAGAACTTGAAATTCAACTGATTGATTTCCAGTCTAGTTCAATATGGATTCAAAAGTTTATTGAAACAAGGAAAAAGTTGGAATTGATTGAAGCAGAAAGATTGACAAGCAATATAAGTAAAAATATCAGTAACGAAATTTTGGAAACGTGGAATTCGATTCCAGACGCATTTGACTGTTTGAAAAAGTTGGCGTATGCTATTTTAACCATATTTTCATCTACCTATACCTGCGAGTCATTATTTTCAGAGATAAATAACATCAAAGACTCGCTTAGAAACCGTTTAACAGACGACTTTAATTCAGCATACATTCTACTAAAAATAACATCTTATAATCCTGATATAAGTTATTTGTCATCTAATCTACAACAGTAGAAATCACACTAATGTTATTTTAAATTAAATTACAAGTATAACTGAAACATTTATTACTATACAGTGCAAAATGTATTTTTTCGTATTAAATAAAGAATTTTGATTTGTTCGAATTTAGTTTTATTAGTTCTTCAATAATCACAAGTCAAAATTATTTGATGGCACGCCTATAACTCATTAAACGTTTTTTTTAGAAAAAATGGCACGTTGACCCAAAAAGGTTCGCTACCCCTGCCTTAGGCTATTCTAGAGTCAAAAAATTAGGATTTTTAAGGATTATTTTTCAGAAATACTACAAAATCGAAATTACAAAAAAACGAGATATTATCTTACATATCAGTGACTGCTTGCAATACTTTTTTTGAAGCGATTAGTTTTAAAAAACACATAAAATCGAATTTAATCGAAAGAGAAACAAAGGTTCTATTGTATAAAAGTCTTTTAAGATCAGTATTAACTTACGCTTGTGAAATTTGGTTCATGTCCCGAATATATGAGATCATGATAAGTATCTACGAAAGGAAGATTTTAAGATTTATTTTTGGAGGAATTCAAAAAAATGGAATATGGTGAAGAAGATCAAATTTAGAACTCTATCAATCATATAAAGAATCTGACATTGTTAACTGCATCAAAATACAACGAATTGAATGGGTAGGTCACGTTATCAAAATGAACGAAAACCGCACCACTAAAAAAGTTTTCAATGCCCAACCAATTGACAAACGAAGAAATGGCAGGCAAAATTTGAGATGGATTGATGGCCCAGAAAAAGATCTCCTAGTTTTGAGAACTAAGAATTGGAGAACACTAACAAAAAGAAGGCTGACCAGGAAAAGGCTACTTGAGAAGGTTCAGACCCACCTTGGGCTGTCGAGCCATTGAGGAAGGAAGGATTAATTTCAAAATAGCGGCAGAGCAGCGTTTTCGAGATGACGTCTCCGTTTCTTCAGGGTTTTGGGCCGGACTAACAGCTCCAGTAATTTTTTCATCATAATGAGCCAATGATTTTTTTCGATTGCATATAATAACTATTATAAAAGTATGTAGGATATTTACTATATTTTGATTTTTAACCAAATGACGCATTTTTAAAGTGAAAAGTAAAAAATTTGCCAAAAGAATTGTCAGATAATTTTTAATAACAGAACTATTCAATATGAAAAAATACTACGTACTTCCATAGACAATGTAGTTTTCGAGATATATTCAAAATTTCAAGTGAATCGTTTGAAAATTGTCTATTCCATAGACAATGTAGTTTTCGAGATATATTCAAAATTTCAAGTGAATCGATTGAAAATTGTCTAAGTTAAGAGACCGGCCAACTTAAAAAAATGCAGTTTTGAGATAAACGCGTTTGAAATTTTCAGTATTAGAAAATCATGAATAATTTTGTAATACCTTTAATCTGTGATACCTGCACCGTATAGATTATCGTCCTGCTTTTTAATTTCTTTTTTTTTTGATCTTGAAGCTGTTCCTTCCTCTTTCACCGCGGTCAGATAGCGATCTCTTTCCAAGCTTTATGCGCTATTTGTCGATCTCCAGACACATTTCGTAGCTGTTCGGGCTGATTTCCAAATTCGTTGCCTTCATTTTGTGCAAAATTGAAGAAAACCGTCATTGAATACACAAACACCGATATACTGTCATTCAAGTCATCTGGTGATTCAATGGTCTTCTTCGAGATATTTTTGGTGTCTTGATATTAAAAAATGACACTTTTTCTTCTCACTGCACACCACATATTCAAAAACAAATCAATGATTACACTCGAAAAAGAAATGAAAGTTCACAGAAGCATCGAGAAAAAAAGAGTTTTTGTCGACTAGAGTCCTTTTCAAATGCTTGGTTGTGCCTAACTTATTGAAATAAACGTTCCACAAGTCTAAACTCGTCAAGACTAGTCAGGAAATATATTTTTTTCAATAGCATCTGCTTTATATCTACTCTATAGTCTCCTAACGTACTTTCCCTATATCTATCACAAAAAGAACTAGCTGAAGATCAGACGAACTTGTTCTAAAATTTGAAAACCGTCTACTTAAGAGATATTTCCCGGCCATAATCTTTTGGAACATCATTTTTGAGGTCCTAGGGCAAAAGTGGCGAACGAATGGCACGCACGCCATTGATGGCACGCAACACAATATTAAGGGCATACCACTCATCAAAACGGTTTGCATTTTCATTTGTGTTGCTGTCGTGTGTTTATTACTGGGATACATATGAAAGACGTGAGATAGAGGAATAGAAACATATAACACAACTACCGAAGAATACAGATTTTATTACAAACGATGATCCCAGCATATAACAAGAAGAGGTGCGCTGCTTTTCCTTTCGAGACAGGAATCCATTTCAGGCGAAAGACCGACTTCTTTCCCGAAGAAGATACAACCATGTCTTACTCGGGATTCGAACCCGAACCCACTCGGTTACCAACCGAGGGTTATAGCCACCATACTGGCTGGGCGACTGCATTTTCATTTAAAATAAAGTACAATATGAAGTACACAATGTGGCCAATAAGTTTTAAGTCTCGTCCCAGAACGCAAGCTGTATGGGCGCCATGAGAGCAAATGTGCAAGCGTCATAATGTTCATGGTCTTCTGAAACACTGCGAACAAGTTGATGGCATTTGGTTAAGTAGCTGAGAGAAGACGAGCGTTCATTGCAGAAGTGGATTTTTTTCATGTTGATTTTTTAAGATGGAGGAAAAAGCAATAAACAAATTGTACGCAAAACTTGATAAAAGTGCTCTGGAAACATACCAACTCATAAAACTAGTTAACGGTGACCATTGTTTAAGTAGATCAAACGTCTTTGTGTGGCGCAAACGATTTTTTGGATGGGAGAGATGCGGTAGAAAATAATCAGCGTATTGGAAGACGAATTTCCCTCTTGAACATCTGAAAGTATTGAGAAAATACGAAATTTCGTAGCAAACGATCGCTGTGCGTCATTAAGAAAGAAGGCAGACTCTTTACACATCCACAAAGAAACAATTTGAACCATCCTGCATGAAGAGTTTGGCAAAACAAAAGGGTGCGCTAAATTTGTTCCACACACTATCTCCTGAACAAAAAGCAATGAGAAGTGCACATTGCAAGATGCATCCTTTTAGCCACTAAAAAAAGATCCTAACTTCTTGAAATTCATTGTTAAAAGTGATAAAAACCTGGTGTTTCCAATATAACTCTGAAACAAAACGACAAAGTGCGAAATGGAAGTCAGAAAATTCACCGAAAGCGAAAAAAACAAGGACAATTCCATCCAAGTTCAAAACAAAACTTATTACATTCTTCGATGCTTGGGGTATTATCCACAAAGAGAATTCTTCCAACAGGACAAACAACTTTAGGTCAGTACTACTTAGCT
Organism: Trichonephila clavipes; assembly: GCA_019973935.1. Taxonomy (NCBI): domain Eukaryota; kingdom Metazoa; phylum Arthropoda; class Arachnida; order Araneae; family Nephilidae; genus Trichonephila; species Trichonephila clavipes. Next base: position 1,739,351 of record BMAU01019793.1, on the reverse strand, counting down.
GTTTTAAAGCGTTCGATGAAAAGAATTCGTCGTATTTGTCCAGAATATAGGACTGAAAGTAGTCGGTGTTTGTTACACGACAATGCACCCAGTCACACCTCCGTTCTTGTTCTTCGATTTTTGGCAAAAAAATAAGGTCTGTGTGTTGAGCCATCCACCGTGTTCCTCTGATTTAGCACCCTGTGACTATTTTTAGTTCCCAAAATTTAAAATGAAATTAAAAAGGTGTTATTTTGAGGTTATTTCGACCTTACAAGTAGCTTCGACGCATGCTTTAGAGGCCATTCCACAAAGTGATTTACAACAGGCGTTCGATTTCTTAATAAATCGCTATAACAAATGCATTTGAGCCAGAGGGTTCTATTTTGAAAAGAAAACCAAAACAGACATTAATTTCTTGCTTTTATTTCTTTTTGCGGACACAGTCTTAAAACTTATTTGCCGCACTGTATATTACGAACAAACACGAGTGATCGGTTGCAGTTTTCAGCGAGATTTCTCAGTTCAAAGAATTAACGAGAACGCTCAAGTTTTTTATGTACCCTGATGTGTGACTGCATTTAAAAAACTGATTTTTCCCAATTTGATTGTGGTTGGAAATTGGATCGAAACAGAAAGATTAACAAGCAATGTAAGAAAAAATATTAGTAATGAAAATTTGGAAATTTGGAATTCGATTTCAGATGCATTTGACTGTTTGAAAACAGGAGACCATGCTATTTTAACCATATTTTCCTCTACCAACGTCTGCGTTTCATTATTTTCAGAGATGAATCGGATTATAGACTGGCTTAGAAACCGTTTGGCAGACGACTCGAATTCAGCATGCATTCTACTAAAAAAACATGTTACAATTCGTATATGTTATTTGACATATAATCTACAACAGCAGAAATCACGATAATCTTACTTTATACAGAGTGTTTTTTTCCAGGTATAGAAGTTTAACTTGGCATTACTTTCCAAGAAGGCGACTGATTTAACAGTTGTCAAGTGATTTATTCTCAGTTTGGTTTGGCAATTCATCATGAATAGACTCACGCCTGAACAACGCTTTCAAATTGTGCAATTTTATTTCGAAAATAATGGTCGATTTTCATAAGCGAATTTTGTTAAGCGATGAAGCGCACTTCTGGTTGAATGGTTACGTCAACAAACAAAACTGCCGCATTTGGAGTGAAGCTAATCCACAAGTGTATGTCGAAACACCGTTACATCCAGAAAAACTTACTGTTTGGTGCGCTTTATGGGCTGGTGGAATGCTTCTTCAAAAACGATGAAGGCCACAACGTTACAGTCAATGTTGATTGGTATAGAGCCATGATTACTAACTTTATCATTCCTGAATTTAACAATCATGATGTCCAGGAGCTGTGGTTCCAACAAGACGGCGCAACATGTCACACAGCTCGTGCCAAAATCGATTTATTGAAAGACACGTTTGGTGACCGTCTAATTTCACGTTTTGGACCTGTGAATTGGCCTTCAAGATCTTGTGATTTAACACCTCTAGACTATTTTTTGTGGGGCTATGTAAAGTCATTGGTCTATGCGGATAAGCCACAAACGCTTGACCATTTGGAAGAAAACCTTCGCCGTGTTATTGCCAATATACGGCCACAAATGTTGGAAAAAGTCATCGGAAATTGGACGTCCAGATTGGACTACATCCGAGCCAGCCGTGGCAGTCCTATGCCAGAAATCATATTTAAAATGTAATGCCACAAGATTATCTTTCGAATAAAAAAAATTCATGTCAATCGAATAATACATCGTTGTTTTATTGCAATTTAAATTTCTATACCTCTCAAAAAAACACCCTTTATAATGACTTTATATATGAATTACTCGTATAACTAAAACATTTACTGTTATAAAGTACAAAAAATATATTTTTTCATAGCAAATAAACAGTTTTGATTTGGTTAGAATTTAGTTTTATTATTTTCCCAATATAATCACAAGTCAAAATTACTTGACCGCACGTCTATACCTCGTTAAATATTTTTTTAAAAAATGGCACCTTGATCCATGAAGGTTCAAGACTCCTGCCCTTGTGGACCATTTAAAAGATTTTACAAAATCTATTTTTCGATAATTTTAGGGTAGCCTAAAGCCTTAAGGACTCCATTGAAGCGATTGCCGAACTTTTGCAACAGCTGCTTCACTCACACTAAGCTTACCATATCTGGGAAGATACTTAACACAGCCTATTTCTTTATTAAACATTTTATACGATCGCTTTATTACCTTTTAACAGGAGGTTTTCTTCCATAACAACGTAAAATTTACACTAAACCAGCGTTTCTCAAGCCGTGGGGCACACACCCCTATGGGGGGCGTGATAACTTTACGAGAGGGTGCGAGCATATCGAAAAGTCGAAAACAAAAGGTTATTTAAAAATTATTAATTTACTCGAAGTAAACAAACAAAATACTCTTAGACAAAAAAAATATAAAAAATACACGTTTACACTTATATAATACACTTATAAATGTACTAGCCGTTACCCACCCGTTTCACTGGGTATTTCACGATGTTGTATATATGTATACTGTTTACATATATATTAATTATTGATATCTAGCATTAAGAATTCGATTGTATTGAAAAATATATTTATAGCTGTTACACTCTCGCCCCTTGATATAAAAAGAACATAAATTATAATATATAATTTCTATTTATATCTAAAATAGAAGTAGAAAGATTTTTTTCGCTCACTTAACCTAATAATCAAGTGGATTTCCACCAAAGCAACTTTCAGTGGATCTCTACTCCATAAAATAAACATGCGTGCTAAATTTCAAGTCTGAATCTAACAGAGCAAAAACGGAATTTTTATCATCAATACCTCGTTGACAGCATTATTAGCGGATTCCAATTCAACAAAAGAAGCATGCAAACCAAATTTTATTATTATAGCCTTAGCAGTTCAAAAACGGGAATTTTGTCTATCAATACGCCCCAATAACTCTCCCCGCTTCCTTCTGGAATTGATTTCCGTAAAATCCATTCTTAGTGGAACTCTATTCAACTAAAGAAAAGTGCTCAACAAATTTTAAGTAAATGAGTTAAATTCAAAAACAGGAATTTTTCTATAACACGCCTTAATCCCTCGCAACCCCACTCCTTTGGGTGTTCATTTTCGCAAAACTCTTTGTAAAAGGAACTTTATTCCATGAACGGAACATACCTTCTAATTTTCAAGCAGGTGGTTCTATTAGTTGAAAAGCGGATATATTTATCTATTACGCCCCTTAATCAACCTCAGTGACCTTTGGGGATCAATTTTCCCCCAAACTGTTTTGTAGCGGATCTCTACACCATGGAAGGAATTCGCTTACCAAATTTTAAGACTGTATGTCTAATAGATTAAAAATGGAAATAATTATCTATAACGCCCCTTAAGCCCCCGCAACGCCACTAAGGAAACGATTTTCACAAAACCCATCTTATGACAGATCTCTACTCAGTGAATGGAATCTGCTTACTGAATTTCGAGATTTTACGTCCAATAGTTTAAAAATGGAGTTAATTATTGCCTATAACGCCACTTAATTCTCTACAACGCCACTTTGGTGTCGATTTTCACAACCCATTCTGTAGGGGATCTGTACTCTATGAAAGAAATCCGCTTACCAAATTTCAAGACTTTACGACTAATAGGTTCAAAATGGAAATAATTATGTATAACGCCCCTTAAGCGCCCTCAACGCCTCTTGGAGGTCAATTTTCGTAAAAATCATTATGTAGGGAATCTCTACTTTATGAAAGAAATCTGTGCACCAAGTTTCACGACTGTACATCTAATAGTTTAGTAATGGAAATAATTATTTATAACGCCCCTTAAACCCCCGTGACGCCCCTTGGGATTCGAACTTTGCAAAATTCGTTCTTAGCTGACGTCTACTCCATGAAGGGAACCTACCTACCAAATTTCAAGTCTGTAGGTTTAATAGTTCCGGAGATATCGTGATTAGTCAGTGAGTCAGTGAATCATTGAGTCAGTCAGTGAGTGAGTGAGTCGCTTTTCTTCTTTATATATATAGATAAGTACTATGTACAATGTGAATTTTATTATTAATTTAACATTACTAAGTTATAAGAACTAGAGTTTGATAATTATCAGTGACCCCATAGACTTGTATTTTAACACTTATCTTGATAATTTGTACTGTTTATAATGAATTCCTTAACTGCCTGTTAAAAGTTACGTGATTCGCTCCGCAATGCCACCCTTTTCCAAGTAGACGAGCGTATTGTGATGTTTTTTAGGGGGAGGAGAACACTGTCAAGGTTTTTTTATTGCATTCCAAAGCCTTCGGAATAATTTTATGGTTTCACTACACAGAAAAGATCGCATTTCGGGAGGACGTATATATACGTCCAAAAATTATTGGTTTGGTCGAGCGAGACGTATATATACGTCGGTGGCACATAAGAGGTTGAAGTCGTATTGTTGCTTTAGTGTCAAAGTATAGAAGTATTGAATTCAGTACATTGTTATTGTATGGAGGAGGGCACGATGAAAATGAGGATTGAATAGTGGATCGCGTATATTGAAAGTTTGAGAAGCACTGCACTAAACTTTAATGGGCGAGTTCATTTCGAATGAAACCAAAGCACATATTGGGTTTTCTCTTTAGATAATGCAATGTCAGCAAGAGTTGATTTCTTACTTATGTTCCACCGAGTCACTGTTGAAGGAGTAATCGAGTCATGTACTGCCCAAGGTCTTGCTGGAAGCAAGATCTTTTGCTTACCCTATAAATTACGTCAATTGACATTAAAATAATTCAGGATGGACACATGATAAACGTAAATAAGTAATATAAACAAACAATTTTAAGTCAATTCCTACTTAGATCAACAAAGAAAAATTTTATTACATCTAATTTTTATTAAATAGTTACAATTTATATATATATGTACATAAAATTGGCATAATCACAACATTAAGTGGCAATTAATTTTTATTAATTATCATTAAAGTACCATATTCTCATATAAAACAATTGTGTATATATAATTTCATTTCAAATGAATGCTGTAAAAAGGGAGAAAAAAAATATTTTCAAATTTTGACCCAAGTCGCTGAAATGAAACCAACATAGTTGTATCTGTGATTATTTAAATAAGAAGTTTTAATCAATTAATTTTAATTAATTATAGTTAAAGTATCGTATTTTTACCCAAAACAATAGTGTATAGAAAATTGCAGCTCAAATGAGTGCTTTAAAATGTTTATAAAAAAAATTGTTTCAAGTTTTCACTCAAGTCGCCAAAAGGGTCGCTAAGTTGCTAGAAATGATGCCATCGTGGCTGTATTTGTGATTATTTGAATAATTAGTTTTAATCAATTAATTTTCACTGATTATAATTAAATTACTGTATTGTCATCCAAAATAATCGTGTATATAAATTTTCAGCACAACTGAGCGCTATAAAATGTATTTTATTAACGATTGAAAATTCCACCAAGATGAATACTTAGAGAGTGTGAGCTAATTGTAAAAATTGTGAAAAAGGTTTCTCCTCATTATGATCAAAACTTGCATTTGTTTATATATCTACTTGTAAAACCTACAAAAAATTTCAATTTTGATAATTCAGCAGAAAATTTTGAAATATTAAGAATCTTCAGTATTTTTTTTAAATTTAAAATAAAATTCTTAGTTTATAATCCTGTATTTTTAAACAATAAATTGGGTTCATTTTATTGAACTATGGGCATTATTATTTAAAATATAAACCTTTTAAAAGAAAGTTTCTTTGAAAAACAAAAGTTGACAAAAGCGAGGCACATGAGTTGATTGATTTTTCTTTAATTAAAATACAAAAATTAATTTCTTGGATGAACTTGAAGAGATGTTATGAGTGTATTTATGTCCATCTCAATGTTTGTGCGTAGCAACCGCAAATACCCACGAGCATTATTTTGTGTCGGTTTATTTTTTTTTTGTTTGATGAGACTTTTTACGGCACTGAATCCCCGTCCTACCAAATAGGAAGACGGGAAAGTAGTCCACTTCCGTACAATAACCCATAATGCAGGATATATAATTGGGATCTGTTTTTGTAACCAGAATGTGTGGTATCCTTATTCAAACATAGGTTTAAGTCCGTCATTTGGGGATATTTCTAGATGATGATCCTGCATTATTGTGAATTTATCTGTGTTTGGGATCCGAGTTATTCCAAGCACAAAAGGTCTCAATACCAGTTGGGAATATCCAAGTGAATTATTGTTATTTATTTAAATTTCCTTAAAAAAAGGGATGAAAATTTTTTTATTTTATGTTAAACCTTGCACAGTATTCTGTTTTCAGGGATCTCCAAATCAATTTTAATTTTCTACAGAACCCCTAAATAATTTTGGAGACCCCTTTGGGAATCACTGTTCAAGAGTAATATATTAAAATGCATAATCTGGTATAGATTCAAATTTGAATAAATCCTTTTCTTTATCATATATTTCAAAAATCCTGATTCAGGCTCTATGTAGAAGTCTTAGCTATATACAGGGTGTCCAAAAAGGATCGTACCTTTTTTTTAAATTTTTTTCTCTGAGGTACTATTGAAAGATTTTATCATACCAGAAGTTAGGTAAAAATCAAATATTTTTTGTACCAAAGATGGACCTTAGAAAGGTACAATATGGTGCCCTTCGTGACATGGCAGATATCTAGGCGATACTCCATTTCCGTTCATAACAACATGTCTCTTATAACGGCAGAAAATAATGTACCCTCTTTTTCTTTATTTTGTTCTAGGTATCCAGTATGTAGAGAGTGGTGAAAATTGGCCTGAATGCTACTAGATACTCAGAGGAAGGATTATCGAATTCTATCAACTGTTTCCTCCGAATGCGGTCACCCGGTGCTTTTGCCTTTGCAAAGGCAACCTGTCTACATTTGTTGTGTATGCAAACGTTTAATTGAGTTCTTGTCCGGTGGATCGACCTTAAATTGTCACCCAAAGTTGCGTTGAAGAGTGATAGTAGACCTTGTGTTTTTGCGTATTCCACAGCATAAAATGCCTTCTTTGGTTTGGTGGGCGCCATGTTGATAATTTTGTACATACAAGAAAGGGGCGGATATTTCAAAACATGGAGTATCTATTAGCTTTCAGGCCAATTTTTACCTTTCTATACAATAATGTGTACGTAGAAAAAAATAAACAAAAAAGATACATTCTTTTTCTGCCGTTACAAGAGACATATTGGTACGACTATGGACGGAAATGGAGTATCGCCTAGGTATCTGCCGTGTCACGAAGGGTGTCCGTATTGAATCTTTGTAAGGTACAACAAAACTCTTTGATATATTACCTAACTTCTGGTATAATAAAACATTCCAATAGTACCTTAAATAAACCAGACAAAAAATTTAAATTTTAAAAAAGGTACAATCTTTTTCGAACACCCTGCAGAGGCAAAATATTATTCAATAAAAGGAGTATATTTTGAATCTGAATAATTCTTTCTTCAATTTTATGCTAGAGAATTGCATTTAAATATTTTTTCTTGTAATATTATTAAAACAATTGTATATGAATATTTTGTTTTAGATGATGCTAAATATTGAAATTTTTATATATATATATAAGCATTTTTAAAATCGCGGTTCCAAACGTAGCACGGACCTATAGTCGGTGCATTTAAGTTCAAAATCTACGAAACAACTACGGAAGAAAAATGTCTTAGTTTTTCAGTAATGTAAATTATTCCCAAACAAGATTTACACTATATCAGGAAAAAAGTGGGTGGGGTTAGAGTTGAAAAAAATTCTTATCGTTCTTCCATGTACTTCGTGATTCCTAGAACTATTCTTGCCTTTTTTTTCGCTTTTTTATTCTTTTTTCCCTTGCATTTATTTTCTAAGAATGTGCCGAATCAGGAAGTCATACATTCTACGTGTGTGACAGTTCCCCTTTTAGAACGAACTTTTTCTTCTACTCTCGCCTTATAGACGTACTTTTCAGTTGTTAGGACTTCGGGACTGTTTAAAAGTCAGAAAGGCAAAAAGATGGAGGGAAAAAACTCAGAATTTACTTGAAAGTTGGTTCCAACTTCTAATATCAAAACTGTTTTGCTGTTTGTTATGTACTAAAATTTGATTTTAGTTTTCTTTACTTTTGACTGATTTTATTAAACTCTAACTTTAAGCAATTAATAAAAAAATATATTATGTAGTATGTGGGGTAAATATTTCTACCAATGGATTCTGTTTTTCTGTAAGAAAATTTCACTAAAATTAAAAAAATGTATATATTTGAATGCATAGTGTATGAGTTTTTAACAAAATGTTAAGGTATCCGACTACGTTCGGAACCGTAATTTTAAAAAAGCGCATAAATGAATAATTTTCATGACATTTAGTGTCAACTAGATTAGAATATACGTATAAATTATTTTAAGGACATTTTGACAAAAAAATTTCTTTAAATACAATATTTTGGCAAAAAATTAACTTAGAATAATCTTTTTTCGAAATGTTCTCCTTTTATAAAAAATGCTTCTAAAATAATAGCATTTCGCTTGTATAAAGTAAAAACTTGTCCAGAGAGTCTGAACTAGGAATTTTGAAAAACACATTATTTTCAGAGTTACCACTAATTGAAATAATTATCGGCGTTTTTTTTCTTAAAATTGCTACCCTCTGTTGTCGTAAAATATGGATAAACCCACTTCTAAGTTATATATTTCAAAAGTTTTAGTTGAGCCTCTGTAGAGAGGTGTGAGCTATATACAGAAAAATACTATTATAATAGAAGCACTTTTCGCAAAAGGAGAATATTTTGAAAATTGCCCCTTCTATGGTCATTTTTTGTCAAAATATTGTACTTAAATAATTTTTTGTTGTAATACTATTCTTATAACAATTTTATATACATTTTCTAATCTAAGTGATACTGTTGTTGTTGTTCTCGTGTCCATGAATAAATGCAGTAGATATCACTAAATTCCGTCGAAAGTCTTGATCACTGCCTCTGCTATTCTGGGAGCATCAGGGCTGTACAGGAGCTCCCGCAAAGAGTCCCTCAGAGGGACCATTCCCATTTTTAGTAACTTTGTTGCGACGGTTGGGCATTCCAAGATGTGATTGGGTGTCAGTTGAAGATCTGGGCAGTGTTTGCATTGGACATATGATCTTGTCTTGTCTGGGTGAATTTTCATGCCCTTAAGGTGTTCAGTTCTCAATCTGGCAATTGTGGATGTTATAATTCGGGGACAGTCAAATTCCGTAACTAGGGGTTTTTTAAAAGTGTGATTCATAATTCTATGTTCTATCTCATAAGTGATACTAAATATCATAAATATTATCCCTTTACACGCTTTTGCAAAATCACGGTTCCAAACGTAGTCGGATGCCTTAAGATAATGTCTTTCCTGCAAGCATCGAATTGAATTATTAAAACTAAAACTTTTATAAAACGATAAAAATGAATATAGTTAAATGTTTCAATACAGTAGCACCTGCAGACAAAATTGAATGCAATACACGATGAAATAAAACAATACATATTCTTCTACCAAAGAAGTTATTGTTGAAATATGAACGAAATTAAAACTGAATTTTAATTATCTAATAAATACAATCCAGTATCCCTTAAGATGTTGCTTTATTGTTCTATAATTAGTGACCAACTTATAACTTCCTTTTATTTTTCGGAGTATCATCGGATGTGCGTTATATATTCGTAAAACGCTCATGTTCTAAAATTAAGACTCCAATAATTTAGAGCAGAGATGGTTGAGCTTTTTATAGTTTTCTCACCAAACATTTTAATCTACTTCCTACAAACTCAAAAATTTCTTATAGATAAATAACATTCAATAATGTCTCGTTACATATGCTCCTATCAATCCTGAATAGGTACAGTCTACCCTGTAAAAAGACTGCAAGATGCATTTGGCTGTCAAATATCATCAAATCTTGAAAAGTGGCAACAGAAGTACAGTGTCTATCCTAAAAGTATCCAAAAATAATGGCTTATTGTTACGGAACTACCCATCAAAATGTAATAAAATGTCCATCCGTGGTTTGTAAAACTTTCCGAGACTTTTTAGGTCTAGTTCGATAGGCCGCACGTGCACGCGTTATTCGGCAATCGCAGACGATAAACTTGTTACACTGACTTCATTAGTAAAGATGTAGACCCCACAGCAAAAGGTGCAATGTGTACATTGGTTAACGGAATTTAAATGAGTCACGCGTGTACAGCGATGTGTTCGATTGAAAGGAATGTCGTTACTGGTTTGCCTAATAGACTTATCAGGACTCTTAGAGAATGAATGACGCTTACGATCAATAGTGTCTTCTATCACAAAAATTTAAGGATAGTTTTCAGTTTTTGAGATACCAAAGTTCCCTTCTCCTTTAAAGTTATTTCCCATTGCTGGATAGATTCTGATGTCGGAGGGTCTACATTTCATTCTGCTCGAATGCATCGCTGTACACACATGACTTATTTAAATTCTGTTAACCCAGTGCTTCTCAAACTTTCAATATACGCGACCCACTATTCTATCATCTTTTTGCTCTCGCCCCCTCCCTACAATAACAATGTATTGAATTCAATAATACAATACTTAGACACTAAAGCTACAATTATACTTTAACTTCTTATGTGCCACAGACGTATAAAAACGTCTCACTCAGCCAAAGCAATAAATTTCTGAACGTATATATACGTCTTTCCGAAGTACTATCTTTTCTATGCAGTGCTTTCCATATTCCGACGGCTATGGAATGCTATAAAAGAACCTTCATAATGCTTGCGAAGAATTTATTTATTTCAAAGGATTTGCTTTTTTATTTCTTTTCTCCCCTTCAAAAAAACATCAAACTATGCTCGTTTACGTTGTATACGGTGGGGAGCGAGTCGCGTGACTTTTAATCGGCAGTTAAGGAATTATTTATAAACCGTACACATTATCAAGATAAGTGTTAATACAAGCCCATAGAGTGACTGATAATTATCAAACTTGCTCTAGCTTAGTATTGTTAAATTAATACTAAAATATACATTGTACAGTGCTGATACACATTTATAAGTGTATTACATATTCTGTTATATCAGAAAGTATATATTTTGTTTGTTTACTTTCATTAAATTAATAATTTTTTAAATAACCTTTTTGTTTTCGACTTCCAATATGCTCGCGCCCCCCAAGGGAGGCGCGCCCCACAGTTTGAGAAACGCTGTGTTAACCAAAATACTCTCTGCATCTTTTACTGAGGCGTCCACATCTTTTTTAATGAAGTCAGTGTAAAAAATTCTCGTCTCCAATTTTTTGAATAACGCGCATACGTGCGGCCAATCGGACTAGACACAAAAAATCTCTTAGAGTTTTCCATTCCATTGATGAACAGATTATTACATTATGTTGGGTAGTTCCGTAATAATAAGTCATTACTTTTGGATACTTTAAGCCCGAACACTGTGCATATATCTTAAAACTGCGGTCGCCAAACTTTTTAACCTCACGGACCAGTAAATTTATAATAAGATTTTTTAAATATTAAATGAAAATTGTGATCTAAGAACACATAAAATGTACCTAGTTAATAAAAGGAAAATATTAATTTTAGCCGAATTATTAAAGCTTTATTAATAAACCATAATAAAATAAGCAAAAATTGTTACAACAAAACAATTAAAACAATTTTTAAGTATATCAAACTGTTGGCATTACACATTACTATGAAATGCCGTTATTCTACGAAGTAGCGTTTTATAACTTTTCAGGTATTGTAATGAATTAAATCATGATTTATTGCATCTTAAAACATAATTGAACGGGATGAGTAAATATATTCCGCACACACATTTTTCTGGGGACCAGGGAAATTTTCTCAAGGACCACCACTTTGCCAACCTTTGTCTTAAAACAAATCTTGAAGAGTCTAGGAAGTATATTTCTGTAGAGATTCTTAACCCCAGGCCCGCGAGCTCCAATGTGCCTGTGAAGCTATGTTTATGCACCCGCTACTGAATCTCCGCTTATATTATAACAATATTAACCTTTGCCATAATTTTTTTGTGGCCGCAAGATTCATCATATTATTAAATATATATATAAACCATAAAATTATATTATACTGGCAACTATGCTTTGTTACCACTAGTACTAATAACGCTGTTATGTTTTATAAGTTGTTATTGTCGTTTAAGTCCCTCGTGTTGAATCTGTTGCACATTAAGAGTTTTCTCAGTGATTTAGTGGATAATGTGCATTGCCAAAAATAGAATTAGATGTTAAGTATTTTGAATTTTTGGTTATCTTTTTAGAGTAGGATATTGTTTATGAGACTTATGATTGCAATAAAATAAAGAAATATTAAGAATCTCTATACTTTTTTTTAACTGCACCCGCCCGGAATTTCCTGTTTATTAGATGTAAAGTCCCAAAGTGATTCCTAGGGACTCTTAGGGGTCCTTGTAACTTCTGAGGGGGTCCGCAGCAAATTAAAATTATTTTAGGAATTTGTTGATATGGCCTCATATTCAAATTGTGAATCGATCCATTTACAGGCCACTCCTCAAAGAAAATTACTACATCAAAAACAAAAACTAAGAACGCAATTAAACGCAATTTTGTCTATATTTATTTCATGTTAAAGTTGTACTATTCATAAGCAATCTACTTACGTTATAATGAAGATTCAATGAGAACTTGGCGAAATCTTGGCGGTAGAGCCAAGTTGGCATCATTTTTGGTGATTTTGGCGACCATGTTGACGATTTTGGGACCCCCTGGATTCTTCTAGAAAGTAGTGGATCTTGCCTCTAAGTTCAAGCTTAGTGACGCGTTCGGATTTTTCTGGATGTTTTCCATCGGGTTTATAAATAGGAGTGCCAGACACAACCATTGAGTCTGATTTCAACCAACAATGAGTGAACAATGTTTTGACTAGCGATTAGCTCGGTTGTGCTTGTAAATAATCTTTTACTTGCGTGTATTTTTAAACACTGAAGATTGTGTTTGATTGCTGTTGAAGGTGTGAAGACCTTCGGAGATTTACTCTGCGAATATCGCTGCTGAATCCTGTATTTAAAGGATTGGATTTTTGATAATAAATTCTCATCGCTCTTGAAGAACTGATTATTTTCTTTGTAATTGTTTTGCATAAAATCCTTGAATCCGGATCTACATAACAATATATATATATATATATATATATATATATATATATATTGATTCTACACACTGGATACATTTTAATACACACATAGACCAATATTTACACGACTATACTTTAAAATTACTAATAACCAATCAAAATTTTAATACACACATAAACCAATATTTACACGACTACACTTTAAAATTATTTATCACCAATCAAACTTTTATGACCAATCAAACACATTTTTTTGCATGCAATCTGGCTTGTATCTAATACCAAATAGTTAAACTCTAATGTGAGATTATGGATCATTTGGATTGACATGGCATAGTGAGAGCTATGAGCATATTATATGAGTGGTAATTGTTGTAAGAAATATGAGAAATCGTTCAGAAATAGTGAATTGAAGTATTGATAGGATGCTCTTGGGTGAGTTTTTGATGATTTACGCTATTCATTTGTGAATATAATGGGATCTTAATTTGAACTTCGGATTTTAGATATTTTTCTTCATATATGACCATTTTAAAGATGGGTGCATCATCTTTGGTGTTCGATGCTTCATTTATATTATGCACTTAATTGTTTTACAATTTTAACATTTAATGTTATAATATCTTTCAGAATGCAATGGCGAATAATTTAATTTTTTAAGTATTAACGTTTTAAATTTTAAATTTTTTGAGAATTGGATCTTTCCAAATTATAACTTACCATGTTGCAATAGGGGAAGGTTGGCGCCACACATCAAACTAGTTTAACCACACTTATCGGTTCTAATTCTGAGGTTGCACTTGGATATTTTATAAATTTTTTTCTTTTATTTAAAAACGTTGGAATTTTATTTTCTATATTCGCCATTGATATTTGGAAATGGGATTTGGTATTGAAAGATTCATGTAATTTCAATTTTTTTAAAGTTGATTGTGAAAGTGATTGATTTATATACATTTAAATATATATAAATATATATATATATATATATATATATATATATATATATATATATATATATATATATATATATATATATATATATATACCAACCTTTCATCCCTACTGCAGTGGGTCGATAAATGAGTACCAAGCTTGCTTGGGGACTTAAACACTAGGGGGCCCGCTTCAGACAGACCACCTGATCGAGACATCTGCTCATGCACCTCAGCGCCCAATGGTCACGTATACTGGGATGGGCACAGTAGGCCCTGGCCCTCATTAACTATTGCACCACTGAGTTTGAGTTTGTATATGTATATATATATATATATATATATATATATATATATATATATATACATATAATGTAATATGTATTAAGGCAAAAGTTATTATTTGAATAAATACATTTTCAAATATTTAAATGTTTTATTTATGTATTATTTTTACGTCAACATTTACGATTCTGGACATCAAAGTTAAATTTGTAAGCCATTGGATCAGAGTTATTTCACTTGATGTCTAATGGGCAATTTTTTGGTATAAAAATGGGCCCATGAGCATATAAAGTTTCGAGGTAGAAACCAGTTCTAGAATATACACGGAATAAACCGGCTAGAACCGGCTAATCCTCGCCCAATGCAGGACTGAATAGGGCATGTCTTAATTGTTTTCCTACGACATTCGATTATGAATTATTTTTCTTCCATTTGCTTATAAATGAAGTAAAATGTTTCTTAACTAAAACTGATTTTTTTAAACATTATGCAAGCTTATTAAATATAAAGAACAGTTCATGGAAATGCAAAATACTGTTATGATCATAATATCACGCAAATATGTAAGTATTCTACGGTCAGTAAGAGTTTTGTTTCGAACAATTAGGGCAATTATAGAACAATCAAAAGTGTAATTTTAAATTTCATTCCAGACAAATGAAGAATATTTATAAAATAAAATGCTTGTGTTGGGGTTTTAAGAAACTTGAATGAATCTTACAGCCTGCAATTAAAAATTTAAATCAGTACAGTTTAAATTCAAGAAAATGAAATAGAACATGAATCTCACACGTGGAAAATTGTTCTTAAGTTTTCAAAGAAATGCATATTCTTATCTACGACTAATTGTGCATTAAAACGCCTAATTATAGGTTACAACAAAATAACGTTTGAAATTGTTGGCACACGTTTGAATATTCAAAAATACGCAGTATCTCTAATTTTTTTTAAATTAGTATTTGGAGAATTTGCTCGAAGATATAATTGTTTTGGTGCTTAGTTTTTAGAACAACTTTATTAATTGCAGTTCTACAACATTCGCTGAATGTAGTAGTTTTCCTTCATCGTACTAATTTGAAGTTATTTTACTGTTAATATACTTATGGTAGATTGAACCTTATTAAAACCTTCGATTTAAACATTAATTAACAATTTAGTTACTATTTTAGTCCATCTGTTTGCATTTCAGCCTTATATTTTGAGCTACGGTAGCCCAGTGGTCAAGGTATCGGTTCATGGCAAGCATGTCATGAGTTCGATCCCAGTACCTCTGAAGACCCGCCGAGTAGGGGTTTGATGCATGTTAAATCTGTTGAGAGCTCAAACGTCCTCCCGTTGGTGTGGTTTAGTGTAGTAGTTAGGAGAGAGGGGGGATGCCAGCTCAGGTGTCATCCTCATCACTTGACCATGGTTCAAAATTACGAGGTCCGTCACCAAAATTCCTCGTGTAGTTGAACAGTGCGACGTTAATATTCACTCACTCACTCAAGATTATATTATTATTAAATTATTCAGTAAATAAATATAATATCACAAGTTGGATTAATTTAAATACTTTTCATTGTAATTTCACAACATAAGTTACAGATTATGGATTTCAAGAATCATCACGCATGTTTCCACAGGCCCTTTCGTGACCGTGGTAGCCTAGTGGTCATGGTCGCGAACTCGTGGTTGGCGTTGCGAGTCATGAGTTCGAGTTCGAACGCCACTAACAACCCAGTGCGTCGAAAGGCAGATGCACATTAAATCTGTCGAGTCTCAAAGTTCTCAAGTTGGCGTGTTATGCAAGTTTCAAGAAGGGTATGCCAGCTCTCAGGTATCATCCTCGTTACTTGACTATGGCTCAAAATTACGAGAGAGACCGGAGTAGACTAGTGGTCAGGGAGCCGTGACTGGCATCTCACGTGTTCATGATTGATTGATTGAATATTAACGTCGCACTGTTCAGCTACACGAGGGCTTTTGGCGACGGACCACGTAATTTTGAACCATGGTCTAGTGACGTGGACGACACCTGAGCTGGCACCCCCTCTCCTAACTACCACACCACACCAACGGGGTCTCACGTGTTCAAGCTTAATGTCACTGAAAATCCATCGTGTAGATAGGCTGTTGCATTCCAAATCTGTCGAGACTAAGTCCTAAGGTTGGCACGGTAAAGAAGTTAGGAGAGTAGGGTGGAAGCTCTGGTGCCATCCTCTTCACTTGACTAAGGTTTTAAAATACAAA
The DNA here is from genome assembly GCA_019973935.1 of Trichonephila clavipes. Taxonomy (NCBI): domain Eukaryota; kingdom Metazoa; phylum Arthropoda; class Arachnida; order Araneae; family Nephilidae; genus Trichonephila; species Trichonephila clavipes. Next base: position 1,722,765 of record BMAU01019793.1, on the reverse strand, counting down.
ATCAGTCATCAATAACCTTCATGATGATGACATTAATGAACACTCTCACTCATTCAACTAGGCATTTTTAATAATGCAAAAGGAGCAAAGTTGAGGTATTTAGATCGGATGTTTATTATATTCCCATCAAAAAATCACAGTACTTAGAGCTTCAGTTTGTCAAATCAAATTTTATTTCTCGAAATGTTAAATTAGAAGATCAAAACAAATAAATTCGCTAAGTTAATTATTTGTTGTGAAGTTTTGCTAAACATAGTCAAATTTATAACGTTTCTTGCATTGCTGTAGGAGAGAATACAATTATTTTCTTATTTTACTGTAATTTAAGTTTAAATTGCTCTAACTTCTAGATATTTGCTAACAATCTTTCTAAATTTTCAAATTGCAACGCTAATAAACAATCAATCGATTTCTCCTCAGTATTTCCCTCGTTTATATTCCTCTATTTCTTGTAGTCGAGGAATTTAAGATTGGAATATAAATATTACATATGCAAAAAAGAATTTTCAAAAGACAATGTCATAGATACCTGTATATATCAGTTTACAAGGTAATTTGCAAAGTGAAATAAAAACATTAACATTATAATTGATAATAATAAATTAGATTTATCATGGAGAGTCTTGGTCATTCATCGTTCCCTCCCACAAATTTAGATAGCCAAGATGATGAGGAAGCGATTTCAAGGGTAAAATCATTAGAATATTACAAAACCGATGAAGAATTCCCGTTGTTTCTATGTAGCAGATTCAAACTCGGATATCAGTGTACACTGGTGTGCAAAAATTAAGGACGAAGTCGAAAAATTAGCATATGAGCTGAACGAAGAGGCAGAGAGTACAGAAAGACCAATCAGGAGATTAAGTAAGGTGATGTACGATAGCACATGCACAGATATGCAGGTAGACGTAATGGGGGAGTGTCTGAGTAGTATAAAGCATGTTGTCGGTGTAAGATCAGTATTTCTGGCAAAGAGATTGCACGCCGTATAGCAGTTAAACTCACACCGAGTTGCTGCCTCACCGAGAAATGGCGAATAATCAGTCTGTTAGACGACATCTGGAAGCTTTTACCCGAGGTCGAATCATTGGGAAGTTGGAGGAAGGCCGCAGTGTGACAAGTGTGGCTGCAGAGTTCGGAATTGCTCACAGCATCGTTTCACGACTTTGGACACAATTTCAAACTAAAGGAACAGCTATCCGGGGGTTCAGTAGTGGTCGTCCACGAGGAACCACACCCGCAGATGACCGATACATTGTCTTACAGGCCAGAAGAAACAGGCTGCAGACAGCGGGAGAAATCGCTAGACACATGACACAGGCGACTGGACGACCGATATATCGCGTTTTACCGTGGCCAGAAGACTGCACGGTGGTGGTCTGTTTGCACGACGCCCTGTACGGTGTGTACCTTTAACGCCTGCCCATCGGAGAAGGCGTTCTCTGTGGTGCCGAGAACACCGGAATTGGAGAGACAATGAATGGGGACGAGTACTCTTTACAGATGAGAGCAGATTCAGTTTGAGTAGCGATTCTCATCGCATACTCATCTGGAGAGAGCGGGGAAGCCGCAATCATCCCTCGAACATCATTGAAAGGGACAGGTATGGAGGTCGCGGTGTTCTCGTTTGGGGAGGCATCATGCTTGGTAGTCGTACAGACCTTTACATCTTCGACGCAGGTTCAGTCAACGGGACCCGTTATTGTAACGAGATTCTTCTTCCATATGTGCGTCTTTTTAGAGGCGCTATGGGTCTGCAGTTCCTTTTCATGGACGACAATGCACCATGTCATCGCAAAGTAGCTGCCGAACAGCTCTTAGAGAGTGAGGACATTGAACGTATGGATTGGCCGGCACGATCTCCGGATCTCAATCCCATCGAGCATGCATGGGATTTTCTAGGCAGACGCTTGGCAGCTCGTACCTTACCACCAGTAACGATTCGGGAGCTTCGATTGGCGCTGCAAGGCGAAGTGGCAGCAATGCCTCAACAACTCATTGACAACCTCATTCTCAGCATGGACAGACGCTGTAAAACCTGCCTAGCAGTCAGGGGAGATCATATTCCCTACTAAAGACCGAATGTTTCTTGCTGGACACCCATCAGAGGGATGTTTCGGCCTTCAGTCGCATTGCACTCCATGCTACTTTTTCAATCAAGCTTCTTTTTATCCCTCTGGTTTCTCTTTTAGTAAGTGTTGCTTACATTACACATGTCCTTACGTATTGGGGATCTTACGGTATTAAATGTGTTGATTTGGAAAGCTTTTGTACAAAGTTATATTGAAAAAACCGTCTCGTCCTTAATTTTTGCACACCAGTGTAAGTCTTGTCATTTAACAGCTGTTTGTTAGATATCAATCTACTCGACTTACGACCGTAAGCGTTTTATGTCCTCACATTAGCATGGTGTGGAAAGAGATGTGAAAGGGAAGGTGTCGTTTTTTTCCAACTTGATCTTGCTTCCCACAGTTAGGAATCCCTACCACCGTTGTTCTAATGTTTCCTCTAACTGAGATATTAATGATCAAACAATCAGTTTACTATCCTATAACGATGAATTTGAACAAAAATTGTAACAATGAGCTATTTGCTCGAGTTCTACCCTCTCTTACTCGGGTTTTCTTCCGTTCATCCAAATTGACATTTTAAGCTAGAGAGAAATTTGTCATACCACCAATTAATCTTTCAACAGAATAACATATAAATAGTCAACGAAATAGATGATTGTATCAGTGCTTCTCAAACTTTCAGTATTTGCGACCCAATTATATATCATAATTTTCATCGCCTCGTAGTTGATTACAATGACAAAATGGGTGGTTTAGATAAAGTCGAACAGAATTTAGCTGTTTAGTCTACACCTAGAAAAGGAGGGAAAAATACTATATAAGGAGATTTTCTTCCATTTATTGGATTTGACCTCGTGAAATTCCTACATTTGTATTATAAATCAGGGGGTTCATCATCACCTAAAGAATTTAGAATAGAACTGATTGAAAAACTGAAGTATCAGAAAATCATCGTGGCGAGTGCTCTGCCACATCAGCAAGACCCAGCATTAGTCCTTCATCATTCTGGTTAAACTCAACGCATTTTCCAGATGTTATTCCTGCTACTGAAAATAAAAGAGATTTCAGAGGTTAGCCAGTAAGAAAAGAGACCAAATACCAGTGTACAGAATGTCAGGTATCACATTGTATTGCCCTTTGTTTCCAATCATGTAAAGACTTATAATTTTTTTCTTCCATTTGTCCGAGATAACTCGGGATAGTAAACTAATATTAAAACTAAATGCTTTTACACCAAGTAAAAAATTAAAAATACAATTTAAAATCTGTATATTATGCTTCGTTTCATAATATTTAATAAGAAAATAAAAAAACTGTGATGATTTTTTTGCAATTTTTTGAAAAAGATTCTGTTAGGGAAGCGATGAAAACTAATGTGGCATTATCGTCCACAGGCATCTGTAATTATTTATAATCATTCTCTATTGTATCTAATCCAGCGTTTCTCAAACTGTGGGTCGTGAACCCCTAGAGGGCATGATAACCCTACAAGGGGGGCGCGAGTATATCGAAAAATCAAAAATAAAAGATTATTTAAAAAAATTATTAATTTACTGAAAGGAAGAACAAAACAAAATACATTTTGACATAATAAATAATAAAATACACATTTACACTGATATAATATACTTATAAATTTATCAGTACTGTACAATATATTTGATAATACATTTGTTAATAGTAAACGAAAAACAAGTCTAATAACTAACACTGACTCCCATGGAATTTCCTATATAAAAATTACATTCACAATTTAATATTTATCTTGATAATTTGTGCAGTTATGGTGTCAATTATTACACCTGATTAAACATATTTTAAATTAAATAAGTTTACATCTATTTCAGAAGGTTAAAATATTAAACATCTCTACTCCGCTCACTCCGTTACTATATTATTTTTTCCCTAGCTGGCTTTACAGTTCTAAGGCAACTAACTCAATAAGTCCCCAATCAGATTCTTTCTTTGCCAGATACAACAGGATAAAAGACTACTAATCTGAACTTAAAAATATAAGCATTGACTATTTCTCTCTGACAAATAGAACTAAATACATTACTCCCAGCGAAGTTCTCGTTGAAAGAGGAATAACATACCAAACTTCTGGCCTGGACTAAGTTCTCTCATCGATTATTTGTCGCATCCTGCATTTCGATTGTATGTATTGTGGAGATTAGACCAACAACCTTATTATCTTTCCATTTCATTACAGCTTTTTACTTTCCCTCTCTGATACTCAATATATTTTTTTTAATTTCTGTGTCTTTAGATGTCGAGGTAAATTTTTCTACTAAATCGAAATGTTCCACACATCAGTCTGCTTTTTTACTAACGTATCAGCCAAACCTGGCGAGTTATAAAAATTGTCCAAAATACCGATCAAAGCTGAATATATCCTTTCATTTCCCCTAGGCCGAGTAAAACCGTGACAAAACAAATCGTACTGGCAAATTCTGCTTCGCCCGAGTTTTCTCGGGATAATAATTAACTGCAATATATACGAACCGAAGATAACTCGGGATAATCAGATAACCGGTTAACAGAGCCATATTGTCATAGCCTTATTTACGGTTCAAAAACAAACACGGTTTATATTTTGTCAAATCCGAGGAGTTGCATTTTATTTAGATAGGTACAGATAGCTTCTTACCCTTTAGCGTGACTTGTCTGCATATCTCGTAGCCGTTTCTAGGGTTTAACTTACTAAAAGTAATTTATTGCAAATCTTGTGTCAATCATTTCGAGTTTGATTCAACGACTTCTCCATTTGCTTTGAGTTTGAATCACTCGAGAATCAAACTAGTGAGCGCAATCTTCACCTCAACTAACATTAGAAGGTACAGGGACAAAGCTTACAAAGAATTTCACTTATAATGTGTTATTGGGTGTTTCCAATTTCCACAAATTGTCCGAATCATAAGATATATAGGTTTCTACCATTTTCGGTCGAAACTGAATATGAGCACAAAAATGTACACTACCTTAATATGAAATCAAATGATATTGTGTGCATTCATGCATAAAATATTTTAATGGAATGAACTAATTAGTTTCAAACAAATCTCATAGATTTTGTACCTATTTTCTGAGTTTTGGGTACTAATAGAATGAATTATAACGAGATAGAATTCAAAAGTTCTTGCACTTAGAGAGTGCCGTTAAAAATTTTTACAGTAGAGCGACTACGATAACATTTCTGTTTCAATGCAATATTCCCCTTTTCTAAAAGAGTTTGTCCCAAATCACGTGGTTGGAGGATTTCCAAGACGTCATATTTTGTAGGTGGATGCCTTTAGTAGCTGGCGATTGAAATAAATTGCGTTTTTTTAACAGAGAATAATATCAAATTTTGTGTTGTCTTGAAAAAGAGTGCTATGGAGACTTACATAACCGTGAACGCAAGATTTTGATTGGCATCAACGTTTCAGATAAGGCAGGGAAAGTGTCAAAAACGACGAACGCTCTGGACGTTCACAAACTTCTCAAACCGCTAAAACATTGAAACATTTTTTTGCGACGGGACGTAAGAACATGCTTCAAGCAAGGACGGGGTGATAAAGAAAAAACTTTTCTTTCTAAATCCTTCTTACTCTCCTGATTTCACTCCCTGAAGCCTTAGAATATTTCTTGAACTGGCACGTCACTTACAGGGTAGTCGATTTCAATCTGAAGATGAAACTAAAGTGCATTGCTTTCTGAATTAAAGGACATTGCTAAAAATGAATTCCAGAAATGTTTCAATAAACTTTACAAGCAATGGCAAAAGTGTGTTGTTCAATGGTTTTATTTCGAAGGAGGTTGTGTTTCACCAATTTAACTGGTAATATTTTTTTAAGTTATAGTCCGGGAACTTTTTAGTCCTACTACGCATATGAGCCGGTTCCTTTGAAAGTGGTGCACGTCCATTTTTGACAAAAAGTTTGTTGCGTCTAATCCTAGATGTCTAGCAATGCTAGACAATCTCCATGAATATAAAAAAATCTAAATATTACAAAAACTTAATTAATTACAACATTGAATGCAATCTGTTATGAGATTTTTATCTATGAACAGTTCCCCAAAAAATCATTTCGAAATTCTCATCGTTTTGTCAATATAAATGTACTTAGTTAATGAAATTACAAATAGAATTATTTTGAAAGTTCTACATATTTCCATATAATATAAAATGGACCTACACCACTTTCAAAGAAACCGACTCATTTTATGAAGAATTAAATATTTTAATACTTTTATACTATATTATAAAATGTTTTGTTATTGCATACATATAAGCTTAATTTTCAAGGAAATTGTGAAAAAAAATTCGTAGAAATAAAATAGAAATTTCATAAAGGCACGAAAATTATCGAATTATAGGGAAAAATAAAAAAAAATAAAAATGTTTGAAATTTATTGGTTTCCGATTTTCTTAAACTTTTCTTAATATTTTATTCCCGCATGTGAAAAAAAACACACGCGAGAAATTTATTTCCGAAATATTACAACGTATATATGTAAAGCAAGCATAAATGTTTTGACATCTTTAATTGCTTAAAAAAGAAACTTTGTTATAGCAAACTGCATTACATATAAATGATTTTTGTTTTATTTCTTAGCTTGTTTAATTAAAATCTCTTAACTACTGCTAATAATCATGGATAAACTTTAAAAAATTGCATTTTCATATATGGCAGAATAGAATATTAGCTACACACCAGGACTTTGTATCTCAACTTTTACAATTTCGAACATATATGTACCTTTTATCGGAATTTTCACAACCCCTTCCCCCAATTTCTCCCTCCAACTCGTCGAAAATTCGCTAGAAAGGACGCAAAAACCGATAAAACGTTCGAGGCAGGTGAAAAGCTGGGCCCGGCATCGAGCCAAAGCTGGGGCTTTGCGCCCTAATCCCGCCCCAAAGGGCCTCTCTGACAGCTTAGGGACTGAGGCAGGTGCCTACTGAACGATACTGGCAGTGAGTTAATGAAACGAGAAGGTACGCACGAAGGGCTTTCGGTGACAGTTTTCTTGCCCGAATTCTGCGACTTTGAGGATGGGTGATCGGTAAACAAAAATGACAACCCCTTTCTTTGATAGAACAATCCTTATGAACGTTTCCTGAAGCGTGGGTTTTGAGTGAGTATACAAATAGAAAAAAACTGGATATCTGAAAATGAATATTTTTTTCTATAGGGATTATTTTTGTTTTTTTTTAAGAATTAAGGAATGAGATTCGAATTTGCAACATTTTACTTATTGAATAACTTTATAATATTAAAAGTAAAAGTATACTTATAGCATATATATATACTTATCATATCGGGATATTTAAAATTGGAAACTTTTAATACATTAAGGGAAGAATATGTATATATTATGACAAAAATTCCTTGGCTCTGTAATTCACTATTCGCGACCAATATTTATTCATAATTTTCATCGCGCCCCCTCATACAATAACAATGTATGAAATTCAATAAAACAATATACTTTGATGCTAAAACTATGGCTGCGGTAGCCGAGTGGTATAGATATCACGAGTTTGAGCTCAGTACCACTAAAGACCCGCCGTGTAGGGCAGCGATGCATGTTAAATCGGTCGAGAGCTCAAACGTCCTCCCGTTGGTGTGGTTTGGTAGTCAGGAGAGGGGGTGCCAGCTCAGATGTCGTCCACGTCACTTGACCATGGTTCACAATTACGTGGTCCGTCGCCAAAAGCCCTCGTGTAGCTGAACACTGCGATGTTGATATTCAATCAATCAATCAATTGATGCTAAAACTTCGATACGACTTTAACCTCTAAAGTGCCTCCGGCGTAAATAAACTTTTCGCTCATTCACAGCGTTAGTTTTCTCGGACATATGTATGCGTCTTTCCGAAGCACGATCTTTTTTTGTGGGCACTGCTATGCATAAAATTATTCCGAAGGCTTTGGGATGCCATAAAAGGACCTTAACAATGTTTACGAAGGACATACTTATTTCAGATTGTTTGCTTCTTTAATCCATCCCCCCCCAATACATCACATACGCACTCCTACATGGAAAACGTTTGACATTGAGAAGCGAATCGCTTGTAATCTATACAAATTAGGAAGAGAAGAATTGAGTTTTGTATATAATTTATATATATGTGTGTGTGTGTGTGTGTGTGTGTGGCAATCACACATGGGGTCACTGGTCCTTATTAAACTTGTTCTTAGTTTAGTATTTTAAATTAATCTTTAAATCCATTGTGTAGCACTGATACACATTTTTAAGTGTAATATATTAGTGTAAGAGGGTATTTTATTTTTTATTATGCCAGAATGTATTTTCTTTGTTTACTGTCAGTAAATTAATAACTTTTTAAAAAAGTAACCTTCTGTTTTCGATTTTTCAATATACCCCCTCGTACAGTTGTCGCGCCTCTCAAGGGGGACGTGCCTCACAGTTTAAGAAACGCTGCCTTGACCCTTTCCCATCAAAGAGAAGCTCAATGTTTTCCATTTGGTATAGTACGGCAGATAGGAGAGAGAGGAATGACTGCTTAAGTGTCATTCTCATGACTTGTGCAATGCTCATAATTCCGAGGTCCGTCACCAATCTCTCACTATCTCTCACAATCACTCTCACTCGCTCATTCACGCACACACACACTCACACACACTCACACACACACTCACACACTCTCACACACGCACTCACACACACAATCACACACTCTCACACACAATCACACACTCACTCACTCACACTCACTCACTCACTCACTCACACTCACTCACTCACGCACACTCACACACACAAACTCACTCTCAATCACACTCACTCTCACACACTATTTAAGTGGCATATTTTCCAACCCTTTTAAAATTGTTGATTGCCGATTTTTTAATTAAACATTTATCTACATTTTTTTAATACAAAATGTCAAAATAGAGCGTATGTCAAATGCAATTACGGATAGGATGACGTTTGAGGGGAGGGGGAAGAACTGACAAATCAACTGGCGCCAAAGTTAAAATATTCGCGGGCTGTATTTCAGTTTAATACGTTGTGTGATAATACATTACTGTGTTTTCTCACATTTTGTTGTTTTCGGTAAGTATAAAAACTTAACGTTTTAACGAATGTTTGTGGAGCAGTTTAGCCAAAATTGGCTCTTGCGCTAATAACCTCAACATTCCCTCACTCACTCACTCGGTAAGTATAAATGAAGGTAATTATATAAAGTTTATTTGAACCAAATCAAACAAATTTTTGATAAAGCTACACATTAATTTCAATTAAATTGACACATAAACTGAAATAAATTACAGTTTAAAAAAGCCCAAACCACCCTTTTATAATTAACCCAACAAAATTGTGTAATTTAATCTTTTAGACGCCAAATCTGAAAATGGGATTTGGAATTACTCGCCAGATGCGAGATGGGATCTGAAAATGAAAAATTGTCAGTCCTGATGATCCTGATCAAGACAATGGAACAAAATTATTAATTTATTGCATTGTCATCGGTCCTGGACAAGTGAGCCAAATTTCGAATTAATCTGACCTTTAAAGTAGGTGAAAATTGAGGTCAAGATTCCATTACATATAAGTGAAGCTTATAAAAGGGTGTTTAAGAAATACTGCACGTTATCATGTATTTTTCATTGTGATTTATTTTTATTTTACGCCAACTCAGTGAGTGAATAGTAACGTCGCACTGTTCAGCTACACGAGGGCTTCTGGCGACGGACCACGTAATTTTGAACCATGGTCAAGTGACGTGGATGACACCTGAGCTGGCAGCCCTCTCTCCTAACTACCACACCACACCAACTCGACGGTGTTTGAGCTCTCTGCATCCCATTCCCTACACGGCAGGGCTTTAGTGGTACTGGGCTCGAACTCGTGAAAAGGCCAGCCATGATCCGATACCTTGATCACTCGGGTAACACGGCCAATTATTTTACGTCAAAGATAATTAGAATAAAGGGTTGTAAGCTAATATTTACTCTTAACATCCTAATTAGACGCAGCTCTAAAAACTTAAATTGGTAACAATGAATAAATTTAGAATAAAGAAAATTAAAAAAGCGTTAATTGTGTTGTGGTTTATAGTTTGAGAAAATTTAATTACTTAAGCGTATGTATATTGTAAGGATGACATAACTCACTATTACACGATTTAAATTGATAGCATTGGTTGTTGTTTCTGTTATTAGTAATTGTGATTATTCAGAAACGTGTAAGAATCAATTCAATGTTACGGGGTAGCCGTGGTAACTGCGTGGTCTAAAGTGGGGGCCAGAATTGTGAACACTTTTTTAAATTGTTAGGTTTTTTGAAGTTTATACACTTAAAGAAAATTTTACGTTGCACAAAATGCAAAGTATTTAATATCTTAAAGGGAACTTAATACTAAATTCAATACAAAAACCAGAATTCAAATTTTTGCAACGCAAAAAAGTTATTCTGCAATAACTGTAGATATACATTAAATATACGGATGATAGCAGTGAGTTAAAGGAACTTAGTTAGTTTCTCTTTATTCTTTATTACAGCTTCAGATCGATGTTTCATTGAGCTGAAAATAGTTTTAAGATCTTCCTTCGTTAATAAACGATGACACGAAACAAATATATCCTCAATTAGCTCCTTTTTATTTCATTCGGATAAGATTTCTCAAACGGTGCCATAAGTTTTCGATGCGATTGAGGTCAGAACTGTTTTCTGGCCAGAATAACAATGATATTTAATCAAAAAGCAATGGCATCAAATAACAGAGTAGATTAGACACATACGTGACAAGGCAGTGGTATTTCCTTTGTTAAAATTACATAACAGGTGGGTAATTCAGTGACTACATATGGAGACTGAAATTTTTGTTTAAGATGTCAAGAGACAAATTTAACAAAAAACAAAGCAGGAAAAAGCCGAAAAACGTGCACCAGATCTGTTAATGACAGAAGATCAAAAATATTATGTCTTCAATATAGAATAATGTCGTCAACGACCGTCAGAAGGGATTTGAATGATGATGTTGCTTCTGACAGTTCAAAATCAATCAGGAGTAGATTAGCAGATGTAAGACTAAAAGGTAGAATTCCATGAAAAAAGCCGTATCTCAACTTACAGCAGTGCTAAAAGGGCAATGGAACATATTAATTGGATAAACGATTTTTGGTCACAAGTGATATAGAGGGACGAAACTAAAATACCACTATTCGGTAATGATAGCCTAAAATATGTAAAACGTAAAATAGCAGAAATGCTACGTCCTGGCTGCAACCAGGCAACTATGGAGTACCAACATAGATTTATCATTTAGTCATATATATATATATATATATATATATATATATATACATATCAGCAAATGGTATCGGTCGCCTTCATATCATCGATGAGAAACTGAATGTCATAAAATACATTAGCACCATTCTAGAACCCAAATTTTTGCCTTCCTTTAGGGATCTATCTTTATTAAAAAAGTTTATTTTATTTTTCGGCCATATTCTGTTCCTTGCCACATGGTAAAGTAATTGAAAGACCGGTACTGTTCTGAGATCACTGAGTCGTTGTCCTAGCCAGGAAACAGTTCTGACCTCAATCCTATAAAAAACTTGTGGCGTCGTTTGAAAACTCTTGCCGAAGGAGGTACCCATGAAATAAAAATGAACTAATTGAGGAAATAATTGTTTCTTGTCATCATGTATAAGCGAAAGAATTTAAAACTATTTTCAGCTCAACGAAACATCGATGCGAAGCTATAATAAAAAATAAACGCAATCTCACTAAGTTCTTATATTTCACTGCCATCAACAGTATTTAATGTATATTGACAGTTATTACTGCATAAATCTTTTTGCGTTGTAAATACTTCAATTTTGTTTTTAGTATTAGATTTAGTAATATAAATTTCCTTTAAAATGATATAAAATACTTAGCATTTTGTGCAACGTAATATTTTCTATAGGCATACAAACTTAAAAAACCTAAAAATTTTAAAAAAAGTGTCCTCAATTTTGGCCACCACTGTAGGTAATGCCCTCGTAGCTGGTGTGTCATGAGTTCGAGTTCAGTAGCTCTGAAGACCCACAGTGCAGAGGAGAACGATGCACGTTGTCGAGGCTCAAACTTCCTGCCGTTGGTGTGGTGAGGAAGTTAGGAGAGTGATACCCGTTCAGGTTTCACCCTCGTCACTGAACCTTGGTTCAAAATGATGAGTTTCGTCTTCAGTAATATTTACACAGTTTTAAAGAGCGACATAAATAGAACTCTCACTCACTCTTCTTATGATGCCATTAAAAGACCTTCGCGTAGGGGTACTGATGCGCTATTGAATAAGGATGCTAGCTCTGGTTTTGTCCTCGTTGTTTAATAATTACGAGATTAGTTTCAATGGCCCTCGTATAGTTTTGAAAGAGATATTAATATATAAGCAATTAAAATAAATATGGTGGTAGATACTGGACGGGGGTATTGTGTGTGGACAAGGGGGTTCTGGACCCCCCCAAAGACCTTGATTTTTCCCGGATTGATTGTAATTCTAAGTATATAGTACGAAAAATTTAATTATTTGTTATTACTAATTAATTTTATTAATTAATGCTATTTATTTATTCAATAATTAGTTTTTTACTGTACTTTGTTCCCGAAAATCGACAAAATCAAAAGGAGCATGTTACAAGAATGGTGAACTTTCGACCCCGGACCCCCTTGAAAAATTCCTGTGTGCACTACTGTGTGTGGGTTCTTGAAATAATACTGGAATCCAAGTTTGTCTTTTCCTGGATTTAATGGTAACCCAATAAACTTGAATAAAACAAAAAAAAAACTTGATAATTTTACAAAAATTAAATTCTCAAGTTAAAATATTAGACTGAAAAGTTTCTGATAAATAACGGCACTTCTAGAACGCCGAATCCGAGATCAAGATTTTAAACAGAAAATATCCGAGATAAAAACAACAGCGGCCAGACTGGCTGTAGCCAGGTTCAAGATTCATACGGCAGGATCTGCTACATAACGTTTTCGTCGAGATACACCCCACGTGGCAAGTGGCATGTAATTTACGGAGTACATGTCCTCAAATGAGGGATGTACCTCCTGATCAGAATTAATAAAAAAGAGATCTTAATGGATGGGGTGACATAAAGTAAGAATACACCCCACGTTTGGTCTGAGCGCAGTGGCCGATACGCTCCGCCCACGCAGAGGACGACAATTCACAATAGCAATTAACCAAGTACCACATTCCCACCCAGTATTTGTGGCCGCGGTAGCCTAGTGGTCAAGGTAACGCACTCGTGTCTGGTGTGTCCCGAGTTCGAGCCACGTACCACTCAAGACCCACCATGCCGATGGAACGGATGCACGTTAAATATATCAAGGCACAAATGTCCTCCCTTAGTGTGGTGTGAAGGGGGTGCCAGATCAGATGTCTCCCACGTCACATGACCAAGGTTCAAAATTAACGTGTTCATCGCCAAAAGCTCTTGTGTAGCAGAATAGTGAATCGTTAATATTCACTCACTCACTCAATGTTACGGAAATGAAACAAAGTATTTACTATTATTTAATAAGTAAATTTCAAAAAAAAAAATGGTGAGTGGAACGCCACGCGATATAGAAGTGAAACTTCTTTGGCGACGTTGTATAACATTAATCATTTACCCTTATATTCCACATTGACCGAAAACATGTCTCAATCGCCTAATTTGCGTGAAAGGTATTCGTGGCGAAATGAGTCTTTCTGATACCAAATCCAAAGTAGAAAGATGTCCTGGAATTTCTGGGTATACAATACCATTATATTTTGATAAATTTCGTATACTTTTCCTATTTAAACTTTGCCGGCAAATGTAGCATGCTTTAATGTGTCTTCTGAATTAATTCCCGGTAAAATATTTTTTGTGCTCAGCAACAAACGTTCTCAAATCATCTCTAAGCCATAATCTATCATAAATTGATCGCCGGTATCAATTGAACGATTATCAATGAATCGCTTTTTTGAAAATCTTTGTGAGCGTTTTTATTCGCGCGATTCAGTCTTTATAACGTAAGATAGAATTTATTATATTGATTTACATGCATCAGTTCCAATAAGCACTAGAATTGTTGAGGGCTCTGATGTTAATGGCACAGGGAGCACAGTAAGTCCGTATTAATCTATGCAGTCATTAGAAGTATCTCAATTATCATCCCTTAAACTGAGCATTAAGTGCAGTTTTGCATTATTTTGCATTATTTTTGCATTATTTTGCAGTTTATTTCCCCGTGCTCGATATTCTCTTATGTACTCTGATGGAGAGTCAGTCCCCAGTAGCACTTAATAAATTTGCAATATTTTTCTGTTTTTTTTTTTTTTTTTTTTGCTTTTTTTTTTTGTCACTTTTTCGACTAGACTTGCTGCTAGCTTTTCTTTTTTCTTTCTTTCACGAAACACTTTTCTTCTTCGTGCACTTGATTTAGGCATTCTGACTGGAACTAATATAATAATTCAACGCAAATAAAAGTAAAAAAAAAATTAGCTGCCGAAAACATCGCCATGTAGCAAACAATCTAAGACAATATATAAAAGCACGATTTTACTGCGAGAGCTATTTTGTCTATACCGTAATATCACTGCATCTCATACATCCGTTGATAGATGTTCCCGGGTCTGGGGGAAAGGATACCAATAGGAAGGTGGGCAAGTTGACCAATCAGAGGTGAGGAATCATCCAACTTTTACACGGAGATGACGCAAGTCACGTTGTGTTCCCGCTCCCATTTTTCCTCCCAACTCGCTATCCTGTCATCATGGTGACGATTCGGTGGGATAGGAGAGGGCGGAGAGACTACTTCCGTTCGTTTTTTTACTGTTACGCAAAATTGGGCAAATTTCTCATTCACTCTCGAGCGCTAAGAAGTTTCACTTGAAAAACATTTTTAAGTCAATTCCTACTTAGATCAACAAAGAAAAATTTAATATTTTACCTACTTTTTATTTAATAGTTACAATTAATATGCATATGTATATACATATGACAGAATCACAACATTAAGTGGTCATTTATTTTTATTAATTATCATTAAAGTATCGCATTGTCATCCTAAACAATCGTGTACATAAAATTTCAGTTCAACTGAATACTTTAAAACGTGAGAAAAAAGCCTTTTCAAGTTTTGACACAAGTCGCCAAAAAGAAGGCCAACGTGGATGTATTTGTAATTTTTTTAAATAATTAGTTTTAATCAATTAATTTTCATTAATTATAATTAAATTATTGTATTGTCATCCAAAATAATCAAGTTTATGAAATTTCAGCTCAATTGAGCGCTTTAAAATGTATTTTATTAACGATTGAAAATTCCACCAAGATAAATAAATAAATATAGAGAGTGTGAGCTAATAGTAGAAATTGAATGAAAAACCCAAAACTCCTTAAAAATTCTTACTAAATTTTAAGATTGTGCATTCTGATTGGTTAAGTAACTAACTCGTAGCCAATGGATGGAGGGCTCAATTCTGTCACATCAAGCGGGGAAGCTGTAGTTGAGTTGCGTCATTGTCGAGATCTCATAGCTGGTAACGTAGTGCCCAATGTGGTTTCATTGCCTCTAAAGCTTATTCATATGATGAGGCTATTGGAAATTAAATTTCCCAAGGCTCAAATATTTCCCATCGGCATTATGTGGAAGTGTGGCAAGTGAGGATCTAACTAAGATGTTGCCAGCTTCGGTATTTGATAGAGGTAATTGCTTTGAAGCAGTTAGTGCATCGCGCTTCTACACCACAGATCCGAGATTCATACCCCGTACTGGGAATGGTTGACTCAGCCTTTCATCCTTTCAGTGTGTCGATAAACTTAGCACTGGGGGTTTCGTGTCAGACCGACCACCTAACCGGAATATCTGTTCATGCACTTCAGGGCCCAAGGTCGCGTATATTGAGTTAGACATAGTAGGCTTGGCCCTCACAGAGTTAAGTTATTGCTTTTTGGGCCCAACATTATTAAATAGCTAATCAATCGATATCAACTTGAAAAATAGCATTTTAAAAATTAATCTTAAATTTTTTCTTTGAGTAAATATGTAAGGCTAACTTTTTTCAATTCCAAATAATAGCTCATACTCTTTATATATTTATTTATCTTGGTGGAATTTTCAATCGTTAACAAAATACATTTTAAAGCGCTCCATTGAGCTGAAATTTTATATACATGATTATTTTGGATAACACTACAATAATTTAATTATAATTAATAAAAATTAATTGAATAAAACTAATAATTTAAAGAATTACAAATACAATTACGTTGGCGACTTATCGACCATTTTGGCAGCTTGTGTCAAAACTTTAAAGGTTTTTTTCTCACGTTTTAAAGCATTCAGTTAAACAAAAATTTTATAGACACGATTGTTTTGGATGACAATGCGATACTTTAATGATAATTAATAAAAATCAATTACCACTTAATGTTGTGATTCTGTCCTATGTATATGCATATTTATATTAATTGTAACTATTTAATAAAAAGTACCTAGAAAAAAATGTGTCTTTGTTGTTCTAAGTAGGAATTAACTTAACTTTTTTTTCTTTTTTATATTACTTTTGTTTCACTCAGTTATCATTAACAAATTATTATTATTATTAATATTTATTTTTTCTTTTTTTTTCTTTTGGAAATTTAGATTTACGGATATGCCTTGAACTTACGTGATAGTTGGCACTAAGTGTTAACCGCGTAAGTCGAATTTGTTAAGTCAAGGTATAATTTCACATATAAATAAATGTAAGTTATTTTTAGTTGGTATTGAAGACGAAAACAAATAATAGTTGTAAAAAAATGTTTTATATAATCGTAGATATAACGCAAATAAAAAATCACAAACCGAAGTTACTTTAATTTAAAAGGTTTCGCAAAATATAACAAAGTAATCTGCCGCACGCGGCTGAAAGATTCTTTTTTTTTTTCATCTCGCAAAATTTCCTTGTAGCGTACTAATAATTTACTTTCATTCATTGCTTATATTCAAAAAATACACTCGTTTTTGAAATATGAATTTTCTAAAATTTGTAACCCCGTGTTTTTTTTCAATTAAACTTTATCCTTCCGTCAAATTCCGAACCGTCATTTGATATTCTGATTGAACTGGTCCTAAAGCCAGTGTGGGCATTACGTGGACCGTGATCGACCGGTGGACCGCCAAGACACTTTGGGGTGACTGAAATGTTTACCAGTTAGTAATTATATACGGAAAATTCAATATTGGCTCACAGTATGAAGGCTATATGTCTTCTACTGATTATAACAACGAAAACTAACTTTAAATAAAAAGGTTTGATTTTTTAACATATTTAAATTTTTTCATAATAAATGCATCATTTGATATGATTTGGGGCTATTATTAAGTTTGTATCTTGGATTTTGCTTTAAACGCGGTTTTAAAAGTGATTTTTTTCTATTTTAGTTCTGCAGGTAGTTACATATTCCATACTTATTAAATTATAATAATAACCTTTTCCTTGCCTCATCTCACCTATGACCTTGGGCAGTGGCGCATACAAGAATTTTTAAAGGGGAAGGGGATGAGGGTTGAAGGTCTACCATTCTCGTATCATACCCCTATACGCAGAAAATCGTATTCTTTTGATTTTGTCGATTGTGGGGATCAAAAAACCGCAAAAAATAATTTACTGAATAAATAATAAACATTAATAAATAAAAAATTACTAAACTCGGATACTGATTTACATTTTACGTTGTGAGAACCCCAATGGGTTCCACCCTGGACACTAAGATTGAATCGAGGCAAAGAATTACCAGACGACATTTTTACAATAACAAATTATATTTATTCACTTGAATCAATTATCAATTTTCTAAATACAAAGATTAATCAATATTTCTACGTCAATGGGATTGAACTTTGCTATTAAATTAAATCACGAAATATGACACTATTCAACTATTAAACTCAATATCGAACGGGTTTACCGGAATAAGAGGACCGAGAGATATACGCAATTTGAATTACTAGCAATCCTTAACTTTCCACTAACTCTATTATTTATTTACTCTTATGATCCAATAATTTGCATTATAATTTGCATTTAATTATCACCTGACCTTTACTACTTCATTCCTTTCCAGTCGGCTCAACTTTCCAAATGTAGATCGCTGTCCGATAATCAGCCAGAAACTAATCATACAATCACTTTAATCTTCTATGCACTCCGTCAATGTATCTCTTGGCTCAATAGCCTTCATTCTGCTATCCTACAACCCTCTCCTTAAATACTTTAATTCATTTGTATATCCCGGTTCTTCCTTTTAGAGCTGTTTGGAAATATACGCGAATTTACAATCCCCAAAGACGCCCAAGTGTATTAGTGATAAAGTGCCCTATAGATTCGTCACAACGCACTATATACATTGATCTATAATGAATCGGAAAAAAGGGAAGAGTTATGAGGGAGAGTTCGGAACTGTGGACCTCTTCCCCACCCTTGTGTGCACCACTGACACTGGGTGGACGCAACACCTTGAAAAAATTGGAAGCGTCCCGTACCATAGAAAAGTCTGCCCTCCCCTGGTCTAAAGACTCGTGTTCTCTTTAATGACTTGTTCATTCTTTTGTATGAGCTCATATATTGTCAGCTCCTGATTGTGGGAATCCAGTACTTCTTGAACGTCAACCCTATCCACTTCTAAATTTATTTGTCTTTTAAGATCCACCTCTTCTTAAATCACACTACCAATTTCATCGGGCTCTGCCACTGATTCTGCCTAAGTCTGAGATAAAAATACACACACACACAAGCAATATAAAAACAAATGTAAGTCAGTTCCTACTTAGATCAACAAAGAATAAAATTTTTTAGCTAGATCTTATTAAACAGTTACAATTAATTTAAATATGTATATACATATGACAGAATCACAACATTAAGTGGAAATTAATTTTTATTAGCTACCATTAGAGTATCGTATTGTCATCCAAAATAATCGCGTATACAAAATTTGTGTTCCACTGAACGCTTTAAAACGTGAGTCAATCATGTGAACCTTTTAAACCTTGTCAAGTTTTGACACAAGTCGCCAAAAGGGTCGCTAAGTCGCCCAAAATGACGCCAACCTGGCAGTAATTGTAACTATCTAAATAATTAGTTTTAATCAATTAATTTTTATTAATTATTATTAAAAATTACTGTATTTCCATCCAAAATAATTAAGTATATAAAATTTCAGCTCAATGGAGCGCTTTAAAATGTATTTTATTAACGCGATTGAAAATTCCACCAAGATAAGTAAATAAATATATAGAGAGTGTGATCAAATAGTAGGAATTGAAGAAGGAATCATACATTACACATAATGTAAACTACAAATTAATCTATACGAAAATATCTGAAATATTCATGGTAGGATTTTTCAACGTGGAATAATCTAATAATGTGTAAAGAAAAATGAGTTATGATACTACTTTATTGAATGTACAAGATCTACCTTTTTTTTTAATTAACCCGCTTTTATAAGCTTCTCTTATATGTAACGATATCTTTGAACTCGATTTTTACCCACTTTAAAAGGTCATATTTATTCAAATTTTGGACACGTGTCAAGGACCGATGACAATACAATATGTTAAGATTTTGATCAGTTGACCTAATAAGGATAATCAAATTAACGATTTCCCATCTCCAGGTTTGGTGACTAATTCCAGATCCTATTTCCAGATTTAGCGACTAAATGATTAAGATACAACCCTATATCGAAAACGCAAATGGGTATTCCAGATTCTAAAAATGGGCATTTAAGATTATTATATCAAAGATAGTTTAAAAAATGAAAAAAATACACTTTTATTGTTTATCTAATTAAAAAAGGTAAAATATATTATAGTTTAAAAAATATAAAACGCTTTTTTATAGTTCTTTTAAATCGAACTTGTGATGTTCCTCCTCTTGGAAGTACATCTCTCGAAGTATCAGCGTGAGCTAGAGTTGTAGGATTAGCGAAAGAACTAGGATCAAACATTATCTTAATATGACTTTATTAAGATATTCAACTTAAGCATTTAACAAATTCAATTATAATTAATATGAGAGAATCTACGATGACGCAATACGCAACACACAATATATATATTTATAATAAGACATAATCCAATTCAGACCAATATCAATAAGCGAACCGCCTAATCCTTGATTCTAATATTGAGTAATCAATCCTACCTTATTATAACTTGTAGTAGTTCTTGTCTTTATATTCAATGGGATGCAACACTGTTCGGCTTCCTTCTAATCAAGCACCCATATATGTATCCACGTCACATAGAACTCATTCAAACTTGAAACACGAACTGTAGTAACTATCAACTGCCACAACCTACATCAATTGTCTAACATTCCTTTACATTGCCATTAATTCTGGCTCAAAGAACCCAAAGGAGTTGTTAAAGAAAAGACGCGTGAGATGTCACAAACTAAAAACTAAAAAAATCATTCTTAATGTAAGAATAAAGTGTGATTAACAAAAAAGTAAATGTCATTGTGGTAAAAGCGTAAGAGGTGCTTTGTACTGGCATCTTTACACTAATTCTGCATTTCAGAATAGAACTAGTAAAAAATTATAACAATTGATATCGAGCACCTCACGCGTTTACACAATCACATTAATTTTTTTCGTTAGTCATTTTATTCTTATATTAAGAATTTTTTTTACTCTTTAGTTCGATTAACTGTAAATTCGTGTTCTTTAGATTATTCCTACTATAATTTATTTAGATATAGTTCTGGAGTTCATGTAAAAACTAAACAAACAGAATACGAAATATTTTTTTTTCATTTCACTACTAATTTATGAACTTTTAGTCTCAAATAAATGCATAAAAAATAAACCTTAATTCAATATTAACCAAAAAATGACTTAAAAATTAGATTACAACTTATAACTTAATTATAAAATACCCTACCATGTCGAGATATTATGTTAAATAAGAGTCGTTTACGGTGACAGTTTGAAATATTTTCACTCTTAAAAATACAAGTCACATAAAATTCTACTCGCAGCTGCCTCTAAGAATATCAGGATACACATTGTGATGTACCTCCCCTTGGAAGTACATCCCTCGAAGTATCAGCGTGAGCTAGAGGTGTAGGATTAACGTAAGAACTAAACTCAAACATTATCTTAATATGACTTTATTAAGATATTCAACTTAAACTTTGAACAAATATAATATAACTACTTAATGGGAGAATCTACTATGAGAACAATGCGCAACACACAATATAATTCAAACCAATCTCAATAAGCGAACCGCCTAACCCTCAATTATACTAACAAGTAATTAATTCTACCTTATATTATTCTGTAATGCTACTTGTCTTTATCTGCAATGGTATGCAGCTTGACGACTAACTTCTAGTCGAACACCAATAAGTTTATCCACGACACGTAGAACTTAAATCTTGAATAACGAACTTCAATGCTCAGCCAATACCACAACGCACTTTAATTGTCGAACTTTCCTTTACACTACCATTACATTGCTGTCATTGCCCTTATTGCAATTACGTTTACTCTAAGACCCTATATTTATCCTATATTATTTACATCTCTTCACTTCTCGTTTCTTGGATTTGGTTGGAAAAGAGTTGCCCTTAATTCTGGCCCAAAGAATCCAAAGGACTTGTTAAAGAAAAGACGCGTAAGTCGTCACAACATATTAAACAGAATGTATGTGTATATAAAACTAGGAGAAAAATGCATTCCAGTTTTGAAAAAAATTGAATAGCTTTAGGAGCATACTTTTACTAAAAGAAAAAAAATTGATAAATCATAATAATTCATAAGTAAAATATAAATACAAGTATGAAATCAAGCAAACTTGTCATGTGTACAATACGGTGGATAGCAGCTACATGGAAGACTTCACCCCCGTCTTACCTACAAGGAAAAGATGTTCTAAGGTTTAAAAATTCAAAAAAAAAAAAAAAAAAAAAAACCTCAAAAAAAATTTTTTTTTAATTTAATATTGCAGCAAAGGGATAGGAAGTTTTCTAAAAAAATGAAAATGACTTCATTCAGGTTAAATGATTTTAGGCTCAAAATAAACTAATTTTTCTTCAATAAAAATAACCAATAACAATAATTACGGATAGATCAGTAGTGAATAATACAGTGATTCTAAAATTTTATATTTTTACAGAACATTTACAACATTTTAAAAATTTGTCTGCTTACTAACTATAAAATGAGTTTTTAAAATAATTTAACAAAGCAGAAAGGGGTATAGAAAGTTTTCGAAAAAAGGGAAAAATACTTTATTTTAGTTAGATGATTTTAGACTCAAAATAAACTTATTTTTCTACAATAAAAATAACATATAACAATGATTATTGATAAATGATTAGTGAATAATGCAGTGATCCTTAAACTTTTTTTTGTTACGGTACACATTTAACAATTTCAAAATTTGGCGGCCCACTAAAAATAGAAAAAGTTTAAAATAATTTTACTTATCTATGTAAAATATCTAAAACAGAAACCTATGTAAAATAGTTTATGATAATAGTTTTTAATATTAAATATATAAAATAATATGTGTGACAAAGACAGTAAATATTTATTGAGTACTTAATTACAAATTAATTATAAGAATACATTTAATGGGGGAAATTCGAGCTTCACGATTTCTGATATTTTCTTTTATATTGGGTCGTATAAATGATAATACCACTCTCATTTCGTCCTCTACATTTAAAACACACATACCTTTACATTCCTCTACATACTCTCATTTTTTTCATTTTTGTACAGTAGAACCTGCTTTTGTGCGGTCTTTTTTATGCGATTTTATTTTTGTGCGATTTTCTTATGAGTGATCTTTTTTTTTTATGCGGTGTATGAATTTCAATGACTTCGGCGTTACTGTAATGTTTTCTATCTATTTACCAGTGACGGAACGGATAATGTTAAGACCCCCCTCCCCCCCTAAAAATCAGGTTTCTCCTTTAATAGTTTATAAATTGGGTAAATAAGTATTTAGCGTTAGTCAGGCCTTGGACCCCTAGAGTCATGTCCCCCTTTCC
Source organism: Trichonephila clavipes (assembly GCA_019973935.1). Lineage (NCBI taxonomy): Eukaryota > Metazoa > Arthropoda > Arachnida > Araneae > Nephilidae > Trichonephila > Trichonephila clavipes. The sequence continues at coordinate 1,699,651 of BMAU01019793.1, read as the reverse complement.
GAGATGAGGGGGTGAACGTTACACCACTGAAACGTAGACTCTTCAAGACGCTCTGTTCATTCGTTATAAAGAATCTCCCGACAATGCGCATTCAGTTGCTTTCTCTCAACGCACCAGCAGCCCGCGCTTGATTGAAGATGAAACTTTCAATGACAGTTACATTATCAATAATTTGATACATTATGAAGATGGACAAGAAGAACCGGATTCTCTGAGAGTGGATAAAAATATGCAGCGATCCAGCTTTCCAACAAATTGGAAAAGCATTTTCTTAAAATAGATACCAATTAAGAAAGGAGTAAAAAATTCCAAACAGGGGCTTCAATCATGTATATCTGGCTATCGTGACATTTACAAGCAACTGTTCACCCGACCTTCGTCTCAAATACTTATCTCTTACTTTATGTTGCCAAAAAATAAATCAATTGAAATTCCACCTTCAAGTGATGAAAGCGATTTTGAACTTAGACATCACAGGGCTTTGGATTACGATGAGTAGCAATGAATTATGTATGTACATTTTGAAAACTTATCGGTGTATACAATGAGAAACTATATGTTTTTAAAATGTTTCCATGTGTGATATTTAATTATTTATTTTGTAAAGGACATACAAACTTACTCTTACATATATTTCGTAAATAATTGGCATGTTTCATAAATGCGACTTTTTTTATGCGGTCCCTATCCACCGCATAAAAAAAGTTTTCTGTAGTATTTCCACGAATTAGTTTGTTATACGTAAGAATTTATGAAATTTTTGAATATTTTTTGAGCGTTTATTTTTATGCGCTCCCTATCTACCGCCCAAAAATAGGTTCAACTGCATTTGTTAATGTTCAAAATCTGAATTCACACAAATAAAAAGTAGAAAATTGAACAATATTTAAAAGCTTTGTTGGCTATTATGAGGTATAATCACCTCTAATTTTAGTTCAAAATGAATTAATTGGCTCTTCCAAATATTTTGAAACTAAATCTCGTTTATTACAGAGCACAAAAATATGTTTTCCTCTTCATTCAAAGTTAATTCATATACAGTTGTATCCGCATTACTAATGTATTACGAACTGAATCAAATTGTTTTATATCCCTCTACCCTTGAAAAGTTAAGTAGAATATACCTCCAATACCTTCAGTTTTTTTTCTGTAACACAACCGAAGGATTCATTTCCGATTTTTTTTCTTCCGAGTATAATTAATTATTTTTAAAAAAATTGGGGGCACAGGAAAGGAACGTGATCCAGTGGTTCAGAATCACTGGAATAGTACAATGTACATTACAGCATATCCTACAACTCCAATTATCTTTCCAAGATCCAAGCTTTATTCCGTCTTCAACTTAATAGTGCACTGGAATATAAACAAGACTTTTTGAAAATTTAATACTAAAGAACCTTTTAAATATACGTAACAAACTTTTTACTTGTAACTATATCCAGTAGAACCTGTTTCTGTACAATTTAATTTTGAGTGATTTATTTTGTGTGATTTTTCCCCTCCGGTATATGAGTTTCAACGGCTTTGGTCCCACTGTAATGTTTTCTATCAATCAACTTGTATTCACTTCAATTTATCTATTCAATTGTTATAAACAATCTCTCGACAATGCACGTTAACTTGTTTGCTCTCAACGCGCTAGCTGCACGCGCTTGATTGAAGACGAAACTTCCAAAAACAGTGACATTATCAATAATTAGATAGATTATGACGATGGGCAAGAAGAACTGGATGCTTTGAGAGAGGTTAAAATATATGGAGGGATCCAGCTTTCTCACAAATTGGGATAGCATTTTTTAAAAATTGATACCAATTCTGAAAGGAATTTGAAACTCCGGTCATTCATATCTGATTACCGTGGCGTTTAAAAGCAACTGACCGACCGACAGTTGTTGCAAATCGTATTACTTATTTGTGCCAAAAAATAAGTCAATTGAAATTGTATCTTCAATTGACGAAAGCGATTTTGAACTAATTCATCACAAGAAGTTACGCTCTTTTGGATTACGATGAGTAGCAGTGAGTTATGTGTGTGCATTTTGAACACTTCTCCAGTTATGCAAAGAGAAATTAAAGGATTTTAAAAAAATTACTTTGCTTGGAAGTACTTTCTCATAAATATCGTAAATAATTGACTTATTTTCTACGAGCGACTTATTTTATGCGATCCCTCCCCACGACATAAAAAAACTTTCAGCCGTACGTCAACTAATTGTTTTGTTATATGTAAATATTTATGAAGTTTTCAAATATTTTTATGCGTTTTTTATGCGGTCCTATCCACCGCCCAAAGGTTTTACCGTATTTTGTAAGAGTCTTTTCTTAGCATTACGGCGACTTGGTACCCTTTGAGCAAATTTCTTTATTTACGTATTTAAAAATTATGTTTTAGCATTTTATACAATGTTTCTATTCAAGAAAATGATACCAGATGAAAATTTTCATATATTATTCACACGATTTTAAAAATTTAAATTTTTTGAAGAAAATTGGGAAAGTTTTAAAATCTTACTCCTTTTGTAAAAATTAATTTTTGGACCTGAAATTTTTTTTATAATATTCTGATGGATGTTCTAAACAGGGATCGATTTTAGAATAACTTCATTCCTTTCCGAGAAAAAAAAATAAAATGTAGATATACAGGCTAAAAATCAACGAAAAAGCCAACATGTCTTACATTTTATTTTTTTTTTAAAGTATTCAGTTTATAGCAAAACGGATCCCTAATTTTATTACATGCTTTATTTTCAACACGCAAGAAAAAAATGGAAGTGATTGGTAAATAATTGTCGAAGGAGTAGCATTTTGAATGCACTAAGGTTTCGAAAAACACAAACTGAGAAAAACAGGTTTAAAGTTTATAATTCTGAAAAAATAATTATTATAAGCTTAATTAAACTTAAAATACCGCTTTAAGATATTAGTTATACGTTTTTCTTTAAAATAATTGCATTGTCATATTTTTTCAACCCACACATTTTTATAAATGATCAACTTTTAGAGAGTACTAATTGCCCATGAAAATTCAAGAAAAATGTTAATTTTTTTTTTCTGTCACGACAGAAATTTTAGCTGTTTTTCTTCTTATAATATTAAAGTATGAAAAATATATCAGGAAGAAGAACTGAAATTATAAAATTATTAATATAAAATAATAATTATTATTTTACATGCACACATTTCACAAAGAAAAAAAAATGATTGTATGCATTGCCTCGAAAATATTCTGCTTTATATATTGCACATTATTTTTTAATGTTATTATTTCTCTTCATAAATTAGATATTTTTATGAAAACGCTTTTTTTTCTATAAAGGGGGTGTGGCTGAATTGCCTAATTTATTTTCGAATGAAGTTTTATTCAACTTCTAACTTTCCGACATGCACAAGTGATATATCAATGGAAAGATAATAATGCAAAGAATAAAATTAAATGAAAATAAAAAAAAACGATAGGTTTGTGATTTTAGGAGTACCAAGTTCCTTAAACGTTAAAAAGTGCTAAAATACCTATTTTTTTTTAACAAAAATTAATTTGAATTTTTCTGTTAAAAAGCTCAAGCAAATACCTAAACTTCATTCCCCTTGAAATAAAAATTAAATTTTTACTTTCCCTTTCTTTTGTATATCAGAAAATACATGCTCTGTAAAGGTAATTTTTGAAAGTCGGAAATAAAAATTTTCGATTTATCCTACTATATATTTTGTCGCCTTAAATTTTTACCACTCTAAAATACCTCAGATCAAACTTAACTTTTCACTAATTTGTTTCGAAAAACAGAAAAAAATTAGATATGATACCGTAGTGTTATAATCAACAAAGTAAAAATTCACATATGTTGTACTAAAAATAAGACTTGCTGTATGCAAGAACAAATTATACTAGCATTAAAAGTACGAATAACAACTAATGCCTACTTCAAATACTAAAATTGAATTTTCCAAACAATATTCATCGATTTTCCACCAAAGTTTGGTTCTCATTTCCCAGACAATTCACAATTCTGATTTTTGGAGGAGATTTAAATATTTCGACCATTTGGCGTTTGTTTGAATGAAATCGGTTTGAATTTCCTTTGTGTTCTCTTTTTTTCTTTCTTTCTTTGGTTTTTCTCATCTATTTTTATCGCATTACGCTTGTGGTATGGTTTCAAAATGTCCGACTGAGAGAAATATATCAAAACGATGCCAAAAGACGAATTCAAACTTTGTATTAAAAAAGAATGTGTTTCGTGGGATCAATACTTTGCTTTAGTATAAATTAAACAAAACATTGATCGAAAAGAAAAATTTAGAAAGATTTATTTTAAAAAAAAAAGAAGTGTGATAACTTTTTGTTAGAAAACTTTCGTTGCTTTTACATCAAAATTGAAACATATTATTGCTCCGTTTCATAAAATTTTGTCAATATTTTAATCAAGCTCGTTGTTATATAAATGTGATATGATGAGCAAAATCTAGTGAATTAACAACGAACAGCATTATGCTATGACTGTGGAATAAGCTATCTTTATCTAATATATGACCTTCAAATACCAGAACGGGATTAATATAAAAATGATGAATATTTATTACTTTGGAATCCAATAAAACTAAAAAAATGGTTAATATTAATTCTAAGGTAATTCCAAATAAACAATTATTTGGTAAGTCTTTATTTAAAATAAATTTTATTTTTTTTACTTATAGAATATTTTTTTACAAATGACATTCAGTAGCAAATGAATTTAAATGAATATGCTGATTTAAACATAACAGATCATAAACTGTTTGTGTTTACTTAAATATAAAAAATGCCCCGTTTTCCTTTCAGTATTGTTTGAATGATGGTAGTTTTTATTGCTTTATGGACTAAGTTAATGGTCAAATAATAAATGCAATCACATGTTCTTCATTGAATTTAAAATTGGCATCATATTTGTACCTGTTATTCTACTTACAAAACTTTTGATAAAATTTTGAATTTGATTAATCCGTAAAGATGTAAAAGCATTAAGACTCTGCAAAACGCTTTTCTACATTAAAAATCTAAAACTACACGTGTACTTTTAAATCAAGTTCATTTTTTTTAACCAAGGTGCATTATTATTGTTGATAAACTTGTATTTTTAAAAGAAAGTTTCCACTAGAAAGAAAAAAATATGGCAACAATGAAGTGCGTGAACTAATTGACTGGAAACTTGCGAATGCATTTATCATTTGCCTGTGACGTCATATGAATTTATGAACAGATTGGCTTAAAACGCGTGATTGTATTTAGCATGGGACTATGACTTCACATGAATTTAGCCCATTATTTAGATTTTAAAAAATTAGCATACATGATAGAATCACAAACGATTTTTTTCGTTGTTGAATGATATTCAACAAACGATATATCCCGTAACAAATATAATTTGGAGTATTTTATATACTTATGTCTTTAACTTTTCCTTCGTTATTTTGACTCATTATCTTCTATTTTCTGTCCAATCCAAATCGTAATTAATCTCAAAATTTCAATTTTATTAAAGTATGTCATTAAATATCTATAAATTGTAGAGATGAATATCCGTCTTATAAACCATAATATAGAATGACACAGTTTGACTCATTCATAAATACAAGATCCATAAAGTTTCACAAATATGTGTTTGAGCAAATGAGCCAAAATATCAATAGATCCATGACTACTATAATAGAAAACATCAAATATCATTTTTCCGTAGAATTGTGTAATTTTCAAATATGTATCATACCCCAGTGTATAAGACAAGAGGTTTGGGGATTTTTTCTTTAAAGTAAGATGTGGTCGGCTTTTATATAAGGAACCGCTAGTGTCGAAAAAAACATAGTTTAAGAAAAACGAATATTTTATCTTTTCTCTACTTGCCAAGAACTAGTGTGCTCTTTTAACTATTTGGCTGTCTTGAATGAAACGAAAAGAAGAAACAAAAAAACGCATAAGTCCTTCAAAGTCAATGCCAGATTCCGAGTTTCCAAAAAGCTCGTTTTCGTCATATTGCCCCTTTGGAATGTCTCAATGCATGTGATCTTCACGCAACTAGTTATTCCTCTGGAGCATGGAACATATGTAGACGATTCCGTGCCGTATACAAATTTAATTTCCTGATCCTTTTCGAGAAAAAAAACGGGGCAACATGGACATTGCATAGGATAACGAATGAATGAAAACCATGCGAGTAATGAGGAATGCATTGTGGTTTTTATGAAAAAAAGTAATGTTCTGTTACTGTTTTTGAAGCGTAAAACTGAATTATATCATGTTTTTTTAAAACTACCCTGATGTTTATTAATATATTTCACTCGACGGTCACTACACCAACGAGAGAAGGCACAACATAGGTTCAAGTATTTTTTTTTCTATTTAAATTTATGTTTTCGTTTTTTTTACGTATTAAACAGAAGCAAGGACATTTTCGAAGATTTTGTTTCGAAGCAGGAATGCACAAGGAAATTTGCAGAAATATCGAAAGTTCTTACCATCACAAGTATGAGAATAATTTTACATTTTTTTTCCATTTCGTTATTTAGTACTAAATATGTTGTATGCAATACTAAATAAATATTTTATTTTAATGTTTACTTATACTTTAGTGTGAACTGGCTTCCAGATATTCATAAAAAAATGTAAATCTTATTAAAACGATAAAATCAACGTTTCTTAATCGGGATCTTTGGAAGCTTTGATGGATTGAATCAAGAAAAAACGCGCGCACGAAATTACTTTCGGAATTCATAATAAAAAATTACTTTCTGATTTTTTTAATAATAAAACTAGTTTCAGAAATAAGCCCAAGAATTTGCGTTCAAAAGGTATTCGTATGCTCTGAAATATTCGGTTAATGGGGAAAATATTCATTCACCAAAAAATTTCGAAGAAATATCAAAGTGTATGTTACTACGAGGGAAAGTCAAAAAGTAAAGGGATTTTTGCAACTCTTCTTTCGAAGAGTTGGGGAACAACGCTAGTATCCATCATTGCATGAGGTTTAGTTGGCAAACCTTCTATACAACGTGTTACTCTTCTTACTTCGTAGTTGTTGGAGTGTAGCAGACCATTCAACAGGGCAGCTCCATTGTCGATCTGCACCAGGAGGAAAGAAGGACAGTGATTCCCTTTTCGTCTGCGAAAGCTGTGAAACTTGCTGAAATTATTCGTTGCATGTGAGCGCATTATTAATGACAGCTTGTACTTCTTACAAATCCTCTGGAGGAAAAAAGGTTCTTTAAATATTACTCTATTGAAAAATTTCCTCCGAAGAAGACGCGGATTATTCAAAGTAAGGCTTGCATTTAAAGATTGACTTTCAAATATTCAAAACAGAGAGAGGTTAGAAGTTAAACGGATAGCCACCAGTGATTAACGTAAAACTATGCGAGAGCGCTTCGTATATTATTTGATTAAGATTTACGATTTGGTCAATTAGGTGTTTAAGTTGGATTAGTGTCGACTTGAATTAGATTACTTAAGAACTTACCTTCTAATATTTAGAAGGTGTATTGCCAGAAAGTGCGGTGTAAGAGTAAGTGATCCGATTTATAACTATATCTCCAACTATCTCGTTTACTTTGCTAATGCTTCCATATTTATCTATTGGTGCAGTTCTTAACTTGGGTTGTTAAAATTTGTGACGTTGTTAAGAATTGTTAATAAATTGAGTTTGTCTTGACTATTGCTAATCTTACTGCTAACCCTCGTATACTAATGAATAATGGATCGAACCTACCATCCATTACAAGCTGTTTACCTCGAAAGATCTATTAATGGAAAGAGAACTTCAAACAGGGAAGAACTTCTTGATGCGACGACGAAAGATCGGGTTATCCATCGAAGTCAACCACTGAGGGTTGTCGTTGTTGAGGGTATAGTGATGGAAAAAATGGCTAGCATACAGCACGCACAGTTATTACATCTTCTGCTAATAAAAATTGATTCGCACTGCTGCTCTTTCCTAATTTGTGCAGATCGACAATGGAACTTGCATATCGAATAGTCTGCTACATTCCAACGACTACGAAGAAAGACGAGAGACAAGCGGTACAGCAGTGCTGCCGAGCACTCCTCATTCAATGCTAGATTCTGGAACTTTTGACAAAATTTGGAAAAGAAATAACAAAAATCCCCTTACTTTTTGATTTCCCTCGCTTTTTCTCATTATTTTAAATCATTGAATGTAGTTTTAATCCTGAAACACAGTTGCTAAGAAAAATTCTAATTGACTTGATATATCAAAAAGAGATGATGTTCATTTAGTTGTGTCAAATCATTACAATCAAATAATATCCAGACATTAGCTACAAGGATAACATTAATGAACACTGCACTACCTATTTAGTAAACTTTGGAATAAATTAGTACAAAACTTTTGAAATAGTATACATAATTTACTTCTTTAAGTAAAAATATACTTCACTTAAGTAATTTCATTTAGAAATTGTCTTACTAAAGGAAAATAAAGAATAAAACGGAAATAAAGATAATGAAATAAATCATTTGTGTAAAAGTCTTTCGGCCGTTTAAAACTGTTACTGTTGTTTTCTTCTCAAACTTTACAATATAACTGGCAATACAACAAATAACATTTAATTGCCAAACTAATTAGCGAAGTTAATGTTCTCTCTCTCTCCTCTTATCTACTTTAAATTGAATTCTACAACTGTTGTGAATGTAAATTCCTGCCGACTTTGTTTCTGGTATTTTCGTAGAATGTGTAAATAACTTTCTCATAAATCTCTGTAGTTCAAAAACTGAATAGATTGTTTATATTTGTTTATTGAAAGTTTCAAACTTTCGATTTTTTTTTTGACTCAATGGTCTGTTAAACACATACAATGTATCACAAATTGGGAGCAGCAAACGTATAACAACGGAGTCATCTGAACAGGATTCGCATTCTCCATATACACTGATTGATTGGTTTTTAATTAAAGTAGCACTGCGAAGTAGCACTAAGAACCTAATAATTTTGAACCAGGGTCAAGTAACGAGGAAGAAATCCGAATTGAAGCAACACACACCTAGAGGGCTTTGAACCTCGACAAATTTAACCCTCTCGCTGTGCATCCCGTGATTTTCGCGGGCAACGTAGATGTAGCAAAATTTGTGCAACCCGCAGTTACCCCGGGGATGCATTTTTCCGACTATTTAGCTCTGCAACCTGTTTTACTCTTGTTTATGTTTTTATGTTCATATGTTGATGATCTAATTCTATATTTTAAAACTGGGGTGTCCAACCCAAATGACCTTGCGTGCCACTTCGGAAAAACCATTACAATCTCGCGGGCCACACATAAAAATATGTACCTTTACGCAGATTTGGAAACAAAAAAACATTTATTGGAGTGAAAATTTAAAACAGAATGAATTATTATTATTTTTTCATTATTTTTCATGTATGCAGACATAGATAATATCATAATGTTTATATAATATAATAACGCAATGATCACACACACACACAAATAATGTTTAATATACACTGCTCAAAACAATTAGGGGAGCAAGTAAAAAAGTGAAGAAAACCGTGAGAGACAGCCATGTATTGGCATACAATGCATAGTACACGCGTATCAATGCGCAATACAGAAAAAAGGCGTAAAAAAATTTGGAATTAAGCTTTAATTCTTTGAAAATATGGAAAAAACATAAAAAAATGATTTAGGGCAACAATCTGGTTACATGTAAACGATAAAAAAAGGTACTGTTTAGACATGATGCATGAGTTTAATGGGGCGTGTGGTCTCCTCGAACAGCTAAGACTGCTGCACACCTGTTTGCCATGGATGCGATGAGGTTATCGATCAGTGTTTCCCACACTCCTCACTTAACTGCAACTGAGTGCGCCAGACTTTCCACTCCTCACTTAACTGTAACTGAGTGCGCGAGATTTTCCCGCTTTCCAACCCCAACGGAAACTTTTTGGAACCGGTACGGGGACTTCTCTGAAAAACTGAAACGCAACGGACGGACGCAAGGTCTTGTTCGCATCAATCCGCAGCACCTTCAAGGGTGTAATTTTCATTTAACCGCATTATTACCTTTTAGTGTAAACTTTAACTGTAAATATTTATTTTCTTGTAATATAAATTTAAGTACTATCTCCATCTCTGGCTATTATTCGAACTCAACCAACGGCATCATTTTGGAGGCACCGACGAGATTCGTCAACGATTCGGAGAAACAAGAGATAAGTACTATTTTATATTTTCATTCAACGTTTGACTTTGGTTTCTCTTACTGATTCATTCCATCCATATTTCGTTTTATCAATTAATGGATGCCGAAACGGCTACAGTGCTTCGCGGCAGAGAGAAGGCTGCACTTACAAGAATTATAAATTTCATTGATAAAAATGATCAAACTTTTGACAAAAATGATATACGCAACAAGTTAGAGAAACTTGAATTAACTTATACGGAATTTGATAAAGCGGATGCTGCTTTACCTATCGAATCCTCTGAAATGGAAGAATTCGAAACAAAATATTACGAAACCAAAGCCAAGCTACAGAATATCTTAGAAAATTTATCTGTGAGAACATATGTATATAATGATAATTCTGATGTCTTTGAAAATGTCTCAAATATGAAATCTAGCAATTTTAAGTTGCCAAAAATTAATATTGAGCGTTTTTCTGGTGATTATAAAAATTGGCCTTCATTTAAGGATTTATATGTATCATTAGTGCATGATAATATGTGTTTATCGAATATACAAAAGTTTCAATATCTTAGAGGTTTATTGCTGTCAGAACCAGCAAATATAATTAAGCATATTCCCATTACTGAAACGGCTTATAACGAGGCTTGGGAAAAATTATTAGCTCGTTATGATAAAAAGAAGCAAATCATTTTTTCAATCATTAAAACCTTCATGGAACAACCTTCTTTTAACGATACTAACTCTCACAACTTACGCAACATAGCAGACACTTCCGACGAAGTAATTAGAGGTCTTAAATCTATTGATACTAAAGCAGAGTCTAGAGATGTATGGTTGATTTACATTTTGTTACAAAAGGTTGATCCTAAAACGCGCCAAGAATGGGCGCAATTCTCAAATAATATTGATTTTCCCACATTTGAAGCATTTATAGAATTTTTAAATAACAGATGTACATACTTAGAACTTTATAATTTTAGCGTTACTCATGAAAAACAGCCTTATATTAATAAATCGAAATTTAACAATAGTTTAAAATGTTCTTGTTGTAAAATGAATCATCTTGTTTTCAAATGTTCTAAATTTAAAGAAATGTCTGTTAAAGAGCGTATACAACTTGTTAATAAACAAAAATTATGTATGAACTGTTTATCTGATAAGCACACTGAGTCACATTGTAATTCAACTTTTACTTGCCACTATTGTAAGAAAAAAGCATCATTCGCTATTACATGATAATAATTTTAAAAATTTCGCAATGTCAGCAAATAAATCTCATCGTGCTGAAGGTCAAAACCAGACAGGAAATGATACTAATCAAAACAAAGAAGTTGCAGCTTCTGTGAACTCTATACAAACATGTTTTTCTTTTATTACCAACTTTAAGCGTTAACATTAAAAATATTTTGGGGGAGAACTGTCAAGTTCGAGTTATGGCGGACAGCGGAAGTGAATCAACATTCATTTCGGAAAAATGTTTAAAACTGCTAGGCCTGAAAAGAAAAAACGCTAGATTTCAAATTAAAGGATTGCAAGATTCTAAAATCGCGATGACTAGAGGGTGTGTTGAAATAGATTTAGTATCGTTACATGACCCCAAGGTCAAACTACCAGTTAAAGCATATGTTTTGGAAAACTAACTGCTCCGTTACCAACGGAAAAAATAAACGAAACACATTTCTCTCATTTAAAAATGCCTGCTTAGCGGATCCGAAATTTTTTATCTCAAACAATATCAATATGATTCTCGGATCTGACTACTTTTTTTCTATTTTGCTTCCTGGGCAAATTACTTGCGCTCAAAGTAATTTAATCGCTCAAAATTCCATTTTTGGTTTCCTAATTTCAGGCAAATTAACTGAGTCTTTAAACTCAAATTCAATGCTAAATCTTCACATTAATGGTACAAATATTGACAATCAATTAAAGCAATTTTGGGAATTAGAAGAAATTCCTAACGTAAAAGATAAATTATTAACTTCTGAAGAGCAATTTGTGGAAACACATTTTCAAAATACTTATGCATGTAATTCCGATGGACGCTTTGTTGTAAAACTTCCATTTTATAAATCAAATTCAGAATTGGGAGACTCAAAACCCGCAGCAATTTCTCGCTTATTAGCAATGGAGCGGAAATTTAAAAATAACCCAGATTTTGAAAAACAATACAAAGAATTCATGAATGAATACGAATCGCTAGGTCACATGAGCTTAGTAAATTCCAGATCCCATACTTCCAAAGATCAGAATTTTTTACCGCATCACGCCGTTATCAAGCCATCCAGCCCTACAACAAAGTTAAGAGTAGTTTTTGACGCATCTTGCAAAACTACAAATGGTACGTCATTAAATTCTCTGCTAGAGTAGGTCCCAAATTACAAAGGGATATTTTTGAAATATTGCTTAATTTTAGAATTCTAGAATTGTATTTACAGCGGACATTGAAAAAATGTACCGTCAAATTTTAGTAGCTGATGAAGATCAGAAATACCAACAAATTCTGTGGAGAAATAACTCTAGTGAAAACATTCGCACATACAAGCTAAAAACTGTCACCTACGGTTTAGCCTCAGCTTCCTTTTTGGCTACTAGGTGTATTAAGCAAATCGCTCTCGATGATAAAGATAATCCCAACCTCTCCCGAGTTTTACAGGAAGATATTTATATGGATGATTTACTATCAGGAGCAGATACGCCAAATAACGCAATCTCCATTTGCAAGGACATTGCTCATGTTTTGAGTACTCGCGGATTTCATTTAAGAAAATGGAATTCTAATTCCACCGAATTTCTCGCTCAATTTTCAGAACATAGTTCTCATGATGCACGAGTTGAATTTTCCAAAGATTCTAATGAAAGTTCTAAAGTATTAGGCTTATTTTGGAATTCATCCAATGACACTTTTGGTTTCCAACCATCGCTTGAACTTACACCACCACTCACAAAGAGACGTATTTTATCTGAATCTTCCAAAATTTTCGATCCTTTAGGACTTCTTTCACCTTGTACAGTATTCATGAAGATTTTTTATCAAAAACTTTGGCTTACAAAAACAGATTGGGATTCTCCCATTCCACAACAATTAATAGAGGATTGGCTTAGGTTTCAAAAGGCCTTTAATGCCATCAACTACCTCACTGTTCCCAGATGGGTCATCCTTACAGCAGACAACATAGTAGAATTGCATGGTTTTGCAGATGCTTCTTCATTAGCTTATGCTGCTGCAATCTACTGTCGGCAGAAACACAACGGCAAAATAAAGGTTCAACTACTTGTATCAAAAACTAAAGTAGCCCCTGTCAAACAAGTTTCCATTCCTCGATTGGAGTTGTGCGGTGCACATTTACTATCCAAGCTATTTAAATCGGTCTTACGGACATTAAAATATTATACCTTTGATGTATTCGCTTGGACGGATTCTAAAATAGTTCTCTCCTGGCTGTCTGGTCATCCTCGCCAATGGAAAACTTTCGTAGCAAATAGAACATCTGAAATTATAGAAGTTCTACCTACAAAGCATTGGAGACATGTGCCTTCTAAGGAAAATCCCGCAGATATTGCATCCCGAGGTATTGATCCTAAATGCTTACCTGATTGCAAGTTATGGTGGCAAGGACCACCCTGGCTAAGGCTAGAAACTTCTACTTGGCCCAAGGCTGAATCCAGTTGCGATGAGGCTTCGGATGAGGTAAAAGCGGAAGAAAAATCAGTCTCCATCTTCAATCTGTTTACTCACACATCAAATGATGTAATTCATGGTTTATTCGAACATTACTCTTCACTCACCAAAGTAATTCGCATTTTTGCTTATTGCCAAAGATTTATTAAAAACTGTAAAAAGATAGCATCTCAAGGATCATCGATCAGTTCATCCCATATTAATACTACTTCACTTACCTTTTCGGAAACCAAAACCGCTGAAGAAACCATCATTCGTTGGGTTCAAGGTTTTTACTTTCAGGAAGAAATACGAAGCATTAAAAAACAGATTTCTCTGCCACCCAAAAGTCCATTACGTTCCCTCCACCCTTTCATAGATGAACATGGTTTAGTACGGGTGGGAGGGAGATTGCAAAATTCCCAGCTTCGATTCAATTCCAAGCATCCTATCATACTTCCTTCTCAGCACAGTATTAGTGAACTCCTTATCAAGGAACAACACATCGCTCATTTACATGCTGGGCCGACTTTGTTAGCTCACGTTCTTCGACAGTCCCATTGGATCGTAGGAAGTAGAAAATTAATTAACAAATGTATTAGAAAATGCTTAAAGTGTAACAAATTCAAAACCTCCACCACAACACCACAGCTGATGGGCAATTTACCAAAACACCGTGTCACGCTGGAGAGACCTTTCTTCAGTTGCGGTATTGATTATGCTGGTCCTGTACTGATTAAATGCAACAAAGGTCGAGGGACTAAATCTACAAAGGGTTACATTGCTTTATTTGTATGCTTAGCAACTAAAGCTGTTCATATTGAAGCAGTCGGAGACTTAACAACTGATTCCTTCATAGCTGCACTACGTCGTTTTAGTGCTCGTCGTGGGGCTCCCCGCCACATTTATAGTGACAATGGAACCAATTTTGTTGGAGCTCGTCGAAAACTTGACGAAATACGGAAGTTATGGCTTTCCTTACCAACTAATGAAGCCATCTCTTACTACTTATCCAAATCTTCAATAGATTGGCACTTTATTCCACCCTCATCACCACATTTTGGAGCTATTTGGGAATCAGGAATTCGATCCGTCAAATTTCATCTGAAGAGAGTATTGGGAGAAACCATATTAACTTTTGAAGAGTTAACAACCTTGCTCACGCAAATCGAAGGATTACTAAATTCCAGGCCTCTTTCCTACGTTAATGACTCTGACATAGAATGCATATCTACACTCACACCTTCACATTTTCTTACAGGTGATGTTCTTCTTTCAGTTCCAGAGGAGCTTCCTTCAGCCTCCAACCACAGAGATCGTTGGGAGTTGCTACAGAACATCAAACGGGGCTTTTGGAAGAAGTGGAGTTCCGAATTTATCTCCTCCTTACAACCTCGCAAGAAATGGCAGGACGCACAACCAAACTTGAAGGAAGATGACATCGTATTGATCAAAGAGGAGGGTCCTCCTGGTACATGGCCAATGGCTCGAGTTCTTCAAGTGCATCCAGGCAACGACGGACTGGTTCGTGTTGCAACTGTGAAAACCAAGACTCAGTGTTTAAACGACCTGTTCATAAACTTCACAAACTTCCCATATATCCGACCTAGTTCGAAAATAGGGTGGGAGTATGTTTCCCACACTCCTCACTTAACTGCAACTGAGTGCGCCAGACTTTCCACTCCTCACTTAACTGTAACTGAGTGCGCGAGATTTTCCCGCTTTCCAACCCCAACGGAAACTTTTTTGGAACCGGTACGGGGACTTCTCTGTAAAACTGAAACGCAACGGACGGACGCAGGTCTTGTTCGCATCAATCCGCAGCACCTTCAAGGGTGTAATTTTCATTTAACCGCATTATTACCTTTTAGTGTAAACTTTAACTGTAAATATTTATTTTCTTGTAATATAAAGTTAAGTACTATCTCCATCTCTGGCTATTATTCGAACTCAACCAACGGCATCAATCAGACTTTGGGGAATACTGTTCCACTCCTCAAGAAGTGCAATCTCCAAGTCTCGGACAGTAGCAGGCGGTCTTGGTCGCGCAGCAATGTGTCGTCCGAGCATGTCCCAAACATGCTCGATTGGATTCAGGTCAGGAGAGCACGCTGGCACTTCTATACGCTGTATTGTTTCAGCTTCAAGCATGTTCTCCACCAGACGAGCTCTATGTGGTTGGGCATTGTCATCCTGGAAAACAAAGGAATCTTCAATGGCTCCAGCGTAAGGGATGACATGAGGTCGAAGTATCTCGTCTGCATACCTTCGGCCTGCCAAAGGGCCATTCCTAATGATATGCAGGTCCGTACGTCCGCCTATGCTGATTCCACCCCATACCATCCAACCAGCTCTTCTGTATTGTGACCTTTCACGAACGAATGCGGGGTTATTTCGAGTGCCCCTGTCCCTCCATACAAGAACACGTCGGGTGTCACACTCTAGACTGAATCGGGACTCGTCTGTAAACAGCACTTGGCTCCAATCATTTTGCTCCCAATCTCGATGTTCAGCAGCCCATCTTCTTCGGGCCGCACGGTGGCGTGGGGTCAACGGAATGCAGACAATTGGCCTAAGTGCATAGAGCCCTCCCTCATGAAGCCGATTACGTACTGTTTGGCTGAACACCCTTCGTCCTGTTGCCAAGAGCAACTGTCTTTGCAGCTGCGTAGCATTCTCTGTTCTGTTTCGACGGGCTGTTAACTGTATATACCGGTCATCAGTTGATGTAGTGGAGCGTGGCCGACCTGCTCCTGGTCAACGTCTAACATTTCCTGTTTCTTGGAATCGATTCCACAGCCTTGCAACAACACTTCTGGCGACTCCAACAGCGTCCGCGACACTACGTTGTGTTTGCCCGGATTCCAGTCTGCCTATAACACGCCATGCCATGGATTCCGGTAAATCACGTTGTTGAGACATTCTCAAGTAACCTTGTCTCAAAAAAAAAATACTGCGCAATCGAATTTCACAGTTACGGCAATAAAGCAGACGTTTCTGCAACATCCCGATTTCTGCCCTTATCTCCTTTTTCTGGTTTTTGACGTCATGAACTTCGATTTGCATATAAAGTTTTCTTCTTCCGTTTCCTGGTAGGCTTTACATTATGGATGATTCATTTTATGTTACTTATTGGTATACATCTTTGCTTACTTTTGATAAAATCATGTGCTCCCCTAATTGTTTTGAGCAGTGTACTACAGTGTGTAGTTGCCATTTTCTTCAAAATTATGGTGTTCCTTTTGAATTGGTCTTTCGTTACTCATTGTTGAAATTTGATAGTAGTGTCATTCATAAACAATTAAGTATACATTGTCTTTATCTTTATCGTCCTGAATATCTTTTTTAAACTTTAAAAAACATCTCTGACTGTCTCTTGCTTTTTGGGCACTCCTAACAGAAAAGGAGGAGAAACGAAAATCGCACACACAGAAAATCATGTACCATCCACAGTAAAGGATATGCATGATGCTATTCGAAATTTATTAAAAAAATAATTTACTATAGTAAAATCAAATGTAACTGTTTGATAAAATATAAATCTGCTTTAATCTATAGGGCATTTCTATTATCAAAAATGATTTATTTTAAGGGGTCATAAGACCCTTAACAGATATCCGTGCACTCGAAGGAAACATCCTTCTTCTAACCAGTGTAACTTAACAATAAAACAAAACAATATTTTGAAATTTTTACCACATGATAATCATATATATTTACATTATTTCTCAAATTTTCAGAAAATTTGAGAAAAAATTTAAAAAGTTATTAAGAAATAAAATTTGGTCAATTTTTCAAAAATATGAAAATTAGCATTTTACAGCGCGCAGAAATCTGAAGAGCAGAATTGATCAAAATTCACAAAATTAATTTTATTTGATATAAAAATGTTCCTTTTTGAACTTAAACACACTTTTAAAGCATTTAGAGAACAAAAATATTTTTAAAATACAATTATGAAGAAAATTTGTTTAAAATTTTTTGTATAAGTTATGAAAAACCTTATTTTGAACATGTGTATGAAATTTCATATTTATATGATAAATAGTTTTTGAAAAATTCTGCGCGCAAGGCAAAATTTTTCATTTTGAGAAAAATGAAGTTAAAGATAAAAAATAACAAAAAAGAAAATTAAACATACCAGTATGCTTTAAAAAGTCCCAGCAGCATAAATATTGCCCTCTGCAAGCTTGCATTGTTCAATTTGTTTGAGTATTTTAAGTTTTTTAGCTTTATGAGCTTAAGGAGGTTTTAGAAGCTCGTCTCTTAGCCGTTGACTTGCGCACTTTGTCAATATTTACACAATTCAAAACATTTGTTTTATTTATTTTTAAATTCAAAGCACGCATCAGATCAATTCTGTTTTTACTTCCATCATTGTATTCACATGCAGCTATAAATGCAGCTATTTTTGTGACATTAATTCCTGATAAAATTAATTTCGGGCTATACTTCCAAATCAGTAAATTCAATGACTCATTAGCATTTTGAGTTTTCCCCCTAAACACCTTCTTAACAATTTCAAGTGTGATTAATCTTTAAAAACAGGTTTAATCACTTCAGAAACTGCTTTTGGTAAGGTGTTCTTGTGAGAAAATTCATTCACTGTATTGTTGTGAACCGAAACATTGTACTTACACCAGCTATTTTTGCCTTTTGGGTAAAACCAATGTTTCGGCTCATCATCTGTGCTGGATGTATGAGCCCACACAGCTAGACAGCTTGCCTCATCTCATTCACATTATGGGAATTGGCACGAATAGCATAGCCATAAAAAGTCGTCAACTTGCTTATAATAGCATCGGTTAGGCGACCTTTCCCACCAATTGTTTTCCCATCGGAAACCTTCTTTTCCCCCCGTAAAACTTTCAACTTCCGCAAGCGGTTACCCATTTGCTTTTAGACATGGCCACCACACTCTATTTTTACAATGGGAACACTATCCCCATATGGTTCTTTTTCAGCAATAGACAAAAATGTCTTTGAGTCACCATCCCCTATGTATCGCTGATACTTTAATCCATGTTTTTGTTCTGATCGGAGAAAAGTTTTCTGCATTCCGCAAACTTCCATTTTTCCAGCAGATCTGCTATGGTTTTTTCTGCAGAAAATGTGATGTTTAGCCAAAAAAGCACTATATTTTGGTCCAAGCTTTGGCCCTTTATCGGAGTCACATCCTTTGCAATAAGAGGACATGACTTCCATGTCGAGAACTTTCCCGCAGTCAGCTCAATCAATGCACAGACTCCAATAAGTGAAGTATGCCCACGGGTCTTCCAGGTCCCATCACTGTTAACTACAACAGAATTTACGGTGCGATCAATAATTTTTCCTCAGCGGCAGCTTTCTTCATCGATGCATTTGCAAGCGCTTCACTTACATCAGCTATCTTTGCATTTATTCTGTCGTAAGCTTTCTGAGACACTGGATTTGGCTAACACATAAGAGAACAAAACGTCTCGAGCGAAGACAATCCTTGGCCTATATAGCGCATGGCCAAAACAGACCGTCTGTTGATTTCAGGTATATTTTTTTATACCAATCAATTCACAGGAATTAAATTTTTTTTTTCAATGCTACATTTTCTGCATGTGAACTGAAATATGGAAAATAATCCTACAGTGGATTTTTCACTCATTTTTTTATTTTGCCATAACACACAGAGCAACAAAGTAACTTTTCAATTTTTGAAAATAATAAACTAATGTCGATTTTAGTCTATAACCTTGAAACTCAACTGAAACATCATTTTCGTAAGCTTCTGAAATCTTGTGTGCACTTGGCAATTTTTTCGCCGATGAACTTTTGTTTGGCGAAACATTTTCAAAAGAAATAATACTTTTTTAGACAGAGATTTCTTCCGATACATGTTTCCTTGAAATCTTTTCTTCTTTGGTCTCTTTCCGGATGAAGTTTTTTTCAATGGAACATCCATGTTTAAAAGCTTTCAATAACAAACGAAAAATAATGCTAATCCAAAATCGAAATGTAAATAAACAATCCCGCTTAGATTAAACGAAGTTAAAAGTTGAGTTGTAGTTATGCTACTCCCGAAATCAATTTGATATTAGGTGTGGCTCTTTTAATAAAACTAATCGGCGAAATATTAAAATGTTTGGAATGTGTTCTGACAGATGTCAAAAGTGGGCGTGGCAGATGCAAGTTTTTGTTTACGTGTTACTAGTTATTTCTCAATAACTTTGGAAGTTTTCACAGTATCAACAAAATTTTGGTTGCAAACTGCTCAGAAACGTTGAGGCTTTAACATATATTTTTTTCAAAAAATCGAAAAAAATGAAATTTAAGAGTCCTATGAGGCCTTAAGGTATCCGACTACGTTCGGAGACTTTTTAAGTTTTCAAAAAATCCCTAATATTTTTACATTTTTAGTTTCACTTTTATACACACAATAATAAAAAGTACAGTTAGAAATAATATATGTACATAAAAATTTGCAAAAATTAAAATTTTTAAAGAAATTTTAATCAAATTTTGGAATTTTTTCAAACACTCTATTTTTTAAAATATTTTATATTTTCCGTAAAATATTGCTGCAATACATTTTTAAAACACATTTCTAGAGAATGAACTACAAGTGTTAAATTACTTCTTTTGAATCAAAAGTTATGGCCAGTCGAGCTTGCGAACTAGGAAATTCAATTAAATTATCGTAACTTTCAGAAAGAAATACAACTATAAAATAACTAAAAATTGTTCAATTTCTTAGCTTGTAAGTCATTCTCTAAATAATACCAATAATAACATTTGTGTAAAATTTCATACAAGTATCTCTAATAGTTTTTTAGATATCATGTTTGAAATATCATGAAATTTACAAAAAAATGGTTTTGAGAAAAATGCATTTAAACTTTATAAAAAATTTCAAAACAAAATATGACAAGTATATTACTAAAACTCTCCTGATTTATAATTAACACTCCCACTCTTTGGAAGTTTGTTATTTTTTTTTTCTTTCTTTGGGCCTCCTTTTTTTTCTGGTTGATTTTATAAAAGGCAAAGAATGTGTTGTTTCGAGTCACCGTCTCGAAAGATGTCAACACATCTCTCATCACGCAGTATATAATTCCCTGCATTTATGCCAAATGCTTTCAAAATACCTAACACATCAATGAAAGCTTTTTTAAAAATAATGACGATAATATATGGGTACCCAAAGAAAATGCTTTTAGCTTGATAAAAGTTTCTTTCAAAATGATTTGCCGCAAAGAGGCGTTAAATGATACATTTGTATTTGTGTCTTACCGTGAAGGCAATTTTATAATAACTGCTTATCACTCTGCTTTGTGTACACAGGTTTAACAATATTTTAAAGTTTCACAGAAATACATACAATTTTTTCTGTTTATTGTTTTCTGGTGTCGTTTCCTCGTTGATAGTCACACCAGTTCTCAGCTCAAATCGGGCAAGGCCCATATATGGGTTTCTCCCTTCTGGAGCAACAGTGAAAAAATACTGCTATTGTAGCACTTAGCATAGCTTTGGCGTGATTGGTGTTAGAGCTAAAACTGTGTAGAATTTTGTTAAACATAACATTGATAAGTTTATACTTCTCACCGAGGTTTTTCTCGCCTTTTTTTAAAATTTTCTTTTCCGACTACTCAATCTTTCTTAGAAGTATCTTATGCACTCATATGATGACATTGTGTTGACACCATACACATCTTTAAAACAAGAACACGTGTAACAGGCAAATACATTGTATATATATATATATATATATATATATATATATATATATATATAAATTTTTTCCCTCAAATAAATTTTAAAATGAAAAACTTTAAAAATCTGATATTTATATTTTTTTAAAAGTCAGTGGGCCACAACTTACGTACTGGCGGGCCGCGTGTTATGAACATCTCTGTTTTAAAGTAAAACCTCCTTTACAAAACTTTTTTTGTATATTTTAATTCTAAAATATAGATCAATTATATAGATTTGAATAATAAATTTTTGAATATACTTAGATAAAATAACTAAGCAGCCACAAGGTTAACGTGCATCAGTCCCCTGACATACAACTCTTTAGGTGGGCACCAGTACTTAAGCCCGCCATTCAGAAACGTTGACCATGAGTTCACAATCATGAGCATTAGACCCCCTTCGGGTCAATCTTCACATATACGTCCCAACGCGAAATGCACCTATTTCCCGGCCGTCACGCATGCGCCCCGGAGTAATTTTCTTGTTCACTCCCAGTCGTCGCATATATGTGCCAATAGTCCAGACCGTTTGAAAAACTCAATTCTGACGGCAAAAGATGGCATTTTATGTTCATAGGATTTAAGATGCATGTTGATTTGACTCGTGTGAAATGAGACAAATATGATTCACATACGGATGGATTTTTATTTATAAACTTAAGGTAACCTACGTTCGGTGACAAGTTTTCTAAAATGTCATGCTATTAGTAATTTATGTTATTTTGTTGGTGCGTATGACTTTAATTAATGAATAAAAAAAACAATCAGAGGAAATTAAAATAATAATCTAAAATCATTAAAATGAGGTATTTGAAGTACAATTTGATGAAAACTGTACCAAAATTTAAAGCACTCTACATATAGAATTCAAAGACATATATTTAAATTGATTTAATACAATATTTAACACAGTTATAAAGGCAATGAACTACAATCTAAGAATCGGGTTTTTCTAAAGGAATATCGGAGTTCTAATCCTTTATAGCGTTTATTACATATAGCTTACAAGTATAATTCATACATCGAATGAAAGAGCAACTGAAACAGTTTTACCTACAAGCTTACAAATGATCAATGTGAGCTCCATTTGTCTCACGGCACACATCAAGATAGACGAGTTCATCCCAAACTTTGTTCAATGTGTCTGAAGTAATTCTTGCAACAGCTGCTTCGATCCGGTCCTGGGTCTTAAGTCTGGAAGGTCAGCTGGTAGTGGAAGAACGTACATACAATCTTTAATGAAACCCCACAGATAAAAATCACCTGGAATGAGATCAAGTAAACGAGGAGGCTATGCGAAACAAGCTTTATCAGGAGGCCCTTGCGGCCAATCCATTGGTTGAGTACAGCTATGAGATCCCAGTGAGGCGGTTTACCATCTTGCCGCCAAATGAAGTTATCATCTGGTTCACTTTCTTCCAATTGAGAAAATAGCCATAGTTGTAGAGCATCAAGATAGGCAGAACCAGTTATAGTTGGTTCTCCAAAAACGAAAGGCCCATATACTTTCCGCCGAGATATAGCACAAAGTATTCAATTTAGGTGAGTCTCATTGCCATTCTAACACTTCGTGGGGATTTTCTAAGCTCCGAAGGTGCGCATTATGAGTGTTCACATGTCCACTGAGATGTCCACCGGAACTCTCGTTGCACAGTAATAGCAGATTCTCTTTTTACAAAAACTGGGAAACATTTCTATTCCCTAGTTGCAATGTTTCTACTAGCGCGCTGATTGGTGAAGAAGGGGTATATAATCGTGCGCCTACGCACACATGCTGGAGAACAAAACTGTTTCAGTTGGTCTTTAATCCGATGTATGAGTTATACTAATAAGTTAAATGTATTAAATATTATAAAGCATTAAAACTCCGATATATTCATTTTAAACACCCTGTATATTTACAATTAGCAAAAAGTTATGGTTCCTTGCACATTTCCTTATAGAAAATTTTAAAAAATGCACAATGTTTGTAACAATAAATTGTTAAAAATAAATTTAAAAAAACTATTGATGTTGGAGCTAAATCCTTAGTTCATTGCCTTTGACATACTTTGAGTAACATGTATACAAAATATTAAAAACAAATACAATGATAAATTTTTGAGATATCAGGTTTAAATTATCCGACTACGTTCGGAAACGTGACGTTTCAAATGCCTACGAACGAATATTTTTTTTTAATATTTAGTGTCACTTAGATTAGGATACACGTATAGGGTGTTTTCTTAGAGGTATAGAACTTTAAATTGCAATAAATAAACGATGTATTATTCGATTGACATGAATTTTTTTTTATTCGAAAGATAATCTTGTGGCATTACATTTTAAATATGATCAAGCAAGGCGTAGATTCGTCGAATGGGCCCTAAACGAGATTGCCGTTGTTCCCAATTTTCATACGCGAATTTTGTTTAGCGATGAAGCGCACTTATGGTTGAATGCCTACGTCAACAAACAAAACTGCCGCATTTGGAGTGAAGCTAATCAACAAGTGTATGTCGAAAAACTGACTGTTTGGTGCGCTTTATGGGCTGGTGGAATCCTTCTTCAAAAACGATGAAGGCCACAACGTTACAGTCAATGGTGATCGGTATAGAGCCATGATTACTAACTTTTCATTCCTGAATTGAACAATTATGATGTCCAGGAGCTGTGGCTCCAACAAGACGTCGCAACATGTCACACAGCTCGTGCCACAATCGATTTATTGAAAGACAAGTTTGGTGACTGCCTAATTTCCCGTTTTGGACCTGTGAATTGGCCTCCAAGATCTTGTGATTTAACACCGCTAGACTATTTTCTGAGGGGCTATGTAAAGTCATTATTCTATGCGGATAAGCCACAAACGCTTGACCATTTGGAAGACAACATTCGCCGTGTTATTGCCGATATACGGCCACAAATGTTGGAAAAAGTCATCGAAAATTGGACGTCCAGATTGGACTACATCCGAGCCAGCCGTGGCAGTCCTATGCCAGAAATCATATTTAAAATATAATGCCACAAGATTATCTTTCGAATAAAAAAAAAATTCATGTCAATCGAATAATACATCGTTGTTTTATTGCAATATAAAGTTCTATACCTCTAAAAAAAAAAAAAAAGACCCTATATAAAGTTGTTTTAAGAATACTATTACAATAAAGAATTATTTAAATGCGATATTTTGGCAAAAAAAGAACATTAAACTATTTATTTTCAAAACATTCTTCTTTTATGAAAAAATGCTTTTATAATAATAATATTTTGTCTTTTGAAAGCTAAGACTTTTTTTCCAGAGAATCTGAATAGGATTATTGAAAAATTCACATTTTTTTTCAGAGTAACTACAAATTGAAATTAAAATCGGTGTTGATTTCCTACAATGTTTTCATTTTGATGTATTAAAATATAAATAAAAATCTACTTCTAAGTTAAGCATCTCAAAAATCCCTAATTCCGGCTCTGTACAAAGGTCTGAGCTATATATGGGCAAAATATTATTATTATAAAAGCATTTTTCATTAAAAGGACCGTGTTTTAAAAATAGGTAATTTGTGTTCATTTTTGTTAAAATATCGCATTTAAGTCATTTTTTATTGTGATAAATCATCTGAAAATAATATTATACGTGTATTCTAATCTAAGTGACAATAAATATTAAAAAAAATATTCGTTTGTACACATTTGAAAAATCACGTTTCCAAACATAGTCGGGTAACCTTAAGACTGTCTTCGGTAAAAGTACGAGAGCTCTAACTAAACGCGACGCACATTTTCAGACAGAAAAATGACCCAATTTCCATGGAAATTTGAAATATTATAACTCGTACCTCTGTTAACAATATAGTGTTTTTAAAAAATTTTAAAATATTCCGTGAATACATTCTTTTTTGTTTTCATACCTGAAGGCAAAGCTCATTTAACATTATGGTATAGGATAAAAATGCGAAACACATTTTATAACAGAAAAAAGAATCAACTCGTTTAAATATAAGTATAATAAAAAAATGCTGCTCTCTAAAGGATAGTGAAGCCAGAATATATCACACATATTAATGTTTCATTTCTTTTATATCTAAAAAGTGTTCCAAATTCGGTTTCTATTCTTGAACATTAACCGAAAACAGCCTTAAATAACATAACTTTGACAAAAAATATACGATCTTTATAAAATTCATTTAAAGTGGTGTTTTGTTTCTCTTATTTTATTAAAATAATGCTTAATATCAAACATTTAAAATTCATCGATTTTATAACATAGCTTTTCCTCGTTCTTTATCTTATTAAATTGTTTCTTAATGTGTGTGTGTGTGTGTGTGTGTGTGCTCGATTTTTTTTTTCGTACATAAAATGGTAATTTTGAATTTCAGTCGTAAATTGTCTCAGAAACGTTGTCAGGTACCTCATGAAGGAAAAGGAATTATCCTAGACGCCATGCTTTATGACGGTTTTTTTAAATGATCACGTGGTATTTGTTATAGTAAATAAGATAGTTATATTTTCGCTTGAGTGTTGTGTATTAAGATTTGCAGTCTTTTTTCATGAATAATTTGATCTCGTAGACAAAACCTTTTACCGTTACAACATCAAAGTGTCGAAGATGTTTAAACGAACTTTAAATAGCAAAAATGATGTAAAATATTTCAGATTCTGATTCTGAAACAAACTCCGAGTGCAAGCGTAGTAACAAATACTATATTCTGATTGTTCTATTCATTACGAATCTAATGATGATGACATATCTGATATCTGTAAGACAAGTAAATTGAAAGAAAATACCTCTACCATGCTTAACCACAATATAGAAAATTTAGTTTTCATTTGTTCACAGTCCCGCAAAATTCCTCAAAAATCTATATATATAAAAATAAATGTGTGTCTGTCTGTACACGATAGAGTCAAAAACCATAAATCCAATCACCGTGAAAATTTGGGAAACTATTAAGTATACCCCGGGAAGGTTTTTGAAATTTTTTTTTGAGAAAATTGACTTCCAAGTGGTGTTGCGGGGACCAAAGGGGCGTTCTACATAATTATTTCAATTTTTAAACTATTAGATGCACAGTATTGAAATTTGGTAAGCAGATTCCCCTTTCATTGAGTAGAGATAAGCTACAAAATGAGTTTTGTGAAAATCGAATCCCAAGTGGCGTTGCGGGGACTTACGGGGCGTTATAGATAATCTTTTCCGTTTTTAAATTATTTGACGGACAGTCTTGAAATTTTATAAGTAGATTCTCCTTTTTTGGAGTAGAGTTCCGCTACAAAATGGGTTTTGTGAAAATCGACCCCAAAGTGGCTTTGCGGAGAATTAAGAAGCGTTATAGGTAATTATCTCTTTTTTTTAATTTAATAGACTTAAAATCTTAAAATTGAGTAAGCTGATTCCATTCATTGAGTAGAGATACGCTATAAGATGGGTTTTGTGAAAATTGCTTCCTAAGTGGTGTTGCGGGAGCATAAGGGAAATTATAGGTAATTATCTCCATTTTTAAACTATCAGACGTACAGTCTTGAAATTTTATAAGCAGATTCCATTCATAGAGTAGAGATCAGCTACAAAACATGTTTGAGGAAAATTGACCCCAAAAGCACTGAGGGGGATTATGAGGCGTAGATAAATATTTTCGTTTCTCAACTATTAGATCCACCTGCTTGAAAATTAGAAGGCATGTTCCTTTCATAGAATAGAGTTCCTGTAACAAAAAGTTTTGCAAAAACCGACCCCCAAAGAAGTGGGGTTGCGAGGGGTTAAGGAGAGTTATAGAAAATTTCCTGTTTTTGAATTTAACCCATTTACTTGAAATTTGTTGAGCACGTTTCTTTAGTTGAATAGAGTTCCACTAAGAATGGATTTTACTGAAATCAACTCCAGGGGGAAGCGGGGGAGTATTGATAGACAACATTGCCATTTTCGAACTACTAGGACTATAATAATAAAATTTGGTTTGCATGTTTCTTTTGTTGAATTGGAATCCGCTAAGAATGCTCTCAACGGGGCGTATTGATGATAAAAATTCCTTGTTTGCTCTATTAGATTTAGACATGAAATTTAGCACGCATGTTTATTTTTTGGAGTAGAGATCCACTGAAAGTTGCTTTGGCGAAAATTCTTTTGATCATTGGGTTAAGTGAGCGCAAAAAATCTTTCTACTTCTACTTTAGACATTAATAGAAATTATAATTTCCGTCCTTTTTATATTAAGAGGAGAGAGTTACAGCTATAAATATATTTTTGCATACAATTGAGTTCTTAATGCTAGATATCAATAATTTATGTATATGTAAACAGTATATATTTATACAACATTGTGAAATACCCAGGGAAGTAGGCGGGTAACGGCTAATAGCAAATGGTTCGTTATGAATACAAGGATTGTAAAACGTATATATAACATCGTGTGTTTTCTCAATGTGAGACCTGTTTTCAAAACTTTCATTCTAAAAAATAATTTTAAGTTACATACTCAGCTTTCAAATGAATAATTTTAAAAGCTATTAAACAGTACGCAGAAATATGTAAAAAAATGTATTTAAAGGTTTCAGGGGTGTTAACTTTCTCTAGAGAGCTAAAAATATAAACAATATTCAAATATGTATAACTCTTTGAAAATAAAATTAAATATAACTCGAATCTTTTATACATTATCTATAAAGAAATGGGGCTTCAGTAAAGTATAAAATGTTTAAAATATAATCATAATTTAAAACTATAAGGATATGAAAATAAGAAACATTTCTATTATTTAAACATAAATATTAATTAAATTTTACGTTGCGCACGCGCTATTTTCTAAAATAGTAGCTTTAATTACTAGCTATAAGTAGATTTAAAAAGTTAAATGTATTCTTATTACATTGTAGTAATTTTATATTAGTAAAATAATAAATTATATTTTTTTAAAAATAAAAATTATTAAATTTTATAAATTTTTTTAAAAAATTTCAATATTTTTCAAATATTTTGAAAAAAAGATATATTATTCTTAAATGATGTAGGGTTTAAAGAATATGATACGTATTATAATTCTATAAAGTTTTATATACATCGGAGACTACTCTTTTAGAAATTAGTGTGAACAAGAAATAGCGTGCGTAAATTCAAAATATATTGTTACGAATTTTGTGTAAATAATACTTAAAATAGTATAAATAATTCATATCTGGATTTATAATGCGTTTATATGACTGTTATATTTATTTTATGTTAAATTTGTAATATTCACCACAAACAACTCCGTCCCTTACATTATAGTGACGATTCAGTGAGAACTTAGCGAAATCCTGGTGATAGAGCAAAAATGGCATCATTTTTGGCGACCAAGTTGGCGACTTTGAAGACTATTTCGACGACTATTTTTGGCGAGTTTGCAACCGTATGGATTCTTTTGAAAGTTAGTGGAGAAATATACTAATATCAAGACCTATGATGCAAATTAATTTTTCTCGAAGGATGCGCAAGGCCTATAAATAGGCAGACGCTCACCGAAACTGAGTCTGTCTTGCCTTGACTGTTAAGAGTCGAACAGTGATTAGTTCGTCTGTTAAGTAGTATGAGTGTGTGCTTGTAAATAATATGGCATACTTGTATTTTAGGTACTGAAAGTTCTGTTTGAACACCGTAGGCGTGAAGGCCTTCTAAGATTTACTCTGTAAATATTGTTGTTGAATCCTGTATTTCAAGAATTGTTTTTCTACAGTAAATTATCATTGCTCTCTGTCTTGCTTTTTGCGACTGATTTGCATAATATCCTCGAACTTCGATCTACTTCACAATATGAAACATATACCGTTTGAGACTCTACAGAGCATTATTGGCCAATATTTGTGTGTTTCATTATTTTCATGGATTTAGGCGTAACTGCAAAAAACCATCCTGTTCATAAGTGACACTCGCGAAAGATACCTCCAGCCCAAAGGGGAAAGAAAGTGTTTACGTCTTTCCGCAATTTTCATTTTCCGTAATTCTAGGAACTCTATTACACGCCTCCAGAACAAAATATTACTTTAATTTGTTATACATTCCTTTTTAGATTATCTTATACATTTTTGAAGGCATTTGTCTTATTTGGTTTATTTTTCCTTGACGTCTTTGATTGGGTATTAAATATATATTTTATCTTTGTTTTTTCAAAATATACTAATTAAAAACTATTGATATTTAACGCTAAATAAAGGTGACAAAACGAAGCTAAAAAGCTCTAAAAGTTAAAAGAACGTCACTTTCCTTCTCCTCTATATTTTAACACTACAAAGACTGAAACTTAGTATATACCTTTATTGCCCAAAAGCAGTCAAAATGACTGCGTTGTGAAAGAATGATTAATGTGTAAAGAAATTTGTTTAAAATTGACTTTTAATATTTTTTATATTGTTTACAGTCTTATAACAAGTTAATAGTAAATACTATCAATAAAAAAATTTTACTTCACTTAGAAAAAAAATATACTTTAAAAAATTCTAAGAGATTTGTGCATTATATATGTAACTGTTTTTCTGATTGAAAAACAGTCAAAATGACTTCCTTGGGCAATCTAACTTTAACAAACTAATAAGCGACAAAAGGACATTCACAATTGTATACTTTAGCTTCCTTTTGACAACAATTTCACCAAAGTTGGCTTAATCGCTGCCATTTTAAACTTCTCAGTAACATAGCAGATAGTCCAGTAGTGAAAATGTCATTTAGTGCTGAACAATATAAAAATCTTCATATACGCGCGCGTCTTATTAATTATTTTATATAAAAATATTCTCATTGTGCTACGCCCGGTTAATACATTTCGAACATCATTCCCTGAAAATTAAAAGCCACAATTTATTGTATCCAATGCAGCCAGTATTGTTTTCTGTAGCAAAAACCTAAATACGAAAAAAAGAAACTCTGCTATTGTATTGTCACTTCAGAAAGGATAAAAAAAATCTCATTTCATTGTGAAAAAAATTTGGTGTACAAAAGTGTTTTTTTTCTATACACAAAAACAATTTTCCTTTGTAATGGCTACATAGATTAAAAACCTCGTTTCATAAAAGAAATTCTCTATTCATAGAAACTCTATGTAAGGAGTATCGATTGCAATATCGTTACTGTGTTCACATTTATTTTTGTGTCATACTTTGTATTGTGTTGTTCATTACAAATAGCTGTTTATATGGATAGCAAATGGCATGTATAATGACCCCCATTCCTTATACATTTATAATTAAGGCGTACTAATTAAATCTTATTTGGTTTCTATAAGATTTTTTATTACTACTTAAACTCTCTTTTACAACTATCTTTTACCTGTCATTTTGAATTTAAGAATGCAATTCTAATATCCTAACGGAAAATTTAATTTGCTTCCTTAAAACCTAAAATAATTCATCGATTTCAGTTCAAACAAGTGCGAAGAGTTAAGAATAATAATTATTTCTTGAGAGTTGAATTTTTCCAACAATACTTGAAAATTCTTGTAAATATTTCTTAAAACTCTGAAAATCCGCAAATAATTTTTCTTCCTTTTTCTCTGCATATAAACAACTAAGCCTTTGCAGACGCAGCAAGTCCCTAAATAGTAAAACCATTTTATATTCGTGCCATCTAGTGGCACCTCTCGCTACCCAATTTGGGCGCTTGATTTTATTCAATTCAAGCTCTCGTCGAATGCTAAGCATTGTTGTGATTTAATTTTGCCTAGAGGGCCAAAGCCAAATTGATACTGGCTATATCTAAGGTATAACAAAAGTCTGTATCTGTTTATATAGATTCCTAAATAAACAGATAGAGGTATAGATGCTGCAGATACACATTTTTATTTTAGTTTTACAAGATTTTTAGTCTACCATAATATGTTACTAATGAAAAAGTAATTCAAATTTTTCTTTTTATTTACAAAAACATTTATAAATAGCATATAGTAGTCTATATTCACTTTATTACCTTAAGGTATACGACTATGTTCGGAACCTTGGATAATATTTATGATATTTAGTGTCAGTTAGATTAGAAAATGTATATGAAATTGTTTTAAGAATACTATTACAATACCAAATCGTTTAAGTACAATATTTTGACAAAAAATGAACGTAGAATGACCAATTTTCAAAATATTCACTTTTTGTGAAAAATGCTTCTATTATTATAATATTTTGCCTGTATATGGCTCAAACCTCTGTATAGAGGCTCTACTAGAATTTTTGAAATAGATAAACCCACTTCTAGATTATATATGTTTTCCGACAACAGAGAGGAGAAATTTTAAGAAAAAAAACGCCGATAATTATTTCAATTTTTTGTAACTATGAAAATGTGTATTTTTAAAAAAAAACAGTTCAGGCTCTCTAGAGAAGTCTTTACTTTATGTAAGCAAAATATTATTATTTTAGAAGCAATTTTTATAAAAGGAGAACATTTTGAAAAAAAGGTTATTCTAAGTTAGTTTTTTGCCAAAATATTGTATTTAAATAATGTTTTGTCAAAATGTGTCCTTAAAATAATTTTAAACATGTATTTTAATTTAAGGTATCCGACTACCCTAAAACCATGATTTTTTTTAAAAATTGGCAAATTTTTCATGACTTTATTTTATAGACCATTTTATTAACTTAATAACAATACCCACGACAGGCGTACCTCTTGCCCATGCCACGATGAATTTCGTGGGCCTCGTTCTGACTACGTCAGACAGGTGGCATTAGCAACAACAACAACAACACCAAGTACTTTATTTTCCCTCCACTAGAACAAAAACTACAAGCATTTTAGTAAAAGCAAATGCCATAATTTTACACAAGATGTCAATCTTTAAAATGCGTTTTACTCGAAATGTGTTTTTTTCGAAAAACTCAAACGGGGACCGCGATTGCTCAAAAAGTTTTGAAAATAATTAGCTGAAATTTTTTGCTTATGTTCTGCATAACAGTAGAAGTGTTTTGATCTTCAGATTTATCAATCACTGTTTTATTTCAAAATTTGCAGTTCTTTATGTGAATATAGTCAATGTTTTTTTAAGCAATTTCGTATAATGACTTAGATAAAATGCTCTAGTTTTTGTAAAAATTAAAATATCACTTATCGTGAAGGTCACTTCAAACAGGAATAACAAAGTAACACATCAAAATTAAAAAATTGAGAATTTGTTCATTTACTATTTGTACAGAGCGGGCCCCGTTTATGTAATTTTTCGTACATT
Organism: Trichonephila clavipes; assembly: GCA_019973935.1. NCBI lineage: Eukaryota > Metazoa > Arthropoda > Arachnida > Araneae > Nephilidae > Trichonephila > Trichonephila clavipes. The sequence goes on along the minus strand of BMAU01019793.1, from coordinate 1,666,948 downwards.
TTTACTAGTTTTTTCCCATTTTAATAATAATAATAATTTTTTCTTTTACCAATTTTAGGATTTTTTCCTTAAAATATACTAAACAAATATAAAAATCACAAAAAGATCTCCATACCTCCTTTTTTTCAAGAAAAAGTTGTCGCAAGCAGTCGGATACCTTAAGTGACTCTAAATATCATGAAAATAACCCATTTATTCGTTTTTTTTTTAATCACGGTTCCGAACGTAGTTGGATACCTCAAATAGTACAGAAAGTTTGATGTTTATATGAAAAGGTATAAAAATTAAATAGTTCTCTCTATTTTGCTAATTGGTTTACAATCTCTCAACTAAAAAAAATACTAAACTAAAAAAAAAGCAAATACAAACTGCAATGAAATTGATTCATTATCTAGTTTAAAAACCTTCCGTGACTTTAATCTCAAAAATCTATGTCTTTTTAAATCTTTATACATAAAAATCTTCTGTGCGTTTGTCACTAAACTCCTCCTAAATGGCTGGACCGATTTCAATCACATTTTTTGTGTGGGTTCAAGTAAATTCGAGAATGGTTTAGATTCACAATTTGGTCCAATATCGCAATTAGTTAAAAAAATATTAATTAAAAACATTAAAAAAATACAACTCAACATTCATCTGCATTGTTGTAACAACGCTATTGTTATAAACAAGTAATATAAAAAAAACTTTTTAAATCAAATCCTACTTAGATCAACCAAGAAAAAATTTATTTATCTACTTTTTATTAAATAGTTGCAATTAATATAAATATGTATATACATATGGCAGAATCACAACATTAAGTGGTAAATAATTTTTATTTATTGTCATTAAAGTATCGCATTGTCATCCAAAACAATCGTGTATATAAAATTTCCATTCAACTGAATGCTTTAACACGTGAGAAAAAAAAACCTTTTCAAATTTTGACATAAGTCGCCAAAAGGGTCGCTTAGTCACCGACGTGGCTGTATTTGTAATTTTTTAAATAATTAGTTTTAATCAATTAATTTTTATTAATTATAATTAAATTATTGTATTGTCATCCAAAATAATCATGTACATTACATTTCAGCTCAATTGAGCGCTTTAAAATGTATTTTATTAACGATTGAAAATTCCACCAAGATAAATAAATAAACAAACCAATAAAATATGTATAGAGATCGTCAGCTAATAATAGGAATTGAAAAAGACGTAAGTTGGCGTCGAAAATTGATTTTCAGCCAAACTGGCCAAACCCGGTCTTTATTGTTATGAAAATGCAGACGATTCACGCTTTTTAGCGTTTTTAATTAATATCTTTTTAAATAATCTTTATATATGTAATTCTTTTGTTCGTGTGTATGTAACTGAACTCCTCCAAAATGGCTGGATCGATTTTGATGAAAGTTTTTGTCTGTTCCAGTGGACTCGAGAATGGTTTAGATTTATAATTCGGTTTAGAAATGTTTATTTAATTAATTTTTTATTTATAAATTGTTGATCTTGGAATGTTTTACATTGGATCTGGCAGACTGCGCTACGATCGCAGTATCCAATATTCAAAAATCTTTTATTATAATTCAAGTTGGTGCTGTGATCAATTCAGGAAAATATTTTGTCACTTCTTGTTATTATTTTGTTGAAATAAATCGTGTGTTAATTAAATTATTACATTCAGATGTAATTAGTGTTAGAAATTTTACTCAATTTTACTCATTTTTTACTCAAAACGGTCCAGGTTGTTAAAGCTTATTCATAAAAATTTGGAATTTTTGAATTTAAGATGTGTGTACAGGACAACGTTTGTCGGGTCCTCTAGTTTAAATATATTTTTCTCAAACTATTTTTGTCGGTGCAAATATTTTCTGTTCCCTAAGGCATTTTTATTTCTTTTTAACATAGAGTCTTTCTCTTTACAATTTTCTTTCTTAAATGATTTCACATAAATGTAATATAAAAATTAGTATAGGAGGTATAAGGTTTTTTTTTTCTTTTTAATATTTGTGATGATTCTTAGAAGAGTTGTGTTTTCTTTTTAGCTTAGCTGCCAAAATTTATTAAAATTCAATACATCTACTTTTCCTTTTCAAACAAACGTTCGTTTTCAGTAATAAAAATAAATAAATATCACTTGAAACATCTAAAAATTGAACATAATATAATATTAAAAAAGATAATTAGTTCTTCAAAACTTCAAATTTTCAATTTTTAAAGTGCTTTTAAATAATGTATTAAAAAAACTGATTATTTTTGTGAATAAATTTAATCATGTAATGACAAAAAACACTAATTACTATTAATGTTACTATCTTCAATGAACTTTTGCGAAAAAAGTATAGAAAAATTTTAGATATAACATTTATATAATTATAAAATGATGCATACATGCTTATATTCATGAATCGCTACACATGTAATAAAAGTCATTAAAGTTGGCATTCAGATTTAAGTATTATAAAGTAGATGTGAGAAGAGGGTATTATGGAACACTACTTATATATTTCTATATAAAACTTCACTGGTTTTTTTTATAAAAAAATCAAAAAATATCATCATAAATTATACTATAACTATCGGCGACAGCACCAGCAGGAGTATTCTACAACGTTTTAAATAGTTTTCAGATTGGCACCCTATCCATTTACAGTGGGTTCCATCTCATGTAGTTCTGCCCGGGAACGAAGAGGTGGTTGACCTTGTGAAGGAGTCTGCCAGCAATCCTGTGGATCAGGAAAACCACATGATCCTTACGTCAACCGAAGTCTACTTCAGGGCTATAAAATTAATATGTAGAAGCTGGGTTGTCCCTCCTTGACACCTATGGTTATTTGAAAGACACCCTGTATCCACCATATCCTTCAAGGGTTCCAGATCTTATCATACGGCATGCTCGCGATTTTCGACTGGTTACCTGATGTGCATGAATTTTGAAGATGGCAAAAGACGCTTCCCAATTTGCACCAAATGAGACAACAGTCCTTTTTCTACTCAGCACATTCTGCAATATCTGGGGATTTTCGATGAGGAGGCAGTTGCTTCGCCCTGTTGTTCTTAGACTTTGTGCAGGTTTATGGGCTCATGGATCTGGTCTAGTTTCACTAGACCAGATGGGGATTAGTCCCACCACTATTTGTAAAGAGTTGTAAGATGTCAAAAACAAAATATATACTATATTTTGTTACAAATAGAGGTTATGGAATAGGTGGTTTAAGCAATTGGAAAACTAATTATACTTGATAAAACGCAGTTATTTTTTTAACTATAAAACAATATTTTCAAGATGCAAATAAAATCTTTTTTTTTGGCTCTGGTACATAGATGAATACACAGAAAAAATCTGAAATCGAGCAGCTTGAGTCGAAATTTCCTTTCATTCATCTTTGGAGAATTTTCCATTACAGAAGATACATTCAACGTCTTTGTTCTCTGGTCCTCTTGTTGATGGCATGAAGTCCATTACAGATGATGCATGAAAAGGGAACGATTCATCGCTGCTAACCCTTCAGTCCTTTCTAGTAGGTTTGATACGGGGCTTTATCGGTACTTCTATTAGTAATCCTTTAGGAATATCTTTGGGGCCAGATTGGCAGTTCTTTCCAACCAACTCAAGAAGAGAACGTGGTTGTGCAGATTAGGAATTGTATATATTGGAACGTTAGTATTGACGTCGAGCTCTAGGTGAAGTTCTAGAAGAAGAGTCTAAGAGTTCTATGAGTCGATGTATTAGTGTCAGTGAAGTTGATTTCTAATTGGGTCCGAGACCAGAACATTATCCCTTAGCCGGATCAAGTTGGATCAAAGAATATATTGACGATTTAAGGACTGTAGCTGTTGGACGAGGAAATAGCGGTAATACAGTTTAGATTAAGACGAGTTGGATACCTCTCTCTCTATATATACTGACAATGTTAAATTGGCTGTTTTCGATGCACCTTTTCTCCAAATCTGTTTTATGTACATGCTTGGAATTTTTCATACAATTAAAGTATACCTTTTGCCTTATACTGAAATGAGCTTTTAGCTATATTTGAATTTTTTTAATAAGTTATGAAATATTTTATCAAACATTGCGATATTTGGCCCATTTTTCACATAAAAAATTTGTAAAAAATAAATTTTTGAGGTTTTTACAAAAGGCTCATTTCAGTATACACTAGTCATCATTATAAAAATATCGGAAAAATTTACATACCTGTGAACAGTAGTTTCTCAGAAAAGGTACATCGAACATCAAAATTTACATTTTGAGATAAATTGATTTTAATGCATACAGTGAGAGAAGGAAATAAGAAAATAAAAGGCTCAATTTACAATAAAAGATACATGTTTTTGTTTGTATCAAACGTTCAACTTTTAAGCAAAAACGAAGTACTTTGTTTACATTTTTTCGTCATTCAAGTGGGCGTGGCCCTATTTCAACGATTATTTAAAAATAGGTCTTAAGGGCTTCTAATCACCCTAGATGTTAAAGCAAAGTATTTTTAGAAAGGTTAAAATCTACGCAATTTGAAAATGTAAAAATCTCAAATTGTCAAAAAAATATCATTTTAACTTTCCAACACTTCTTAAGCTTTAAGACTAGAGCAGATTCTAGTAAGTTAGGAAAGCATCTATAAATATATATTCGGTGGTTTTTTTCGCTATTTGTTAGAATTGCCGTTTAAGTATCATCACTTCTGATCATAAGCCTCCTAGAATAGTGTTGTCTTGCTAAATATAAATTGAATTAATAATAGACTGATTTTAATTATGGAAGGTGTTAGTGGTCAATCTTTCTTCCCTCAAACATAGGTCGCGTGGATGACGAAGAGATGATACCCCCAGCCCACGGGGTATTACAGGTTTATGTCTAAAAATCGGTCTAAGTTTAATTTCTTAAAAAGGCTATTTGAAATGTCGGTTTCTTTAGATGCTTTGAATCTTTTGGTTCCTTCTTTTTGTCTTTTTAATTCAGTTTATCCTTTAACGCTTTTTAAAAATTGAAGTATATTATTATAGAAGAAAGTCGAGCTCTCTACGCAAAGAAATACTTAGAATTCTCTTATACCCAGCACGCCATCTGGAAAAAGTGAGCCCTTAAGCTGAAGGATAAAACATTGTCGGTTTAAATATGACCACACATTAAGAAGCCACAATTATTTTAGTGTACATTATTCTTTACATCAATGTTCAAATATCCTGTGATCTGGTAAGTTAAAATAATTGAAAGTTTACCTGGAAAAACTTTTTAAAATCACAAAACACACTTTGTTCTGTAACAAGTAATAGGAGATCAATTAGCGGTCAACTCACTGCATCAGGAGTAATTCATGGATTTCTCTCACGTTAGGATCTACAAACAGAGCCAAAACCTCGGTATTCCATATTTCTATTGTGCTTTATACCTTCATCTCCTCTGTTTTGTTTTTACCAAAACAAAAAGTCGATTTTTTTTGTGATTTATTGTAAGATACGAGTATGTCTTTCAACTTTAAACACGTATGTGAATTTAGATTCAGAATATTATATCAATAGTTACATTGGTTCAAAAATTTACAATTGAAAATAAGTTTAGAAGTTTCAAGCAAAAATAGTACAAAGAAGTTATAATGATAAATATTATGCCCATGCAAAAACCAACAAATGAATATTAACTTTTTTAAATACTACAAGCTATTGGGGTGAATATAATTTATTTATGAATATAATTACAAAAACAATTTTTTAATTACTTATGAGTTGGATTTTTTTTCTAAATTCAGTACAGAAAAAAATTATTATTATTATTCTCAATTCCATGGAGCGCTAATGAAAGCAAACATATTTTTGTTCATTATAACTTTAATACCCATTAATTGTTCCGTAATTGCTTTTATACAAAATAGATACACATATCCAACAATCCATCAATCTCTCATCTGTTATAGATATCCTTAAAATAACTATCCATCAAACTTAGAAAAGGCTCGGGGCGTTAGTGGTGTTAGACGACAAGAAAAATCTTTTTTTCTCATTCCCATTACCATTTTTTCCCCTTCACTTAGTATTTTCATTCCGTCACGGTTAACTCTATGGAAAATTTTAGCAACTTTTTTCCCTTTTTTCCCCCCATCTCTTCCTTCTAAAAGTTGACAAGAAGAATTTAAATTGTTTCCCAAACGCCGACGTATTCTTCTCCTCACCTTAATAAAGCGTAACCTATCAAGAGCCTTCTACAGAACTTTCTTCCACGGGAAAAGTTCGAAAGTTTAATTTTGTGGCGCTTTTTATCTAAAGAAAGGGTAGGCAATATTTTTTAAATACTTCTCGGGAAATTTCGGACGAGTGGCAACGATTTCGGAATCGCTTCATTAACTACGTCATTAGCCGGGAAATAAGTTCTCTTTAAAGTTCCCTTTTCCCGTTATTTTTTTCCCCATCTTCTTCGATTACTTTGGCACTGAAAGAGTTCTTAGGGAAGATACTTTAACTTTGCCCTAATAAGTCGTCTGTTTTACGTTTCTCCAAAGTCTTTAGGAGGAGGATTTGGTTAAGTCCTCATCTTTAGGGAATTCAGCCAATCAGGGTAAAGAGCTGTGGGGGTATTATTGCCAAACAAAATGTCCCCTTAAAGTAAACACGCAGTTCTAAGGAAAACGATTTCATTTCAAATTGTGGCCAATTGAAATAGAAATGTAATCATTTCCTAGATTAACCATCTTGTTTAAAGGTACGAGAAAGTTATCGAGAAATAGTAGCGATCAAAAATAACGATTTGGAATTTAGGTTTAGTTAAAAGGGGTCGTATTTCAAAACTGCTCAAAATGGATTGATGTGGCGGTTTGTTATTTTAAATATTATTTTATTTGTAAAGAATTCTTCATCAAAACAGTACATTTAATAACTTAGCTTTTCTACTATAGTACTGATACGTCAATTTTCTTTATATATCACAAAAACGGAATTTATTTTGAAATGTAAGAAAATGTATTTAATTTTTTATTCACGTATTTCATGTCGACAATTTTAATTCCATAGGATACATAATAAATTTCATCTTGATAGTGCATTAGAAAAATAATATTATTAAAATAAAGAACTTTTTTTAAAAAAAATGACGTAAGTAAAGTACAGTTTATTGCAGATCAGGATATATGACATATTTGACAGCATCAAGTTACGTTTTAATAAAAAAAATAAGAATATAAAGTAATTTTGAAATCAGATCAAATTTTCTTCTATTCTATCACTAAGCAATTTATTATAGATTTTCATATCTTTAAAATATTAGAAATACAGTGTGATTGTAATTATAGTTCCACTTTCAAAAGGCTATAAAAACTGACCCACTATTCAGATTATTATCAAATTTGAACTGGATGTACTTGAAGAAAAGAGAGAAACATTAATATACAAGAAAAATTCATTGGGGTTTAATGTTAGCTTTTTATGCTGTTTTTTAGCTCTTAAACTGATTTAGAAAGACATGATTTTTAAAAACGGATCTTTCTTCTTTTACTTTAGTTAGACGTTGCCGAGGTAGGTGAGCTTTTCATTGACAGCACAACAACTGTTGAAATACTTGGGAGTCATTTTTTCCGCCAAAAAACCGAAACTATCATGTACATTGAACAGTACAGTTTTTTTTAAAGTGTAACTCATGCCAAAGCCGCCCTAATTTTATTCAAAAAGTCACTTACAGCACTATCTATTCATAAACTTTGGAACTCTTTTATGCCTTGCCATTTATCCCCTTCTTCAAGCATATACAGATCCATTAGTCATTCTGATCAATAGTTTTTTATAGCATTTTGAATGTGAAATGTCTTGTGAAATCACCTTGTACATAAAAGACACGGGATTTAGTAAAGTACAAGAGGGAATTATCAGATTTCTAGAAATATATCAGACAAAAAACTCAGTTGTTTCTTATTTAGAGAAGCGTATTAACAGTCATTATATTTAAAGAGTTACAAAATTAAGCTTCTACTTGAGTGAACAGAAGGCAACACAGTATTAACAAGGAAAATTAGATGCAATGAGTTTCATAAATCTATAATCATGGAAAATTTTCAAAATATAAATAAATTAGAAATGCTTTAGAAAAAGTTTTAAAAATACTAATAAAATTTTATCACAAAAGAAAAAATCACTATTTATCTTAAGGTATTCGACTACGTTCGGAACAGTGATTTTAAAAAAGCGGATTAATGGATAATTGTCATGATATTTATTGTCACTTTGATTAGAATACATGTATAAAATTGTTTTAAGGACATTTTGACAAAAAAAAATTATTTAAATACAATATCTCGGAGAAAAATTAACTTAGAATAACCTTTTTTCAAAATGTTCTCCTTTTATGAAAAAATGCTTTTATAATAATAATATTTTGCCTGTATATAGCTCAGACCTCTGTACAGAGGCTCAACTACGAGGTTTGAAAAATTCACATTATTTTCAGAGTTGCAACCAATTCAAATAATTATCAGCGTTTTTTTCTTAAAATTTTTCCCCTCTGTTGTCATAAAAAAAATAAACCACTTCTAAGTTATATATTTCAAAAATTGTAGTTGAGCCTCTGTACAGAGGTCTGAGCTATATACAAGCAAAATATTATTATAATAATAGAGGTATGTTTCACAAAAGGAGATTATTTGAAAATTGTTTATTCTGTGTTCATTTTTGTCAAAATATTGTACATAAGTAATTTTTTATTGTAATAATATTCTTGAAACATTTTTATGTATGTTTTCTGATCTAAGTGACACGAAATATCATAAATATTTTCCATTTATACGCTTTTGCAAAATCACGGTTCTGAACGTAGTCGGATATCTTAAGGAATTAAAAAAGTAAGCTTGTACTTGAGGGAACGGGAAGCTACAAAGTATTAACAAAGAAAATTAGATACAATGAGTTTCATAAATCTAATCATAGGTATTTTTCAAAATATAAATCAAATAGAAATGCTTTAATAAAATTTTATCACAGAAGAAAAAATCAATATTTACCTTAAGGGCATATGACAGTTTGGAAAGTCTGTTTTATAAATTTAACACCAAGTTTATATTTTCAGTCTTAAAAATTAACTTTTATTCAGAAATATTTTATCATATTTTTAGAATACTTTTTTATCATATTTAATGAAATATTCACCAAATGCAAGGAAATTGAAGGCTTATAAATAAATCTTTGTTTCGTGATTTTAAAATTGACAGTATCAGAAATTGAAGCTTTTATCAAATCTCTGCTTGTTTTCCACACACATTTTTAACCATATTAAGAGTAGTATTTGTTATTGTGTGTGTGTGTGTAGCATGTAATATGTTTTACATATAATTGAATATATAGAAGAGAAAAAATAATTTTATAGAATATATATATTCATACTAAAATTTACGATGGGCCATTTCACGTAAAAAAGAACTTAACTATTAAAATGAATTATTGTTTTTCTAATTGAATAATTTTAAGCATCTTCAGTAATTTAATAACTTATCTATATATATATATATATATAAGACGCATTTGTTGTCTGTTTGTCTGTTCCCTCATAACTCAAGATTCAGACAACCAAATAACGAGAAATTTGGTACACGTGCACAAAATTACACGAAGAAGGATAGGTTTGGCGTTCATAATTCTTTCCGAATTTTTTAAAATTTAATTTTTAAGTGATTTTCCACTGTTATGACGTCATATCATGTCACGTTTCTTAGTAAGTGGACAATTTATACTTTGCATGCAGTTTTTCAAGATTATTACATATTTTTACTGTGTAGCTATGTTAATCGGTTGGAATATTTATTCAATTTTTTTATTCTTTGATATTTAATTAGGATTATTTTTCGAATAAATCATTTTTTAAGGATTCAACTAAAATTTTGTTTTGTTGTTTTGGCAACATTTAGGTATTATCGCGGGATGTTTATGTGTGTGATTTTGCTTAAAAATTACAACTTACAATTTCAGTATTTTTTCGGAGAATTTATTTATTTCTTTAGAATGCAAACATTATAATTTTGACAAACTAAAACTTCTTATTGATAATGGTATTTCAGTTCTTATTACTGTGATTAACACAAGTATAGTATTTCTATTTTCGTTATCTGTTTTAGATAGTATGAAATTAATAATATTTTGCAATTTTATGTGTCTTTATTTTAACCTTTAAGGGTATACTATTTGCTTCAGTGTATAAAATTGCCTTGCAGGAAATCAAACTTGGGTAATTATACTGCCCAAGAGAAAGCAGTGTTGGTAGTAATTACATATCAAACTAAAATAGGCATCAGAGAATGAGCAAAACAGACAAATGGCTTAAATACCTGTTGAGGAAGCAGGTAGTCGTAAGATAAATTATTTTTGGTACTTATGTACTATCCTAAAAATCCCCAACGTTCAAAATAACTTGCGAAGTTGGAACCCCGATTTCGCATGTCATATATATGCTGAATTGTGAGTCATGTGCTTCGTTTCATATAATGTCGCCAACAGGTTGCGGTTATATGTAAGTACCTTATTTTTTCAAATTAAGCTTTTGCATTTATAGAGTTAGTTCAGTTCTTTTTATGTCTGTTAATGTTAGTATTGTACTTCATTTTTCAATTTATTTTTATGTTTGGGATATGTATACTTTGGGTAATTTTTTTATTTATTACTTACGTATTATTACACGGTTGCCAACGTTCAAGACAACTCGCCACTTTGGCAATCCCACTTAGTATGCATTAAATTGGCAAACATGTGCTTCATTTTGTATAATGTCACCAATAGGTTGCGATAATATATAAGTACCTTTAATTCTGTACATTACTATAACATAAGACAGGCCACAACACCAATTTGGCGTGATTTTAAAATCATGCCAAAAATAAGTAGCCTACCAATATGAAATTATTATGAGTACTATCTTAGCCTGTTTTATCTTTCCCTCCACTAATCATTAATTAATTCAATATATAATTTTTGTTTTTTTATATTTTACTTACATATTTTTTTTGGCGATTATGTACTGCAAATATTTTTTTACACATTGCGATGTCTTTGGTAAAATTAATCAGTGGTACTTTCCTTAAATATGTTTTTTATCTGTTTTTGACAATTTTTAAAATTTTGTTTGACGTCTGTCTGAAAAGCAAACAGCAAACTAAATATTTTACAGTATATATATTATGTTTGTACGAAAATGTTTATACTGATTTAATCAAAATATTGAGACTTCTTTTATTTTTTATATCTTTTTAAGATTTAATTTTATGTTATAACTAGCTATACCTAGCTAAATGTTGCTGTGGCTCAGTCAGCTTTAAAAGACTGGTACTCCATAAAATATGCCATGAAGCTTACAAAAGTAATACACAAGAATTCAAACAAATCTATATCTATATCTATATATACATATGACGCATTTGTTTGTCTGTCTGTTTCCTTATAACTCAAGATCCAGACAACCAAATAACGTGAAATTTGGTACACATTCACAAAATTACATGGAGAAGGTTCTTAAAAAGGTTTCGTTCCATTCCAACCTCACTCTGACCTCCTCCAGCCAAAAAGAGTGCTCCATGTACATGTTCTGAGCCATGGGTTCATTTTAGAGAAAACTTTACTAAACAAAAGCGGTAAGTAATTTGCAATACTTCTTTGTTATATTTACTTTACTGCAAGCAAATACTGCAACAAATATCACATTACTGACTACATTCCATTCCATTCCTTCATTCATAGGGATGCATTGTCATTTTTCCTACAGTCATGCCTATGAGAAAAAGGGGGAGAATATAGACTTGCAGACACCATGCTTTTCTCATGGGCAGTTGTATGTGGCCTGCTCTAGAGTGGGAAGAGAGGAAAATCTTTTTGTACACACTCCGAATGGAACTGCCAAAAATGTTGTCTATCACATTGCTTTAAGATAAATGTACCCTTTTATTGCATGCAAATAAACAGTTTTGTAAGCTTCTACAGAAACTCTTATTTTAAACCCGGGCAAAGCCAGGTACTTGTAGCTAGTCTTCTATATACTTTAATGTATTGTTTTGTTTTTTTTAAATATTTGAGCAAATTTTCCCCATCAATTTTATCAATGACAATTCATTGTGAAATCCAAACCGCTTGACTTCAAAAATACTAAGAAGAAAGATAAGTTAAGAAACAGTTCGAAAGTTTTGAGAGAAAAACAATCACTTAATAAGAAATTTCTGAAACATTTGACTCTGTTAGCAGCCATTTCTTAGAAATTCCTGATTGCATAAAAAATTACGTGATATATTAATCGATATATAAGCATAATACGTCTTAGTTCACTTTAACAAACCTTTATAAGCTAACTTTTTCTATTATTACTATTTATTTATCAAAATGAATTACTAGTGAAAGCAGTAATAAACTGCGAAATAATACTCTCGATTCATTTGATCTCATGGCCACGCGAAAAAATGCAATAATTTTTTTCCATCCTATCTGATTATACAACTCCATATTGCCAACTTTTATCTTTTACAGGAACTTTCTTTTAAAAAGAGCATATTAACTAACAATATTAACTCACATAGGTAAATAAAATGCTCTCGGCTTAAAGTACTTGTATGAGATATTTTGTTGTTATTTTGTATAACGTTGTGAGAAAGAATATTAATACTTGTACAACTTTGCCCAATTATCAGATCTGAAATTTACAACTGGATTTTAAAAGTGCAACAGCAACTATAAATATGTCAACTTTGAACTAAACGGAAAACACATGATTACAATTATTATGAAGTCTTTGAATTTAGCCAAAACTATTCAACTATTTTACCAACATTTAAATTTAGCAAGCTTGAATCTTTTTCTGAACAGATATCTGCTATGAACAGGTTTTACGGAAATGAACTGAAGAGTAGTTGCAGGATTACAGATTAAAGTTTCCGTCTTTCAAGCTATTAGACCATAGGTTCCCAGCCTTTTTTGAACCGGTGCCCCCTTTTCTAGTGAATATTTCGATACCGCCCCCTCCCACTCAAGAGAAATAAGAGCGTACCTAATACATGGTGAAAATAGGAATTAATTTTAAAATAATATTCTGTTACTAATAGAAAATATTTGTTAAATTTCATTTTTCTTTCTAAAGCCTTCATTTTTTTTACTTGCAAATCTGAAATAGCCATTACTGCAAATATATTTAAATGGTAATGTTATATATTCTAGTTTTAAATAGGATATTGTTGGAATTGAAATCCTATTGAATTTCTTCTTTATTTAAAAGAATGGAATAAAAGTTTTAGCTTATATGTACCTGTTATAAAGACACTTTTGAAAGAAGGTTTTGATGATATGAAGTAATTCACAATTAACTATTGCTTTCAAATAAAAAATGACAGTTTCATCCTTCAAAGAATCCCACCTTATTTCCTGATTAACATATTTAATTATATTTCTTGAATAATATACGTAATGAGAGAGAGAGAGAGAGAAATGCAATGGACGGAACATTTTTCCTACCGCTCACTGACAAAGTCACAACACGCACTCTACAAAAATTAAAATTTACTATATCATTCAGTTTAATGTAGTTCTAAATGTAATGTAATCTTAAAGTTTTTCATCCACTTCCCGAACTATCGAAATAGTTGAAATTTCGCACACGTGATAGAAATGATTTAAATACATACAATCAACATAAGGTAACCAGTATTAAAGTTTACTTTTGTTAATATGTAATCAGCATGTTTTTTAAGTCTTTTTAGATTATATATTGTTAATCTGCCTAAGCCCCTCCGTGCCATTTGAGCGTCCCTTAATTTTCTCTGAGTCTTTCACTGTCCCCCTGGGAGCCTCAAACGCCCACGTTCGTTGAGAACCTATGTATTAGACGATCAGACTTGAAATTTGGCTAGCATATTTCTTTTGATGAGTAGAAATTTGATAAGAATGGGCTTTGAGGAAATCGACTCGCAAGGGGAAGCATTACTAGGGCGTAAAAAATAAATGTACTCCTTTAAGAAATTCCTGTTCTTTTTTAATCAAGGCGAGGGGGCTATAAAAATGTCTTGGAATACAATCAAAATCAAAAATTACTAAGACATAGGTATCTGTTATGGAGTTACTGATGGTATAGTGGATTATTTTGGTCAGAAGTGTAATTAAGCGACATTTTCAAATTCTTGAAATCACAATATATGCAAAATCTCACACACAACACAACTGAAAAATACGAAGTTAATTTTTGACTCATGGCTTTATTTTAAACTTTAATCACACGAATGTTATCTTCAGCGCGGAGTCAGGCCTTAATTGAAAGGAAGTTTAAAGTGAAAAACCTTATTAATACATGACTTACATTTTACGGAAAAGGAAAGGGAAGGAGACGGTGTTCACATCACTTGTATATGGCAGGAGAGCAACTGGCGTTCTCGCCAACGTAGGGTTGCGCTTCACAGTTCATTCACACTGTAGGTTCGCCATATTTGGCGTGTTGCGCTCAAAGAGTGAATCTTTCTATAAGTGGAATGTTCTTTTTCTTTTGTTACGTTGTAACAGTATCAATTTCTTTAAATATATATATCACAATCAATTAAATAATTGAAATTATATGAATCATATAATACTAAATCCCATTTATTACATATATATTGTTACGAATTTTGTTTAAATAGTGTAAATAGTTTGTATTTGAGTGTTTAATTCATTTATATTACTCTATGTTATGTGTTTATTTCATGTTAAAATTGTACTAATCACAAGCAATGCCACCCCTTACGTTATACAGGCGATTCAATGAGAACTTGGCGAAATCTTGGCGGTAGAGCCAAGTTGGCATCATTTTTGGAGACCAAGTTGGCGGCCAATTTGGCGATTTGGGCGACCTAGTTGGCGAGTTCGGAGCCCTCTGGAATCTTCTAGAAAGTATTAGATCTCTCCACTAGTGTCACGTTCAATGACACGAGCGGTTATATTTCTGGAAATTTCTGTCACGCATATAAAAGAAAGTGCTCGCCGGTACGGCGATGAGTCTTGATTAAGCCAGCGAGTAGTGAGGATTGTTTTGACTAGCGAGATTAGAGAGAGAGAGAGCTCGGCTGTGCTTGTGAATAATCTTTACGTACTTGTATTTTTAAACACTGGTGATTGTGTTTGATTGATGTTGAAGGTGTGAAGACCTTCGGATATTTACCCTGTGAATATTGCCGCTGAATCCTGTATTTAAAGGATTGGATTTTTGTTAATAAATTCGCATCGCTCTGGAAGAACTGTTTATTTTCTTTGTGGTTGTTTTTGCATAAAATCATAGAAACCTGGATCTACGTAACAATATATATATAATAATTCCCTTTAATTTCATCTAAAAGAACGTTTTTATTTAATATGGTCTTGACCCCTTAGAACTTTCTCGTAAATGACTAACTGTGGCTTATTTCCCCCCTGACGGGACTTAAGATAAGTTAGATAAGTTACGATTATTTCTAGGAGATAATCGTAACTTATCTCCTTGATATTAAAATCGCATTGTATTTTAAGTATCCATTATGTAATTAAGAGGGTTCACCCATGTAATGGGTACAAAAAAATCAAATTTTTTTTTCCATAAATTGTTTCCTTAACATGCCTAGATACGGTGTCTAATACGGTAGTAAAGAGATTTTTTAAAATTCGAAGTCATCATAAAGAAGCAGGTGTTAGAAGAGCAGCTGTTTGGCGCACTAAGTTAAGATTTACATTGTTTTAATCGGACTTGAATCTTTAAATGCGTTTTTCTCAAAACTGTGATTTTCAAACTTTCCAGCATCATATCTCAAGAACGGTTTGACTGAATGACTCCAGATTTATACGGTAGACTCAGCACAAATGTATGCACCAAATGAACTACGATCATTCCGAAATTCAAAAGATTTCTATTCTTTATATCAAACACACAAAAAATTCCCATGAAATTCGAAACTTTTTCTTCAGAGGTCTACCAAAACTTTAATTTTTTTATATTTTCGATTGAGTATAGTTCATTTGGTGCATGTTGTCAGACATTTAAAAAGTCGGATCCAAATTTTTATGATCCCCTTGTGTTGTTTTTCCAATCCCGTTCCATGATCTCAATGAAAGTAAGCACACCGATTCGAACCCGATCTTTTTGAGTTTCGTGATTTGTGGTTGGCAGCAACTGCCATGCAAATCGAGCGAGTATTTAAACTCGGCTCATGTTAGTTTTTCGAAAAGGAAGGAGAAACGGAAATATAAGAAGTGTGAGAGGGAGAGAACGGCTGGTTGGCAATGCAACTGCAGGTTGCATCACCATTTTAGATTAGAAATTCATTTTACAATATTAGAAGACGGTTCGAATCGGATGTCTCTGGTAATGTTGCTTTTTAAACTTATTGTTTTTTTATCGCTCCAGTAACGAGCAAAGTGACTTTATGATTGTTTATTAAAGGCCAATTTTAAGAAACTGTTTTCGTCTTCATGCCTCCTCGACACATAAATTTCACTACTAGCTTTGCAAAATTTAAATTAGTTTACCAATAAGTGTAACAAATTTGGTTATGGGTCCAGTCCATGTATTGTGTCGAGGCAGGCTAAACGGTTGAACCAGGCCATGAACTTTGTCTATTTAAATACTGTTCCAGTCTAGAACTATTTTTTATGAACTCTGTTGCTAGTACGTTAAATCGAGTAACAGGTATGGAGTTTAACAACCAGATATCAGTGTTGACTCCAAATAACTGGAACACGTGGAAGCATGATATGCAAGTACTCTTAATGCATTATAAGTTTAGTACTCTTAATGCAAGTACTCTTAATGCATTATAAGTCATGGCAGTTTATAATACAGACCAAGCCAGAGCAACCTGATGAAGAGGCAACATACAAGGAAAAATTAGATCTACAACTTCGTAAGGATAGATGTTATACGTTGATCTATACTAACATCAGTTCCGATTTGAAAAATCTGATAACGGAAACAACTGACGGAGTAGCGGCATGGAAGATATTAAAAGATCACTTCGAACCAGTCACAAAAGCAAGAGTAATTCAACTATTAGATCAATTTTTTGGAACAAAATACCAACCAGGGGAAGATGGTGGAATCTTCATATCTCGTGTAAAGACAGCAGCAACCAGACTACAAGAAGCGGGTCATAAATTGGACGACCTGTACATAGGATTTCAATTAATAAGGTGGCTTCCTCAGGAATTCCAGTCTACCGTGTGCAACAAATCTACAGATGGAAAGAAGAGGACTTCAGAGTTGTCAAAATTGAAGTAGAGCTGATATTAGAAGCCAATCGTCTTCAGTTGATGAAACAAGATTTGGAGAAAGCGGAGAATGCTTACTTGAGCAGTTTCACTTTGAAGAAGTCGAAGACGTTACCTGGCGCTACGGCTGCAGCTCATGGAGATCCAAATGGCAAGAATGATTACCAAAAGAAAGGTGGTAAGGTATTTAACTGTAAAACTATTGAAAATGTTAAACAATCTATTAAGACTATAGGTCCGTGTTATGTATGTAATAAGTACGGGCATCTTAAAGTAAACTGTAAAGAGAAAAAGTCTCTACAAAATCTCCTTCAACTGTAAATGAAACTTTTAACACAGAGTTTAATATAAATTTAAGATTTTGTGAAGCTGAATGTAGTCTTTTAGAACTAGATAAACAACTCGTAACTAGTTGTATCTTATTTGATAAAGGTGATAAAGGTGTTTGGGTAATAGATACTGCTGCCACGAGTCATTTTTGTAATGACAAGAGTTTATTTTTAGATCTTAAACTGATAACTAACATGAAAATGTCGTTAGCAACGGAGGATAAAAATTGTCCCGTAGAAGGAATCGGTACACTTAGATTTCGGGTAAAATATAAGGGGAGTTTTCATGAAATAACTTTGACTGATGTATTATTTAATCCTAAGTTGAGGAGAAATTTGTTATCCGGTTCCAGATTAGAAAGTAAAGGTGCGCATTTTGTGGGTACTAAAGGTAAAATTAATGTTTTTAATAAAGACTGGATAAAATTGTTCTCGGCGACACGCCATGAAAATTTGTATTTTTTAAGCCGGATCATTATATTATACCAAAGAGTAAAGAAATTAGTTTTTTTAGTGATGTAACCGCTAAAACAAAAACGGATCAATAGAAATATGGCATCAACGCTTTTGTCATGTTAATAACGATTACTTGGTAAAAACTAGTAAAAATGATAGTGTAAAAGGTCTCCCACGCTTAACTGATAATGGTAAGACTCATTGTATACCGTGTAAATTAGCAAAGTCCAAGAGAGTTTCATTCAAAAAGACGGGGGCCGTAAGATCAAAACGTCCATTGGAATTGTTGCATATGGACCTCTGTGGTCCAATGCCAACTGAAAGCCAAGGCGGTAATAAATATTTCTTGAGTATAATTGACGATTATTCAAGAAAGGTGACAGTATTTCCCATCCGAAATAAATCTGACGTATTTCATACATTTATAAGATTTCAGAAACGAGCAGAACGTTTTCTAAGTAAAAAGGTAATAGCAGTTAGAACTGATGGCGGACTAGAATTTTGTAATAAAGATATGGATAATTTCTTGACAGAACTGGGTATAAAGCATGAGGTAACAAATTCATATACGCCAGAAATGAATGGGGTCGCGGAGAGATTCAATTTAACCGTTCTAGATAGCATCAAAACATTGCTTAAGTCTAGTGAAGTTCCCCATAAGTTTTGGGGAGAAGCATTGCTTTGTTTCACTTATGCGTGGAATCGAATTTGTCACAAAGACAGTAACAAAACGCCTTTCGAAAAATATTCAGGTAGAAAACCATCGGTATTGCATCTAAAACCTTTTGGATGTTTGGCATACGCTGGTGTGCCAAAACAAATTAG
The DNA here is from genome assembly GCA_019973935.1 of Trichonephila clavipes. Taxonomy (NCBI): domain Eukaryota; kingdom Metazoa; phylum Arthropoda; class Arachnida; order Araneae; family Nephilidae; genus Trichonephila; species Trichonephila clavipes. Next base: position 1,648,160 of record BMAU01019793.1, on the reverse strand, counting down.
AAAAAAATTCGATATGCGTGCGAAAATGGGAATTATGATGGGATACGCACAACATACTAAGGGTTATAGAATATGGTTGATAGATGAAAATAAATTAGTCGAGACTATTAATGTAAGATTGGATGAAAATAAGTGGGGAATTAATTTTAGACAAAAAGTTAATAGTAACCTTGGATATAATTTAAACCTTCCTGATTATTATGATGAGGATGATTTTGATAGAGTAAAAGATTCATTAACGAGTCGTTTAGTTTCAAAGACAAGTACGGAAACTCCCTCAACATCTGAAAAACCAGATGTATCTTCCGATAATCATAGCTTGATCCCATGTACAGAGGTTAAGTGAATTCAAAATATAGGTAGGAAAGTAACTGGATCTAACGTATATTATAGTATAGAAGGGGAAGCAACCCGATTGAAATCTTTTAACGAAATAGAGATACTGTAAGAGGCATAATATTGAGTATGATCCTAGTTTATTTAATTTTAGAAAAGATAATACCGAATCCCAGGGATTTTCAGATTTGTCAGAGCAACAAGAAGCTCTTATGGTTGAAGTAACTATTCCTAACTGTTACAAACAGGCGATAAGATCCAGAGACTCATCTAAATGGCATGATGCAATGGATAAAGAAATTAACGTAATGAAGGAACGTAAAGTTTGGGATTTAGTTGATCATCCGGATAATATAAAAATTTTAGAAAACCGTTGGGGTTTATACCATTAAATATGATGAAAATAATAAAATTGTTAGATACAAGGCCCGCTTAGTTGCGCGAGGTAACACACAATTACGAGGTGAGTCATTTGACGAGGTATTTCAAGAATACAAATTAGAACTTTCAAAAGTTAAATCATTAAAACTAAGATGTTATTCAGACTCGGATTTTGCTACAAATAGGGATGATCGAGTGTCAATGGGAGGGTTCATAACTTTTATAGACGAAACTCCAATTTCATCGCGAACTTTCAAGCAAAAATCCGTTAGTCTGTCGACCATGGAAGTTGAGTATGTTAGTTTAACAGAAGCAGCTAAGGAATTCATTTGGCTAAAGAATGTAATTGATAATAAAAGTTTAAATTTGGAATTAAGTGAAAATGTAATGTTTTGTGATAATCAAGCTGCTATAAGTTTTTCAAAGTCACCGGTAGAAAATTATAGAACAAAACATATCGATGTTCGTTATCATTTTCTAAGGAATTTGATATACAAGGTTTTCCAAATTAAATATATAGGTACCAAAAATAATTTGGCGGACATTTTTACCAAACCCATGGTAAAGGAAAAATTGTTAGAATTTTGTAGAAAATTATTTCTTTTTAGAGAATAAGACTTTGTTTCTTTAAGATTAAAATATTGGTTTGTTTATTACAATAAAGATTGTGAATAAAATGTATTTTTTTGTGTTAAATTGTATAACATGTGATTATAGATTAAAATTAATTTACTGATTTGTAAGAGATAATGGTGCGAGAAATTGGAAAAAGTGGGCCGATTGTTAGACATTTAAAAAGTCGGATCCAAATTTTTATGATCTCCTTGTGTTGTTTTTCCAATCCCGTTCCATGATCTCAATGAAAGTAAGCACACCGATTCGAACCCGATCTTTTTGAGTTTCGTGATTTGTGGTTGGCAGCAACTGCCATGCAAATCGAGCGAGTATTTAAACTCGGCTCATGTTAGTTTTTCGAAAAGGAAGGAGAAACGGAAATATAAGAAGTGTGAGAGGGAGAGAACGGCTGGTTGGCAATGCAACTGCAGGTTGCATCACCATTTTAGATTAGAAATTCATTTTACAATATTAGAAGACGGTTCGAATCGGATGTCTCTGGTAATGTGTTGCTTTTTGAACTTATTGTTTTTTTTATCGCTCCAGTAACGAGCAAAGTGACTTTATGATTGATTATTAAAGGCCAATTTTAAGAAACTGTTTTTCGTCTTCATGCCTCCTCGACACATAAATTTCACTGCTAGCTTTGCAAAATTTAAATTAGTTTACCAATAAGTGTAACAAATTTAAGCTTATGGATTAAAACGCCGTTATTTTTTTTTTATTTCCGATAAGCCAATCAGCTAGAATCGTAGAGGAAATTAGCGTCCATTTTTTCGGAGCGGGTGTGTTCAGAGCGCTATAACTCACGTTCTATTGGATATTTTAGCCTAGAAATTTATACATATCATACATTTTATATATTTATACATTTACTCTTTTCAGTTACTGATTAAAGAATAGGACCCAAATTTTGAACATTTTTTTCAGATATGAAAGAAATGAAAAATTAATGATATTCTGGCTTCACTACCCTTTAGAGAGCAGTTTTTATCATACTTCCTATTTTTATCCGAGTTGATTCTGTTTTCTGGTATAAAAATGTGTTTCACATTTTTTATCATATACCGTAATGTTAAATGGACTTTGCTTTCCCGTATTAAGACTAAAAAGAAAGTATTCACGGAATATTTTGAAATTTTTAAAAACACTATACTGTTAACAGAGGTACGAGTTATAATATTTCAAATTTCCATGGAAATTGGGTCATTTTTCTGTCTGAAAATGTGCTTTGCGTTTAGTTAGAGCTCTCGTACTTTTACCGAAAACAGCCTTAAGATGTTTATAAATAAATGATAAAAATCGTAAAGTTCTATCATTTTACTGGTTATCAAAAAAATTGTCTAAATATTCTTAAAAAACAGGCAGTCACATTGGTGAGCCCCTTAACTCGTACAATTTCTTTTATCCAATCACAATGAGTTTTGGAACTTCTGGTTGCCGCTTGATATAAATACTCCCATTTTCATTGAAATTTCACGCTGCTATTTGTAATTGCCATTTGACGTCGTGTTTTGTACATCTGCTGCTGCGTCTTTGTTTTCGTATAATTGTCTATATGGGAAAATAAAAAAAAATATTACTATTCCACAACAAGCATACTCATATTTTTCAACATGACACCAAATTCTTAGTTATAATAAATGAAGAAAAAAATATCGTAAATACAATAGTGTTCGAATTAATTAGAACAAACATATTTTTCTTCTTTAAGAAGGTATTGGATTACCTGTTATGAATCGAACCACCTCAAACCTATTAAATTTGTCTTGAAGTAGTGTGAAGAGTCAATATTTACTTGTTTGATTCGTTTTAGTGCATGGGTAGCTTAGTTATGAGCATTTCAGTATGGCAGCTGGTCGTTATAATTGTGCGTTCTGTATAACACGTGTTACTTTTGATTGCTTAGAGATAGATTTTACTCCGAGGAAGTGTTCTTAAATAATCGTTCTTAATGAACACACTTCTATAACTGTGAGAAGTATAGATACTGCAATTCATCTGGACAAAGCAAGTGTTTCAAGAATGTTAAGAACATTTCAGGATTCCAGATCATCGTATCCAAAAAGAAAAGTCAAATGAACGGAGAACTACTCCTAGAACTAATACAATTCTTTTAAAAAATATAAAAATAAATCGAAGAAAGACAATCACAGACCGTGGAAGGGAATTATTGGATTATGTTGTTCAAATGAGTGCCTCAACTGTACGGAAACGGCTTACGGCAGTTGACCGCAATGCAAAGAGACCGAGAACAAAAACAGTTTCTAACTCAAAAAATTATGAAAACACGCATGGGCCAAAAAATACCATTCATGGATTGTTAACGACTAGAAGAAGGATATTTTCAGTTATGAAACATTAATTTGTCCAGGGATACACAAATCAAGTGAATTTAAAAAAAGTTATGGAGAAACTCTGCTATCAGATCATATCCATTGGACCTTAAAACACCCTACTAAACAGATGTTTTGGAATTTTTTCACGACAAATGTGGCACGGGAAGCTTAGTTCCTCTGAAAAACATAATGTACTATGTCAAATATACAGAAATGTTACACAGTAGATGGTTCCATTCAATGCAACATTTGATGGAGCATTTTAAAAAGGATTTGGCCCTTGTCACACTTCGAAATTATACCAGACTTTTTGGCGGGAAAATAATGTAAAAGTGTTTGATTCGTCTGGTAAATCACCATAGCTAAATTCTATTGAGAACTTATGGCATATTCTCAAGAATTATTTAGCTAAGACGAATTGCACGACAACAGAACAAATTATAAAAAGTGTTATACAAGTGTTATTCCACAACGATGAAATCAAGAACATGCTCACTACACTAGAGGAGTCAATAGCAGGACGTGTTGAAAAGGTCATTTCTGCTAAACGTGTACATACTTCGTACTAATATAGAGATTTTTCAGTCTACATAAGGTATGTAATAATTAAAAGCTAAGGGTCTTGAAAAAATCGTTTTTTCCTATTCGTCTCAAATAATAGAAACAGTATACTATGTTTTATATATACAGGATGACCATGCTAAAAGTATCCAAAAATTATGTCTTATTTTTTGGAATTACCCATCAGAATGCAATAAACTGTTCATCCGAGGATTGGAAAACCCTCCAAGATATTTCGGGTCTAGTCCGATCGGCCGCAACTGCGTGCATTATTCGGCAATCGCAGACGATAACATTGTTACACTGATTGCATTCATAAAGATGCGGACGCCACATCAAAAGGTGCAGTGCGTACTTTGGTTAACGGAATTTAAGTCAGTCACGCGTATGAACGAACAGAATGTAACATCGATCATCCGACATCAAAATCTGTTCACCAATAGGAAAGAACTTTAAAGGAGACGGGGGTTTTGGTATCCCAAATTAGCAAGTATCCTTAAATTTTCGTGATAGAAGACACTCTTGATCGTGTGCATGACTCGTTTTGTAGAAGCCCTGATAATTCTATTAGGCAAGCTAGTAACGAGATTTCCATTATGTTTGAACACGTCGCTGTACACACTTGACTGATTTAAATCCCGTGAACCAAAGTGTGAGAGGCTCGCGCCTCTCTCTTGGGTACCTAGATATGTGGAGGGAAGAGAAGAAACACTCGACATGATCCAACTAATCTATTTATTTACTACACAAAGAACACACACAATTTCAACTAATAATAGTAAGAGAATGTTTCAATATTAACCGTGAAAGTGGAACAACGACGTTTAAAACGCGCATGATTAGGAGACTATGAAACTCTATTCTTATCTTAATAAAGGATCAAACCTATCATCCGCTTTAATCTAATAGCAATTCAATTCAATCTTAGTGAACAATCGTCACTTTAAAGTTTCCTCCTAATAAGAATCAAATCACTATAATTCTAATATTATACCTTGAGTAGCAATCTCACATGACTCGAATATATCTTCTCTCCTTCTCTCTCTTAAGCTAGAAAACCTCGTCTTTTTTTCGTAAGTTAATTTAAATATCACAATTCTCTTCTTCCGAAGGGTTGGTTGTGAATAACGCGAATTCATAGCCAAAAGATTTCCCAATTAATTGAAGAAGGCGTGTATATATCCATCACAATTGTACGCACTGCAGTTTTTGTTGTGGCGTCCACATCTTTACTAATGAAGCCTATGTAACAAGTTTATCTTCTGGGATTGCCGAATAATGTGCGCATGTGCGGCCGATCGGACTAGACCGAAAAAATCTCGGAATTCCCGGGTGAACAGTTTATTACATTCTGATGGGTAACTCGGTAATTATAAGCCATGATTCTTGGATATTTTAAGCCCACACGTCCTGTATACATAGAGAGAAAGAGAGAGGCATACATTTTTTTATGAAATACCCAGTGAAGCGGGTGGTTATCGGCTAGTAACAAGCAAAATGCTAAACGCACTATACCAACTTCTTTTTAAAGAATAATAAACAGAGAAATTAAAGTACTCATTACTAAAGAAGTACACTGTAAAACAGAATGATAAGTAATGTAATAAAATTAAGATATTCTTAATGCAAAACACATAATTGGTAGCCTTGTTCAACTTATTCAATTTTAATTTAAAAAGCTTTTTATTAAAAAATAAAACATGCTATATAAGCTTCATTTTTTGTGTGCTGAATACGTAACTTTGGTGAGCCTAAACACGAGCTGTTTGATTCGAAAAATCTAAGTTTGAGTTATACTTAACATTACATAGGGAGATTTTTATAAATACATTGTCCAGCAGGGGGCATTCACGCGTAAGAACCCCGCCGATTATCACCAGAAATGGTACAGGTGAAGACAAAATCTTTTGCAAAAGGAACGATGAAGAGGAGGGGTTGAGACGGAGGGACGCGAGCGAACTCGAGAAGAACAAAAAGGCTCTTTTGTTTGAAAAGGGAGAGAGGAAAAGATAAAGAGTGGGAGTTGGTGTATTATTAATTAGAGCCTCTTTAGTGAAACGCATCAGCTGGAAGGGTTCTCATGCTTTAGAAGGGGGTATTCTAGAAATTGACTCGGTTTCAATCTATATTGAATAGGTAAGGATATTGTGAAAAGTAGAAAGGAAGGACTTGGACGATATTTTGTCTAATGCATATTCATCGAATGCTTTGTAAAAGATTTGTCTTGTTGATGTTTTGATAAGATGTGGTATGCTCGTATGCTCTAAACATGTGTTTTGGGCTGTTATGAATTGGAAAAATAAATCTAGGGGAAATGATAAATATTAAAGGAAAGAATTTTTCATAAAATTATGCTCAGATCAATTCAAGTGAAATGGGTTTCACATGGAAATATTCTTAAAGACTAACCCGAAGTAATAATTTATTACTTCGGGTTAGTCTTTGTTAGTCTTGTTCGTCCAAATAAAATTTGATTGTTTAAAAAATTTCTTTTAAGGAATCTTGCAACATTTGAAACCCACTTTTTAGTCTCTTCTAGTATCGAAATTGCTTGTAATGACTCAGCAAAAGGGAATGAATAAACATGTGATTGTTACTAATGTCACTTGTCTAACGTTGTCAGATCACGACAAAGGGCTAGATGTACGCCTAGCGTTAACCGTAGTTTCAGCACCATACAGGTTGTGACGAGTCTTTATCGCGTACTTCCTATTAATCCTCTTAGGGAATCTTTGGGGACAGAACGGAGTTATTTCATATTAATCCTCTCAAGAAGAAACGTTACATTTAGAAGGGTAATTATAGAAAGGGCTTCAGCGTGTTAAAGAATTTAAAGAAGATATAGATTCTTAGGATAGCTTTTAATAAAGATAAGAGGTTAGTATTCCAGGCGCTATTTACATAGAATTTAGAAATACGTTATATCACTCCTGATTGCTTCCCTATAGTATAGACTTGTATTGTTTGGATCAATATATCGGAATAATAGTAAATTAGTTTGATTATGGATAACTTGAGTGATCAATCATTACCTTGTACAAATCTAGGTCGCGTAGAAGAAGAGATGGTATCCCTGGGTCATGGGGTATCACAAGGTTAAAGTACGTTTTGGCTCGGTTCCATTCCAATTTTGAGGGACAGCCCCCTGGAGGTGGTCAGAGACCTCCCATTTCTCTTTTCCTTCCACCAACCTCACAAGAGGACTTGTGGCTCGACGGCTATTTAGAGTACCCCATGTCGCAAAAGCACTATTCATTTACAATCATAAATGCCTTCTGCGGGATTCGAGCTCCGGTCCTACGGCACAGTATTCAGCGTCACTAGCCACCATACGGGGATAGGACAGCTCATCCCTTGTAGTCGCCTTAATGAACTCTTCCACTCCAGGTTTTCCTGCGATGAAATTAATTCTTTTTTCTAGGAAGTAAACCCAAAATCCTTAAAGTATCCGACTACGTTCGGAACCATGATTTTGCAAAAACGTGTAAATGAATAATATTTATATTTAGTGTCACTTAGATTAGAAAATGTATGTAAAATTGTTTTAAGAATAGTAGTACAATAAAAAATTATTTAAATACAATATTTTGACAAAAAATGAACATAGAATGAGCCATTTTCAAAATATTCTCCTTTTGTGAAAATGCATTTATTATAATAATATTTTGCCTGCATATAGATCAGACCTCTGTACAGAGGCTCAACTAGATTTTTGAAATATATAACTTAGAAGTGGGTTTATCCATGTTTTACGATAACAAAAGGGAGAAATTTTACGAAAAAATCGCCGATAAATATTTCAATCGGTTGTAACTCTGAAAATAATGGGAACTTTTCAAAACTCATAGTTGAGCCTCTGTACAAAGGTTTGAGCTATACACAGGCAAAATATTATTATAAAGAGTGTTTTTTTCAGGTAAAGAAGCTTAAGTTGGCATTACTTTCCAAGATGGTGACCGATTTAACAGCTGTCAAGTGATTTATTCTCAGTTTGGTTTGGCAATTCATCAAAACCATCATCAAGCAAGGCGCAGATTCGTCGAATGGGCCCAAAACGAGATTGCCGTTGTTCCCGATTTTCATAAGCGAATTTTGTTTAGCGATGAAGCGCACTTCTGGTCGAATGCCTACGTCAACAAACAAAACTGCTGCATTTGGAGTGAAGCTAATCCACAAGAGTATGTCGAAACACCGTTACATCCAGAAAAACTGACTGTTTGGTGCGCTTTATGGGCTGGTGTAATCATTGGTCCGTACTTCTTAAAAAACGATGAAGGCCACAACGTTACTGTCAATGATGATCGGTATAGAGCAGTGCTTCTCAAACTTTCAATAGTGGCGCCCCCCTTATCAATCACAATTTTTATCGCGCCCCCTTATACATTAATAAGGGGGAATAATAATATGCAATAATAATGAATGCAATAATAATGCATTTTTTTACGCTAAAGCAATAATCTTAATTATATACCGTACAAATTCATGACATAAGTATTAAATTTTGTATATGTTGCTTTTAAGCAAAAAAAAAATATTAAGTAATAGGATAATTATTATGTTATTTTTCCTTTCTCTAATTTTTAAATTGGAACATATTGCAAAATGCAGTGGCTGCTTAGAAGACAAAATATAGATATCAGCTTTTTTTAGAAAGAACTCAATGGGTCAATTTCTAATCATATATAAGCATTCCTTTGAAAAATTTGCTCTGTAAGACAAGCCCATGGAAGTCGCTAATACTTATTAAACTTGTTCTTAATTTAGCATTAATTAATTAGTTATAAAATACTCTGTGCAGAACTGATACATTAAAAGTATACCGGCTGAAGTACAGGCTATTTGCACGAGTTCATTTATAAGAAAACAAAACAATATTGATATAATAGCTGAATTTTAAGGAGAGTAAAGCCAAGTGCGCAACAATGTTTACAAAAATGTAAAATGATTTTTTTTTAAATCATTGCTCAAATTATAATTAGTTTTAAGCGAACTGTAATTTTAATCCTCACAGAATTAGCATTTAGAGTTGATGTTGAATAATGAACAATAATATAAAATTCGGATGAGAAATAATTGTATTATTTTCAATATTTAAAGTCTTAACTTGTTTTAAACCTGGAGCAGGCACGCACTTGATACTAATGGTCGAGTGGGGTTATTCAGCCACCCCAATCTTTTTTTTTATAATTATTTTTATAGTACACAATAAAAATCGTAATTCCAGTGAATAATTTAATTAAGAGAAAATATACTCACCTACTTTCAAGAACACAGAAAATATTTCGGAAAAAAAGTTATCACACCGGGAACTCAGTCAAAACAAGTACCTAAATATTGTAAAAAAACGTTTGTCACTCACAAAAAAGAGGGGGAGATATGTGACAAATATATTTTAGTTCACACTTTAAGACTGTCAAACAGGAGGATAGTGTGTCAGAGCCATTGGTAACAATTAAACAGTTTTGCCAGAATTACCGATTTCGTGCACTCTGTGCTCGGCGTGACAGCTCCGGAATAAAAGTGTATTTATTACAATATGGATGTTCAAAAAAATTATGTAAAACGTTTTTCATTATGCTTTTTTATATGTTTGGGAATAACTCATAGAAATAAATCTTAGCCAAGTAATCCTACAAAGAGCTCTCTGTGCTTTTCCAAAAACCATAAAAATATTTTACAAGGAAAAAATCGCAGCAGAAATAGTTTTTCTGCAACTTCCCAAAATGAAAAAACAAATACATAAGAGCCAGGACTAACTAACCGTACAAGTAAGTTCGAAGGTCAAACCGCAGCAACTACATTCTGCTGCCTACAGCTGATGACAATAATACTACAGTGATGAATTTTTTATCTTCCTAAAAATTTTTTTCGATTATGGGTCTCAGTTTTGTTTTTTCTCATTTTGGTTTGAAAAGAAACCGTAATAGAAGAAGAGGCTTTAATTTTTTATGACGTAATATCGCAGATATATAAATTATACCAGTGTAAATGTGCATTTTTTTATTATGTCAGAAAGTATTTTGTTTTACTTCATTCCAGTAAATAATTTTTTTAATCTTTTATTTTCGATATGCTCGCGCCCCCCTTGTACGTTTATCTCGCCCCCCAGGGGGGCGCGCCCCACAGTTTGAGAAACACTGGTATAGAGCCATGATTACTAACTGTTTCATTCCTGAATTGAACAATCATGATGTCCAGGAGCTGTGGTTCCAACAAGACAGCGCAACATGTCACACAGCTCGTGCCACAATCGATTTATTGAAAGACACGTTTGGTGACCGCCTAATTTCACGTTTTGGACCTGGGAATTGGCCTCCAAGTTCTTGTGATTTAACTCCGCTAGACTATTTTCTGTGGGGCTATGTAAAGTCATTGGTCTATGCGGATAAGCCACCAACGCTTGACCATTTGGAAGACAACATTCGCAATGTTATTGCCGATATACGGCCACAAATGTTGGAAAAAGTCATCGAAAATTGGACGTCCAGATTGGACTACATCTGAGCCAGCCGTGACAGTCCTATGCCAGAAATCATATTTAAAATGTAATGCCCCAAGATTATCTTTCGTATAAAAAAAATTCATGTCAATCGAATAATACATCGTTGTTTTATTGCAATTTAAAGTTCTTATATATACCTCTAAAAAAACACCCTTTAATAGAAGCATTTTTCACAAAAGAAGGACATTTTGAAGAAAGGTTGTTCTAAGTTAATTTTTGTTAAAATATTGTATTTAAATAATTTTTTGTCAAAATATTCTTAAAACATTTTTATATATGTATTTTAATCTAAGTGACACTAAATATCATGAAAATTATCCATTTATGCACTTTTTTAAAGTCACGGTTCCGAACGTAGTTGGATACCTTAACTTCTAAATCGATCTATATCTATGGTCTCATAATTTGGAATAATCTTCGTTTGCCTAAAACTGAGCACGCAGTTTTTACATTTTGTTCCCTTTTCCCCGTTATATTTTGTTCCATTATTTAAAATTACTCTCCTGAAATACTTTATCGACTGTTGAAGGGCTTATGTGTCGTCCGAATACAGTGTAGAAAAATGCATACTACAAATTTCAATTCAAAAACCTCATTTTAAAACCTCAAAATTACCTCAGAGAGATATTTTACGATCTGATTAATGTAGGCGTATAAACATGAATTTATACAATGAAAACACATCTCAAAATTATACGAAAAAGTTTTAAGTACCTTTGTAACTCTTTTTTAATGTATATTTCTTACATCAACCAAAATAAAATTTGAATCAAATGCAGACACAAAACTGCCTTGCTAATAAGATTAAATAGCCATATTAAGAATATGTAGTTCTGTCCTTTCTAACATAAGAAATATTTCTAAAACTATGGAGAATTAGTGATGTAAATATTAGTTTTTGCTAATTTTTCTGTTCCTGATGTGTAATATATTTAATTAAGATATGTCTTCCCGTATATGCCAGACAAGTTTCGCTGCAAATGAATAAATCATACATTATACACTATAACGACACTGTAGTGCACATAATAGAAATAGATGAATCCAATTATTTTTACGATGCAACATTATAAGATGACGGAAGATACATGATTAATTTATTTAACATATAAACTATAAACATTGAGACTACAAAAAAAGAAGAAATATTTGCAGAAGCTATTGAAAGTTTTGACTGCATAATTAGATGATTTATTTTTCATAAAGCTATATATTTCTTATCGAGAAAATGAGGAACAAAAGAAGTAGTCGAACAAATGGGCTAATTAAATCGAATTATGTTCATAAAAATTATATATGTATCAAATTATATATATAATCATGATAATCATAATAAGCTGTATATAGAAGCATAAAATATTCGCTCAATCCAATAAGTTCTTGAACACTTCAGAATCAATTTAGCTTTCAGGAGAGGTTGTATGCTTGTAAGGTCTCGTATTCGAATCCTGATTCTATTAGATCATTGCAGGTAGTATTGGAAATTGGGTAAAAAAATTATTTTCAAGATTATGAACTGAAAATCAAGCAATGACACTTTATTCAAATTTTAAATAAAGCTACCACACGTACTGGGGGTTACTGAAGAAGTAGTTCATCAGAGAAACTACCTCGACAGCTCTAGACCCGGTCTCCTTGGACAACAAAAGGCCTAACAGTGACAAACCCCGTCATTTAGAACTTTCCCTAGATTAAAATCCACAATCCGTCTAAACTCATACCTCACCTTGGTTCCAAATGCATCACAATATATCATTGATATCAAGACAGGACCGTAGCTACCATCGTATCAGCCATATCAATGATACGGAGCTCTCAAACTACAGGGGTCTCAGCATGTGAACATGTGTAACTACAGTCCAACTAACATGGTTTGTGACGGGGTTTTATCGCCCCTTCTAACTAAAAACCCTCTAGGGAAATCTTTGGGGCCAGAATGGCAATTCTTTCCAACCAACTCAAAAAGAGAACGCGATTATGTAGATTAGGAATGTATATACATATATATATATATATATATATATATATATATATATATATATATATTGGAGCTTTAGTATTTGCTTGGAGGTTCTATGAGGAGGTCTAATAGTTCTAGCGAAGTTATAAGAGGAGAAGGTTCTAGGAAGTGCTAGGGGAGTTCATGAGTGTTAAGTGAGTTCTAAGTGAAGTTCTAAGAATGAGAGTTTGAAGTGAGTTCGAAGCCAGACGATCGTCCATTTGCCGGAGCAAGTTGGATCCAGGATTATATTGACGATATAAGGACTGTAGCTGTTCGCCGTGAAATAGCGGTAAGATAGATTATATTAAACTTTGATACTAGAGCGGATTCTAGCAAGTTAGGAAATCATCTATAAATACAGACTTGGTGGTTTATTGCGCTATTTGTTAGAATTACAGTTCATGCCTCATAAATCCTGATCATAAGCCTCAAGGACTTCTGTTGTTTTGCTGAATATAAATTGAGATAGTAATAAACTAATTTTTTAGAATGGAATCTTTGAATGGGGTCAGTCTTTTATCCCCTCGGATTTAGGTCACGTGGATGATGATACCCACAGTTCGTAGGCTATTACTGGTTCTCATCTAAAAAAGTGCCCCATAAGGAATTTTGATACAGGGCCCACTCAGAATTAGCTACGCCAGTGTATTGAGAATCATTTCTATTCAGGTTTATATATAAGGTTGTAAAAAAAGAAATCCATTATTTTTCGGCAGATGGTTGTAGTTTCGATATCTCGTGAAGTATCGATCAAACAATTTCGAATTTATGCCCGATGTCAAAGAGACATTTCACACTACAGAATTTATTTTGCTGTTTTTTGTTTGATCCATTCAGTTATGAGTTACAGGGTGTTAAAAATGGAAGTCAACGAAGAGAAAATTCGGTACATTTTACAGTTTTTCCTTTGATAAAGGCGAAAATTCAAGCCGGGGGGCTGAAATTGTAAGCGGTATTTATGATGCCAATACTGTAACCGCTAATAATGTGCAATTTTAATTTCGTCGATTACGTTCAGGCATTTTTAATGTTAAAATTGCCCCGCGCCTGTCATCAAAAATGTCGATAAAATCACTGAATTAATCGAAGTTGACTGGCATGTTAGTAGTCGTACCCAACAAGATCTAAAGAGCGACCATAAATCAGTTTTAAGCCATTTAAACAAAGTTGGATTCAAAAAGAATCTCGATGTTTGGGTTTCACCAATAAACGCCAAAACACATGATAGGTCGAATTTCCACCTGGGAAGGATTGGCCAAACGGAATAAAACCAACCCATTTCTTAAACGGATGGGTACTGGGGATGAGAAATGGGTCACATACGAAAATGTTGTGCGAACACGATTGATGTCAAAGCGTGGTGAAGCAGCTTAAACGGTGACCAAACGAAGACTAACATCCAGGAAGGTTCTACTGTGTATTTGGTAGAACTGGAAAGGAATAATTTTTATGAGTTGCTTCCGTAGGGTCAAACACTAAATTCAGACATTTACTGTCAATGACTGGGCCATTTGAAGCTAGTGACTGACCAGAAACGGCCAGAATTGGCCAATAGAAGAGGTGCTGTGTTCTATCAGGACAACGCCACGCCACACACGTTTGTAGTGACTCACCAAAAACTCTGGGAGTTTGGTTTGAAAAATTAAATGCATCCACCATACAGTCTGGACTTGGCGCTAAACGATTACCACCTTTTTCTCGCATTGCAAAACTTCCAAAGTGATTAGAAATTGGTATCAAGAGAAGATTGTGAAAATCAATTACTAGAGTTTTTCGCCAATAAAGGCAAAGACTTCTGGGAGAGAGGCAATATAAAGCTACCTTTATTAATAGCAACAAATTATGCAACAAATCAGTATATATTTCATCCAAATCAGAGAATCCAAGACATGTTAAATAAAGCTTGAATTTCGTACAAAAATAATTGATTTCTTTTCCCCAACCCGATATATAAAGAGCGAGAAAGAGAAAAAGATCAGTAGAACTTTTTTAGATAAGTAGAATCCTTTAATTAATAAATATAATATAGATATTCATATCTCCAGCAATTTTCTCTACATTTAAATACCCCCATCTCAAATCATAAATGGCGGTACTAAAGCTCATAAAAAAAAGTAAAATATACCAGATTTTTACCCACCAAAGATCTTTATTGTATAGAAAATAACAAAAAATTCTTAATATTACTCCTATAGTTTTAGATTTACATCACAATTTTAGATTATAAAAATTTCAAAAAAATTAATTTTCGTACTTTTTACTAACGTTACTAATGGATCATTGCTTTTGAATTTGTACTTAGATCACTGAATCTGACAATAACTGATATATTGCTCTTTGATTATAGAATGATCTCTGACAGAGAATTTTCGAATTATTTTTTAGGTATACAACTTTTCTATTTATATTATGGATTTAAAGCTTCTATCCCATACATTCCATAGAATTTTACACAGTATTTAAAATGGTAAGAAGAAAGATTAGCCAGGCAGAAAATTTCTTAAACCCTACAATTCCGATTTGTCAATATTCTCAATATATTCTCTCTAATAGCTTCGATCTCTTTATTGGTTTCAAAATATAAATTATTTACCTTAATCTTTAATATTCAAATTCTGTTTGCATCTCAAGTAAATTATATTAAAAGCTGAGGAGGATAGAACTCACGACCCATGGATTCGTAAGCACGTAACATACCTCTGGACCAAAATGATCACTTTAGTCTGGAGGCTGCTGCTGTCTTATCCAGATACCACAGTTACACACTCTCCTACCAGTAAGTCGGCGGATAAGTGAATGAATTATACAATTGTTATGGCGAGCATGTGAGTTGTTGCTGTTGCGTCAAGTGTGTCTAACGGTTTTGCTTGTGGCATCAAGTGTGCCTGACGGCTTTTAATTACTCTTGCGGTGGGTAGATGGCGCCACGATACGCATTTTTCTTAGTTCAGCGTCAATTTCACCAATGTGGGGGATAGAACTCGTGATCCATGGATTCGTAAGCACGTCACATACCACTGGACCAAAATAAACACTTCAGTGTGGAGGCTGTTATTGGCTTATATAGATACCACCGCCACAAAGCTAAAGCTATAAATTAGAATTAGGACTGAAACCCTAATTCAGTTCTTACAAAATTGACCAGGAAGTAGTTGATTTATTCGCAGAAATATCACAGCCCCTCTCCGAAGTGAAACAAAACGTATTTCTCCTAACTTTAAAAATATTAGTTTTAAATCACTGGATAGAATGAGTGATATACTGATCTCGCTTTTCTAAAAATTAAAAGCGATAAATCCAAATTGAAATGAAAAAATAAAATACATTCAACTGATTCATATATATATATATATATATATATATATATATATATATATATTATTTCTTTAGTTTTGAAGCTTCCTGTAGGGCATTTATTCCTTGTCAAATAATCATGAAAAAGGTGAAGATTTTAGTTTTTTTCTAACAATAAAGATTAGCCAGGCGTTAAGTACTTTTCGTATATCAAAAGGATACAAAGTATCCACAGGGTTTTCTTTTATGTACCTGAAAAGGTTAAAAATAATATTTACATTTCTTCTCCATTTGTTTCATTCAGGTGTTTTCAAATTTCTCTTTCATTTCATTTTTCGGCAAACAAGGATTTTTTTTTTGTCAAATGTACTGCAATGATAGTTTTTCCAACAAAGTTTACTTGGAGTTTAAAGCAACAGAACTTTGATATAGTTTTCATTAAAGATAAAAGCGTGAATTAACAGGACCCTGTCATTAACCAGAAATTTTCACGGCGCAGGAAATCTCCACAGTATAAAAATGTATTTTCGAATCAATTTCGATACTTATTCAAACAACTCTTTTTGAAGATTATCTCTTTTATTATTTACTCAGAAAAAAAAAGATAGAACCTGACTTATATTGTAACATAAAATATCTGTTTTGATAATGAAAAATATTTTATTTCTGTTGGATTTTTTAATGTGGTTAAACAAAGAATGTATCTTGTTTATAACTAGAGCACTGAGAGCGTGTATAAAATAAAATATCAAAAGTTAGCAGAATTAAAAAATTTATTAACTCTGAGCAAATTTATACATTTTTACTTTTAAGCATATTAAAGATTTATACATATACCTAAGCAAAAATTTATGTTTCCGTTAATGGAAAATCACATAAATACAATTAAAATCTTATTTATATATAAATTAGAATGTTTATTTGTGCTTTGGACTTACACAAATCTCCATACCGCTCCTCGTATGTTTCCAAGTTTGGAACTAGTTTGATATCACGGGGCATAGCGCCAAGCAACGCTTATTGTTGCTGGAATGGAATCCAAGATGACAGCTTAGCGGTATAAGTTAATGATACACAATAATTTTAAAGAATTGTTTGGATATACATTGAAATGTATTTCAAATGAAGTATATAGGAAATGATTGAAAATAACCAAGATCAATAAATAAATAATGAATATCAATATAATATAATGAAAAGTAACACGTACTAATAATAGTATGTAATAATCTTACAATATAATTTAATAGTAATTATATACAATATTCATATACTATGTTTTAATAATAATTATTATCTATAATAATCATATAATTAAATTTAATAGTAATTATAAAAAAGAATAATCGTCGCGTTGTAATAAAATAAAAATAATGCATAAGAATATTCGTATTACATAATAATTATAAATAAATAACATAATAATCATTATAAATAAATAACATAACATGTAATAATATTTATAAATAAATATAAAAAACAATTATAAATGACGAATATTATATGATTATTTCATGTAGTAATAATTTCATTTTTATAATAAATTATTAATAAAATAATTGCATAATAAAAAAATTAATAACGGATATCAATTACAAAGTACTAAAAACTTGCAATATTCTAAAAAGTTCCTTCCACATACTTCATCGAACAAGGAACGTTCAAAAAAAGCATTTTTAAAACGTAGAATAAAGCGAAAATGATCGATTTATAGCGATAACCAAAAAAAAAGTGCAACACTCATTTTTTTAAAAAGTACCCTTTTATTCACCCATATTAGAAATATCCATATTCGAAAATAGCACAAAATAAAATAGAAGACGGAAATAATAGAAAAATTACACAGAAAATTGTTAAGTTTTAAAAAAAATCGAATTCAAATCATCTGAAATCACTAAGGTTTCCGCCAGACCAATAAAAGTTATTAAAAAAAAACGTTATATCACGGCAACCACATTGCCAGACCATAAAAATAACACGGTAATGTTGTAATGTTATCGTCCATCTTGGCGAACATAAACAACAATTTGGCGCGTGCCCCGTGATATCAAACTAGCACCTTTCTTCATAAGACCCGTTAACATATTTTCACCAAACTAATGTTTTACTAAAACTCCTTGTTTCCTAGGTTTTAGGTGCATGTGCGAAATCGTCAAATACCGTAATATACAGCCAATAGTGGAACACCGTTCCCACTCATGTGTAGAAAAACATTACTGCATTCAACATCTTTCGATTTAGAAATAGTCAAAAATGGGCTTTGCAAAAATCGGCACCCAAGTTGTGTGGGGATAATGGAGTGTTATAGATAAAACAAATACCCAGTTTTTTTTAAATAATCGTCGTACAGATTTGAAATTTAGTACGCATGTTACGCTTAGCATTTTCCAAGTGCGTAAACTAAGGCACAAATGTAAACTTTCTCTTCGTAACGATTGTAATTCAAAATTTCATCGCCTACAAATCCTAAGACTGTTCAGGTATTTTTTGTTTGTTAATCAAAAAAATCTGTACAATCATAAAAAACTAGTTTAAAATTTTTGTCAAATTTAAACTATTTAATGATTTTTTTTAATTTTGATAAACTGTTTGAAGAATTTTATTATCTGAACATCTTTAACACATTATTAAATTCGAGAGAGATATTGTATTTTTATTTAATATCTATGAAAACAAATATGTCTGTTTTTTGAATACTTTGGAGAACACGTGACCTTTATACATTGAGCCTACAATTCCATATACTTTACTTTAACCAGTCGTTTCGTTATTGAATTATGAATTTGGTTATAAGGACTTCTTAAATGTAACCGATTGATGAATTTTTATCTCAATAAACAGTATGAACTTTGAACTAAATTAATTGGAAGATTTATTGTTATATATATAGTATTGAGAAAATTTCGATAATTCCACCAACGGTTTTTACAGACTTACATGAATATTTTTTATGTAAGTAATTTTTGCAATGAATTAAATTTGCTTAAATATCATAAATAAATCCGTAGTTAAATGAATAACAATATGAAAGCAATCTATACTAAAGAATCTAACATAGATTAGAAATTTTGGAGGATATTTTTAAAAGTCTCTTTATGTATCATTTTAGCCAATTAGGTGAGAAGAAAATATTAAGACTATTAAGTAATTTTTAGTGTAATAAATATATTATTAACATATATTTTAAATTTGAGTGAGGAAGTAAAGCTTTTTAAAAATAAAAACTCAAATCAGGCTATAAAATGAAATAATTTAAGCGCTCAAAAATTTAATCTTTTAAATGCTTAATACATTAAAAGGAAATTTATTTTCTATTATTTATTTTTCTTTAATATTTTACACAACTGTTATCTGTGTATTTTTTATTGTTTACAGTAACTGAATAAAAAAGAGGGTGTGGCTGTGTCATGGACACGGCGGTGTTTTGTACGTGAATACGTCACGCAAATGGAAATATTTTTTAAAAAAATGTTATTATATTTATGTATGTCATAATCATATTTGAACACTAAAAAGTCCTCCAGGTTTCCAGGTTTTTTTATGATGGCAACTGTTTTCTTTCAAAGAGTTGAACAAAGAAACCAAGTGAACAATTAATTAATGTGTTACCATACAACTTGTGAGGGGGCTTTATCGCGTTTTTCCTATTAATCCTCTTGTGGAATCTTTTGGGACCAGCATTGAGTTAATTCATAGCCAATCCTCTCAAGAAGACACCGTGATATGTAGATTAGTTAGTAGATATATAGCGAAGGTTTTGTGTAATCGCAAGAAAGAAGGAAGATGAGATGCTGAACGCCGTGAGCTGTTGCTAAGACATCAAACTTAGAAGCGTAATTATAGAACAAGCTTTAGCGAGTTAAAGAATTTAAAAAAAAGGCACAGATAAAGATTCTCTCTTTCTTAGAATAACTTCTCATAAAGATAAGTGGTTAGGATTCCAGGCGCTTATTTATACAGAATTTAGGAATACGTTATATCACTCCTGCTTGCTTTCGTATAGTAAGACTTGAGTTGATCAATATATTTGAATAATAATAAATTGGATTTATTTTGACGAATTTGGGTGATCAATCATTTCCTCCCACAAATTCTTGATCGCGTGGATGAAGAAATGTTACCCCCAGGCAGGGGAGGGTATCACAGATTTATTAAGAATACAGTGGGTGATCGGTTAACGAACACTTTCACGAAAGATTTTTGTGTTCGGATAACGAACACTTTCATGAAAGATTTTTTGTGTTTGGACAACGAACACATATTCGGAGGTGATCAGGGAGACAACCCTTAAATTATGGATGAAATTTTGACAACTGCTAAAAATCTGGAATTGGAGGTGAACGAGGATGACATAGAAGAGCTCATAATGGGACATGAAGATGAACTGACGATAGAAAAACTCCAAGAAATTTTGAATGAAGAACACCAAGAAACACAACGAAATGTGAATCCTTCTGAACAAGAGGAAGATGAAAGAGGACCAATGCTGACATCTGCCATTAAAGATCTTTTGAAAAAGTGGGAGGCTGTCAGAGCAATGGTCTTAGAATGGCACCCATACCAAGCTGATGTCAGTAGGGTTGGGGATCTTTACAACGACAATGCTATTAATTACTTCCGGAAAATCCGGAAAAAGAGAGAAAAGCAATCGACATTGGACTTGTTCTTCAATGCCCCATAAGCAAAAAATGAAAAGAACTGATTAATATGCAAGACTATATGTATGAATTATTTTTTAAAAAACTTACTAAGAAGTTATACATTTTTTAAAATTTAATTTTTAGGGTCTCCAGAACGAATTAATCGATTTTGCATAAAAGTCTATGGTGAATCGATGATCGGTTAACGAACAATTCGGATAGCGAACATAGTCTTGGAACGGATTATGTTCGTCAACCAATCATCCACTGTAGCTCTGCGATACAAAAAGTGCAACACAAATGGCATATAGGATACATCGAGATTTCTGCTGAACGTTAAATTAATACAGGTATTATCCAAGCTTTTACCACTGAATTTTTGACCACGCCGCTCAGATACGTAGATTTATGTATCATGCTTTTCTTTATGTTAACATTGAATGCCTTATCATCGTTCAATAGACACGGTAGCTGCTACACCATTGTGTTCACATCCACGGGTACATTAATGGCGTCGCAACCAACATATCTGCATGAATGACAGTCTCTGTGATACTAGACGTTAATTATAGTCGGATCTGATGCGGACAACTCATGTTGCTTAGATGGATACACAAATCCTTTCGAAGGTGACAACATGGACACAGTGAAGTCCAGTGAATTCTTACACGTAGCGCGCAGTTTAAAGTCTCCCACTAGTTCTCCAGGGAAAGTATTATTAAGCAATGGTAAGTGTTTTTCTTTTGTTGGCTTCAATGAGCGCATAAATCACAGACGATCACACACATCACACTTATGTCCGAATGGGTTGTTGACAAACGTCATAGTGAAACGTGCACTAGCCCAATGTGTCTTCATAAACGACGATCGTTTACAATCGACGCATCCACAGTCCGGTGTCAATACATAAGCGATTTCATCATCTACTTGCATAATTTCAACTGCCCCAGCTGCAGATGTACTGGCACCATCGTTGGTCCGCTCGGTCGCATCCATTCTTTTACATTTATAACACTGCTTGATTCGGTCTTATGGTGTTTTAGTGGTACCATTTGATTGCTCTTGAGAAGCTCTTTCCAACCGTATAGTAATTCTGCATTTGGACTTGGCTGTTTGATGCGTAGAGGCCAACATTATATATTTTTGATAATAATTTCTTTATTTTAACCCTTTTTTATATCCATTTGTCACTATTTTACACTAATGTTTTATGTGTACAATCGATAGATTTTGATGAGAGCTGACGATTGAAACTAAAACGAACGTCGTAGCTTCTCCGAGTCAAAAGTTATACTAAATGAAAATCTCGATACGCAGCAAAATTACCTCAAAATGGCGGCGCTGTCCCTTCCCTCACGTGCGATGAGTCACAGTCCATACTTAGCGTAATCAATTCTTTCATACTTAAGCTATCCAGTGGTTTAATTGAATTTTGGATAGAGATGATAGATATGTAGCTGCAACACCAAATGGTATCCCACGGTTTCGTTATCATTCGATTTTTTGAATTGCCTCTCCTAATTTTAATGACGTATTCACAAAAATAATGTATAAATAAAAGATAAATACACAAACCATAGAATAAAAACACATGTAATCCATAAAAAAAATAATACACTCCAGTATGTACAAATATATTTTTGAATTGTTCCTTGATACTTGCAAATATATATATTTCACAAATAAAACTGCTAAATACTATATTTTAATTTTACAAAAATAAGATGGTAACGTTAAATGGATCATTTTTTCCTGAAATATGAATAATGTAAACTATTTAACGAATTGTAGAAATTATTAATGAAAAATACTTTCTTGTATCGACTGAGCAAACACATTTCGGTAACATTTTAATTTTTTCAATAATACCTTAGAAAATTCCATATTATAAAATAACTATCATCAAACACCAGTAGAAAGATATGAAACATTTTTAACTTCGAAACTATAACATGTTCAATTACGTAATAGTATGCGTGTTACATATTGACCTAAAGCAAACATTTTTGGATAACAGATAACCTGAAAACGTGTAATGCTTAGTTATTTCAAAAGAATTATTACGTAAAATTACATGGTTCAAAAATGTATTAAAATCAATAAACGGTTCTGTTTTAGAAAGTCTAACATATGAATTTATATCATTACAAAAGGCTGGCATGTATTTAAGACGAACTTAATCAATAAAAAGTAAGAGCCATATTTTATCAGAAAGGTTTCTTTGTTCACGAAATAGAGCAAATTTGAAATAAATTACTTTCATTGAAAACTTGGGGGATGAGTACCCCTTGTCCGTCTAACGGTAGACAAACCCCCTTTGTACTATACAATTGTTTACACTCATTTCTTAAATGGTTAAACTTGAATTTACATGTAGTATGTAGTTCTATTTAGTTGTTCTTTTTTAGCAAAATTCGTTCTTGCGTTCTTCAGTTAAATTCATCTCTGAAGTTGCATCTCATCCAACAATTCATTGGTAAAGTATCAGATTTAGATAAACCTACAGCTCTTGCAGCTTCCTAAAAAATTGAGCATTTCATTCCATTGATTGCTAATAAATCTTCTCCCGCAATGATTCCAGTCCAGGCAGTCATTGCAATATTTTTCTGGGAGAGCTTGTAATAATGTACTATCGCAACCATATGGGTGACATTTTATGAAACGAAGCACAGGTTCAGTGCTTACGACACATAAGAAATCGCAATTACCGACTGGGCAAGTTATCTTGAACGTTGGTATTGTTGCTATAGTACGTAATCAATTTATTACAGTATCTTAAAAAACTTATAGTTATCTATATAGAGAGAAAGAACATAGTAACTTTTCCTTAAAAATCTGTTGCCGGGAAAGAAGAATGTTCATGAACTCGTAACCAGCGCTATTTTTATTGAGTCTTGGGTTCGAGTCCTGGTACTACTGAAGACCCGCTTTGAAGGAATCGATGCACATTAATACTATTGAGGCTTCAAGCCATCCCTTTTCCATGGTTTGAAGAATTAGACGTCATCTTAGGTATCATCCTCGTCACTTGTCTGAACCTCAAAATTACAAGATTCTTTAACAAAAGCTAAATCCACATACAGCTTTTAAAGTTAATTAAAAAAATCAATCATTCGATCAAAATTAAGTTTACCGTGTAAAATTTAAACATTTTAAATTATTGCTTGAAAAACTCAGTAAAATATGTACACCTTTTTTGCGAGATGACAATATTGTCCTCAAAAACAGAATAAATACAAATCTTTAAAAAAAAGTTTTCGGCATTTCATATTTTGAATCAATGAATCTAAAAGACCAAATTATGTATACTTTCTTAATACAGAATATCAATTCATTACAATGGTAAGAAATCAGCAGAGAATGACTGAAAAAATATTTTCATAAAAGCGCATCGATATGGATCATTTTAGAAAAAAAAACGTAAAAAAATGCACAATAATGTTATTTTGTAAAAAAATTAAAACATATCGTGGCGAACTAAACGATCTTTCCTATACTGTAATTATTTTGTGTCTTATTTGGGTAAGGAAAAAAAGATCGTAATTTTAACAACAACGAAACAGTAGGAACTCTTTCCTGCTTCTTGCTTGGCGCATGCGCAGAAGGACGTAACACGTTTTTGTTAACGCTTGTATACATTTTACACTTCTCATAAAATTTCCATACCAGGAGCTTCAAATGAAAATCCATTCTTAAGGAGTTATGTTCAATTAAATTGATTTAAATGTTAATTAACAACCGTTTACAAATGTGAA
Organism: Trichonephila clavipes; assembly: GCA_019973935.1. Taxonomy (NCBI): domain Eukaryota; kingdom Metazoa; phylum Arthropoda; class Arachnida; order Araneae; family Nephilidae; genus Trichonephila; species Trichonephila clavipes. The sequence continues at coordinate 1,623,735 of BMAU01019793.1, read as the reverse complement.
AATTAATTTCAGAAATTTATGCGATGTGGATTCTTACGCTAAAAGGCTCTAAAAATGAAAATATAATTTGAATCAATTATTTCCCACGTAAATTTGAAGTTTGTAGAATGGAGATCTACAAAATTAAACGGAACAATTTTAGATTCTTAAATTTATATCACAATAGTCTTTTAAGGTATCCGACTACGTTCGGAATCGTGATTTTGCAAAACCATATAAATGGATAATATTTATGATAATTAATGTCACTTAGATTAGAAAATGTATATAAAATTGTTTTAAGAATATTATTAGAATAACAAATTATTTAAGTACAATATTTTGACAAAAAATTAACATTGAATGACCCATTTTCAAAATACTCTCCTTTTGTGAAGAACGCTTCTATTATAATAATATTTTGCCTGTATATATCCCAGACCTCTCTACAGAAGCTGAACTAAAATTTTTGAAATATATAACTTAGAAGTGGATTTATCCATATTTTGCGACAACAGAGGGGAGCAATTTTAAGAAAAAAACGCCGATAATTATTTCAATTGGTGGTAACTCTGAAAATAATGTGAATTTCTTAAAATCCTAGTTCAGACTCTCTGGAGAAGTCTTTACTTTATATAAGCATAATATTATTATTTTAGAATTATTTTTTATAAAAGGAGAACATTTTGAAAAAAGATTATTCTAAGTTAATTTTTTTCCAAAATATTGTTTTTAAATAATTTTTTGTCAAAATATCCTTAAAACAATTTTATACATGCATTCTAATCTAATTGACACTAAATATCATGAAAATTATCCAATTTTGCGCTTTTTTAAAATGTTGATTCCGAACTTAGTTAGATACCTTAATATGTTACTGTTTTAAAAAGTCCCAAAACCTAAATTTAATTTAGCCACACAAAATCTATAAATAACCTTCGAATTTCAGACTATGTGATACAAATAAAAGTAATAAAAAATATAGTTTTTGTGTAACGTGAAATCAAAAGAAATTGCTAAGCTCAAAATACATTCATTTAATAATTATTTTACAATTGTATAAGCCGGACATCAAATTTCTAAGCACATCTTATGGAAAATAGTATTAAATTGGACATTGCTTTAGATGCATTAAGGGTCTGGAATTTTTATCGTCTTTTAAATCTTTGAAAAGTAGTAGTTTTTCTTTTTGTATTTGTTTACTTTAGCATTCAGTATTATTTATAAAGAAGCCCAGTCATAGAGTGATTGGTTCCATCTCGCTTCCACAGCACAGGTCCGAGTTTCAAACCCGGGTCTGGGCAAGGTTGACTCAGCCTTTCATCCCTTCAATGGGTCTATAATTGAGTACCAAGCTGGCTTGGGAACTTAACACTGGGGGTTTCACGTCAGACTGACCATCTGACCGTAACATGTGCTCATGCATCTCAGTGCCCAACGTCACGTATACTGAGTTGAGCAAAGTGGGCCTTGGCCCTCATGGGCAGTTGCTCTACTGTGTTAAGTTATTATTTGTAAAACACTCATTCACAAATAATTGTCAAAAACTAAATTTTTAATTGCGATTAAATCTTATTTATTTAACGGAAATTTACCTGTTGATTTGTTCGATATACCCTGGATATACTCTGGTAGATAAAGATTTTCTTTTTTTTTAGAACAATGATTAAAAAACGATTATCAAGATATGCTTGATAAAAATTAAAATAATAATATTATGTGTGCATTTACATGATTAGGTATATTTAACTATTTGCGTATATTCTTGAATCAAACTGAAAAACGTCTTCGCATTGGCATGGAACTTATACGTAAATGTCTTGCGAAGTACTATCATTTTCCTCCTAAAATGATATCTAATCAATCATTCAGGTCTAGATTGGTTTTTTGGGATGGTTGTATTATAAGTCCAAGTTAAAATTGCCATCAATGAGCACTAGACATCGATTACTAACCAATGGAATGCTCAAATGCAACATACGGACATTTTTTAAATTAAATTGGCGTGATTTCAACTAATCATCTCTTCTGCATTTAATAAAACTTGGGGTGCAGCAGATGATTATCACCTGATCGAATAATAAATTAAAGTGGGTTCACTCATGTGGCAACCTGTTTTTTAAGCATTCGTAGAGAATTTCTTTAACGACCAGTAAAAAGATAGAAGTTTTTTTATCATTTCTTTATATGTATTTTAAGAGTCTGTATATAGATGTTTAGCCATAAATATCCAATAGAACGTGAGTTACAGCGCTCTGAACACATCCACCTCGAAAAAAATTGACTCTTACTTCTTCCACCATTCCGGCCGATTGGCTTATCTGAAATTAATAAAAATAACGGCGTTTTAATCTATAAGCGTAAATGCATAGAAGGGACTGTTCTCAATTGAAAATATCAAAAATTGAATTTTTGGTGAGTCTCTTGAGATAATCCCTCCCTAGTTTGATTATCTCTTTGGGTATCAGCGTGAGCTAGAAGTGTAGGATTAACGGAAGAACTAGACGTATACATTATCTTAATATAGCTTTATTAAGATAATAAACTTAATCCTTTAACAAATTAAATTATAATAATATATGTGAGAAAATCTACGGTGGCAAAACACACAAAATATATATATTACCGAATTGACCTAACTCGAACCACTATCAAAAACTGACTCGCCTAAACATGATTCTAATACAATTTATAGATCTTAATATTAAATAGTCAATCCTACCTTGATGTAGTTTCAATAACGATCACAACAATTCTAAATGAGGTCTTGTGATAACTCGTGCAATGGTATTAACCTCGATCAATGGATATCTATCACGTATAATTACTATTCTTCGCCATATAACGTTATCTAAAACTTCTTCAATCTAGAACCACGAACTGTTTACTTTCCTCTAATTGCCATCGCGCTTACTCTAACTTCTGATATTTAAAAGCTTCCTAATTTGCATATTTCTATCACACTTCACTTCTTGGATTTGGTTGGAAAAGAGTTGCCATTAATTCTGGCCCCAAATAACCCAAAGGACATCTTAAAGAAAAGACGCGTGAGCCCGTCACACTCTGAAGAAAAAGTTTCGAATTTCATGTATTTTTTTGTTATGCTTTTGTTGTAAGAAATAGAAATATTTTGAATTTTTGAAGATCGTAATCCATGTGGTGCGTGCGTAATTGCTGAGTCTACTCTATAAATTTAAAGCCATTCGGTCAAACATTTCTCGAGATATGATGGAGGAAATTTTGAAAAATATAGTTTTAAGAAAAACGCGTTTAAAAAAAGTTTCAAGTCCGATTAAAACAATGAAAATATTTACTTAGAGCTACGAACAGCTACTCTTCTAACACCTGCTTTTTTATAACGACTTCGAATTTTAAAAAATCACTTTACCACTGTTTTCTAGACATGTTAAGGGAGTAATTTTTGAAAAAAAAAATTTTTTTTTTATTTTTCTGAACTTATTAGATGGGTGAACCTCCATAAGGGAATAATATATTGATCCTAAAATATTTACAAAAGGGAAAGGGTTTTTTTCACCGCGAAGAGGTGTTTCGTCCATATAGTTTGAAAGTAGCGGTCGCAATACAGTAATCTCAGTCAATAGGTGGAGGTGAGAAATTCTAAAAAGCATCAGTGTGAATCAAATCTCAGCAACCAACTTCTTTAATTGGGGCATATATCATATGTAAATGGATTTCTCATATAAAATCAAAATGTGTTTTGTTGTTTTTGAAACATTTTCTCTTTCAATGACATCACAGTTATAAAGGGTGTTTTTTTAGAGGTATAGAACTTTAAATTGCAATAAAACAAAGATGTATTATTCGATTGACATGAATTTTTTTTTTTATTCGAAAGATAATCTTGTGGCATTACATTTTAAATATGATTTCTGGCATAGGATTGCCACGGCTGGCTCGGATGTAGTCCAATCTGGACGTCCAATTTTCGATGACTTTTTTCCAACATTTGTGGCCGTATATCGGCAATAACACGGCGAATGTTGTCTTCCAAATGGTCAAGCGTTTGTGGCTTATCCGCATAGACCAATGACTTTACATAGCCCCTCAGAAAATAGTCTAGTGGTGTTAAATCACATGATCTTGGAGACCAATTCACAGGTCCAAAACGTGAAATTAGGCGGTCACCAAACGTGTCTTTCAATAAATCGATTGTGGCACGAGCTGTGTGACATGTCGCGCCGTCTTGTTGAAACCACAGCTCCTGGACATCATGATTGTTCAATTCAGGAATGAAAAAGTTAGTAATCATGGCTCTTTACCGATCACCATTGACTGTAATGTTGTGGCCTTCATCTTGTTTGAAGAAGTACGGACCAATGATTCCACCAGCCCATAAAGCGCACCAAACAGTCAGTTTTTCTGAATGTAACGGTGTTTTGAAAATACACTTGTGGATTAGCTTCACTCCAAATGCGGCAGTTTTGTTTGTTGACGTAGCCATTCAACCAGAGTGCGCTTCATCTCTAAACAAAATTCGCTTATGAAAATCGGGAACAACGGCAATCTCGTTTTGGGCCCATTCGACGAATCTACGCCTTGCTTGATGATCGTTTTGATGAATTGCCAAACCAAACTGAGAATAAATCACTTGACAGCTGTTAAATCGATCGCCATCTTGGAAAGTAATGCTAACTTAAACTTCTGTACCTGGAAAAAAACACTCTTTACTAATCGCAAGAAGAACTCAAAATATTGAAATGATTGAATATCATTCTCTAGCATTGTGATCTATAGTGAAGTCTATAACGATGTTTCAAAGAATAAAATTTGAAAAACCTATTTTGTGTGTGTGTGAGAGTGTGTAAATAAATGTTATTCTGGAATATGAATAGAATTTGAAGTTATGTGCATGATATCCCTTGAAATAAGTCTCAATTAGAATTTTTAAATCAAATTTATGTGTTCATAAACTCGTAACTCTTATTTTCGAGTCACGGATTCAATCTCTAGTGCCCCTGAAGTCTCGTTATGTAGAGAAGTTGATGCACATTAACCCTTTCGTGACGGGTGTGTCATATGTGTACCAGTATCAAACTCTTTTATTGGACGGTAGGTCTTTCAATGCACTTTTCCGTAGGGCCGACCAATCCTGTAGAACATATAGGAAACTCAAATTCATCAAGCTGGCTTGGCATGGAAAATTGGAGAGAGGAATTGTCAGCTCAGGCGTCGTCCTTGTCAAACTATGATATCTGGATATCCTTGCTCATGGTTGAAAATTACGAGGTCACTCACCTAGAGCCCATGTTGTTTCAAAGATAAATTAAAATGAATGAAGCAACAAAAATTAGGAATTACGTATTATACCGTCAAGTAAAAAGACATCGCCAAATGCAGCGATATGCAGCCAAAAGCGGAAAACTGTTCCCAAGCATGTACAAACATAAAAATCTTGTTTGCGTACAGGAGGGCAGTATGCAGCGATGTCTTTTGATTTGGAGAAGCTAATGGAAGGTACAATACGTAAGTCACCAAAAACGAATACTAAAAATTTTAGAGAAATTAATAAAAGATTCTATTTTTAGAGAAAAAATAACACGGTCGTGCCCTGTTATCAAACCTTGATATAACCCTACTACTCTGTCAAGCAAAATTAAATCAGGGGTACTCAACCTTTTTTTCTGCCGGGCCGCATACGTATAATGGCTATTTCACGCGGGCCGCAACATGAAGATTAATGAGGAGGGGGGGAGAGATAAATGCTTTAAGACCAATATAACAGAAAATTTAAAATGTGGAAAATTGATCAAAATATTAAAACTTCTATTTTGCTTTTTTTAATTATTATTTTTATTTTTGTCACTCGATTTTTTTTTTTTAAATTGGAAGTATTTAAGAATCACTTCTCCACACGTTATGCATGAGTAAACGGTTTCATATGATTGGCAATAATGTAACAGATTTCGTAGGGTGCCTTTGTTACCACTGACACAACACTTTTTTGCTGTTTTTAAGATTATTCAAGAAAGCCTATAGATCACCTCTTGAAAGTGATCTTCAAGGAAACGTGTCATTGAACGATTCCTGTTTATTGGTATTTTTTAAATACAACACTTCCGTGACAAATCAAATAATTACTAATCCATGTTTTTGTTTTTTTTTTACTACAGAACAGTCAACTTCACAATCGTGTTGAAACAACCTATTTTCTTCGAATATTTTTCGCTTTCAAGATACGAAAGATAGTTAAAAATTAGTTCCACTCATAAAATGGTCACTACTCCACTGTTGTCTATTATCAGAAATCAGAAAAAAAATATCATTTCGCAACCCCCCATGCGACATCGACAGCGAAATTCAAAATTGATATATTTAATTCTTAACAATGAATTTCCCACAAATTTTTAACAAATAAATGATTTTTTCCAAGCCATGCGCCCCATGATCGGACCACTTAAACAGTTGTATATACTCGCCATGGAGAAGTTGCAGGATTTTGTGCATAGACGAGTATACTCGTGATGCGTAAAAAATAGTCACCATTGGCTATTTAAATTGTAATTTTTGAGAAAAACAAAATAAATTCTTAAATTCCAAGATGTTTAGAATATTTTCAGGTCAGTCTGGAGTAAAAAAAAGAATAAAAAATAAGAAAAATTTTAGATGATTTAAAATGTGTCCCCGTAATGCACCGGCTGAAGTTCGTATAACGAATTTATTTACGTGCGATAATAATGTTTTTTAGATGTTAGCCTAAAGGGTCAAGGGCTAGTCGGAAAGTCAATTGAAATAGGGTTTCTTTAGGGTATGGTCAGCCATGAGACAAACGTGGGATGCCGACCAAGTGCTGAGCCCATTGATAGCCGTTGGCAAAATGTTACATAGCAATCGAGAGGTATGAATGCCAATTGTTTGGTATTACACCCATGTGCTGACATTAGAGCCCATTGCCGTGCTAACTAAAGAACAGTTTTCTATTTATTGAAGTGGGAAAAGAAAGACTGTGATCAACCCTACAGCACCTCTCCAGAACCTCCTTAGTGTCAAGACAAGTAGAAAATACTTTGTCAGTGAAGGTGGAAGTAAATCAATGGGTGTTTAGGTTTCTGTCCAAGAATTTTGATGATCACTAAAATTCATATATATCCATAAAACTTAAGGTCGGAAGAACCGTCTCAGGTGTTGATGCTGATCGTTGGATTTTTGGCGCTAGAGCCAAGTTTGGCTATACTGCGCCACACATTCGTTAGTATATTAAAATTTTAAAAATATATACACAGGAGCCACATGAATATATACACAGTCTCAGGAACCGCTGCCAAGTTAAATTGATTTATAGCCGCGTACACAGCTCCCTTCTCTATAGCATGATGTGGCCGCGGTAGCCGAGTGGTATAGGTATCGGATCGTGGCTTGCCTGGTCACGAGTTCGATCCCAGTACCACTAAAGACCCGCCGTGTAGGGCAGTGATGCGCGTTAAATCTGTCGAGAGCTGAAACGTCCTCCCGTTGGTGTGGTGTGGTAGTTAGGAGAGGGGGTGCCAGCTCAGGTGTCGTCCACGTCACTTGACCATGGTTCAAAATAACGTGGTCCGTCGCCAAAAGCCCTCGTGTAGCTGAACAGTGCGACGTTAATATTAAATCAATCAATCAATCTATAGCATGATAAGTATTAGTAAAAAAATTGGCAATTTTATAAAATAAATCCATTTTTTATCCAATATTTTAACAGCGCAACTTACTCTGTGATTGACGAGTATACTCGTCATCGCTTAATTTTCGTGACACGCACAATTGTGCACTCTCGGACTAGAGCACCACAGTTAACTGGTTAAAAAGGCCCAGCGGGTTGTATGTGGCCCGTGGGCTGCAGGTTGAGTATTACTTGCATTACATTGACTGAACTTTCCAAAATTTTTTAAAATTTGAGGATTACTTTCGTAGAGCGTTCCATTCAATTTAAGAAAAGAAACGGACGAAAACATTTCTAACCTGCATTTTTCTGCATTCAATAATCTCTAAATAACGCATTTTTCTCTTCCCTGATATTTGAGTTTTCTTTCTAAAAATAGTTTTAAAAGTCTCGCCTCGTAGGGCTTACATCCCAATTTGAAGAAATTATCTCATTGTCCATTACAAATGAATAATTCTAAGAAAAAGCTTTAGTGCCCCGAAGCATAGAACAGTATAATTCGAACTATTTGAACGATCCCCTCTTCACACCAGACGCCAGCTAAAGATACAGCGCACCCTTATTAAGTTCCATTAGACACCGTTTCCGAAAATGCGGTGCTAATGGAGGCTCAGCACATAATCAAACCTTACTATACCCCCTTCCCAACATGTCCCCCACACATTTCCTCCAACGACAGATACGATTTTTTTTTTAACATCTTAAGAATGCCTCCTTCTAAAAACAATTCGAAGCATTTCTTTGTTAAAGGATACGGGACGGGATTATTGTCCTTTCGTGGTGTGAGAGCAGCTTTGGCGAAAATAAACATTGAAGTAAAAAAAATTATTGAACTTATAATCATTATTCATTTCTGGAATCTGTCGTAGCGTATTGTTAGGGTCGGGTGGTTTCAGTTTCAGCTGTTTTTTGTTCCATTGTTTGAGTGTTAATTTGCTTTTTTTCATCGTGTGAAGTCAAAAGGGGTAGGGAATATTAAGAAAGAAATTGTCGATCGTGTTTTAAGAGTGGAAATCGCTTGTAATTATTTTTAAAAGAAAACAAGAAATGTGTTAGTGAATTTCAGTTTTTTGTCTTAGATCTTATAAGGAAATGAAGTGAAAGCGAATAACAGAAAAAAGATTTTTATTTTTATTATTATTCAGTTCTCCAAAAAGAAAACGTATTGTTAAAAAAAACTGCTCAAAATACCTCTACTTTACCAATGATATTATGTATATATATATATATATATATATATATATATATACAGTAGCATATATAAAAATATTGTATCTATAATTTTTGGAACTATGCATAATTTTATTTGTCAATATTTAAAGATATTTGTATATTATTGTTTTTAAATAATGCTGTCGAAAAGGCTTAGTATTAGTAATTGTTGTGAACTATGTATTCTCTCTCTCTCTCTCTCTTTATTTATATACTGTCGACTCTCGATAATTCGAAGTTGGAGGGACCAATGAAAAACTTTGAATTATCAAGAGTTCGAATTATCAAGAGGGTAGGAAAAACTCTCAAAATACACGAAGATAATTTTTTTTCTAACACATTTAAATTTAAAACTATGTAATAAAGCAACAATTGTACATAATCTTTTTTTAAGTACATTTTATGCAGTATAAAAAGAAATCAGAAGTTAAAAGTCCTATATTAAAAGAATACACTTATGTCTTGAAAACAACAATTAAAATAATATACATACTATATATAATTAATCCTTTTTGTCGAAAAAATCTGCTCTCTTTTCTTCTTTAAGGCATTCAATCTAACTTTGTCAATAGGTTTTTCTTGAACAAATGAAGCCTGTAAAATGTCTGCATCAACATGATTTTGAAGGAAAAAGTTGCGTAGTTTGTTTAGTTCCTCCGATTCGTCTTCATCACTTTCTGTATTGTTGTGGTCCAAAGCCACAATTTTAGCGTCAGATAGAGCTCATCATACTGCAATGTCCGTGTCAACGAACACGTAGTCGTCAAACGTCAAATCGTGTTCTGGAAGAGCTTCCCAAAGGGATGGTTCAGCATTAAATTCAGTAAGTGTATCGTCCACATCAACCAGATTCGGCGAGGTGAAGACTGACCTTTTAAAACAGCTGTGAATTGTCAGCTCTCCAAGCCTTGTCAATCATGATCAAAACTGTTAAAATAGAAATAGTAGTTACATTCTGCTGATTTTCGAGGTTATCCAAAACGATTTTAACGACTTCACGCCAATAAAAAGTTTTAAAATTATGTATGATGCCCTGATCGAGAGAGTGGCTGAAGTTTGGAGGTTGAGTTTGGAGAGAAAAATTGAAGTTTCACATTTGATAAAGGTGGTACGTTATTGTGTACAGTACAGTTGTCTAAAAATAAGAGAAAATGACGTTTCTCTCTTTTCATATCCGAGTTCAGTGAGACCAACCATTCATCAAAGAGTTCGGTGGTCATCTATGCCTTCTTGTTTGAGCGGTATTTGGTAGGGAACGAGTTTATGCCCTTGAAACACCGAGGTTTTGCAGATTTTCCTATGAAGAGGAGTAATCTTTTCTGAGCCGTCCATGTTTACAGCCAGTAAAATAGTTAGCCTCTCCTTGCTATGTTTTCCTCCATGGCATTTTTCTTTTTTTGAATGTAAATGTTTTTTCTGGCAAACACTTGAAAAAGAGTCCGGTTTTATCCGTCTTGAAAATGTTACGTGGTTCATACTCCTTTATTAGATCCGAAAGCGAGTTCTGCCACTTAGAACAAACGTTAATGTCGACACTTGAGCTTTCCCCGCACATTTTTTGAAGACATTCCTTTTCTTAAAATTTGTAAGCCATCCCTCGCTAGCCGAAAACTGGATTCCTAATTCTTTGGCGAATGCTTTAACCTTTTCCTTCAATAAAGAGGTACCCCGGAATGTGTTCTGTTCTCGACACTGTCTCATCCATGAAACTAAACACTGTTCAAGACGTGGAAAATTACCTTTACTAGGGCGTTTTCTCACTCTACTCGAAGATAAACTAAATATTTTCTCTTTATTCTTCAGAATAGTGGACAGCGAGCTCAGTGGGATTTCAAATGCTTTGGCTACATCGACCTTCCTCTCATCTTCTTCAACTGATTCTATCACCTTTTGCTTTTCAAAAATTGTTAAGCACTTGTACTTTTTAAAAGAAGACATGTCGTTCATTTTGCGTGATAAGTCGACACTGAGGTAAGGTGTAAAATAGTGGCCCAATGTTTATCGAAATTAACAGGTAGGAAACGTAAATCATCACAACTTTAGTACAATAATATTTTTAATTTAAAATTTGAAATTTAAAACGAACACAAGGCGTATTCACAGCTCACACCAAGCTACGGGGTATAATTAATAGTAGGGGTCGACAACTATGGCACGTGGAGCAATTCTTAGTGGCACATTACCGCTCTATTTTTTTTTAAAAAAATAATAGAATAAAGTTAAATCCTTGTCTCTCCTGTCTTTGCCTCGTACATTTTTATATAAAAGTTTTATTTCTCGCTTTCAATTCTCTGCCATAAAACGATTCTACTGAAATATTTTGAATGTAGTTTGAGTGCTTTATTTTTTTAAAAAAGCATCTGTTTAAATGTGACTCATTAATAGTAGAAATGCTCAAAGCAAATCAAAATTATTGTGCAATACTTGTAAAAGGAAGCATCACTCATTACTGCACAGTGAATAAAAAAGAAAGCAGTTTTTCCTTTATCCATCTAAAGCTTGGATATCAACGGAAAAAGGAAAAAAAAACAGATAGCTTAGGAATAAATCAAAATTCTGCTTAGCAAATACCATAAATATAATAAACAAAGTAGTTATTCTATCAACATGCACAATTTGGACTAAAAATAAGTTCAGTAAAAAAACCGCTCGTGGGATAATTAGGTACAGGAAGTGAATCTAACTTCATAATATTGAAGGTTCAAATTATCGAGAGTTTTATAGAATAACTTCGAATTATATCGCGTGTTGTAGTCTGGCCAACCACAAATTTTACTTCGAAATATTGAGAGTACCAAAACGTATGGTCTTAGTTCGAAATATCAAGAGTTTTTCTAAGGGCTAAGCATATACTTCGAATTAGCGAGATTTTCGTATTATCGAAAGTTCGAATTACCGAGAGTCGACTGTATATATATATATATATATATATATATATATATATATATATATATATATGAATACTGTGCGTGATTGCGTGCTCTAATTTAATTCTACAATTTAATGGGGACCACAAATCAGAAGGTGAAAAGCAACACAAACATATATATGTAACATGTTTTTGAAGTCAGAATCAGACTTAATTTTTAAAAGGAACTTTATGTATTCAATAATTTCTACATCTCTTCTGATGCTGAGAGCAGGGAGGAAAAAAGAACGCCACGAGGTGTTTTAAGTGGTTAACACTTAAAACACAGATGCGGTAAGTATCGAGGATTTTATGACTGTACTTGAAAGTTAATGCTGACATATGGGGGTTATTAAATCTGACGATATGTAATTAGACATGTTTATTGGCTAGGCCATATTTTCGGAAGAAATAAATGGTGATTAGTTTGATACTTAAAGATGTGAACTGAGAAAGATGAGTTAAGTGCTAGATGAGGAATTTAATTTTTAATCTAATTTAATTATCATTACATATATCTGAGAATGGAAAAAAGCGTCTTTTTCTACATTCCTGTGACCTCAGCTTTCATATCTTTTTCCGTAGGGAATGGCTAGAATGTTCTATAATCATATGATTTATAGCAGAGGTGGGCAGACTTTTCCCTGGTACGGGCCCCTTCTAATGTTTTTAAATTATTGTGATTCTCCCAGGTGCGTAGGTGCGGCTATTCTGTATAAAAATTGTATTTTTTTCTTTTCTTAACACCTGTTTTCGACATTGTATCGCTCTTTTAAAGTACGACAGATTACTATTTTTACTTCTAAAACACAAGTGACACAATATTATCAAGTTGAATGCTAGAACAACTATCAGTGACTGCTAGACCGTTGACCAGGGACATTTTCAATGCAGCGAGCAGACAACATATGTGAACCGATGAACCTAAAACCAAAGTATGTACTTACGTTTGGTCACTGCCGATTTCCGGACCATCGCGGGGCATGGCATCAACTCGAGAACCCAATCCCGGGGAAGCGTGGAATTTGGAATGATGACTTAATAGCCAATCCCGTGCTACCGCGAGGGAAAAAATCATTTCTACGGCTGACATCGCAGCGATCGCTTCTCCCTCCCCCCACCGAACAGCAGCAATGACCGTGTTAAGCGTCATCGTTCGCTTCCAATGATGGTACATGTGTTGTCTACACATTAATCAAATAATTTACTGAATTAAACACAGTCGTATCATTTGTGAAAAACCGATTCTCCAGTTTTGCTGGCGTCGGTGTTCATAAATATTTTTCTCTTTGTATGCGCATCTTTTGTCTTGATAAAGGCGCTCACCCCAAAATGTTTTGAAGGCCCAGCGATCGATCGTGATCGACTTACTGACCATCTCTGTTTACAGTATTTAATACTCTAATTAGTCATAATCGGAGACGGGTGCACAATGTTGCATCATCTTAATTTTAAATGTGCCAACGTGGCATTTTTTGAGGATACAGAGGGTTAGTTAAAAGGGAGAATTTCTTGTTAGGTGGGAAATTAAGAAATTTAAAAGAATAACTGAAAGAATAATTAATACACGACGTATTGTGCTTAAGGCTATCATATTGATGTAAGTAAAAATTGACTTAATTTTTTTTTAGTTACTTTTTATTAAATAGCTACAATTAATATAAAAATGTACATACATATGACAGAATCACAACATTAAGTGGTAATTCATTTTATTAATTATCATTTAAGTATTGTACTGCCATCTAAAACAACCGGATGTATAAAATTTCAGTTCAACTGAATGCTTTAAAACGTGAGAAAAAAAACTTTTTCAAATTTTGACACAAGTCGCCAAATTGTCGCTAAGTAGCCAACGTGGCTGTATTTGTATGTCTTTGAATAATTAGTTTTAATCAATTAATGTTTGTTAATTATAATTAAATTATTGTATTGTCATCCAAAATAATCCTGTATATTAAATTTCAGCTCAATTGAGCGCTTAAAAATGTATTTTATTTACGATTGAAAATTCCACCAAGATAAATAAATAAACAAATATATAGACAGAGTGAGTTAATAGTAGGAATTGGAAAAAAGTCTCGTAAAAGCCAATTTAAACGTAGAATTAATATACGAGCAAAGTTTCACAGCTGCAAAGAAGAAATTTTGGGCCGTTTCATAACCATGGAGGAAACATGGGCTCATCACTTCATACCCGAGATAAAAAAAAAACAATCAAAACAAGGGACTAAAAAGGGAGAACTGGCTTTAAAGACGTAGACCGTTCCATCTGCAGGCGAAATCATGGCGTCAGTTTTTTGTGGTATAATTTTCATTGACTATCTTGAAAAAGGAATAACCGTCAGCGGCGAATATTACGGGAACTTAGTGCAAAGGTTGAGCGAAGAAATCAAGCAAAAATGGCGGCATTTGGCTAAGAAAGTGTTGTTTCAACAAGACATTGTACCTGCTCACAAATCCGTTATTGCAATGGCCAGAAATAAGGTATCCGACTACGTTCGGAACAGTGATTTTAAAAAAGCGAATAAATGGATAATTTTCATGGTATTTAGTGTCACTTTGATTGGAATACATGTATAAAATTGTTTTAAGGATAGATTGACCAGAGAAATTATTTAAATACAATATTTTGGCAAAAAATTAACTTAGAATAATCTTTTTTCAAAATGTTCTCCTTTCATAAAAAATGCTTTTAAAATAATAATATTTCGCTTATATAAAGTAAGAAATTTTCTAAAGAGTCTGAACTAGGATTTTTGAAAAATTCACATTAATTTCAGAGTCACCACCAAATGAAATAAAGGCGTTTTTTTTTCTTAAAATTGCTGCCCTCTGTTGTCGTAAAATGTAGATATACCCGCTTCTAAGTTATATATTTCAAAAATTCTAGTTCAGTCTCTACGCAAAAGTCTGAGCTATATGCAGGCAAAATATTATTATAATAGAAGCATTTTTTCGCAAAAGAAGAATATTTTGAAAATGGGTCATTCTATGTTCATTTTTTGTCAAAATGTTGTACTTAAATAATTTTTTATTGTAATACACTATTCTGAAAACAATTTTATATACATTTTCTAATCGAAGTGACACTAAATATCATAAATATAATCTATTTATACGCTTTTCAGAATCACGGTTCTGAACGTAGTCGGATACCTTAAGTTATTAAAGTTTGAATTGCTACCTCATGCACCCTATTCGCCAGATTTAGCCCCCGTCAGATTATTTTCTATTCCCAAACTTAAAAAAATGGCTCAGTGGTCAAAGATTTTCCAACGATGAAGAAGTGATGTAGGCAGTTAGTGACTATTTTGAGGGGCAAGACAGTTCTTGTTATAAAAAAAAGGGTATGGCCCTCATTCAACATTGCTGGTAAGAGTGTTTAGAGCTGGAAGAAGATAACGCTGAAAAATAAATACATTTTTTTTCCCAAAATTTTGTGTTTTTCTTGTCGGGTTGGGTACTTCTGGGACGACCTTCGTACATATGTATTAGCTGTCATACATGCACTTCGCTCGGTATTTCATGATGTTGTATGAATGATTCCTGTTTATTTTTTAGTTGGTGATGATATCCAAGTCATAGTCTTGATATCCGACTACCCTAAAATCATGATTTTTCTCAAAAATTGATAAACTGTTCTTAAGATTTTATTTTATAGGCCATCTTATTACCTTTTTTTTTTATTTTCCATTCACTAGAAGAAAAACTTCAGGTGTTTTAGTAAAAGCAGATGCCATAACTTTATACAAGATGTCAAACTTTAAAATACATTTTACTCGAAATGTGTTTTTTCTCGAAAAGCTCAAACGGGAATGGCGATTGCTCAAAGGGTTTTTAAAATAATTTGCTGAAATTTTTTTTGTGTATGTTCTGCATAGCAGTGGTAGTGTTTTGATCTTCACATTTATCAGTCCATTTTTTATTTCAAAATTTACAGTCCTTTATGTGAATATAATCACTGTTTTCTTAAGCAATTTCATATGATTACTAAGATAAAGTGTTCTAGTCAGTAGCGCATACAAAAGTTTTCCAAGGGCTGAAGAGTTGAAAGTCCACCATTCTTGTATCATGCTAATTTTGATATTGTCGATTTGGGGGGGAGCAAAAAACTAGTTATTGAATAAATAATTGCAATTTGTGATCGGTTAACGAATATAATCCGTTCCAAGACTATGTTCGCTAGCCGAATTGTTCGTTAACCGATCATAGATTCACCATAGACTTCTACATGAAATCGATTAATTCGTTCTTCAGACGACTAATTCGTTCACTCAAAATGAAATAATTATCTGTTTTGAATGAAATCAAAACCGAAACTGATAGTTTAATTTGTATGAATATTCTATTGGATTTTTTTTCAATAGAACTTTGAAATTTAATAGGTAAGCAATATAATTCAGGAGAGATGAAAAACGATTTTTAGTTCGTTTCCCATATTTCACTTATTTTTACGGCGGTACCGCGTCATCGGCACCTATATATTTTATAGTCTGCACTGTTAGTAAAAATTAAGAATTCGCTTAATTTATTCGCCTTGTCAACAAATCTACTCGCCCATAACTTATCAGCTGTCAGAAAATATTGTTATTCGTATTGAAATTCAAGTATTCAAGTGTGTATTGATTTCAGTCATAATAATAATTATTAAATGACTTAAGTTTCATTTAGTAATTATCAGTACTAAGTATGCTTTAAACATTTCTCCTTTCAGTGATCTTATTTTGTATGCAAAATGATAACAAATGTTTAATATTAATTTTTTTCAGAGCCGAGAAGTGTTCGTTAGAATTCGTTTTGTTCATTAACCGAATATGTGTTCATTGTCCAAACACAAAAAATCTTTCTTTGAAAGTGTTTGTTATCCGAATATGTGTTCGTTATCCGAACAAAAAAATATTTCGTGAAAGTGTTCGTTAACCAATCTGTTCTTTAACCGATCACCCACTGTAGTATTAATTAATAAAATTAATCATTAAAAACAAATAATTAATTACATTTTACGTATGATATACTTAAAATTATAATCAATCGGAAAAAAAATCATGGGCTTTGGGGGGGCGGACCCCTAGGTCACCCCCCTTGTGTGCGCCACTGGTTCTAGTTTATGTAAAATTTAAAATATTTCTTATACTGAAGATCATTTCAAACATGAATAACAAAGTAACACATTAAAATTGAAAAATTGAGAATTTGTTCATAAAATTTTTGTACAGAACGGGCCCCGTTTATGTAATTTTTTATACTCTTTCACCAGCCTTTTCCCATTTAAGGGGAGTTGGAAACCTCTCTCTCTCTCTCTATACTGACAATGTTAAATTGGCTGTTTTCGATGTACCTTTTCTCAAAATCTTTTTTATGTACATGCTTGAAATTTTTCATACTATTAAAGTACACCTCTATTATTATACTAAAATGAGCTTTTAGCTAATTTTGAATTTTTAAGAAATTATGAAATATTTTATCAAACTTTGGGAAATTTGACCCATATTTTACTTAAAAAATTTGTAAAAACTAAATTTTTCAGTGTTTTAAAAAAGCTTATTTTAGTATATATTAGACATCATTATAAATAATTCATAAAAAATTTACATACCTGTGAACTGTAGTTCCTCAGAAAAGGTACATCGCACATTAAAATTTACATTTTGAGATAAATTGATTTTAATGTATACAGTGAGATTTCTAATTGGCTGGGAAATAAAAAAATAAAAGGCTCAATTTAAAATAAAAGATACATGTTTTGGCTTATATCAATCGTTACACTTTTAAGCAAAAGCAAAGTAATTTGTTTACAATTGTCTCGCCATTAAAATGGGCGTGGCCCAAATTCAACGAATATTTAAAAATACATTTTAAAGGCTTCTAAATACCCCAGAGGTTCAAGTAAGGTATTTTTAGAAAGGTTAAAATCTATACAATTTGAAAATGTAAAAATCTCAAATTGTAAAAAAATAAGATTTTAGCTTTCCAACACCCCTTACATAATACTAATTTTTCCGTTTTCAATTTTAGGATTTTTTCCTTTGAAATATACAGAATAAATACAAATCACAAAAAAATCCCCATATCTCTATTTTTTCAACAAAAAAAAGTGTTCGCAAGTAGTCGGATACATTAAGCGTTCGATTGCATTGAAAAAAAACATTATTATGTCAATCCCCTATTGATTTCAAAAGGACAGGACTTGATTTTCTAAAATTGAAGTAACATCTTTTTCGATCCCGTTACTCTCTCACCCAACCCATTTTTAGGGGAGTTTTACTTCTCTCGCCAGTGTAAGGAGTTTAACTTTCGGCAGTTTTAAAAGGTCTCAGTTCCTCTACATCATGGGTGGGTGGACTTTTTCAGGGTTCGGACTACTGCAAATGTTCTTAAGGTGTTGCTATCCACCCAGTAGCGTAGGTGGGGGATTCTGTAATACACACTCATGTCCATAAATTAAGGATAATGACAAACAAAACAGGATAATGAAGTTCAGGCAAAGAAAGAGACAGAAGCAAAACAAATTTGACTTATTTTTAAAGTCTATTTATTAAACAAAAGTTAAAGAGCAAAAAATATGCTATATGTTTGACATAGATAATAAAAATTGCGATTTTTACTCCCTGGGGCAAATTTCAAAAAAGAACCTATTTACAAAAAACAGTATAACATGGTTAGTATGATGATTAATACGGTGTATGTCTCCCGGACGATGCAATACAGGCCTTACAACGCCTAGGCATGCTGAGTATCAAATTATCAATCTGATCTTGGGGAATATTACACCACTCATTAAGCAATGAACCTCCGAAGTTCCGGTAGACAGGTGGGAGGGGATTGACGGGCTGCAATTCGTCAGCCAAGCATATCCGACACATGCTCTATTGGATCCAAGTCCGGTGAGTATGCTGGCCAATCCATACATTCCACTGAAAGTTGCTTTGGTGAAAATCCACTTGATTATTAGGTTAAGCGTGCGAAAAAAATCTTTCTAATTCTATTTTAGATATAAATAGAAATTAGATATTATAATTCATGTTCTTTTTATATCAAGGGGCGAGAGTGTAACAGCTATAAATATATTTTTCAATACAATCGAATTCTTAATGCTAGATATCAATAATTAATATATATGTAAACAGTATACATATATACAACATCGTGAAATACCCAGTGAAGCGGGTGTGTAACGGCTAGTAATTTTATATATGACAATCCTATGGGGGGGACTGGAAATTATTAAACTTTTTCTTAACTTTGTATTGCTAAATTACTTATAAAATACATTGTGTAGCACTGATCCATTTATAAATTTATATATCTCAATGTAAACGTGTATTTAATTTTTTTTATATCAAAATATATGTTGTTTGTTTACTTTCTCAGTAAATTAATAATTCTGAATTAATTTTTGTTTTCGACTTTTCAATATGCTCGCGTCCCCCTCGTAGAGTTGTCAAGCTCCCCACAGTTTGAGAAACACTGCTCTACTGCAACAGTGAACTTATTAAGCGCCATCGTTCATTTCCAATGAAGGTACATGTGTCGTCCACACATTTATCAAATCATTTGCTTAAGGTATCCGAACACGGTGAAAATGACAAAATTCGGTCAGGAGCGATATTTTTGTTTAATATTTTATTGAAGAGAGCTAACTCTTGGCTTTACAAAACATAATTTTTTTTCTACGCTACCAAGAGGCCAAGCTACAATCAATTTTATTTAGTTAGAAGAACTAGAAGTGGGTCTTTGATATACTAGTAGAGGGCTTTTAAATTGCTCGTCTGATTGCTCAAAATATTACAAATGTATTTCTATAACACTTTTTGAACCTGATATTTATGCTATTTACTAGAGAATGTACTAAAATATTTCTCATTGTATGAATAGTTTTTGAGTTAAGGCAACACAGTATCCTAAAAATTTCATATTTACCGATTTTTTTTTTGCATATTTTGGTGGCTCATATCATTGAGATGCTTGCCACGAAATTTTAGATCTGTTAGCAAATTAGTTTTTAAGATATTTGAAGTTTTGTGAGCTATGGTTTTGGTTTCGGTTTCCTTTTAAAGCATTTTTTCACACTTAAGTTGAATTAATTAAAAATATTTTTGAGCTTTTAGCTTGAAATGGTTATTAATTCCAATTTTTCATTACTAAAATCATCTCTGCTTGATTATGTTTTGAATTTTTTGAGTTCTCATAATTAATTAATAAAGATTAATTTCATGGCCAATTTTTGCTTTAAAATTAGTTTATATAACTTAAAAGCTTTATCATTAATTTTTTCCTGTAGAGAAAGTGCCATGGCAAATGCGTTCTGGGTTTCTGTGAGAAACAATATTTCGAAGACATAGAATACTACTGAAAATGATGCATCTAAAAATCAGTCCTCAGCTGATTCTGCAGTTAGACTTCCGAATGCAAGCATTCTGAATTCAAATGCTGCAGATATAACTCAATATTTCCTTGATGTACCAAACTACATTTTACTAATCATATTATAGTACTATATTTTAGTATTTTAAAGTCGTACGACAAGAGCTAAAACTTCCTAAACTGCCCTAATTTAAAACTGAAAAAAATTAAATTTTATGAGAAAACCTGACTATTTTTAGCTTAAGTTAGTATCATTATTATTTTGTACATAAATGCTTCGTGTTTCAAACCTTTTGTGAAATATTAGGTTAAGATAAAGCTGAATAAACTGACGTCTTAACAAATGCTATCAATATTATGCAAAAATATATTTTGAATTAAAAATATAATTTTCAGTCAGAGTTACTAAAAATAGTGTTTCGATGTAGAACATACATTGGAAAATAACATATTAGAAAATTAGAGTTTTATGGGCATTATAAGGTTTTGTTTTATGACTTATATATATATGTGTGTCATGATTTTAAAGACATAATCAGATTAAGGTTTAAAAAAAAGAGATCTTTATTCCATCGTGTCTACATCAGTTCTAACGCTAAGAGCAGAGAGTAAAAAAGCACGCCATGGTGGGGGTTCCACGTGAATAACACGTGAAAAACATCTGGTGAGTATCGCTGCTTTGAAGATGGTGTTTGCAAGTTAATGCTGACATATGTTGACTATTAAATCTAACGACCTAGAATTAGACATGTTTATTGGCTAGGCCATATGTTCGGAAAACATAAATGGGCGATTAGTTTGATACTTGAACATGAGAACGGAGAAAGATATAGTCAAGTGCTAGATAGGGAATTTAATTTTTAATCTAATTTAATTATCCTTACATTTGCCCCCCAATTTTAAAAGGGAGTCATGGCGTGGTTTTTTCTCTCTTTACAAACTTAATTAATTTTCAACAAACACAAAACAATACATAGTTATTTAGAAAGACATATTAAACACAGTAGAAATTTTTAAGCAAAATTAATACTAAAATCAAAAAGCAATACAATAAACGAGAGAAACTGTAACAACAAACACAGTGGACACTTCCAACATATTAATTGATAAACATGACTTTCCATAGATATAAATGAAGATTAGCTTGTTCAAATCTATTCGACATCTAGAATAAGAGCTCACGTTTCCTCCTATTCCTTCATAATAATAGATTCGTATTATAGCTGGTAGATATTTTACAAAAAATTATGTTGGAAAATAATATATCAAACAATAAGATAGTAAATATAAAAATACATGAAATCATACAAATGTTAAAATAATAATTTTGTATAAAAATCTACTCTGGCGCCATCGTAGTAATACCTTATATTGTTACACACATTTTGCATATATGAAATACATTTTTAAAAAGATAAAATAAAATAAATATAGACACTAATAAAATGAAATTATTAATAATATGAAAACGGTGTATAACACACAACTTATATGCACTATTCAACACAATAAACAATGTTTTATTTCATATGCGTTATAAAATATAAAAATTATAAGAATCTAGGTATAAAAGAATACAAGAATATAAGAGCACTTTTTTTTTTATTATTTTTGAGTCGGAAAAGTGGACTCACTTCAATGCTAACTTTTAGTATGTATGAAAATTTTCTCAATATTCACTGTAACTTAACAATATCGCATACAATATTTTGAATCTTTTCGTAACCTTCTAAAAATTCGTTTTATAGACAAAAATTCTTGATTTTCTCTTACATCACACATTCACTAATATAAACTGTATCACCTTACTTAATTTTGAACACATCTCTCTGAGAAATCTGCGTCATCAACTCACAGATGTTCAGGGATGCTGATAAGAAACAATGAGAGGTGTACATATCAAACTAAACAAGTTTGTCCTCTTAATGTTTCGAGACATATACAAAATTATAATGATTGTATTCTCCCCTTATCCACTGTATAATATCCAAAAAATAAGCTACAAGTTATTAAATTAATTTCAATTTTAGATAAGGAAAATTTTGAGAAATAGTGAATCCTGATATATGGCCAGTATATCAAAAACACACAATTTCAAAATAAAAAAAAAAATTAAATGACATGCAATAAGATTACTGCTGAATAAAATAATTAACAAAACAATTGAATTCAATGGAGAAAAAAGAATACAACTTGACTTTACTTTTGTTTCTTATAACAATCAATATCTCTAGTATTATTCTCTCATTAGTCATTTTTCTAAAAACTTAATTTATATCTTTCACTTTAAAACACCAATTTCTATCATAACTCTTAACTCATTCGACATCTTAAGATAAAATTATGAGAAGTATATTAAAATTTCTCAAAATTTTGTATGACTAAACCTATATACTTTGTTTTCTCAATCAAAATATAAAGAAAATATCTCATTTATAACACAACTATATTATAAAAATTAAATACCATATTATATCATATATTATTCTTTTTCGTCAAGTTCTGTTCAGCAAAACTCAGTTCTTCAATGTTACTAAAATTGGAAATATACAATTTAAATGACCTCCACTTTGTAGCGTCAGAAACCCTTCGTGAACGGTAATCCAGATGCTGTTGTCACTTTCTTTCACTAGTAAAATTTTATTTATTTATTTACTTATTTTTCCATGTTGATACCTCACTATTTCACAGTATTACCGTGCAGACTTTCCGGCGAAGAAGATTTTTTTTTTTTTTGGTAGTGTTGGTCCTTCCATCATTGTATCACTGGAACTAAATCGCAATGCCATTCGAAGAAGAACATATTTTATTATTATTATTATTCTGGAGGAAGGGATTGGACGCCTTTCATCACTGAGTTGGGGAATTCACGCTTCTCTTTTTTGTTTTGTTTCTTTTTTTCGTCATTCGAAAGTTCGCTCTTTCATGGCAAACTTGCTGGTCTCTTCAGCAACGGTAGAAATAACGTTCGGCGGTAAACACTGCATTCTTCTCGGGGGTTAAGAGCGATGTTCTTCCAGGGAATAATAGTGCGTTTTTTTTCCGTATCATTTTTTATTCCGGCAATCCGACGTCTTCAGCATATTGGCATATGGTACATTCGGTGTTCCGTCAAATTCTCCATATGAGTTATTATGGTCGCTGGCTTTAGTTTTTATATTAAAATTATTTTATAAAAAGATTCGTTTTTTACGTTAAGATTTGAAATCCATTCGCAGATAAAAATCCTGCCGGCTTTAATTCTGTCATGATTTTAAAGACAGAATCAGATTAAGGTTTAAAAAAAAAAGAGATTTTTATTACATCGTGTCTACATCAGTTCTGACGCTAAGAGCAGAGAGTAAAAAAGCACACCATGGTGGGGTTCCACGTGAATAACACGTGAAAAACATCTGGTGAGTATCGCTGCTTTGAAGATGGTGTTTGCAAGTTAATGCTGACATATGTTGACTATTAAATCTAACGACCTAGAATTAGACATGTTTATTGGCTAGGCCATATGTTCGGAAAACATAAATGGGCGATTAGTTTGATACTTGAACATGAGAACGGAGAAAGATATAGTCAAGTGCTAGATAGGGAATTTAATTTTTAATCTAATTTATTTATCCTTACATTTATATATATATATATATATATATATATATATATATATATATAAAACTTTAAATGCGTTTTTCTCAGACTTTTAATTTTGAAGGTATAAGTGTTTTATAATCCCTAAGGCTTTTTTTCTGTTCAAGATAGAGCCTTGAATTTTTTTGTATATACTCCGAAATGTATGTTCTAAAACAATTGGTATGGATTTAGGGCTGAGATCTCTAGTTATTTTTCTAAAAAATGCCAAAGTTGATATTTTAAAAATTTTCGTGTTTTTTCCAGGTTTTTCTAGAAAAATAACTATTAAAAATCAACAAGGAAAAAGATTTTCAAATACATACTAAATATTGTTTGCAATAATCTAAGAATCATAAATAACTTGAAATTACCTAAAAATTTTAAAAATTGAGTATTTTATAACAGTTTGAAAAAACTTCAAAAATTCCTAATTTTTTAAAATTTTAAAGTAATGGCTGGTCAAACTGACTTTTTGCTTACAGAATCAGCTTAATAATATAATCTAAATATAAAACATCAATTATTTTTACTGTAACTGTCTCCAAAATTTTTTTTTGAAAAAGGGTACCGTGTAGCCTTAAGGCTTGTTATTTAAATAATGATCTCACAAAGAATATGATTTTTCTGATAATGTTTACTCAATTTGCTCTAAAATTTTCAAATTTTAATAAAACAAAAAAATTTTTACTTTCTCTAGATAAGTGCATCGATATTGTTTTGGTAATACTTTTACTAATATAAGTTTATTACTTTTTCTCTAATTGCTTTGAAGTTTTACAAAGTATTGCTAAAATTTCACTTATAATTGTGATTTTTTTGTGAAATTTAGGCAATTTATTTTAAATATTGTTGGTTAAATACTAGTACTTATTAGTATTGAGTTCTAAAAAAGCCTTTATATAATGTTTAAATATTTTATTTTGTAAAAAAGTACTCCGAACGTGTTCGGATACCTTAAGTAAACGCAGTGACATCGATTGTGAACAGCTGATTCTCCAGTCTTGCTGGTGTCGGTGTACAATAAATATGTTCTTTTAGTTTGACTGTCTTAGGCGGTCACTTTAAAATGTCTTAATGGTTCTTTGGTCGATCGCGATCGACTTAATGTTCATTCCTACTCTACAAAATGGGGCCGTATTGGCATCATGACTAACTTCCGACTCTTCAAAAATAATATTGATCAAGAGCACTAATTTACTATGAACTTTAATAAGCTATTGAAATATTCCTAATATTTAACTCTTCGAAATCAGCTAGAATATTTTCGAAAAGTTTACATGCCTAATTCTTAAAATTCCCATAAGTGTCCGTATGCATAGGTCACATATAGATATTCATAATACAGATCGAAAAATATCCACAGCGTACTCAAAAACCTCTTCGATATCTTATGGATCTTTTGAAAGTTTAACGGATACCTGTGAGAAGAATGTATTGTATGATTAACCCCACCTATTTAAAAAATGTCGTATGATTTTTTTTTTCAGAAATATACTCAAATCCTGTGATATATGCTTTATTTTTTATTACAACTGAATAGTTGAATAGTCAAGGAAGATATTTTTTCTTTTCGAGAATAAAATATTCCATTTCAAGTTTAAGGGTTTCCACCGATGCGTGAAAAGTATAGGAATCTTCTAAATTATTGGCACTCAATTTTAAAAGGTTATTGATTTCTTCTAAAATCTGTATAAGGTATAAAAAAATGTAAATGTAAGCATTTTTAATACGTTTCAATCAAGTACTTGATTAGGGTTGTGAAACAAAATCAAAAACTTGACCTGGGTATAAATATTTATTACGCTCAAACTATTATAATATTAGACATAGGTTGTTGTTGTTGTGGTTGTTTTTCCAAAATATTGTTTTATAAGTCTCTTTTCCATAGTAAATCTAAAAGTGCGGTCCCTTGGTAGATCGGGTAATGTTTAAGCGGTATTCCAGTTCCCGCCAAGTGTTCAGTTCAACAGTTGCTTCACTCACACTTGGACCGCCCCTTCTAAGAGGATCTTTAACGTTTCCTTATTGATTTTGTGCCAGGGAGTATTCTTCCCTAACAATGTCGAATTTTACACTGAGCATTAAAGAGCGACTTCATTTCGTGAAACCAAAGCACACATTGGGCTTTCTCTTAAATCGATGCCATTTCGGTGAAAATTTATGCCTTTCTTGCAAATGTACCCCCTCCTCGAGTCACTCTTGAAGCAGCATTCTTGCCGTATACTGCTGAATAAAACTATTAAACCTGAACAATCTAATTTGTATTCAGAGCTTGGCAACAGTAAAAATCAAAGCTTGTCTCGTTGAAAGCTGTGCTAGTAGAGATAAACAACAAGAACTAAATTTAAATCAAAACTATATTAATAAACCTACTACGACAGTGTGTTTTCACGACATCCTTCTTTATTTTCATTTATTTATTTGTGGATTTTTTAACTTCCTATTAATTTAATTAATTTAATTTGTTTACTAAGTGCAAAAAACAAAAAACAACTAAACTCTTAACTAAATTGTTATTTCTCTCAAGAGTAAGGTCAATTAACTGTGTTATTTTTGGTAAATGTATATTTGTTGCTGCGTTGCTTTTTTTTTCTAGAATCGGTTTCATATTGAATGAAATCTTAAATTGTTACATTTACTCGCATGTTTTAATACTTCTCAAACTTTCACTACCTGCGACCCAATATTAAATCATAATTTTCATCGCGCCCTTTCATATAATACCAATGCATTAAATTCGATAACATGATACTCTGACGCTAAAGCTTCAATACGACTTTTACTTCTTAAGGGCCGCCGGCGTATATAAACGTCTCACTCAGCCAGTGCGTAAATTGCTCCGGACATATATATTCGTCTTTCCGATATACAATCTTCTCTGTCACTGCTATCCATAAAACTATTCCGAAGGCAATACAATAAAATGACCTTGGCAGTGTTTGCGAAGGATTTACTTATTTCAGAGAATTTGTTTATTTATTCCCTTTATCCCTCCCCGCCTATACATCGCATACACTTGCATACGTGCAAAACGGTGGCATGGGGAGCGAATCGGGTAACTTTTAATCGGCAGTTAAGGGATTAATTATAAACCATACAAATTATCCATATAAGTGTTAATTGTTGCATATAATTTGTGACAAACCTTTACGGAACTTTCTCACTAACCTTCTGAGACGTCTCTTTTAGAGAAATTTAATTCCCCTACCTATTTCCAATCAGCTCCAAAGAGACGACGGGATTCCTTGTTATATATGCAGATTAGATAAAGTATTTAAGTCAAACGGAATAGTAAAGTAAAAAGCAGTAGGAGAGAGAGATTGAAGCAGAAAGGTAGAATACCGAAGTTAGAGATTTATTATTGAAGATTTCTAGGTGGATAAAATAATCTCAGGAAGAGTTGAGATTCAGTGTGGTAAATATTGATTTATATTTAAAGTCTCATTATAAAGCTTTATTATAGGAGTGAGATTAAAGTTAAATGTTCAATAGGAACATTATTGAATATAATTTTGGGATCTCTTATCGCGGTAATCTCTGCGTGATCGATATTCTAATTGTTAATTAATTGGATCATTAAATATTTAAGTTAATTTAAAGGAAAGTCCCTTTTAAACCTCATATAACTATTTGGATTTATTTGTTATTAAAAGTCTTTGATTCTATTTGGGAAAGATAACCAAATAAAGAAAGTTATTTATAAAAATGGCTACTGGCTCTTATCTGACTCCAAATTATTCTCGTTCTCAAAGTGAGATCCAAGGGGATCTTCACAAATTTTACGTATATATATGAAAAACCAGTGGGTCACTGGTAATTATTAAACTTGTTCTTAATTTGTATTGTTAAATTAATTATAAAATACATTGTGTAGTACTGAATCATTAAAAGTGTATTTTATCAGCGTAAATGTTTTTTTTTTAATTTTTTATTGTTTCAGAATGTATCTTGTTTTACTTTCAATAAGTTAATAATTTTTTGAATAATCTTTTGTTTTTTATTTTTCAATATGCTCGCGCCCTCTCCTAGGGTTATCACACCCCCTAGGGGGCGCACCCCACAGTTTTAGAAGCGCTGTTTTATTATTAAAACTATATATCTTACTATTTATATATGTCGTTTTTCTTTTATGAAATAATTATCTTTATTTGACTGTGAAAAAAAGTCCTTCCAAACATTGACGCGTACAGTTAATTGGTGTGAAACCGAAATCAATATAGTTTTACTATCAAAAACATTTTGAGCTCTTTATAATTACCACAATTATTTTATTTATTCATTTTTCAAAAAAATACTGAAACTTCTTCAATACTAGACTAAAAAAAGTACATTCGCCATTTTATATTTTAATTTTAATAGCTGCATATTTTCAGAAGACAGAAAATATTGTGGGGCACAATAGAGAGCATAAAGTCCTGGGATCGAATTATCACTCTCTACAAAATCAGCACTGACGATAGTAATGAAATAGAGAGAGAAAAACCGTTAATTTTTATCACTAGAGTTAACCCTATAAACAAAAGTAATATATCAAAAAAATTTAAGTCAATTCCTACTTAGATCAACAAAGAAAAATTTCATTTTAGCTACTTTTTATTAAATAGTTACTATTAATATAAATATGTATATACATATGACAGAATCACAATATTAAGTGGTAATTCATTTTTATTAATTATCATTAAAGTATTGTATTCTCATCCAAAACAATCGTATCTAGAAAAATTCAGTTCAACTGAATGTCTTAAAACGTGAGAAAAACATTTTCAAGTTTTGACACAAGTAGCCCAAGTGGTCGCTGAGTCACCAACGTGGCTTTATTTGTAATTCCTTAAATAATTAGTATTAACCAATTAATTTTTATTAATTATAATTATATTATTGTATTTTGTCATCCAAAATAATCCTGCATATAAAATTTCAGCTCAATTGAGTACTTTAAAATGTATTTTATTAATGATTGATAAATTTCACCAAGGTGAATAAATGAATAAATAGAGAGTGTGAGCTAATAGTAGGAACTGAAGAAGGCCACGGTAGCCTAGTGGTCATGGTCACTGAAGATCTACCTTGTAGAGAAGCTGAACTGAACTGTGTAGCGCAACAGCCCATGAAAACATAGGACTAATATGCCTATCTCAGTTTACTTAACCTTTGGCGCTAGGATATATGTGCAGATGTTTAGTTCAAGGGGTCAGTCTGACTCGAAAACTCCATTGTTCAGTTCCCAAGCAAGCTGAACACTCATTTATCCAACCACTGAAGGGATGAAAGGCTAAGTCGACCTTGCTCAGCCCGGAATTTGAACTTCGGTCCTGTATCGTGGGAGTGTGATGCCAATTAAATCTGTCATGCCCTCTCTTTGATGTGGTATTGAAGTTTGAAAGTGGGCTGCCCGTTCAAGTGCCGTCTCGTCCCTTGACTGTGGCTCAAATTAACGTGGCACTAGAGTATCTCTCGTGTTGCTTTATAGTGCAAATTTCATCAAATCATTCCCCTAAAAATATTAAATGTTTTATTTCAGTTTCGGAACACAACTCAGTTTTTCAATATTTCTAAAATTTTACTTGTAACTTTAAATCCGTGCTACTCAAATTTTGAATATTCGCGACCCAATATTCAAGTATAGTTTTCATATTGCGTTCCCTTCATACAATAACGATGGATTTAATTCAATAATACTGTACTTTGACGCTAAAAAACTACGATACAACTTTAACCTCTTAATAGCTACCGGCGTATATAAACGTCTCGCTCAGCCAAGACGTTAATTTCCTTGAATGTATATATACGTCTTTCCGAAGTACACGATCTTTTCTGTACACTGCTTTCCACAAAACTATTCCGAAGGCTTTGGAATACAGTAAAAGGACCTTGACAATGTTTGCGAAGGGTTTACTAATTTCAGTTATTTGCTTCACTATTCCTTTCCCTCCCCCTCCAATGCATCACATATGCACGCTTATGTAGAAAATAGTTGGTATGGGGAAGTGAATCGCTTAACATTTAATTGGAAGTTCAGGAATTAATTATAAACCGTAAGAATTATCCAAACAAGTGTTGATTTTTGTTTATTATTTTATATATGACAATCCCATGGGATCACAAGTAATTATTAAACCTGTTCTTAACTTAGTATTGTTAAATTAATTGTAAAATACATTGTGTAGCACTGATATATTTATAATTATAATACATCAGTGTAAATGTGTATTTTATTTATATCAAAATGTATATTTTGTTTGTTTACTTTCAATAAATTAATATTTTTTTTAAATAATCTTTTGTTTTCGACTTGTCAGTATGCTCGTGCCCCTTTCGTAGAGTTGTCACGCTCCCCCAAAGGGAGCACACCTCACAGTTTGAAAAAGGCTGCTTTAAATTCAAAAATATATTTTTAACGTTAAAAGAGATACGATTCCTATTTCAAAAAAATTAATAGTCTCTCCTGACTTTTATTCTTTACATATTTATTCTCTACATCTTACATTTTATGGGCAATTGAATTTCAAATTAACCATCAAGAACCGTATTGTTCTTATTGCACAAAACAGAAAAAAATTCTACTACTCTAGTACATTTTCAATTGCATTTGAAACTTGAGACTCTTCGTGTAAAATCTCGGCCGCGTATTGCGTTTTTTTTTTCCTCTAGTGACATTCCGACAACAACCACTAATTGGGTCCTAGGAGAGCCTAGTGTCCCTAGAGTCCTCTCCAACCCTCATGATGAGAGGAATTAGTCAAGGACGAAATACTTCCTTTGATATAAGAAAAGAAAAGGACTTCTTAGGGAAAAAACTAAGCTAATAGGGGAAGACGGAACACTTTTTCTATAAGCAGAAAAGCATGGAAAAGAACAGTAATGCATTTTGGGTGGGTCAGAAACGGAACATTTGTATGAGAATAAATGACAATTGTTGGTGATTATTATGATGATAGATTTGCTTTTTTCGGATGTCGCTGTTTTGTTTGGGGGGGGGAGTTATAACAAAATAATTTGCCACATTTACATATATTTAGATGGGGTTTATAGCCATAAATCTGGTCGCTGAACTTTTATAATTATTTTTTGAGTCAACTAAGTTTCAAAATATTTCGTATTTTAAAAAAAAATCTACACAAATTACCTGATAAACATTTTTTTAATATGGTAATGCTCTAACCAAATCGACGCTGGTGAAATGTGTATATCAATATAACTACGAAGTATGGGTAATTAGTGCTTAATTTCCTCTTAAACTGGTATAAATTATTTAAATCTGCATGCTTAATAAGTTAATATTACTTTGTGTTGCATTTTTTTTTATGATAAAAACTGCAATATTCGCAAGCAACCCTGTCCTTAGATTATAATGGCGTTTTAACGGGGACTTGGTGAAATATCAGAGATACAGCAAAGCTGGCATTTTTGACGACCTTATGGGTGCTTCTCGAAGTTACTGAAGAAGTATATGACCTCAAGACTTATGACGTAAGCGAATAAATCAAAACAGTAGTTAAAAGAAGCCGCACAATTTATTAAACATGCAGTGCGCTTTCTGAAGCTGAATTAGTTTTATTCCGTTTCAACTGACTTGACCTGGCTGCTCTCGAGGCTTGCCCACTCTGTGGTCATGACATAATGGATGGTGACCTACTGCTCCAATGCACTGGACTCGAGGAAGAAGTCATCAGTCGGTACTGAGAGGATCGACATCAAATGGTTAAGAATCCAAGAACGGGCTTTGGATAAAAAAATATATATGTATTTTAAACTTCAGTTATTGAAGTGTTTACTTCTGTGTGTCTGCCTAGTACCGAGTGATTGCTTGCGAAGAGCTTTTATCATTACGTATCTGTATTTATACACACTGATATCTGTGTATGAGCTCTGTAGAAGCTATGAAACCTATTGCACGAATCTTACGTTGCTTATCCTAAATTTTAAGAGTTATTTTTTGACAAATTTCATTGCTTTTTAAAAACTGCTTCGTTCTTTGAGATTGATAGCATAAATTACATGAACCCCTGGCCTATGCAACAAAAAAATGTACTACACTGCTGGACAATTGCTAAGGACGGATCACAAATTGCTATGTAGCATAACATTAAGCGAGACATGAGGCCTAGTAGGATAAAAATATAGTTGCCACACTGTTCAGACATTAGAATAAAGAATATTTATTGTTCTGGAAAGTACAAAAGCTGTGAAACATCTGAAAGAAAAAAATGTTCATTTGATCTGCGTACGGAGAAATGGAACAATGCATCTAAAAGTCAGCAGGCACCTTAAAGAAAGGTATAAGTACGGGATATGTCCACCGTGGAGTGTGATGCAACATTCCACACGTCGTACCATACTTTGCACAACATTATCCAGCAGCTGTTGAGGCAATTTATCCCATTCCTCTGTGAGTGCACGGATGAGGGTGTTCTTGTTTGTCGGAGGATAGTTTCGACCAGCAACTTGCCTCCCCAAAGCATCCCACACATTTTCAATGGGGTTTAGATCTGGAGAACGCGCTGGCCATACGAGACGTTGAATACCCTCGCTGTCTAGACAATCCTGAACAGCGAGTGTTCGATGACATGTTGCGTTGTCGTCCATAAAAACAAATTTATCACCGACAGCACCACGGAAAAGACGAACATGAGGAAGTAGAACTTCATCAATGTATCGTTGGCCCGTCATAGTCCCATTCGGAACCACATGTAGGCGCATGCGGCCATTGATCATGATGTCGGCCCACACCATGATACTGCATGTCGGATATCGGTCCTTTTCCTGGATATTTTCTGGACGATAAGCAGTACCACTCTCGCGCCAGATCAGTTGGCGTCTACAATCCGATGACAGACTGAGCCAACTCTCATCTGAGAATAGTACGCATGCTCAGTCCTGTTTAGTCCAATTGTGATGCTCACGACACCATTACAAACGGGCAGTATGGTGCTGTCTGGTTAATGGGACACACACAACAGGTCTGTGTGCGTATAGTCCTCTCCCCTCAAACGTCTGGCAACAGTTTTTCGGGAGATCTGCTTTCCTGAGGCAGCAAGAAACTGATTTGCCACCTTCTGAGCTGTAGTGCGCCTTTTCCTTTTTGCTGATAGGACGATATATCTATCTTCTGCAGGCGTTAGGCTTCAAAAACTTTGGAAAATTTCATGATCGGAGCAGTCTATTCTAATAACCGAAATGGCAAATTACATGAGCAGAAATTTATACAATATTGATCAACGGTGAAAACCCAATGTTAATTTTTGCATTGCTCATTACTTAATATTAATTTCTTATTCGTTTGTGCAACACTAGTCCGCGCAAATGGTGCAAAATTCAAAACTTATATGAACTTTGATACGCCGTTTTATTTAGGTATTTCGAAAACGTTATATTTTGTTTTATTTTCTATAATGGATTGAGATTCGATGTTCGATAATTATTGGAAATATAGTAAAAAATTAGATTCTCTCTCAAAATAACTTCAGAAACACCATTTTTATCTTGTACTACTCTAAATATTTGAAGCACTGACTTACTTCTTTGCAAACATAGGGAAGACAAGACATCAAATAATTTTGATATAATATAATTTTAAACATATATTTGCATTTTTCTTTATTATTATTGAGTTAGGCAAATGTGATAACTATTAAATTATTTTATAGAACATATTGTTTTGCTTTTAATATTTGACTTATTATTCAAATATTACTGACATTTTTTTTGTTGTTGAAATTCTAGGCCGTATTTCAACCAATCACTATGTGTCGAATTTCTTTATTTTTAAATTCGTATAGACTCTGATTGATTGCACCAATTTTAAGAACTATATACACCCCATTAGCCGAACTCTTTTGTTTTGGACAAACAGAACACTACCTATCGATTTCAGAGATCTTCAAAAACTCTTTTATGTTAATTTTTCTCACTCTTGGAACTTAGATCTTTGCTGCACTCGAATGGGCTCAATTCATGTGACGTCATAGTCACATGATAGTGAAAGCCACATGATTCTAACCAATTAATCAAAAAAACTCATGTGACGTCATAGTCACACGATAAAAACTATCTAGTGTTTCCAGCTAATCATTTCACGCGCTCCGGTGTTGCTAAGCTTTGCTCTTTGCAGAAACTTTCTCTTAAAAAGTACATATGTATACAAAATGCATTTTATTTAAAAGTATAAACATAAAATATGATTTTTTTAATTTATAAAAAAAATTTTGAAGAATTTTTTTCCTAACATTTAAACATCTTTACCCAAATATGAAATTTGAAATTTTATTTGAGTTTTATAAAAATAGAACAAGTACAATGGACTAAATTCATGTGACTATGACGTCACATGACAACTGAGCCACATGTTTTCGGCCAATCAGTTCATAAATTAATGCAACTTCATAACTATATCATAAATATAATCATGCGTTTTCTGCCAATTAGTTCATGAGCTACACTGTTGCCAACCTTTACTTTTTGCAAGAACTTTCTTTTAGAAAGTACATATTTGTCAACGATATAATAATGCACATAGTTAATCAAAATGCACCTTATTTAAAAGTATTCGTATAATGTAAGTATTTTTTTTTTAATTTTGAAAACTGTTTGAAGAATTTTAACACACGTGAACTCTTTACCCATTCATCAAATTTTAAATGTTATCTAAACTTTACAAGTTGAACTACTAGTATGTCAGTTTTTAATCAATGGGAAACACGTGATTGCCGTTATCATGTGACAATAATGAATTTAGTTCATTAGTTTAATGTTTGTTTTGAACTCGATGGAAAACACGTGTTTGGTTTTTATCATGTGATTTCATGAGTTGAGCCCAAAGGCTAGGATAGCTCCACCCATTTTAATATTGTCAATTCCATGCATTTTCGAACTCTCTTAGAAGAGATATTTTCTTAATTTTAATTCTTTTTCCTTGCACACACACAATTAAACTTATTTTTATTTAATTTTAAATGTAATATTTTGATTTCTAGTATTTTAATTAAGAGGGGCAATTTGTAAAACTCATAACAGGCATCTTAAAATACCCGATGGGAGATTAGAGCTCAATAAGGCTATGTGCTTCAATAGTTTCTCAACAACAAATTCATGACAAATTCGTATAGTAAGGAAAAACTTACTCAATAAATTTGCAGAGAAAATAACTAAAAGTTAATTTAGGCACGATACTTTTTTCTTTTATTTCTGATTAATTCTTCTACTTGATATTTTCCTCATTTCTGACTAAAACTAACATAAAATTTCTTGAAGCGATTTATGAGCATGAATGTACCCGTTACGAAGAAAACATTTCAGGAATTTTTAAATAAAGCTTTTTTTAGTACACTTTAGAACAATTTAGAAAGCATTTCTTTTTTTTTCTTTTAGAAAGTGCATGCTTTCTCTAGAATTCGAACCAGAGCCCTCATCACAGCAGTCAGTGTCTACTTTTTTACCTCTAATGTTCAATTGGAAAAGATAATCTAAGGAAATTAATAGGTGTACGCGAAGTCCCTTCACATAAGGTCTTATTTTTGCATTTTCATTGTAAATTTTTCTCTAACATATATATATATATATATAATTTTCTTCATTTTCTTAGTTTCTTATTTAATTCTTTTTTCTTGTCAACGATCATCGTTTCTCCCATAGAAGGATTCAATAAAAACTTCTGTATAACAACTTTTATTTCTTCCTCTATTTAAGAATGTTTCTGAAATGAATTCGACAAGTACTACTTAGTAGCAATGCTTACTTAATGCTAACCCTTACTGGATAAGCTGGGTTTTTATTGGGCAGAAAAAAAGTAGCAATGCTCTCGGGAAACCGGCTTAAAAGTTCTAAATCCTTCCTGGGCTCAACTCAACTTCCCTCAGTATAAAAAAGCTCTTTTCAACGTATCCAAGTACATTTTTTTTTTCAATAATAAAAAAAATGTTCGTAACTTTCCTCCACATTTCTGACCTTCTCTTACTTCAGCTCTTCTCAAACTGTGGGGTGCGGCCCCCTAGGGGGTGGGATAACTTTAGCAGGGGGCACTAGCATACTGAAAAGTCGAAAACAAAAGGTTATTTCAAAAAAGTATTACTTTTTTGAAAGTAAAGCAAAATACATTCTGTCATAAAGAAAAAAAAACATTTACACAGATATAATACACTTATAAATGTATCAGTACTGTACAATGAATACAATTAAGTGCTTAGCAAAACTAAGTTAAGAACAAGTTTAATAATTCCCAGTGACCACACACCGGTTGGTCATATATAAAATTATATGCAAAAATGAACACTTATCTGTACCATTTGTACGGCTTATAAATAATCCCTTAACTGCAGATTAAAAGTTACGCGATTCACTCCCCAATGCCACCGTTTTGCACGTATGCACGCGTATGTGGTATATTTTGAGGGAAGGAGAAAAAGAATATATATAAAGGATGTTTTTTTTTCCAGGTATAGAAGTTTAAGTTGGCATTACTTTCCAAGATGGCGACCGATTTAACAGCTGTCAAGTGATTTATTCTCAGTTTGGTTTGGCAATTCATCAAAACGATCATCAAGCAAGGCGTAGATTCGTCGAATGGTCCCAAAACGAGATTGCCGTTGTTCCCGATTTTCATAAGCGAATTTTGTTTAGCGATGAAGCGCACTTCTGGTTGAATGGCTACCTCAACAAACAAAACTGCCGCATTTGGAGTCAAGTGTATGTCGAAACACCGTTACATCCAGAAAAACTGACTGTTTGGTGCGTTTTATGGGCTGGTGGAATCATTGATCCGTACTTCTTCAAAAACGATGAAGGCCACAACGTTACAGTCAAGGGCGATCGGTATAGAGCTATGATTACTAACTTTTTCATTTCTGAATTGAACAATCATCAATCATAATGTCCAGGAGCTGTGGTTCCAACAAGACGGCGCAACATGTCACACAGCTCGTGCCACAATCGATTTATAGAAAGACACGTTTGGTGACCGCCCAATTTCACGTTTTGGACCTGTGAATTGGCCTCCAAGATCTTGTGATTTAACACCGCTAGACTATTTTCTGTGCGGCTATGTAAAGTCATTGGTCTATGCGGATAAGCCACAAACGCTTGACCATTTGGAAGACAACCTTCGCCGTGTTATTGCCGATACAAATGTTGGAAAAAGTCATCGAAAATTGGACGTCCAGATTGGACTACATCCGAGCCAGCCGTGGCAGTCCTATGCCAGAAATCATATTTAAAATGTAATGCCACAAGATTATCTTTCGAATAAAAAAAATTCATGTCAATCGAATAAACATCGTTGTTTTATTGCAATTTAAAGTTCTATAACCTCTAAAAAACACCCTTTATAAGGAAATCCTCTGAAATAAGTAAATCCTTCTCAAACAATGTTAAGGTCTTTTTATTGCTTTATTAGTCATCGGAATAATTTTATGGATAGCAGTGAACATATTTTGGAAAGACGTATATATACGTCCGGGGAAATTTACGCTCTGGCTGAGCGAGACGTTTATATACGCCGTTGGCGAATACGTTAAAGTCATATCGTAGTTTTAGCGTCAAAGCCTCGTATTATTGAATTCAATACATCGTTATTGTACGGAGGGGGGGGCAACGAAAATTGTGAATGAATATTGGGTCGCAATTATTGAAAGTTTGAGAAGCACTGTTTTACTCTCGATTTAAGATATACTCTTTCCTCCACACTACGGTGTGTTAAACATATAAACCGAACAACGCTCACAACTCAGAATCCTAATCAGGCTCAGAAATTTTGATCGTGAATTCGTGAACGGCGATGTTTTTTTCGAGTCGTGTATCTTCAAACTTCTAAAGATGTGCTGTATGAACGGTTAAAGTAATTTAAACCTCTTGAGGCTTTAAGTCTCTTGAAATTTTGGGGAGCGGGATACCAGCTCAGGTGTCATAGTCGCTATAAATCGGGCTTAGAATTACCAAATCCGTCACAAATAGACCTCGTGTTTTTAATTAATACTAGCTGGTATATACCCGTTCTTTGCACGGGTGAATTGAAAAATTGAACAATACAGATTGATGGATAACGTAGTTTTTACTGAGTTAATTTAACTTGAATTGTGAATTAAACAAAAAAAAGGCTTTTTGCATATCTCAGCTGAACAAAAAACCATATTTGCTTAATTTTAAGTCTGTAAATCTAATAAATGATAAAAAGGATTTTTCTTATTTATAACTCCCCGTAACTTGTGATGGGCTAATCACGCTTTGTATTAATTTTCCTCTTGGGTTCTTTGGGGCCGAATTCTTTCCAACCAAATCCAGACGCGAAACGTGACTATGCAAATTTGGAACTTTTTAAATAACAGAACTTTAGCGTAATCGGTGGTCTTTCAGGAAGTGATTATGCGAGTCTGAGTTTAAGCGCGTAAACTGAAGCAAGCGGATATTCTAGGGTCAGTTATCCGTGAAAGTGCGTTCAAGCAAGGTGGATACTATTCCACGCGAGATAAGGAATTTACCTCGAAGATTCGAGCAGGTTGCTGCTACGTAGGATATAGAGGTAGAGAGGATTTATCTACTAATTATTAGGAACTGTGTATAAATAGAGGTTAAGTGTAAATGATAAAGTAATTATAGTGGTCAGGATCGCGTTTATTTGTTAATACGTATTGTGTGTTTTCTCACCTCAGATCCACTAAGTTAAAATATAAATATTATCATTGTTAGTGTTAAAGTTAAGATATTAATAAAGAGATATTAAGATTAGGGCAACGCCTGGTTCTTTATTCCCTCCCACACCCGTAAGTCATGAAGATAACTTAGAAGTAAGTCATCACTCCCGGGCGAATGCTTTACAAACTCTTTTGTGTCGATTTTTGAAAACACAATCCTAAAATGATCTCTGCTCAGCAAAAGTAATACGAATTGTGTGTAATGAATGCTTAAAATAGTGTAAATAATTTATATCTGGATGTGTAATGCATTTATATTACGCTATTTTATATTTATTTTATGTTAAAATTGTTCTACTCGCAAGCAACGCCGTTCCTTACATTATAATGGTGATTCAATGGAAACATTGCGAAATGTTGGTGATAGAACCAAGTTGGCATCATTTTGGGCAACCATGTTGGCAACTTGGTAATTGATTAAACGGCGATTAAGTTGATATGATGTAGCGCCACCTGGTGGGGAACTGTAACAAAAAGGAGAGCGCAAAAACCTTCCCCATAAAAAATATATATACATGCCAATTTTCATAGTGATTGGTTGAACAGTGTTGGAGTGAAGCGATTTCATGTATACAAACATCCATTTATATATTTATAGATGATACTAACAAAAATTCAATTAATCAAAACCGAAGCCTCAGCGGAGAGACTGTAGTTTTACCACCAAATTAAACAAGCAACTCAAGATTAAAATTCGCTTTAGAGTCGTATATTGGTCTTTCATGCAACAAAAGTGTCATTGCATCTTCATATTTAAAGCGTGAATTTTAATACTATTTTACAATTACATAACACTAGGGATGTGGGGTTCCCCTGCCCGCCTGATGGCGGACTAATCCTCATTGTACAAATTATGTCATTGTTCATACTCATTGCTCAAACTGTAAAACTCTACATATATTCTGTAGTTTCGTAAAATTCGTTC
The DNA here is from genome assembly GCA_019973935.1 of Trichonephila clavipes. Taxonomy (NCBI): domain Eukaryota; kingdom Metazoa; phylum Arthropoda; class Arachnida; order Araneae; family Nephilidae; genus Trichonephila; species Trichonephila clavipes. Next base: position 1,584,388 of record BMAU01019793.1, on the reverse strand, counting down.
TTAGCACTCCTCTTCAGTTAAATTCCTCACTGAAGCTGCATTGTTCAAAACGTCGTTGATGAAGTCACAGATTTTGATAAACTGCCTCTGGTAAACTTTGATAAACTAATTTCAGTTTCCTGGAAAGTTGTGTATTTCTTTCCGTTGGTTGTTATTAAGTCTTCGTATGGGACAACTCTTTTTTTCTCACGCAACGATTCCAGCCCAGCAATCATTTCCATATTTTTTTGTGAGAGCTTGCAATCGTGTACTATCGCAACCGTATGGTCGACATAAAATAAAACGAAGCACATGGTTGCTAATCTAGTACGTATGATACACACAAAATCGGGTTACCAACGGGGCAAGATCTTAAAAGTTGACTGTACTAGTATGTAACAAATTTATTACAGAATCACGAAAAGCTTTTTTATAGCGAGAGAGAGAAATGTTGCTTACTTATTTTCCCTTTCAGGTGTTGGAATTAATATGGCATTCAAAGTGCATATTTTTATTACTACTTGAAATCTTTTAAAATTTTGCTAGTAGTTACTAGGCCACTGGGAATTTCATGTTATTTTATGACTACGTAATGTGTTTAACTTATCGCGACAAGTTAGATTTAAAATTCGACAGGCGGTCTTCTTTCTCAATAAGTAGAGATCCGCTAAGAACGGGTTTTGCGAAAAGAAATTTTCCGGGTGTGATATAAACAAAAAATTCCGTTCTTGATCTATTAGATCCACATATTTGAAGTTCAGCAGGCGTGTTTCTTTTGTTGAGTATGTACTCGCTATTTGAGTAAATCAACTCCCAAGGGGGTTGCGGATCGTAAATTTAAATACACCCTCAAGTTACAAATGAAATTCCAGTCCCTTTTAAATCATGAAGCAAATAATATAAGAATGCTTGAATAACAATCTAATGCTTAATGCAAGAACTTAAATAACACAGTCTTAAAAACAATATTCATGTACACAATGTCATGAAATATCCAGGGAAACGTGTCTGGTAACAGCTCGTAGTATAAAAAGCACAGAAAACACGTCAAATATTTTCGAAATTGCTAAGAAATGAATTGTACGAATAGTTTCTACTGTTTTTCAGAATAGAGCCCCCAATTTAAATATTTTACATTTCCAGCTTTTAAGGGAATCAGGACACTATGCACATTCAAAAAATAAATTTTCAATTTAAGTATTAAAAATAGTTCATATTTTTCTGAATCTAAAAATGCATAACACTTATATGTTCGTTGATAAAATAACTTTAAAATATGAAACAAGTAATTGACAAACATGTAAAGAAATGTTTACAAATGTTTAATTTTCACTTTCTCTGCAAAGCATTGTTTTTTGTTTTTAGGTACACTTCTAAAAAGCCTATTGTTCTATATGGTTCTAAATTTTTTATACTTCTAAACAGGACATCTGTATATAAACTGAACTAGTTTTTTAGTCAAAGTAGTGCATAGATTTTTAAGAAATAGTTTTACATGTGAAAAAAGGGGTGAGATATATAAAAAATAAAAATTTTCAAAATTGTAAAATTTTAAAATTTTTCTAAAGAAAATATCTTAATATTTTACTAAAAAATAGTTTCACTTTTTTGTACATTGTTTAATACATGTTCAAAAAATATTTTAAATATTTAAGAGATACTTTTTTGTAAAACAGTGATACCTAAACATAAGCATGCGTTACGATATCTAAAAGTTATGTCCAACTAAAATTAAACAGAAACAAAAATTTAACTAAAACATTATTTTTATATTTTAAAAGAATGATAAAAATATCTTTATAATTATCACCAAAAATATAAGTTCTATTGGGAACTTTTAAAGATATATGTCCCACCAGAAAAGGGTCTTATTTTTGGCCTTTTAATGTTTCAAGCATGTCCTGGTGCATTTAAGTAACTAATTTACTGAGAAATAGTTGCAAAATATTTGCCTAGTACTAAATGTGTGAATAGTTAATGTTAAAAAGTAACAATTTTTCCCCTAAGAAAAGATTTAAATTTTAAGGAGTGTTATAGAAAGCTAAAATATTTTTTTTTGACAATTTGAGATTTTTACATTTTTAAATTGTATGGATTTTAACCTAACTAAACTTACCTTACTTTAACCTCTAGGGTAATTAGAAGCATTTAAAACATATTTTTAAATAATCTTTGAAACTGGGCTACGCCCATTTAAATGGCAAAAAGTGTAAATAAAGTACTTCGTTTTAGCTTAAAAATTGAACGTCTAACATAAACAAAAACATTTATCTTTTATTGCAAATTGAGCCTTTTCTTTATTTCCTAGCCGATTAGAAGTCTCACTGTATACATTAAAATTAATTTACCTCAAAATGTAAATTTTGATGTTCGATGTACCTTTTCTGAGAAAGCATGTAAATTTTTTATGATATATTTATAATGATGGCTAATATATACAGAAATGAGGATTTGTAAAAAAACTCAAAATTTTACTTTTAAACAAATTTTTTATGTGAAAAAATGAGTCAAATTTCGCAACGTTTGATAAAATATTTCATAAACTATTAAAAAAATTCAAAATTAGCTAAAAGCTCATTTCAGTATTAGGAGAAAGGTATACTTTAATTATATGAAAATTTTTAAGCATGTACATGTAACAGATTTTGAGAAAATGTACATCGAAAACAGCCAATTTAACATTGTCAGTAAACATAGAGAGAGAAGTTGCCGACTCCCTTTAATTTGTAAGAAACCTCCTTTTACGTTAAAAAAAATCGCACCACAAAAATGTCTTCGAACTAGAAGGAATAATTAGGGTCATTCTATCAGAAACTTATCCCACAACTCTCTCTGCAAACCTCATAAGCGAACATTACGCCCTTTCTCGTTCCTTGGTGCCATTCTTCACTCTCCCCATGTCCTGAGGGGTTATAAATATCGCTTGTTATTTCATCGTCAAAATGTGCCAATGTCACTCCTGGGGTAGGGGTTCGACACCTCATTCTAGAATCTCATCACACACCGTCCTTCAAAATGAGCCATTCAGTGGCAAACTAAAGACGTCCTTCCAAAGTGGTTCCGGCATAATGGAAGCCCAGTAGCCAAATTACACTGTCTAAGTCGTCCCCTGGGGTTCCCTGAGGACCCAAGGACGATCAAAATGGTCTTTCTTGCTAAGTGGAGGAAATAAGGGCATCGAAGTGTAGTGGAAAAGTATGCTTTGTGGTCTCCAGGGTTGTCCAATTTTCTCAGTAGTCAAAATCTGCTGTAGAGATTGCGTGTTGTGAATTTTAGAGGGTGGAAGTTCTTTGTAATGAGAGAAGATATTTAGCATGATGTCATTGCCAGGATTTCTTGATATCTTGTTTGATTTTATTGGGGAAGTTTTGAAAAAATTCGATAAAATCCACACAAAAAAACAAAAAAAAATCCTGTAAAGTTCGATTTATTTAAGCTGTGTGAAAAGAAACTGTATTTTTAAATTTATGCTTAAGTTGGGAAGTGCTTATATTCTTTACATTTTCGTTTTACTGAGAGGCATATTAAAGCAAGTAGAGAAACTAAGAAAATCTAATTATAGGATGTGTTGAGAGTTTTATCGTTCTCTTAGTGACGCTTATAAGCAATCAATCAATTAAATTCTTATTTTTCAAGTAAAGTTACAGCTATTACTAAGCCTGTGACTCGATTCAAATATATTATTCCAAAAATTGCCGATCTTTGGCGTAATTACTTGGTGGTTCAATATCTTATGTCTCCAATTTAAAACATATAACACAGAGTCTGATAAGCGGATTTTTGACTTCAGATTTTTTTTAATTGAATAGACCTGTTAAAGCTTTGATGTATATTTTTTACAGGAAAAGCTGTAAATACTTATAATACAACTTAAAGAACAAAATAAAAAATTTTCAAGTGTTTTTATTTTTCTGAGATGACAATACGGAATCTAAATTAAAAAGAAAATGTATCAAATATTTTTAAAAAAAATTACAAGTAATAAGAAGAGAGATATCCAACTGCTTTAAATTCCTTATTTATTTCAACATACATAAGAAAACGTTGTAGGAAACTTGTTACAAGTTGTTTTTTAATTTATGCAAAATATGTAATATAATAACATGTTATAAAGGTTTCTGGAAGCTGCTTATTGAAAAGTTTAATTATCTTTCCTCTACTTTTGCTACTCTTACGTATTTTTTCGTTTCTGAAAAATTTTCAAAACAGATTTTTTTTAATAATGAATTATAAAATATATATGTTTTATTAAAGCTGCCTCGTGGTGAACCAACCCCCATTGGACAAAATATTCAACTGTTCAAATTCATTGCTCAAAGTTGGCATCATTTTGGCGACTAAATTTGGCGACTTTGCAGTAAATAAAACTATTACAGGATCACAAAAAACTTTTTATAATATAGAAATAAATAAAAAAGGTGTGTTCATAATTTCATGGCCATGATAGCCCAATGGTAGCAGACGCGAAGGGGACGGCATCCTTTCAGTTGAGTCGTAGAATCGTATCCTGGCATCACTAAAGATCTTTCGCGTAGAGAGCTGATGCACGTTAGTTAGGTTGAGAATCAAACTCCTTACAATGGCGTGGAGTGACAGTTTGGAGATAGAAGTGCCATCTAAAGCAGGGGTGTCCAACCCAAATGACCTTGCGGGCCACTTCGGAAAAACATTAAGATCTCGCGGGCTGCACTTAAAAATATGTACCTTTATACAGATTTGGAAACAAAAAAACATTTATTGGAGTGAAAAATTAAACCAGAATGAATTATTATTATTGTTTTCATAATTTTTTCATGTATGCATACATAGATAATATAATAATGTTTATATAATATAATAATGCAATGATCAAATATAATCTTTAAAATATTACAGTTGCCATTTTCTTGAAAATTACGGTGTTCCTATTGAATTGATCTTTCGTTACTCATTGGTGAAATTTGATAGTGCTGTCATTCTCAAACGACTAAGTATACATTGTCCTTTATATTAACCATTCTGAGTATTTTTTAAACATTAAAAAACATCTCTGACTACCTCTTGCTTTTTGGACACTCCAAACAGAAAAGAAGGAGGAGAAATGAAAGTCGTACGCGCAGATAATCGTGTACCCTCTAGAGTAAAAGATATGTATAATGCAATTTTAAATTTATTAAAAAAGTAATTTACTATAATAACATCAAATATAACTATTTGATAAAATATAAAACTATTTTAATTTAAAGGACATTTCTATTATCAAAAAGGATTTATTTTAAAACAAGAACAGGTAACAGTCAAATACATTGTATGTATCAGGTTGGGTGAAAAAATCAATTATTTTTGCATTAAAATCAGGACTTTATTTAACATGCTTCTGATTGTCCAATTTGCGTCACTTATGCACCGTTTTGTTGTATAATGTGTTGTCATTTTAAAGGTAGCTTCATAATGCATCTTTCATAGAAGTCTTGGCTCTTGTTGGTGAAAGACTCTAGTAATTGATTTTTACAATCTTCTCTTGATCCCGATATCTTATCACTCTGAAAGTTTTACAATACGAGAAAAACGTGGTAATCGCTTGGTGCCAGGTCTGGACTATATGGTGAATGCATTAAAATTTCCCATCTAAGCTCCCAGAAATTCTGGCGAGTAACTACAGAAGTGTGTAGTCTGGCGTTATCCTGATGGAACGTAACACCTCTTCTGTTGACCAATTCTAACCATTTTTGGTCAATCGCTAGCTTCAAACGGTCCAGATGTTAATAGTAGATATTTGAATTTAGTGTTTGGCCATGTTGAAGCAACTCTTAATAAATTATTCCTTTCCAGTCCCGCCAAATACACAGTATTACCTTCCTGGCCGTTAATCCTGGTTTGGCCTGCTTCACCGTTTGGAGCTGCTTCACCGCACTTTGGCCACGATCGTTTTCGCACATTATTGAAGTATGTGACCCATTTCTCATCCCCAGTCACCATGTGTTTAAGAAATGGGTCGATTTCATTCCGTTTAGCAAGGCTTCGCAGATGGAAATTCGATCCATCATGATTTTTGGTGTTAATTGGTGTGACACCCAAACAGGGATCTTCTTTTTTAATCCAAATTTGCGCAAATAGTTTAAAACTGTTTTATGGTTGATCTTTAGATCTTAGGCGATGCTACGACTACTAACATGCCGGTCAACTTCGATGATTTCTGTGATTGTATCGAAGTTTTTGGCAATGGGCCTGCTAGTGCGAGGTGCTTCTTTAACATCAAAAATACCTGAACGGAATCGACAAAACCAAAATTGCACAGTGTGACATAGTCTATTGTCGTGAATTTCCATCTTTCGATAAATGTTATGGTTTTACCAGCTGGTCAAGGACAAGTGCCTCACCCATCGATTGTCCCTGAATTTTTTACAATCAACCAGCTGTGGAATGACCGGTGCACGTGGCCATGGGGCCATTGTTTATTGTCTGAACTCAGGGAGTGGAGATAGCAGACGGGTCGGCATAATAGACTTAAGAGTTCGGCGCCCCATTGACAATAGGCGAAGCCTATCTTAAAAAATAACCATGTTGTCTTTTTCTAGTGTTGTATGAAGGGGAACTAGAAACAGGTGGCGTGATGGGCCAGTGTGTCCAGATGTGGACCAGGAACTATGGCGCCTTGGACCAGACAGCTCGGGTGTGTTTTGGCGTGTTATGCGCCAATAGGAAGAAGGAGGAGGTCAAGAGAGACTTTGGTCCTGCGAATAAGAAGGAGCGAGGGGCGTGTTGTGAACACACCCCTGGTGTTTAAAAAGGGTTGTTTTTGAGGACACGAAAAAAAAAGATCGGAAAAAAACCCGGAGAGAGAGAGGAAAGAGACCGAAAAATAACCCGGAGAGAAAAAAATAAGAGAAAAGTCCGAGGAAGAGCAGAAAGAAAGGACAAGAGACCCCGAGAGAGAGAGCGCGAAGCCCGCCTTGAATGGAGAAAAAGGGCTGAGTCCGGAAATTGGAGTGAAAAAGACGATGAACGCCGGTGGCGTTGAGCATGAGTATATGAACTGATTACACCGGCTTGGCAAAATTACTTCAAAAGAATTGTTTATCAAATAAACAATATTTTTTTATTTCTATATTAAGCTGTAAAGATTTTTTTTTATTGATGGATAGCTACTCACGACGTTACAGCTAATATAAATATATGAAATTGGTGGCAGCGGTGTTGATCCGGCATTTAAGTAAACAGATGCCCGAATCTTTTATTTTAATTGAAGAAAAAAATGCCAGCCGTGTGCGATTGCGATGAAGCGAGTTTAATGACCCCTAATTCCTGGATTTCCCAGCTGTGAGAAGTGCTGGATGCAAGTGTCTCCCGTTCCTGCTTGTGAAGAGTGCCCGCGAAGTGCCTGCCTTCCGTTTTTTCCCGGAGAAGGATAAGAAAGAGGTTTCCAGTGTTTTCACCTGCAATGTTAAGGTCAGTCTTTTTCTTTGAGTATCGTATCGGGGCAGCAAAACATTATTTCTAGTTAATGTAAAATTTTGTAAGGAAAGTAATGCTAGATAAAGTTAAAAGTATAGACTGAGAGACTACAGAAATTATTATGTTTGTTTGCAGTGTATTGATTTGCTATGTTTGTATGTGTGTTTGTTTATTGAGTTAGGTCGTAGTATACAGTAGTATATTTGCTTCGTTAGCACAGTTTTTGCGTAGTGTATTGTCACGTTACTATGAGTATTTTTATTATTTTGTGAAGTATAATTAAAGTCTAGGTTTAGTGTACGGTTAGTTACGTTTGGTAGTTGTATAAGTTTGTGGAGTACAACGGAGTATAGTGTAGTGTTGATTTATGTTGGATATTTGATTTGTTTTAGAGACAATTGAGATTGGATTTAGTGTTGTATTTATTAAAGCACGATGGCGTTTCTTTTAAAGCAAACAAAAGAGGTATTGTTAGAGGTTGCGATAGATTTGGGAGTCGAAGTCAATAGTACTCTAAACAAATCAGAAATTAAGAATAGAATTTGTCAGAGTGAAGACTATAACGAAGAATCGGTTAAAAGTTTGTTGGAGGGTATCTTGGCGGAAAAACGGGAAGCTAGGGAATTGAAGGAAAGGCAGGAGACTAGAGAATATGAGTTGGAGCGGTTAAGATTGTCTAACGCCACTGAGACGGTTAGTGTATCGTTTGCCGATTTAGAAGGGCAAGGGGTAAATAGACATGTTAATTTAAAAGACTTGGTGCCTAAATTTGATGCAAAAAATGCAGACATTAATTTATTTTTTGAAATATTTGAAAGGCAGGCGATAAAAGAAAAAGTGGCTGAGGATAGATGGGTCTCCCAACTCATTCCTTTACTTCCCATAGAAATTGCGGAGATAATAGCGAAAGAACCTTTAGAGAAAAGCGACGATTACCCCCACATAAAAAATCTACTCTTGGCCCGGTTCCAACTCACACCGATAGCCCTTAGAGATAGATTTGAGTCGCATCAACGCAGACCTGGGGCCATGTGGGCGGATTTAGTATTCGAACTAAGGTCCTACCTGGACAACTGGCTAGCGGGGATGAAAGTGGGTGATTTCGCCGCATTAAAAGAGCTACTAGTGACAGAACAAATAAAAAAAAGAGCACCAAGTGAATTAGTAGACCATTTTCTAGATTCGTGGGATGGTTTCAAGGAGGCTAAAAGTTTAGCTGAGAAATTGGACCATTTTGAGGCGATTAGAAGAGTGCATAAAAACAGGTCCGACGAAAACCTGGGAGCGTAGAACCTTTGATAAACAGCCTCTCGAAAGTAAAAATAAATCTGCGCATTTTAGTGGTAAGGGTAAAAATATCGGGCCCTTGAACAGGGATCCTTATAAGCATGAGGTAAGCCAGGGGAGTTCTCAAATTAGGAGGGAGTGCCCCAGGGCGGGGGATAATCAATTTGAGAAAAGGAAGCCCATAATATGCTACTACTGCAATGAGACAGGGCACATAAAGCCAGTGTGCCCTAGATTAAGGAAAAATAATTTCGAAACGGTAGCTAATTTAACTTTAAATACCGGGAATTACGACCCATTTAAAAAATTCAAAATGAACATGGAAATAAATGGCATTGATCGCGTATGTCTAAAAGATTCGGGGTCATCCATAGACGTCTGTTCGCGGAGCTGGATTAATGAAAATGACCTCCTAGGTGAATACGTTTGGTTGAAAAGCCTGTTAGATGAGGTTTGCCACTGTTTGCCTCTGGCTAAAATTAAAATCAAAACGAAGAAAGGAGAGTTTTATACCAAGGCTGCAATAAAACAGGATAGTAGTGACAATGATCTATATTTATTGGGAAACCGAACAGCTGAACTGCTAGAGTCAGACGAACAGGGGGTGCACTTGGTTAACGCAGTGGTGACTAGAAGTAAACAAAAAAGAATTTCCTCCGAGAAAGAAAAAGAGGCGAACGAAGCGGAGTTTGAACTTACGGATTCCCCCCCCGTCCGAGGGAGGGGAAGACGATAGCTTTATCATTCCTGCTTTTGAAGGAGAAGGGGGAAAGAGTTTGGCGAAAGTGAATGGTGTTGAATTTAAAGAGGAACAAAGAAAATGCCCCGATCTGAAACCATTATGGGATAAGGCCCTAACAGGAATAGACAAAGAATTTAGGGTCATCAGGGGGAAATTAGTTAGAGTCGCGAAAACTAAGCGAGGGGAGGAGGTCAGACAGCTATGCGTACCCATAAAGTTTAGACTTGACATTAACAAACTTAGCCATGACGAAATAGGGGGCATCTGGGGGTGACGAAAACCAAAGATAGAATTCTAAGGCATTTTTTTTTGGCCGAACGTGTACAGAGACGTGGAGGAGTTCGTCAAAACTTGCGATTCGTGTCAACGAGTAGGGAAACCGAGAGATAAGGCGAAAGCACCCCTGAAATTAGTGCCGATTATTTCGGAGGTATTCTCTAAAATCAATATAGATGCTGTGGGACCTCTCCCTGTCTCAACAAAGCAAAACAGATATCTGATTACGTCAATTTGTGTAGCCTCTAAGTACCCGGAAGCTATACCGGTGGAGAGTATTACTTCCCCGAACGTAATAGACGCCCTCTTGAGTATCTTTTCTAGGATAGGATTCCCACGCGAAATACAATCCGACCTGGGGACTTCTTTCACAATGAATTGACCACCACCTTTTTCAATAAGTTCGGCATCAAAGTGACGAGGTCATCAGTCAGCCACCCCCAAAGCAATGCAGTGGAGCGAGTGCATAGAACCATCAAGCGCGTAATTAAGGCTTTGTGCGTGGAATCGGGAGAAGATTGGGAGGGGGTTCTTCCTTTGGCATTATTCTCTCTCAGAACGGTTGCGTACGAGAGTACAGGTTTCAGTCCCACCGAGTTGGTCATGGGAAAGAATTTGAGAACACCCCAAACGTTAGTTTACGAGGAATGGATGGAGGAGGGAAACACGAGTCAATCGGTAGTGGAATATATATTGCAGTTAAATAATAGACTCAAACGTTGCCAAGATATTGCGATCACTAGGATGAAAGAATGCCAACTTAAAAGGAAAACGTGGTACGATCGCGATGCCGTGGAACGGAAATTTGTAGAAGGGGATCTGGTAATGGTGTTAGTTACCTCTAAACAAAATAAACTTGAGATGAATTGGATAGGGCCGGGAAAGGTACTTAGTAGAATTTCGGATACAAATTATGTGATAGATCTACCAGGAAGAAGTGACCGTAGTACTATCTATCACGTAAACTTACTAAAACCGTATCATCGGAGACCCGAGCTGGTAAGCCTGGTTGTAGAAGAGGTCTTGGATGACATAGAAGGAGATGCGGAAATTCCTTATCCAGATAAACAATGCACGAAGTTTGACTATCACGAAATATTGCGGGAAAGTCAACTGCAACTTAAACTATCCCCCTCTCAGATCGACGAATTAAAACAAGTCATTACTAAAAATAAGGACATGTTTTCCCCAGACCCTGGGACGACTCACTTGATGCGAATGGATATTGAATTGATCTCGGACAAGCCCATTAAAACAAAACCTTATCGGATGTCTCCGAGACAAATTAACATATTGCGAGAAGAAATTAAACGTTTGTTGGAACTGGGTGTAATAGAGATAGGACAGTCCGATTACACTTCGCCCCTTATTTTAGTAGAAAGCCCAAATAAAGACCCTCGTTCTTGTGTTGATTATCGTCGATTGAACGAGATAACTCGAGCTGAATTTTTCCCTTTGCCAAATATGGAAGAGATAGTAGAAAAAGTGAGTGCGGCTCCCTATGTAACGGTGATGGATTTGTCGAAAGGTTACTTTCAGATTCCGCTCACGCCGAAAGCTCAGAGATACGCAGCTTTCGTTACTCCATTTGGCACCTATATCCCCAAGAAAATGATGTTCGGGTTAGTATGTGCGCCCTATTATTTTTGCAAATTGATGGCCCAAGTTTTAGAGGGGTTGGAGCAGTTTGCATTGCCGTACATAGACGATATAGCCATTTTTTCCCAAGGGTGGAAAGATCACGTAACGCATATCGACATAGTTTTAGGAAGATTGAGAAAGGCGGGGCTTAAAGTGAAACCCTCTAAATGTAAGTTCGCTCAAGAGGAAGTCTTATTTCTAGGGCATCGAATTGGTTCAGGGAGTAGGTCTCCGAGTGATCTGAAGATAAAAGCTATAGCAGATTTCCCGCGGCCCACCACTAAAACACACGTACGATCCTTTCTCGGTCTAGTGGGGTACTACTCTCATTATATCCCAAATTACAGCACAATAGCTTCACCCTTGACCGACGCACTGAAAGGGAAAATTAAGAAAGAGAAGATCACTTGGGATGAGAAATGTGGGAAAGCGTTCGAGGAGCTAAAATCCAAGCTCGTCACCCAACCCATATTGTTTGCCCCAGATTTTGCCACGGATTTCATCCTGCAAACGGACGCGAGTGAGGTGGGTGCTGGGGTTGTTTTATCGCAAAGAATAGAAGGGGAAGAACACCCCATCGTTTTCCTAAGCAAAAATTTTCTAAGGCGGAGCGAAACTACAGCACGGTGGAAAGGGAATTAGCTGCGATAATTTTTGGTCTAAAGCGATTAAAGCATTATTTAGACGGGCAAAAATTTATTATAGAAACCGACCACAACCCCTTAAGGTACCTAAACAAGATGGGGAGTACTAATCCTAGGTTACAAAGATGGGCGTTGAGTTTACAGCCGTTTAATTTTGAAATCAAACACAAACCTGGGAGGCTCCATGGAAACGCGGACGGCCTAAGTAGATTGGAATAAGTAGTTTGTAGATTTTTCTATTAATTATTATGTATATTTAAATTACTGTTTTATTTATATGTGTGTATGTGTATCTGTGTCCATTATGGAAGAAAATAGATGTTAGTGAAAATCTCTGATGTCTCTTAGTCAACCGTAGGCCAACAGATGTTTACTTCTGTAGTCAGGCGCGATTAAGTGATTGGCATTTGACACATTTTGTTTGAAAAATTATAATTTAAAGGTGAAATGTAACTTGGAGAAAAAGAATCCCAGAGATTCGGATTTTAAGATCTAATTGTGTGAAGTGTACATTTTTTTTTTGAAAATTGATTCATGTATTATGTTATTTTTTGATTGTGTTTAATACCGGGATTGCTGCCCTGATCAATATCATTGATGGGACGATCTTTGTGTGTGTGATTTCTGGGAACTGAATCCAACTAGGACCAGAGCAGTCCCGTGAAATGGACTTTTTTTAGGGAGAAGGAGTTGTGACATAGTCTATTGTCGTGAATTCCCATCTTTCGATAAATGTTATGGTTTTACCAGCTGGTCAAGGACAAGTGCCTCACCCATCGATTGTCCCTGAATTTTTTACAATCAACCAGCTGTGGAATGACCGGTGCACGTGGCCATGGGGCCATTGTTTATTGTCTGAACTCAGGGAGTGGAGATAGCAAACGGGTCGGCATAATAGACTTAAGAGTTCGGCGCCCCATTGACAATAGGCAAAGCCTATCTTAAAAATAACCATGTTGTCTTTTTCTAGTGTTGTATGAAGGGGAACTAGAAACAGGTGGCGTGATGGGCCAGTGTGTCCAGATGTGGACCAGGAACTATGGCGCCTTGGACCAGACAGCTCGGGTGTGTTTTGGCGTGTTATGCGCCAATAGGAAGAAGGAGGAGGTCAAGAGAGACTTTGGTCCTGCGAATAAGAAGGAGCGAGGGGCGTGTTGTGAACACACCCCTGGTGTTTAAAAAAGGGTTGTTTTTGAGGACACGAAAAAAAAGAAAGACCGGAAAAAAACCCGGAGAGAGAGAGGAAAGAGACCGAAAAAAACCCGGAGAGAAAAAAATAAGAGAAAAGTCCGAGGAAGAGCAGAAAGAAAGGACAAGAGACCCCGAGAGAGAGAGCGCGAAGCCCGCCTTGAATGGAGAAAAAGGGCTGAGTCCGGAAATTGGAGTGAAAAAGACGATGAACGCCGGTGGCGTTGAGCATGAGTATATGAACTGATTACACCGGCTTGGCAAAATTACTTCAAAAGAATTGTTTATCAAATAAACAATATTTTTTTATTTCTATATTAAGCTGTAAAGATTTTTTTTATTGATGGATAGCTACTCACGACGTTACAACAGTATCGGCACCATAAACATCATTCACAATTTCAGCCACCTAGCTTACATTTTCGTCTTTATCAAAGAAAAATTGTAAAATGAACCGAATTTTATCTTTGTTGACTTCCGTTTCTAACAAGCAAAAGAATTTTTTTAGTGTGAAATGTCATCTTGACAACGAGCATAAATTTGAAATTAATTGATCGATATTTCGAGAGATATCGACACTTCAGCCATCTTCCGAAAAAAAAATGTGGATTTCTTTTTCCCTACTTAATATATATATATAATATACACTGCTGGACAATTGCTAAGGACGCATAACACTATCATCCATAGCAACCACAAAATGAAAGGAAGCAAAATGTGGAAAATTAGAATAAGTGCGGGATATTAGTAACAAGAAGTATGAGTATGCAAATTTTTTTTCCACGTCTGTTCATCACGTGATAGCGTTCATAAGAGCTTTAAAGGTTTGGACGCGTGTGGACAGTTGTTGTTTCAAGTCAAAGTTTTACAGGAAAGATTTAATAGACGAACTTAAAATTTTCGGCATGTCTTCCCGACATCACATAGATGATTTTATGCGTGGCCGAATTATTGGAAAGATCGAAGAAGGGCGAAAAATAAGAGATGTTGCCAGGAAGTTCGACATCGCTCACAGCGTTGTTTCACGGCTGTGTAAGTCATTTAAATCTACTGGAATGTGTAGTAGACGGCACGGGGGAGTACGACGCCTGCAGAAGAAAAATATATCGTCCTATCAGGAAAAGGGAATAGGCGCACCACAGCTCAGCAGGTGGCAAATCAGTTTCTTGCTGCCTCAGGAAAGCAGATTTCCCGAATAACTGTTGCCAGACGTTTGAGGGGAGGAGGACTATACGCACGCAGACCTGTTGTGTGTGTCCCATTGACCAGACAGCACCGTACTGCCCATTTGCAATGGTGTCGTGAGCATCACAATTGGACTGAACAGGACTGGGCATGCGTACTATTCTCAGATGAGAGTAGGTTCAGTCTGTCATCGGATTGTAGACCCCAACTGATCTGGCGCGAGAGTGGTACTGCTTATCGTCCAGAAAATATCCAGGAAAAGGACCGATATCCGACATGCAGTATCATGGTGTGGGCCGGCATCATGATCAATGGCCGCACGCGCCTACATGTGCTTGCGAATGAGACTATGACGGGCCAACGATACATTGATTAAGTTCTACTTCCTCATGTTCGTCTTTTCCATGGTGCTGTCGGTGATAAATTTGTTTTTATGGACGACAACGCAACATGTCATCGAACACTCGCTGTTCAGGATTGTCTAGCCAACGAGGGTATTCAACGTCTCGTATGGCCAGCGCGTTCTCCAGATCTAAACCCCATTGAAAATGTGTGGGATGCTTTGGGGAGGCAAGTTGCTGGTCGAAACTATCCTCCGACAAACAAGAACACCCTCATCCGTGCACTCACAGAGGAATGGGATAAATTGCCTCAACAGCTGCTGGATAATGTTGTGCAAAGTATGGTACGACGTGTTGGATGTTGCATCACACTCCACGGTGGACATATCCCGTACTGATACCTTTCTTTAAGGTGCCTGCTGAATTTAGATGCATTGTTCCATTTATCCGTACGTAGATCAAAGGAACATTTTTTTTTTCTTCTTTCAGATGTTTCACAGCTTTTGTACTTTCCAGAACAATAAATATTCTTTATTCTAATGTCTGAACAGTGTGGCAACTATATTTTATCCTACTAGGCCTCATGTCTCGCTTAATGTTATGCTTCATAGCAATTTGTGATCCATCCTTAGCAATTGTCCAGCAGTGTATATACATATATAAACTCCCCGTCAAATCAATTTCAAAATGAAAAAACTTTTAAAATCTGATATTTAAAACTTTTTTAAAAGAGTCGGTGGACCGCAACTTACGTACTAGCGGGCCGCGTGTTTTACATTCCTGATGTAAGGTATCATCTTCACTCAACCATAATTCAGAATCACGAGATGCATTAGCCATCAATTTACTTCTAAATGCAATGTTAATAAGCAATCAAAATTATCCCCTTTTTTTTTCTTCTAAGAATCTTTTAAGTTCTGCGTAACATTCTTTAGACTAATTTTCAATCTAATTATTTTTGTAACAAGAGAAGGGACATGGTCGAGAGTTCGTAGCCAGTATTGTTCATATTGAATTGTGTGTTCCATTCCAGTACCACTTAAGAGGCTCCATTTGGAGTTTTTTGTTAAATGTACCTCAGTGTTTCTCAAACTTTCAATACTTGCGACCCAATATTCAATCATAATTTTCATCGACCCCCCCCGTACAATAACAATGTATTGAATTCAATAATACTATATTTTGTCGCTAAACCTACAATACGACTTTATCTTCTTCAGTGATACCGGCGTATATAAACGTCTCTCTCACTAAAGCGTTAATTTCCCCGGACATATATACACGCCTTTCCGAATTACGATCTTTTTTCTGCACTGTTATCCATAAAATTATTCTAAAGGCTTTGGAATGCAATAAAAGGACCTTGACAGAGTTTTCGACAGATTTACTTAGTTCAAAAGATTTGCTTATATATTCCTTTTCTACCCCCTGCCCTCCCAGACACCACATACACTCCCCTACTTGTTAAATAGTGGCATTGGGGTGGAGTAATTTGTAATCGGCACTTAACTCAGCGACAAGACAGCCCATGAGGGTCAAGGCCTACTGTGCCCAATCGGCATTTAAGGGATGATAATTATGTATGGTACAAATTATCAAGGTAAATGCATATAATTTTATATAGGACAAGCACATGGAGTCGTATGGTAATTACTCGTATTAAACTTGTTCTTAACTTTGTATTGTTAAACTAATTATAAAATACATCGCGCAGTACTGATATATTTATAAGTGCATTATATTAGTGTAAATGTGTACTTTATTTTTTATTATGTCAGAATGTATTTTGTTTGTTTTTAAAATAATCCTTTGCTTTCCACTTTTCAACATGCTCGCCCCCCTCGTAGTGTTATCGACACCCTAGTGGTCGCGTCACACAGTTTGAGAAACGATAATGTATTGGCATTCAAACTCCTGGCATTGATGAGGTTTGGATAGCATGGTGCTTGATCCGGTGTAGTACTCGTCATTTGACTGAGGCTTAGAATTGCGAGGCCCACACCTCCAACAGCTTTTCCGTTGTTTCTCACTGTGATTTTCATAAGTAATCCCTTATCTAATTATCCATTCGTAAAATATATTATCAATTAAATCGGGATTCGTGAGTTTTATGCTACCAGTTCCAAAGAGTAAACCAGTTCTTTTTAAGAGTGATGAAGATTTATTCTAGAAAAACAATCCTTAAAATACAGAATATAGCAGTAAAATTCGATCATTAAATTCCAGAGGCATTTCAACCTTCTCCTGTACTCAGATACAACTATAAGTGTCTAAAAATACAAGTAAGCATTGTTAAAGTTTATATCCCCACAAAAAACTACTAACAAATGAACTTTTTAATAGCTGAAAAAAAACCCGACTCAGTTTCAGCAAGTGACTGCTATCCTCCATCTGCGCGTCAGCCTTTCAGCTCTTTCTTGAAAATTTCGCTTACGTTATAGGTCATGACGTCATAGTTTTCTACAGTAATTTTAAGAAGCCTCCATATGGTGACCAAAAATGCCAACTTTTGGCTGTACCTTCGATAATTCGCCAAGATCCCGTTGAAACGCCTTTATAATGTAAAAACGCCGTTGCTTGCGAATATTACAGTTTTTATCATAAATTAAACACAACAGAAAATACTATTAATGTATTAAACATCCAGATATAAATTATTTAATCTACTTTAAGAGGAAATTAAGCATGAGTAGCGCAAAGTTCGAAATAATATTTTGTTATAGGAATATATTGTATAGAATTTTTTTAATAGTATGAACACATTTTAAATTCTATACCGGAATCTATATTTTATTTTTTACATTTGAATTTGATACAACTTTATACGTGATGTACACAATAATTTTAATAAAAATTCTCTTGTAAACACTTTTTAATCTAAAAAATTTAACTTTTCTCGTTGAAAATTCCTTTTCTAAAATTGTCTCTCTTAAATGCTAGAAATTGGATTCTGGTGCATAAAATAACAAAATAACACAAAGAAAAAAATAAATGTAAGTAAAATTATTTTGAGATATTTTATGCACCCACGGAAGCAATTTATAACGAGAAAAGTGAATTAAAATACGTTGCAGGATTTTAAGAAAAATCAGAAATAACCAACTTTATTGCAATGTTAAAAGTACTTAAGTAAAAAAAAAATTAAAATGTAACTAGAGCTCTATCCAGAAAAAAACAATGCACAAGCTTAAATTAATTTTATGTTACCCAATTTCCTGCTTTGATGAAAACAAGCGGGGGGAGATTTTCATCGAAATCTTCATTTTTGATGCACGCAGACGGATCCTTTTATTTAATAAAGAGGCCATGACGTAAATACAAATTCTATGGGAATTTAAATTAGTATACATTGTTGTATTCAAAATGTATCACAATTGTTTGAAATTTCTCACCATTTTTTAGTATAAATTCATGTTTAAAATTAATACCCCAATTAATACACAAAGTTATTATTTTTGGAGAAAAAGTTTAACACATAATAAAATGAATAAAAATAAAGACAAAAAATAACTAGTATAATCAATATATATATATATATATATATATAATATACAGTAATTCCCCGAACATACCTGATTGATATGACTGAGTGATAACCGCTTAAGTTGGAGTATAATTTCACATTTCAGTGCATAAAAATTATTTTTAGTTGGGACCAGACACTAATGTAAATAATAATTAAGAAAAAAAGTTTAATAAAATTTTAGATAACACAAATAGAAAATCACAAACCAAAGTTATTTTGATGTAGAAGGTTTCATAAAATCTAACAAAGTAGTCTACTGGCTAAATTTTCTCCCACAAAATATCCTCGTTGCAGGCTAATAATTTTTCAATTCCTACTATTAACTCACCCTCTCTCTATATATATATTTATTTACTTATTTATTTATTTATTTATTCATTTATTTATTTATCTTGGTGGAATTTTCAATCGTTAATAAAATACATTTTAAAGCACTCAATTGAGCTGAAATTTAATATACATGATTATTTGGATGACAATACAATAATTTAATTATAATTAATAAACATTAATTGATTAAAACTAATTATTTAAAGAATTTCAAATACAGCCACATTGGCATCATTTTTGGCGACTTAGCGACCCTTTTAGTGACTTGTGTCAAAACTTGAAAAAGCTTTTTTTCTCACTTTTTAAAGCATTCAGTTGATCTGAAATTTTATATACACGATTGTTTTGGATGACAATACGGTACTTTAATGATAATATAGAGAGTGACAGTGGCCAGATTGAGTTGAATGTATACATTTATTAAGGGGAATCATTTACAAAGGAGGGCTAAAAGTTATTAAAAAGTAATCGAAACATCGTTTTTGACGTAGGTCATTGGATTCGATGAGGCGTTTCGTTGCTGCACCCTCGTCGTCGTCACTCCTCGCCGTCTCCCGCGCAATCATCCTATTCGAGTCTCGTTTACTCGTTATCCTCGAACCATCTTGTCAGCTAGGTGGCGCTCTCTTGGCATTACGTCATTAAGGAATATAGGAAGGATACGATATGTGCACATCCATTCCTACAATAATGAATAAAAATGAATTACCACTTAATGTTGTGATTCTGTCATATGTATATACATATTTGTATTGATTGTAACTATTTAATAAAAAGTAGCTAAAATAAAATATTTCTTTGTTGATCTAAGTAGGAATTGACTTAATTTTTTTTTATATTACTTGTTAATTCCTTGTTTTTTTGAAAAAATATTCTCTTCATTGGAAACTATATTTTCTAAAATATTTATTCCTTTTGTAATTAAACTGAGGCCTTCTACCGAATTCCCAAACGTCATTCGATCTTCTGAATGAACTGGGTCTAACGACTCCAGTTCTTCATTGTCGTGCTCTTGCCCATGCATTTCCACGAACACATCACATATCGACTCCCGATTGTGGGAATCCAGCAGCTCTTGAACGTCATAACTATTCCTTTCTAAATTTATTTGACTAGAAAAATTGGCTTCTTCAATCACGTTTCCAATTACAAGAAATGAGGAGTGAGTAATTGAGTTGTGTAGCGCTCAAACAAAAGACAAATTCATGAAATTTGAAAATCGTGTAACTCCGGGTTTGCGTAAGTCGTGATATTACTGTATATCACTTGTATCTCAGCATAAACTTTATTTTAGACTATTTTTCTTAAATAAATATAAGTATTTTTTAATTAAGTTTAAAAGCATTCGAGAGAAAAATACGTGATATGAACATGTGGCTGATACCATCGAGACGTCCTAGTCTGGAACTCATGTCTGACGTACTTTATATCAGATCGAACGTTCGATTCCTTGCAATACTAAAGATGTAACGCAGTGCTTCTCAAACTTTCAATGTTTGCGACCCAATATTCAAATAGAGTATTCATCGCACCCCCCCTTTCCATACAAGAACAACGTATTCAATTCAATGCTACTATATTTTGAAGGAAAGCTACAATACAACTTTAACTTCTTACGTATCACCAGTGTATATTAACGTCTCACTCAATCAAAGTGTTTATTGTCCCGGACGTATATATACGTCTTTCCAAAGTACGATCTTTTATATTCACTGCTATCCATAAGAATCCATAAGATATTTGGAATGCAATAAAAGGACATTGGCAGTGTTTGTGAAGGATTTACTTATTTCAGAGAATTTTCTTATTTATTCCTTTTCCGCCCCCCTCCCTCTCAATACATCACATACGTGTGTCTATGTGGAAAACGGTGCCTTTGGGGAACGAATCGCGTAACTTTAAATTGGCAGTATAAAGTAATTAATTTTAAACCGTACAAACTATCAAGATAAGTGTTAATTTGGCAAGCTCATGGGGTCACTGGTAATTATAAAACTTTTTCTTAACTTCATATTGGTGGCCGCGGTAGCCGAGTGGTATAGGTATCGGATCGTGGCTTGCCTGGTCACGAGTTCGATCCCAGTACCACTAAAGATCCGCCGTGTAGGGCAGCGATGCACGTTAAATCTGTCGAGAGCTGAAACGTCCTCCCGTTGGTGTGGTGTGGTAGTTAGGAGAGGGGGGTGCCAGCTCAGGTGTCGTCCACGTCACTTGACCATGGTTCAAAATTACGTGGTCCGTCGCCAAAAGCCCTCGTGTAGCTGAACAGTGCGACGTTAATATTAAAAATCAAATCAATCTTAACTTCATATTGTTAAATAAATTATAAAATTCATTGTGCAGTACTGATATATTTATAAGTGTATTATGTGAGTGTAAATGTGTTTTATTTTTTATTATGTCAGAATGCATTTTGTTTGTTTACTTTCAGAAAATAATTAAATTTTTTTAAAAAATAACCTTTTGTTTTCGACTTTTCAATATGCTCGCGCCGCCCTTGTAGACTTATCACGCCCCCTAGGGGGCCCCCACAGTTTGAGAAACGCTCATGTAACGTGTTCTTGTGATTTGACCTTAGTTAAAAATTACGAGATCCACCGCCAATAGTCTTATAGAAAGAAGAAAACTATGATATTAAATAATCATAATCATCAGCTATAAATCAATTATTAAAAAAGTTATTTTTATGCTTGGTATTTTAACTCATTATTTGTCTATCGTTTTATCCAGTCATTTATAAAATAAGAATAAAGGATAATATCACAAATTACAATGGGAAATCTTTCATTTTTAAAGTTATACTTCATTTTGCGCGTTAGGGAAAAGGATGAGAGTAAATTTTTAAGATGCGCGCGCACACCGTCATGGATGCATGCGCACACCGTTGTCTAATATTTTAACATGCCAGTTTTTAGGTGCTAGGGGACTGATATTTGGGAGATCGTAATAACTATTGTTATAAACCATATCTGTTGGGACGCATCCCTCCCCCGGTACATTCCCCCCTCTGCTGCTTTTTGGCCAATATCTCAGCACCCGAGCCCCATAGTTCATTCGGACCTAGCTCATTCGTTCCCTCTCTATCAACTCTTCCAGTTATTGTATGTTCATGCTCATAGGGATATTTCTTCCATAAGTTTTAATTGTTTTAAACTTTTTATATTTGTTTAAAATCCCAATATCTTGGCTCCTGTTTGAGTATCGGACTTGAAATTTCAAACCAACTCCTCCACTTGTCGAGACCCAACCAGTCATCTACTTCATTCCCATTATGTAGGCATGGGGAGGGCTTAAGCACTAAAATATCATGCTCCCATGTTAATCCTATGGGGAATGGAAAAAAATGCATCCCTCCTAAGGAATTGAGCTTGGGACTTGATTTTCGGAGGACCGCTATATTTTTGTATTAGCGCGAGTTTTACGTGGAATTGACCCCCTCCGGTTCTCCCTTCCTACCTACAGGGCTTCCCCTGTAAGAACTCGAATCTTATGCTACCTTGGTCGACCGCACCGGTTGGATTCAATTGCTCTCCCTATAAACATCCTACATACATTTTTTCAGGACAATAGCCCGATTTCTTCCATATTTAACATTTTAAAATTATTTAATATAAAGTTCTAAACTTTTTTTAAATCCCGCATAGCTCTGAGGATTCTTGAGCTTCGTTAATGAAACCCGAACCATAAGTTCTCCCCGTTGAGCTCTTTCATCTGTTATAATTTTTGTGTAGATAGTGGGATTAGGGGTGCGTTATCACTAAAATTAGACTCCCCATGTTATTTCTATGGGGTTCAATTTTTTGATGACGTCACGATATTACAGAGATAGAAGGATGAAACGTTTTGGATTACCTACTACTCTGAGTATGGTTGGGATGTACGTGGCCATTTACATCACAGTTGCTTCTCCCCTCCGGAGGAGTTATTGTCGTTTTTCTTTCCCAAGCTAGCGCCACCCTACTTGCAACTACAAACTCCGAACCAGTTCGAATGGATTCCTCTTGTATTTCCCCACAACCAGGCCGAGTTTCGACTTGCTGGGTGCCCTGCTTTTATTTCAATTAATTGTTTTAAATTTTTAAATTATTTTAAAATGACCATAAGTCGGGGGAACTTCAGGTGGATATCTTAATTATCTCGGGAACGATTCTTCCTGCCGAGACATTCAATATGAAATATCAGGTATCATATCCGGTTCACCTCGTCTCTAGATACAGTCTGTCGAACTCCCCCTTCATGTTATTGGTCCTATTGTCCCTGTGCGGGGGTGTTTAAATTTATTTAAATCGTGATTATCTCGAGTTTGGCTGATCCTATTGACTCAAGGTTGGTATCGTTCAACTGTGCTCGTAACCGCCTTTCTTTCTTGGTTCAGCTCAGCTTGCCCTACTCAAAATTTTTAGAAAGATTGTTATCTTGTTACGCCAAAGAAGTATAACTTCTTACGTGCGTACATAAGTACAGACACGTTTTTTTTATTCTTCTTTCACTATCAGTAAGAAGAATAAAGGATAAATTATCACAAATTGCAATGGGAAACCTTGCATTTTTGTATGCTTCTTTCATTATCAAAAGAAAGAAGAAAGGATAATTTATCACAAATCTGCAATGGGAAACTTTGTATTTTTTTTTATACTTCTTTCATTATCAGTAAGGATTTTGTTGTTTAAATAAACATCGTTCTACAACTATTTCTAAATATTATCAAACCTTCTTGTTTGAATCAAAACCTCACTCCTCAAAATCATCGTGCAACAACGTGGTGCAATAAGTTACACAACGAAGTGCTAATACAAACGACTCTTTCGTCATTCATTTAATCGGTCGCTTCAAACCTTATCGTAATAGAACTAATAATTTTTCTTTCGATTACTGAGCTACTAATTACATTCGATTTGTAAAAAAAAGTATAACAACTTAAGAACTGTATTGTCACTAATCTCCCGTCTGGTCAGACTTCATCTGACCAAAAGAGATTCAATGATTTAAGTCAACGATTTCACTGACTTTTATGAAGAGACCGATACTAGAAGTAGACTACCATTGATAGCTTCCTTGTCCGGTCCAAGATGTGCTGATTTGAAGCCTGTTCTAGCTGGCATTTAGGGCAAATGGGAAAACTCTTATTGCCTCCAGAAAAGTGAGACTTTTTAAGTGCCCTCTGGCAAGTCGGGACAGACAAGTATTGGACTGTCTGCCACAAGGAGGAAATAAAGAAATTCTTGGTCTTTTGCTTGTATACTAGTTATGAAACGGAGATTTAAACATTTTTCTTTATTTTGGACATTTTTTCTTGAGAATAATTCTAAATATGTGAGCTCTGAGGTGGAGGAGACAGGATAGTCTAGTCCAGCGATATTCAACCTGCGGCCCACCAAGCCTATTTAAGTGGCCCAGTCATAGCCCATTGCTCTGAGAAATTCACTTATTTAAGAACATTGTAATAAAAATATGGTAGGAAATTTTTTGTGAAGAAATCAAATACATCAACTTTGTTTTCTGCTGTCGGCGTCATATCGGTACGAATTGATTTTTTTTCTCTGATGAGTGATAATAGACAACAGTGGAGTAGCGACCATTTTATGAGTGGAACTAATTTTTAACTATCTTTCATATCTTCCAAGCGAAAAATATTCGAAGAAAATACACTGCTGGACAATTGCTAAGGACGGATAACACTCTCATCCATAGCAACCACAAAATGAAAGGAAGCAAAATGTGGAAAATTAGAATAAGGGCGGGATATTAGTAAGAAGAAGTATGAGTATGCAAATTTTTTTTCCACGTCTGTTCATCACGTGATAGCGTTCATCAGAGCTTTAAAGGTTTGGACGCGTGTGGACAGTTGTTGTTTCAAGTCAAAGTTTTACAGGAAAGATTTAATAGACGAACTTAAAATTTTCTCCATGTCTTCCCGACATCACATTGATGATTTTATGCGTGGCCGAATTATTGGAAAGGTCGAAGAAGGGCGAAAGATAAGAGATGTTGCCAGGGAGTTCGACATCGCTCACAGCGTTGTTTCACGGCTGTGGAAGTCTTTAAAACTACTGGAATGTGTAGTAGACGGCACGGGGGAGGTCGTGTTAGAAGTACGACGCCTGCAGAAGACAGATATATCGTCCTATCAGCAAAAAGGAACAGGCGCACCACAGCTCAGCAGGTGGCAAATCAGTTTCTTGCTGCCTCAGGAAAGCAGATCTCCCGAAAAACTGTTGCCAGACGTTTGAGGGGAGGAGGACTATACGCACGCAGACCTGTTGTGTGTGTCCCATTGACCAGACAGCACCGTACTGCCCGTTTGCAATGGTGTCGTGAGCATCACAATTGGACTGAACAGGACTGAGCATGCGTACTATTCTCAGATGAGAGTAGGTTCAGTCTGTCATCGGATTGTAGACGCCAACTGATATGGCGCGAGAGTGGTACTGCTTATCGTCCAGAAAATATCCAGGAAAAGGACCGATATCCGACATGCAGTATCATGGTGTGGGCCGTCATCATGATCAATGGCCGCACGCGCCTACATGTGGTTGCGAATGGGACTATGACGGGCCAACGATACATTGATGAAGTTCTACTTCCTCATGTTCGTCTTTTCCGTGGTGCTGTCTGTGATAAATTTGTTTTTATGGACGACAACGCAACATGTCATCGAACACTCGCTGTTCAGGATTGTCTAGACAGCGAGGGTATTCAACGTCTCGTATGGCCAGCGCGTTCTCCAGATCTAAACCCTATTGAAAATGTGTGGGATGCTTTGGGTAGGCAAGTTGCTGGTCGAAACTATCCTCCGACAAACAAGAACACCCTCATCCGTGCACTCACAGAGGAATGGGATAAATTGCCTCAACAGCTGCTGGATAATGTTCTGCAAAGTATGGTACGACGTGTGGAATGTTGCATCACACTCCACGGTGGACATATCCCGTATTGATACCTTTCTTTAAGGTGCCTGCTGACTTTTAGATGCATTGTTCCATTTCTCCGTACGCAGATCAAATGAACATTTTTTTTTCTTTCTGATGTTTCACAGCTTTTGTACTTTCCAGAACAATAAATATTCTTTATTCTAATGTCTGAACAGTGTGACAACTATATTTTATCCTACTAGGCCTCTCATGTCTCGCTTAATGTTATGCTACATAGCAATTTGTGATCCGTCCTTAGCAATTGTCCAGCAGTGTATATCGTTTCAAGACAATTTGAGGTTGACTATTTTGTAATGAAAATAAAACATGGATCAGTAATTGTGTGCTGTATCACAAAAGTGATGTATTTAAAAAAAATACCAATAAACAGGAATCATTCAATGACACTTTTCATCGAAGATCTCTTTCAAGAAGTGTTAAATAAGCTTTTTTGAATAGTTTTTGAAACAGCAACAAAGCGTTAAGTCAGTGGTAATATCACAGCGATAACCAAGACATACCTATGAAGTTTCTTATATTATTGGTAATTGTATGAAACCGTTTACTGATTCAGGAATTGTGAAGGAGTGTTTCTTAAATGCTTCTAATTTAGTGTTAGTAAAAAAGTTATAAAAAATAATAAATAAAAAGGAAAACAGGAGTGATAATATGTTCAGGGATAAAGGAGAGGCAAAAAAGAGGTTAAAAAAGAGTTTGAGAGAAAAAATTTTAGGAAAAACGTTTATAATAAAATGCTTTAACCGACACATAAAGGAAGATACTGTCTAATGAATCAGCATTAATGGAGGAAGCCCTGTTTCCCTAGGGTTTTTGTATGTTAACAGAAATCCAGGACATAAGTTTCCCATGAAAAGGGAACATATTGCTCTCTCTCTATATATATTTCATAGCAATCACATAACCGCCGTAAGACACGTGCTGAGATGTGCAGCAGTCCAATTTAATGCCTTCCGAAATCATGACACCTTTATCACTTTAATGATTTATTTCCATGCATAGAATAATATGGTATCATGTCTTAGGCTCTATGCAAGTGTTTTTCAAACTGTGGGGCGCGCCCCCTAAGGGGGAGTGATATCCCTACAAGGGGGGGGGGTGAGCGTATAGAAAATAAAAGATTGTTTAAAACTTATCAATTTACTAATCGGATGCAAAACAAAATATATTCTGACATCATAAAAAAAATACGCATTTACTCTGATATACTATACTTATACGAGTAAATATATCAGCAGGGCACATTTTATTTGATACTAAGTATCAATAATACGTTGAGAACATGTTACATAATTTCTACGGATTTTTTCCATGGGCTTATCATATACAAAAACAAACAAAAAATGCATACAAAATTTAATACTTGATGATTAGAAAAGTTTATAATTAAGGTCGTATAGTAGCTTTAGCGTCAAAGTATTACACATTATTACTACATCAATTTATTGTTATTGTATGGGGTGTGCGCAATGAAAATTATGAATGAAAATTAGGTCGCGAATACCGAAAGTTTGAGAAGCACTGCTCTATGCAAATGCAGGCAAAACGAGAATTGGTGGCCAGGCTGTAATTTGACTCATCTGGGAAAAATATGGGGCTCTACTTAAGTATAGTTTAAGGCGAATGTTTTCTGCACCATGTTGATCACACTCTTTTACGCATTGTAGTGAGCAGGATACTAACGATGAGTCATCTGAAATACAACCCTATCTGATGAAGCCTTCAGGCAACTGTACGCCATAAAACTTTGGTTCCAGTCTCAGCAAACACATTACTTGAGTGCTATAAAAATGTAGTAGTCTTTTTTCACCCTGCTAAAAATGGCAAATAGTGATCCTCATGGGTTTTTGTGAATCTCGGCTGGCCTGGTCCATGTCTTCTCAATATGGATTCAATGTTCCGAAACTGTTTTCTTCAATTGCAAAAAACAGTAGTCGTTGCACTAAACTCTGTAGTTACATGCTCTTGTGATAGGCTTGCCTGCAATCTACTGATAATTGACCCCATTTCGTTCTATCATCTATACGATCATAGCTATTCGTTTTACCTGATGTCTAATTTAAATTTTACCCAACACTTATGATAGGGAAAGAGTCTCGTGGAGGAGTACGAGTCCTCAAATCCCCGACAAACCTTAGCGTGCTTATATTCCTTCAACAGTCACAACTCCACTGGGATATACGTGTACGCTTACGAATCCAACTTTGAATATCTGCATAATAATTACCTTTGTGTGTGTGTGTGGTTCAATATTTTACATAAAAACCGACATAATTTGCAAATTTTCTTAATTTTGCACTCGAATGTGCATTCGTCATAAATGATTTAATACTAGATTTCAAAATAAATCTTATTTTTATACTTTATTATATTCGAAATGCATTATAATTTTTTTAATAATGTTCCGTATAATTAGCGTTATTGATCGTAGCTATTCTTTTTACTTCATACCTTACAAAATTTACTAAACTCTTATGACAAGGCAAATGCCGTGGAGGTGGTATGAGCACATTCACTGACAACCTTTCGCGTATGCTTATATTCCCTCTACAAGGACAACTGTGTAAGCACGTACATGCACACTTACGTATTCAATTCTGAATTGTTGTATGTGGAAGTGGTAGCATAATGGTCCTGAATTCATTTCCGCTGTGTCATGAGTTCGACTTCCAGGACCGCTGGACCCGCCATCTAGAGGGGCTGATCTGTTAAATTAATCGACGTTCAAAGTCCTTTAATTGGCAGTGAGGTAGTTTGGAGATGGAGGTGCCAGTTTAGATGACATAATCATTTGTAAACCGTGGTACACAGTTACAAAGTCCGTTGTCAATAGCCCTAGCAATGCTTTATAGTGCAGCTTTAATAAATATTCTTTCTATGACAATCTGTTAGCGGAGGAGGGGAGGAAAACCCATGGTGACCTTGAGTGCTGCTTGGATGCAGTGTTATTTGAACTGACCACCTTTGGGTCCGAAGTGCATGCCTTAGATGACTGAGACGAAAAGAATCCCTGGTCGGGTCAGTCGTTAAGAGTTTTTATTCCTGTGCTTTGTTTTTGAGACTTGCAGTAACAAGCGCCGCTGCATACCCCCTTCCTAGAGAAGAAAGTTGCTTTTTCTGTTTGACTTTCTGAACGATACTGAGAGAAGATTGCTTTTTCAGCCAATTACTGCAATTGTTATTCATCTCCAGTAGGTTTGAGTGTCATTGGAGTCTTGTTGGGATGGAGGGTCTAGATGACACGTGCGCTGCTGTCGTTTCTAAATCAGTAGTCATGATTTATTGAGAATTCTTTAGTTAGATTCTCTATGGAATGAATGCATTATCAACAAGTGTCGTTAGACTGTGCTGCCATCTAGTATTCAATTCCTCGATCACCACTTCGACGACAGGCTGTTGACGGGCCGGGGTGTTTATTTGATTCACCGACCTACCGGGCCGCAACTACATCATGTACGCCTCAGAAGATTGATAAAAAAGTAATCCCTGGTTGGAAAAGTCGTTAAGGGTTTTTATTCCTGTCACCCGTTTGCGACTTACAGAAAGAGGCACAGCTGTATAATCATTAATTCAATATTTGCATTATTATAACCTTTTGTTCAATGATTTGTATAAAAATAACCATAATCTGTAAATCCTTAATTTTGCACTTGCACGTTTTATTCCTTATTAAACTGAAAATACACTAGAAACATTTAAAATAATGCTTCTTACAACATGAGTTTTATCAAATTTAGTGTATCATTTTTCGTTTTTCTAGAAAACTTTTAACAAAATGTTTGTAACAAAAAAAGAGGAAAAATATGTGTGCGTGTGTATATAAATACAATGTGTGCTATCCACAGCCCACCCATCCCCTTAAAAAAACCATTAAAGGGCAAGAAGATAGATTACAATCTTCCCCTTCTGTAGCCTCAAACAGCATTTCAGGAGAAACCCTAAAAAATTCAACACGCCGAAGCAAAATTTCAATTTTTAATCCCCTTTTACCTCATCGGGAGAGTTGGGGCAGACGATAACATGGGTACCCTTCACCCATGGGAGACATTCCGTGGAATCCTTGGGATCTCCCCTGATCCTTTGGAATTCAAAATGGGAGCCCTCGTGGGAGTTAGTTCATGCCTTTTGTGAGCTTTGTTAGCTCCCGGAACTGCCCATTTCAGGCATAAGGTAGAGGGTTTTGTGGCAAGAATTGCTTTTTTTACATGGGGGAAATTATTTTTAAAATCTTTTGTTTGCTGGTAACCCAGTGGGTTCACAGTTTGTGGATATGTTGTGTAGTTTTGTTTTTGTATTAAAGGTAGGTATTTTTTGTTAAGATACCCTACTACTTGCGACAATTGTTTTTTTAAAAAAATAGAGATATGGAAATTGGTAAGGGGTAGATTTATTAAATACACATTTTAAGAAAAAAATGCTTAAAATAAGAAAAGAAATGAAATTATTGAAATGAAAAAAAATTGGTAAAAATTTACAAAAAATGACATAAAGGGAGCCCATTCTGCACAAACAATTTACGAACAAATTCTCAAGTTTTGCAATTTTTGATGTATTACTTTGGTAATCATTTTTGAAATCCCTTTGGTATTCATTTTTGAAATCCCTTTGGTATTCATTTTTGAAATCCCTTTCAGGATTTTCATTTTTACAAAAACTAGAGCACTTTATCTTAGTTATTATATGAAATGGCTTTAAAAAACAGTGACTATATTCATATAAGGGACTAAATTTTTTTAATAAAACAGTTATTGCTGAATCTAAAGGTTATAAAACACTTCTACTATTACACAGAATACACACAAAAAAAATTCAGTTAATTATTTTCAAAACATTTTTAGCAATCGCTGTTCCCGTTTGAGCATTTTCGATAAATAAAAAACACATTTCAAGAGAAACGCATTTTAAATTTTGACATCTTGTGTTAAAGCTTTGACATCTGCTTTTACAAAAAAACTTTCAGTTTTTCTTCTAGTGAATTGAGAACTAAAAACTTTTTTTTTACAAAGCTGATAAGACGGTATATTAAATGAAATAATGATAAAAATATTGTCAATTTTTGAATAATTTCACGATTATATGGTAGTCGAATACCTAAGAAAGAAAATATAATGGGGCTTATATTGAGAATTATAAATATGCTGCTTAAAAATGATTAATGAAAACTCTGTCAACAGAACTCAATTTGAAAGATACGATTTAGTTATGTTGCTTAATTCCTTATTCTACTTTTAATAATTTACTTTTATGTTGTACAATATTGTTAACAGAACTTGTCAAGTCATGTGATGAATTAATTTACCATGACTTAAAAGCAGATAAAGAAGAAGTGAAATAAAATACTTTTTTCGAACATTAAGGAACAGTTACTTTAGCTGAAAATCTTATAAATAAGGTTGTAAGTTTGTGATTTTTTCTATGTTTTAGTTTGTTTTTCGTCAGTCAATCAAATCTATGCCTATGTTGATGTTCATACCATGTTTTACTAAAGGTGAGCTTGATAGGTGTGTAAAGCGCACCTATACTTTAAATCTGCATTTTTTAGTTTTTAGATATATACGCCGTATCCTCTTTCTTACGAAAAAATCTGAAATGTTAGTACACATTGTTTACTTATGTTTTGAAGTAATTTATTCGAAGTATTATCCCAGACTTAGGAAAAAATACTATATTTTTAGAATTATAAATCTTTTAGTTCACAAGGCATGTCATTTCTTTTAAATAAACAGTATTTCGATATGTATAGAAGTAAATTATTTTTATACTATTTATACTATCTCTATTTTTAAAGCTATCGTTTTTACAACAAGCGTATATAACGCGCACCTATAAATTTCCATCTTATTTTTTATGTTAAAAGTGCATGTTATACGCCGGATTTTACGCTATGTGTCAAAATTAAACCCGTGACCAAATACCGTAATATTCATTTGTCAATAATGAAAAAACACAAATTCACACTAAAACACAATAACCTTGCTTATGAATTGGGAAATCTCAGTTCAAATTCTTAAAATTTCGTCCTTTTTTTCCAGTGGGTAGGCTAATACGTAAGTACCATATTTCATTTTAGCATTTTGCGAGTAATATTTAGTAACTCCTAATGGCTAAAAGCTTATCAACGAATAGGACAACGCCAAAACAGCGCCAACATATATACACTGGAGTGCAAAAATTAAGGACGAAGTCGAAAAAACAGCGTATCAGCTGAACGAAGAGCCAGAGCGGACAGACAGACCAATCAGGAGATTAAGTAAGGTGATGTACGGTAGCACATGCGCAGATATGCAGGTAGACGTAATGGGGTAGTGTCTGAGTAGTATAAAGTATGTTGTCGGTGTAAGATCAGTATTTCTGGCAAAGAGATTGCACGCCGTATAGCAGTTAAAATCACACCGAGTTGCTGCCTCAGCGAGAAATGGCGAATAATCAATCTGTTAGACGACATCTGGATGCTTTTACCCGAGGTCGAATCATTGGGAAGTTGGAGGAAGGCCGCAGTGTGACAAGTGTGGCTGCAGAGTTCGGAATTGCTCACAGCATCGTTTCACGACTTTGGAGACAATTTCAAACTACAGGAACAGCTATCCGGGGGTTCAGTAGTTGTCGTCCACGAGGAACCACACCCACAGAGGACCGTTACATTGTCTTACAGGCCAGAAGAAACAGGCGGCAGACAGCGGGAGAAATCACTAGACACACGACACAGGCGACTGGACGACCGATATCGCGTTTTACCGTGGCCAGAAGACTGCACGGTGGTGGTCTGTTTGCACGACGCCCTGTACGGTGTGTACATTTAACGCCTGCCCATCGGAGAAGGCGTAATCTGTAGTGCCGGGAACATCGGAATTGGAGAGACAATGAATGGGGACGAGTACTCTTTACAGATAAGAGCAGATTCAGTTTGAGTAGCGATTCTCATCGCATACTCGTCTGGAGAGAGCGGGGAAGCCGCAATCATCCCTCGAACATCATTGAAAGGGACAGGTATGGAGGTCGCAGTGTTCTCGTTTGGGGAGGCATCATGCTTGGTAGTCGTACAGACCTTCACATCTTCGACGCAGGTTCAGTCAACGGGACCCGTTATTGTAACGAGATTCTTCTTCCATATGTGCATCTTTTTAGAGGCGCTATGGGTCTGCACTTCCTTTTCATGGACGACAATGCCCCATGTCATCGCACAGTAGCTGCCGAACAGCTCTTAGAGAGTGAGGATATTGAACGTATGGATTGGCCGGCACGATCTCCGGATCTCAATCCCATCGAGCATGTATGGGATTTTCTAGGCAGACGCTTGGCAGCACGTACCTTACCACCAGTAACGATTCGGGAACTTCGATTGGCACTGCAAGACGAATGGGCAGCAATGCCTCAACAACTCATTGACACCCTCATTCTCAACATGGGCAGACGCTGTGAAACCTGCCTAGCAGTCAGAGTAGATCATATCCCCTACTAAAGACCGGATGTTTCTTGCTGGACACCCATCACAGGGATGTTTCGGCCTTCAGTCGCATTGCGCTCCATGCTACTTTTTCAATCATAGCTTCTTTTTATCCCTCTGATTTCTCTTTTAGTAAGTGTTACTTACATATTACACATGTTCTTACGTATTGGGGATCTTACGGTATGAAACGTGTCGATTTGGAAAGCTTTTGTACAAAGTTATATTGAAAAAACCGTCTCGTCCTTAATTTTTGCACACCAGTGTAATATTGGGTTTGAAAGGTGTAAACCATCGCTAAAGGGCATAAAATAATAACAATGTAGAATACGATGAAAACATCAGATAAATCAAACATTGTTCTGTTAAGTATCTTAAATTAGTTCAAAGAAATTTAAAGGGAAAAAAAAGAATAAAAACTCCATTCACAAGAGCATTAAGGGATTTGAGGCGTAAAAGTATCGAAGTTTAAATATAGAAATGTTTGGATACAATAGCTACTTTTAAAATTAGTTAATTATTTTTTTTCACTTCAATTAATAGATACTAATTTGGGGTAATAAGAAATTTGTAGTAATTTTTATCCAACTTAAATTAATCAAGCATCTAATTTTAAAATATAAGAAAATTCTAAATGATTTTAAAAGTTAATGCCACATCCATGTTAAATTTTTTGTAATAATATCACATTTTAAAGAATCAAGAGTTAAAACTATGCACAAAGAGTTAGGAGCCAAGAGAAAAGACTGGCGAAGAATACAACTTTTAAAAAGATTAACAAGCATTAATGAAAGAATGTGACCGCTAATTCGAACAAGGAAAGAAATAAGAAGGGCATTCTAATTCCTAATTTCACTCGAGCTGCAATTTTTTCCCGTTTGTTCCTTAAAAATTTGACACTCCCTTGTCTTTCAATAGATTTAACTTTCCATCCTAACTAGTATATCAGTACTTATTGTTTGTCTCTGCTAAAAGTTTTTTTTTTAAAACTACAGTGAAAATCGTTTAACACGAAACTGAGGGTACTATAATATTTTTTCGTGTTATTACAAAGGATATCGCAAAAATTATACATATTTCAACAAATTTAAGTTTATTAAAGTATATTTCATTTAAATAGATATGTATATATGCATGTATTTGATAAAAATCAATGAAACAAAAACAATCACAAGAACTTAATGTAAAATTTTCAAGTTTGAAAAACCAAACATTTATTGAGTTTTTGAATAATAATCTGATATTTTTCTTTGAATTGCCTATTTCAGCATTAAATCTCGTCAACAAATTGCCCGGTGTCGTCCATTTTGTTATTTATTTCCTCATTGGAATGTGCGTCTAAATAACTGCGTATACTTTTCCCAATGCTCTTTATTTTGGATGACGTGGGAACATGAGCTTCATTATTCATTTCATTTTCGTAGTCGTAATCTGTCCCAATAATATTTTTTGAGCTTTGAACGAACCAAACTCCAAAATGTATTAGTCTGCTATAATTAGGGCTGTGCACACAGTATTATCGACTACTGCAAAGAATTTTTCCCAAGATGCAGTAGGACAGTCCAATCCGACTGGCACTTTCCGTATTTTGTTCAATCCCAGAAAGGAAATATTTTCGTGTTAAGCGATTTTCATTTTGAGTAAGAGAAAAAAAATGCCAAAAAACATAGTAATTTGTCGGGATCGTCGTATTATTTCGTGCTAACCGATATTTCGTCATAAACTTTTACATGTTAAACGTATTTTACTGTATATTCAGAATATTTCTCGAAGAATATAAGAGAGTGATTAATATGCAGCATTTTATAACATTTCCTTTAGTATTTATAGATTTAATCTTTCTGCACAATATAACACGGTGGAATTCAATGATTTGCAATAAGTAACATAGCGTAACTCTGTAAGTAGTGCAAATGCAAATAGCAAAAAGTATTTAACGTTGTGACGGATCTATACGCGTTTTTCCAAATAATCCACTTGGGAAATCTTTGGGTTATCAATTCGCGTTATTCACAACCAACCCTTCGGAAGAAGAGAATCGTGATATTTAAATTAACTTACTATAAATAGACGAGGTTTTTCTGGTTTGAGAGAGAGAAGGAGAAAAATATACTCGAGCCAGGTGAGATTACTACTGAAGGTATAATATTAGAATTATAATGATTTGAATTTTATTAGGAGGAAACTACAAAGTGACAATTGTTCACTAGGATTGATTTGATATTGGATTAAATTGATTGATAGGTTTGATCTTTTTATTAAGATAAGGATTGAGTTTGATAGCCTCCTAATCATTAGCGTTTTACTGTCATTGTTCTACTTTCACGGATAACATTGTGTCTGTTCTTTGTGTGAAACTAAATAGATTAATTGGATTATGTCGAGTGTGTGTGTGTGTTTCTTCCCTCCCCCTCCCCACAGACACACATGCAGATGCTCGAGAGAGAGGCTTAGTTTGTATGATTTTAAAATTTTATATGGTCTTATAAAATGAGAAATTATAATCTAAATGTAAATTAGTAATATTAATGCTATGTTTGATTACGGGACATGAAATGAGTAAGTTGAATTGGTTAAGTTGCGTTAAATGAATGAATAACATATATTGTTATATATAATCGGATACATTAATATCATATTTCATCATTCTATGTATTTAATTCATATTTTCTTAAAATATATCAAGTGGCTTCGTTTGGAACCGTGATTTTATAAAAGTGAAAAATGTATACATTTTTTTAATATTTAGTGTCACTTAAATCAGAATATATCACTTGATGTTTAGTGTCAAATTTGACCTTAGACATCATAGATACGACAACACAAGATACTATACTGTTCAAATTAATTGGGACAAAAAAAAATTTTCTTGTATGAGTTGGTATACAATTACCAGTTATGTCCCGAATTACGTCTAACCGGTTATATCTTCCAGAAGTAATTTGATGGCCTTGACTATAATTTACTTGTTTGATTGGTTTTAGAACCTTAGTGGTTCAGTTGTGAAACTTTCCATGTGATCCACGTAACACGTATTACTTTTGCTTGTTCAGAGATGAATATTACTTCGAGGAAGTGTTATAAAATAATAGCTCTTAATGAACACAGTTCTATGACTGTGAGAGATATAGCTACGGTAGTTGGTGTGGGCAACTCAAGTGTTTAAAGAATTTTAAAAGCATTTCAGTATTCCTGATCATTGTCTTGAAAAAGAAAAGGAGAATGTAGGCTCACGCAGACGGAAAATTGCTCCGAGAACTAATAAAATTATAACTAGTAGAAACAGCAAAATAAATCAAAGTAAGACAAGAACAGACCGTCGAAGGGATTTATTGGATTATGGTGTTGAAGGGAGTATCTCAACTTTACAAAAAAGAATCCTGGCAGTTAACTGTAAGGCAGTGCTTCTCAAACTTTTTATACTTGCGACCCAATTTTAAATCATAATTTTCATCGAGCCCCCTCTATACAATAAAAATGTATTCGAATTCAATAATATAATTTGAAGTAAAGCTGCATATTGACTTTAATTATAAATTATCATTATACTTGTCTTGATAGTTTGAAATTTAATTTAAAATTACAAATTATCACAAGAAAAGTATTAAATTTTATGTATTATTTTATGACATGCTCATAGGTTCACTGGTAATTATTTAACTGGTTCTTAACTTAGTAATGTTAAATTAATTATGAAACACATTGCACAGTACTGATACATTTATAAGTGTATTATATCCGTGTAAATGTGTATTTTACTTTTTATTATGTCAGAATGTATTTTTTTGCTTCCTCTCTCTCTCTCTCAGTAAATTTATATTTTTTTTATATTCCTTTGTTTCTACTTTTCGATATACTCACTCCCCCCTTGTAGAATTATCACGCCCCACAAGGGGGTGCGCCCAACAGTTTCAGAAACACTGCTGTATGGTATCAAGGCCGAGGAAAAAGCAATTTCTAACTCAGAAAATGGTGAAAAAATGTTTAGCATAGGCCAAAAATACCGATCCTGGACTGTTAACGATTAGAAGAATGTGATTTTCAGTGACAAAACACATTTATTTGTGCAAGGATATAAATCAAGTGTAGTTAGACGAAGTGAAGTTAAAATCTGCTGCCATATCATATCCAATAGACTGTAAAACATCCTTTTAAACAGATTTTTTGGGAGTTTTTTCACAACAAATGACCCTAGAAGCTTAGTTCCCTTTAAAGACTTGGTGAATTATGTCAACTACATAGAAATATTACGCAGTAGAATTGCTCCAACCATTTGATGGAACATTTCAACATGATTTGGATTCTTCTCCCAATTCGATATTGGTCCAGGCATGAAAATAAAATAAAAGTACTTAATTCGCTTGGTAACTCACCAGACCAAAATCCTATTGAAAATTTATGACATGATCTCAAGAATAGTTTAGCTAAGATTATTTGCACGGTAACAGAGAACAAATAATAAAATATGCTATACAAGTGTGGTTCCACGGGTGATGAAGTTACGAACATGTACGCTCTCTCTAGTGGTATCAATACCAAGACAAGTAGAACAGGTCATTTTTGCTGTATAATGACATATTTCGTACTAATATAGAGATTTTTCTGTCTACTTAATGTATGTAATGATTGAAAGAAACAGTTTTAGAAAAAAAATAGTTTTTTACCATTTGTTCCAATTAATTCGAACAGTATAGTATATACGAAGGCTGTTCAGAAAGTATCGATACTGAATTTATTCTACTTATTCCAGAAAACTCCTAGCGAAGGGAATGTGCGCATATTTCACCTTGTCTCACAAAAATCGGCAGGTCTGTACAGCGCGCCGTTCAGTCACACTGACTTATTTCACGTGGAGTGTTTGCGTGCGTTCGTCGAAAAAAGAAAATGTGTGAAAACACGGATCAGCGAATCTGTATCAAGTTTTGCTTTAAGCTCGGTAAAACGGGCACCAAAACCTACGAGATGATGAAAACAGCTTTTGGAGAGGAGGCGATGAGTCGCTCTCGGGCTTTCGAGTGGTTCCGGCCATTCAAGGAGAGTCGTCAATCAGTGAACAGTGGTCCCCACATTCTGGACGCCCGTCCACCTCTCGCAATGAGGACAAGATTGCACAAGTGAATACTGTAGTGCACTCTGATCGTCGTTTAACAGTCCGAGAAATTGCACAGGAGTGTCACATTTCCGCAGGATCATGTGATGAAAATTTGAGAAAGAACTTGAGTATACACCGAGTGTCTGCAAAGTTTGTGCCACGTCTCCTCACTGAGGATCAGCAATTCCAACGATTGGCAACCTCTCTTTCCCAAGATCAAGAACACATTAAAAGGACACCAGTTTCAGGACATTGAAACCATAAAACAGAATTCGACACAGCAGCTTCAGGCCATCCCAAGTCTGAGTTCCAGAAATGTTTCGAGGACTGGAAACATCGTTGGGCCAAGTGTGTTACTGCCAATGGAGCATATTTCGAAGGAGATATATATACGAGGATTGGGGCAAAAGTCATGGCAACTATTTTTTTTCTTGAAGATACCAGTCCGGTTGGAAAATGTGACAGATACAGATGAAAGTTCAAGGTGTTAACTACATGTGTGGATAATGGATAGCACTGAAATAACGTAACACGCTAATTTATTACGATAGTAAACAGGGCAATATGGCCTTCACGGTGCAAAAGAATGACAACACAGTACACATAAATTTTACATGACAAACCTGGGCCTAAGGAACCTTAATGTAGTAGATGACCCTTAATGTAATCCATGAGCTGCTCGATGACGGCACGTGCCAAGTCGGTCTGCATACTGACCGGTCGTCCAGAACGTTGCTCCTCACTGGTTGACACACGTCTTTGCTGAAACTTTCCTATCCACCGTGCTACGGTATACTATGGTAGGACATTATTCGCAAGGTCTTCCACTAATTCACTGAGATATTCCATCGCATTTCTCTCTCGGAGAGCAGCTGTTTTGATGTAAGCGCGCTGCTTAACACGTGTTACTTCCATCTTGTACGGTACTCACCAACTGACTGATTTCACAGCCCTCACTTAGCTACTACCAGCTATCACAGAGCCATCTGATGTTCTGCATACACATTAACATACGTTTGTGATCCGTTCACATATAAACAAGAAATAAAATAGTTGCAATGACTTATGCCCCAACCCTCGTACATATATAGTAGCATAAATTATAATATGTTGCATAATTATTATAAAACATAATTTATTATATATATATATATATAAAAGAAATATGTATTATTTATCAAAAACAAGAAATAATAGATAAAGAATATAACAAGAAATAGCATAATAAAAATATAAAAGCAGAACATTAAGAACAAAATTATAGAGAAATAAAAGAACTACAAAAAAGCAGAACCTAGCGAGTCAGAAAGCAATTTCGGACATAGGACCAAATAAGTGGGGTTAAACTAGTTTAAAGGCGCCAACCTTCCCCCTTTGCAACTCTGTAGGAAAATCAAATCAAATAAAATAAACAAAACTTCAGAGTGGATAACTACGAGAGCATGATAAAACCAATCACTACTATTATGTAACAAACTCTCCCAAAACTCTTAATGCAGAAAAATCACAAAATCACAAAATAATTATGTAAGAAAAGTAGAAAAATGCTAAAACAATTACATAAGAAAAGTATCATTCAAAAATTAATTTAACAAAATTTCTTTACTCACAAAGCTTTTACGAAGAGAAACAAGCATCTTGCCATTAATGAAAGTCAATTATGCACTAAGTTAAAAAATTCGAAAATACATAACCACATCTTTTGAGCTGACTTTTAAACCAGCCAGAAAAGACAAGTATAAAATGACGACAATCAAATATGGTAAAATTTGAATTGGTTGATTGTCAAAAATGTATATTTGCTAGGCTCTCTAATTTGGTTGGTTGTCAACAATGTGTAAGATGTTAAAGATGTGTGTGGAAAAAATGTAAACTATGATATGAGTGTTATGATTTAATCTTCACAGCAAGACCACTAACATGCTGACTTTGAAAACCTATTGTTGTGTGGTGGATTTGGAATTCGAAGTAGCAAGCCGGTTAATGTATTTGTGATGAATATAAGATCTCAAGAAATTAAAAGGGTATTCATGATCTAAACAACATTGAAAAAAAAAAAAAATTTTATATTATTGTATTTATCTATTTTGTGGGTAGTTAAGTTATCATTTCTAAATAAAAAATTCAAAATGATATTTCTGTAAATTGATATATGTAAATTACTGTTCCATACGGGAATTTTAATTATATGGAACTTAAACTAATATCTTTTGTCAAAAATGTTACTGACTATATTATTGTTAATAAGATGCAAGTCTAAATCCAAGAATTCCACCCTATTAGATTTGAAGTTAATTTTAAGGAGCTTGAGATAATCAGGGTAGAATGTAATATTTGGTTTGTATTCACTATTTTTACCAAAAATTATTATATCATCTATATAACGATAAATTAGGTAAGAATCATTGCCCAATATATATATAGGGCAGAATTCGACCTTAAGCATCATGAGAAGGACAAGTGAAGGTAGAACATGGAGTCGTAAACCACATTTAGTTGGTTAAAATCGCTTTAATAGTAGCTGTCTGGAGGGCGATAAGTCAGACGCGGAGAGTTATCAAACGAATGCGGGAATTTAAAGTGCCATGGTAGCATTGAAGAATCCTACGCATATGCAAATTTTCCACTGGTCTGGGGAGAACAAAAGCTGTGAGTACCAGCCGCTGCGCACCAGAATGTGTGGTTTATGCACGATGGTGCATCAACACAATTTTCGATTGCGGTGTGTAACCACACCCATGCATCGTCCCCGAGAAGGGGAATTAGAAGCGGAGAGCCTGTTGCTTGGCCTCAATGCTTCTTGGACCTCAATTCCTTGGATTTCTTCTTCTGGTGCCACCTGAAATCGCTTGTGTGAAACTAAGGTAGCTACAGTAGAAGCACTCACTGAAATGATTGTCGTCGCTGCAGCTGACATCGCCAGTGGATCGGATTTGTTTGAACGCGTCCGACAATCCTTCGTCCGACGGTGTTGATTGTGCTATGACCTGCGCGGCTGCAGCTTGGAACAATCCCTGCAACAATTGCTTTTAGTTGTATTTCTGACATTAGGCTATGACGCGCGCATTGTAAGCATGCTTTACGTATAATAATTGTATTTCTTACCTCTTATTGGCCCTTTTCATTCCACTCGACATCACTACCTTCATAGCTTTTTTGAAAATTACTCTTACTAGACGTGGTTTACGACCCCTTGTCCTATGGTGATTTGTCATCCCCATTCTGCATACTATCAACCCTCTGAATTTGTCGGTTGCATTTGGAAACACCCTGTACATATAAAACTGTTATAAGAATATTATTATAATAAAAAATTATTTAAACATTTTTAATGCAAACATATAACATTTTAAAACATTCACCAACTATGAAAAGGGCTTCTGTAATAATACTTTTCAAAAAATAACTAATACTTCTTTACGGTCTTAACAAGGAGTTTTGTAAAATTCGAATTTTTTTCAGAGGTATTATCAATCAATATAATATATAACGGGTGTTTTTTATGAAAAACTTCCTACTCCAAGATATATTTAAATATTATAAATAAATCCACTGCTAAATCGGAAACTTCAAATATCCTAGTTCCACCCCTATACAGATGTCTTAAATGTAAATATGCAAAATATTATTGTTGTTACTATAAAATTCTTGTCCATAAAAAGAGAATGTTTTAAATATATGCCCTATTTTTCTTCAATTTATGCCAAAAAAAATTGCCTTTAAGTAAAATTTTATTGCAATGTTTTTAGAGCAATTTTATATGTATATTTTAATTCAGGTGACTAGAGGCTAATATCAAAAATATTTTCATTTATACGATTCTGCAAAATTATTGTTCCGAACTTAGAACATAAAAATTAAAAAAGGATGTTAATAACAGAAATTGGTACATGAGCATCTAATTTCAACTGCAATCTTTATTGAAAATTTTGTATATTGTGCCAAATGGTAGACCGCTTATACTTCCCGTAGTTTACAAGATATGACAGTGCTTCTCAAACTTACTATACTCGCGACCCAATTTTTAATCATAGTTTTCAACATCCCCTCCCCTTCCCTGCGTACAATAATAATGTACTGAATTCAATAATAATAGACTTTGACGTGTAAAACTAAAGAGTGTTTTTTTTTTCAGGTATAGAAGTTTAAGTTGGCATTACTTTCCAAGATGGCGACCGATTTAACAGCTGTCAAGTGATTTATTCACAGTTTGGTTTGGCAATTCATCATCGATCATCAAGCAAGGCGTAGATTTGTCGAATGGGCCCAAAACGAGATTGCCGTTGTTCCCGAATTTCATAAGCGAATTTTGTTTAGCGATGAAGCGCACTTCTGGTTGAATGGATACGTCAACAAACAAAACTGCCACATTTGGGGTGAAGCTAATCCATAAGTGTATGTCGAAACACCGTTACATCCAGAAAAACTGACTGTTTGGTGCGCTTTATGGGCTGGTGGAATCCTTCATCAAAAACAATGAAGGCCACAACGTTACAGTCAATAGTGATCGGTATAGAGCCATGATTACTAACTTTTTCATTCCTGAATTGAACAATCATGATGTCCAGGAGCTGTGGTTCCAACAAGACGGCGCAACATGTCACACAGCTCGTGCCACAATCGAGTTATTGAAAGACACGTTTGGTGACCGCCTCATTTCACGTTTTGGACCTGTGAATTGGCCTCCAAGATCTTGTGATTTAACACAACTAGACTATTTTCTGTGGGGCTATGTAAAGTCATTGGTCTATGCGGATAAGCCACAAACGCTTGACCATTTGGAAGACAACCTTCGCCGTGTTATTGCCGATATACGGCCACAAAAGATGGAAAAAGTCATCGAAAATTGGACGTCCAGATTGGACTACATCCGAGCCAGCCTATGCCAGAAATCATATTTAAAATGTAATGCCACAAGATTATCTTTCGAATAAAAAGAAATTCATGTCAATCGAATAATACATCGTTGTTTTATTGCAATTTAAAGTTCTATACCTCTAAAAAAACACCCTTTACACAATGCGACTTTAATTATAAACCGTACAAATTATCTAGATAAGTATTAAATTTTGTGTATAATTGTGTGACATGCCCATAGGGTCTCTGCCAATTAATAAACTTGTTCTTAACTTAGTGCTGTTAAA
Organism: Trichonephila clavipes; assembly: GCA_019973935.1. NCBI lineage: Eukaryota > Metazoa > Arthropoda > Arachnida > Araneae > Nephilidae > Trichonephila > Trichonephila clavipes. The sequence continues at coordinate 1,541,206 of BMAU01019793.1, read as the reverse complement.
TTAATCATGAAGTACATCGTTCTCAGTACTGATACATTTATAAGAGCATTATATCAGAGTGAAAATGTGCATTTTATTTTTTTTATTATGTCAGAATGTATTTTGTTTTGCTTCCTTTCAGTAAATTAATAATTCTTTAAAATAATCTATTTTTTCTACTTTACGATATACTCGCGCCTCCTTGAAGGGTTATCACGCCCCCTAGCGGGGATGCGCTCCACAGTTTGAAAGACGTCGAGGTATAACTTATGCAAAAGGATTAAGTGCGTGGGTGTCAAAACTTTTGTAACACAATTAACAGCTCCCCCTCATCGACAAAACATGAAGGGTTTTTTTTATAGCAACACTGATGCTTAAAAAAATAATGAACGGCAACATCTTTTCTTCCATATCTTATTTTTTTCATCCCACCATTTACGCTCTGCTTGCAAGCCCTATTACTTCGATTCCAAGAACAAACCTTAACGCAAGATCGTTAGCAGAGAACCATCCTTTCTCCGCTCCTCTTACCGAGTATATAGCCTATGGGCACGGAGTAATGGAAAAAGTAAGTTCTGTAGATAGTCATCATAATCTGTCATCCTGGGGGGATCCTACAGCGGGATCTGTTGTCTCAAAATTTCGGCTGTGTCACTGCCATTCGTTTCTGTTTCAACGCAAGATGGGCTGGGTGATGGTCTGGAGGAAAAAATGATTGCTATCTTCTGGTGCGAGTTTGGGATGAAGTGAAGTTAAATGCTGAAGGGAGATGTTTCTGGTTTAAAGCGGGAAGGGGGGAGGAGATGTTAATTTTGGTTTTCGGGGAAACATCTTGCGTTGAATGTTTTTTGTTACTGTTATTGTTGTCCCGGAAAAATAAAGTATATAAAATAGATTCAGTTTTTATACAATAACATAAGTCAATCGAAAATCCGCATAACAAAGTATACTGTTTGTTTATTAAAAAGAAGAGATGTATTCGTTGCGCTTGCAAACCGTGCAAGGTACCATAAAGAGCATTATTTACTTCAAAAAACTGAATAAAAGAAATGATGTAGTCAGCTGTGTAAGTTTTCAAATAGGACGTATTTAAACTTATATAGAAATACTTATGTATTTAACATTAAACATTTATATATTTATAGCATGACATATTTATATATTTTTCAATTCCTACTATTAACTACACTCTCTATATATTTATTTATTTGTTTACTTATTTATTTATCTTGGAGGAATTTTCAATCGTTAATCAAATACATTTTAAAGCGTTCAATTGAGCTGAAATTTAATATACATGATTATTTTGGATGACAATACAATAATTTAATTATAATTAATAAAAATTAATTTTTATTATAACTAATTACTTAAAGAATTACAAATACAGCCACGTTGGTGACTTGGCGACCATTTTGGCGACTTGTGTCAAAACTTGAAAAGGTTTTTTTCTCACGTGTCAAAGCATTCAGTTGAACTGAAATTTGTATACGCGATTGATTTGGATGACAATACGATACTTTAATGATAATTAATAATAATTTGTGATTCTGTCATATGTATATATACATATTTATATTAATTGAAACTATTTAATAAAAACTAACTAAAATAAAAATTTTCTTTGTTGATCTAACTAGTAATTGACTTAAAAATTTTTTTATATTACTTGTTATATTTAAAATCACTCATTTTAGTTATGACAAATATAAATTATAAGAAACACCTATATGTATTAAATTACAGAAGAAAGCATAAAAAATGTTTTAACTAAAAGAAATAAGATGAGTTAATTATTCGTCGTATGTGTGTTTTGATAATAAACACATATTGACAGTATCACTTATTTAAATTCTGAGAATAGCAGTAGAAACGATTGTACTACTGAAATCCACAAGAGAGTTACTATGACTTATGGGTGTATCAATGGAATTCGAAAATGTATGAAATCGAATGTTACCAAAAGGTAAAAACAACGGTTCTATTGTATAAAAGCAGTATTAACTTATACATGTGAAACTTGGTCCATGTCTCGGACAAATGAGAACATGATAAGTATAACGAAAGGAAGATTTTAAGAATTATTTCTGGAGAAATTCAAGAAAATGGCACGTGACAAAGAAGATCAAATTTATAACTCTATCACTCATATGAAGAATCTGACATCGTTAACCTCATCAAAGTACAACGAATTAAATGGGAAGGCCACTTTATCAGAATAGACGAAGACCTTTCCAAAAAAATGTCTTCAATGCCCAACCAATGGGCTCAATTCATGTGACGTCATAGTCACATGATAATGATAACCACGGGTTTTTACCCACAATCAGTTAAAAAACTTATGTGACGTCATTGTCACACGATTAAAGAAATCATGCGTTTTCAGCTAATCTTTCCATGGTCTTGTGTTGTTGCCAATTTTTGATCTTTTCAGAAACTTTCTCTTAAAGAGTACAAATTTGTCAACAACAATAAAGAACAAAAGGTATAAAAAATAAATTTTATTTAAACTATATGCATAAAATAAGATTTTTATTTTAATTTCAAAATCTTTTGAAGATTTTTTTTAATAACATTTGAACATTATTACCCAATTATGAAATTTTAAATTTTATCGAAGTTTTACAAATAGAACAACAAGTGCAATTAATTTGATGTATGTTTTGAATTTAATGGATAACACGTGTTTGTCTTAATTATGTTATCGTCATGAATTGAGCCCATTAGCACACAGAGAAGAGATAGACAAAACAAAACGGATTGATGGCCTATAAAAAGACTTCATAGTTTTGAGAACTAAAAGGTGCAGAACACTTGCAGAAAGTTTCCTTGCGAAGGCAAGAACCCAACAATGGGCTGTCGAGCCACTTAGATAGAAAGAATTTACATCTCGATGAATCGAAATCAATTTTCTTTCATTAGATAAATCCTTCACATTCTATAGATCTACTTCCAATAGCCAATCATTTAATTCTGGAATAATACTTAATTAAATTAAACAATACTTGGAACTTCACTGTTCATTTTGTGACTGTGGTGATTATGATCACGAACTCATGACCGGCGTGTTATGAGTTCGATACCTAGTGTCCCGGAAGACCAGCCATACAGAGGATCTAATACAAGTTAAATCTATCACAGCTCAAAGTCCTACTGTTGGAGCGACGTTGTGTGATATTTTAGAGCAGCGTTTCTCAAACTGTGGGGCGCGCCCCCTAGGGGTCGTGATAACTCTGCAAGGGGGGCACGGGCCTATTGAAAAGTCGAAAATAAAATATTTAAAAAAATTATTTATTTACTTAAAGTGTAAACAAAAACAAAATGCATTCTGATATAATAAAAATATAAAATACGCATTTACCCTGATATAATACACTTATATATGTATCCATACTGCACATTATATTTTATAATTAATTTAACAATATTAAGTTCAGTACAAGTTTAATAATTATCAGTGGCCCCCATGAGCTTGTCATATATAAAATTATATACATAAATTGTGAAGTATTCCTCCGTGAGTGATGCCTCACTCCTAAGTTAACTTCGTGATCTAGAGGTGTGGGAGTGAATGAAGAACCAGGCGTTGTCATGATCTTAAAATGGGCTTTATTAAGATCTTAACTTAAACACTAACAATGATAATATTTATATTATAACTTAGCGGATTTAAGGTATCCGACTACTTGCGACAACTTTTTTTTTGAAAAAAAGAGAGATGGAGATCTTTTTGTGATTTTTATATTTATTTAGTATATTTTTAAGGAAGAAAATCCTAAAATTGGTAAAAGAAAAAAAAAATTATTATTATTAAAATGGGAAGAAACTGGTAAAAATGTACGAAAAATTACATAAACGGGGCCCGCTCTGTACAAAGATTTTATGAACAAATTCTCAATTTTTCAATTTTGATGTGTTACTTTGTTATTCCTGTTTGAAGTGACCTTCACAATAAGAGATATTTTAATTTTTACAAAAACTAGAGCACTTTATCTAAGTCATTATATGAAATTGCTTAAAAATCATTCACTATATTCACATAAAGAACTGCAAATTTTGAAACAAAACAGTGATTGATAAATCTGAAAATCAAAACACTTCTGCTGTTATGCAGAACATAAGGAAAAAAATCCAGCTAATTATTTTCAAAACTTTTTGAGCAATCGTGGTCCCCGTTTGAGTTTTTCGTAAAAAACACATTTCGAGTAAAACGCATTTTAAAGTTCGACATATTGTGTAAAGTTATGGCATTTGTTTTTACTAAAACGCTTGTAGATTTTGTTCTAGTGGAGGGAAAATAAAGTACTTGGTATTGTTATTAAGTTAATAAAATGGTCTATAAAATAAAGTCATAAAAAAATTTGCCAATTTTTGAAAAAAATCATGGTTTTAGGGTAGTCGGATACCTTAAGGTGAGAAAACACACAATACGTGTTACCAAATAAGCGCTATCTTAGCCACTATATTTAACTTTCCCGTCTATTCCTACTCTCTGTTTATATAACAGTTACTAATAAATACTAGAATGATCCTACCTTAATATCTTGTTTAATCGTAACCCTCTTAGGTCCTCAATATCTTTAGATTTTCTCGTGTGGAATTGGATCCACCTTGACTTGATCATTTTGTCACGGATAGCTTCACACTCAACGACGGCTTTTCTTTTCTTCCTTCAGTTCACGCGCTTAAATCAGACTAGCATAATCACTTCCCAATAGGTCATGCGCTTACGTTAAACTTTGCTATTTAAAAAGATTCTAATTTGCATGTTCACGTTTCGCTTCTGGATTTGGTTGGAAAGAATTTGCCTTTTTAGTCCCCAAAGAACCCAAGAGGAGATTTTAGAAGAAAACGCGATGAGCCCGTCACAAAATTAACAATTATTTTACTAATTTGAACAATTTGTATTTAATTCCTTAACTGCTGGTTAAAAGTTACGCAATCCGCTCTCCAATGACACCGTTTACCACGTAGACGTGCTATGAGGCGAGAGTGATGCATTTGGAAGGGAGGGATGGAAGAAAAATATAAATAAGCAAATTCTCTGAAATAAGTAAATCCTTAACAAACTCTCTCAAAGTCATTTTATTGCATTCCAAAGCCTTCAGAATAATTTTATGGATAGTAGAGCCAATAAAAGGTCGTATTTCGGAACGACGTATATATACGCCTAGGACAATTTACGCTTTGGCTGAGCGAGACTTATATATAACTTAAGAGGTTAAAATCGTATTATAGCTTTAGCGTCAAAGTATAGTATTATTGAATTCAAAACATTGTTATTGTACGGAAGGGTGTGCGATGGAAATTCTGATTGAAAATTGGGTCGCAAACATTGAAAGTTTGATAAGCACTGTTTTTGAGAGGGGGTTGCCAACTCTAGAGTAGACTTCGTCCCTTGACCTAGGTTCAAAATTACAAGATCCATGATCAATAGCGCTCACACTCACGCTGACCAACTAAATTCCCTTTAATTATATATTTCCTCTAGCACAAATCTACATTCATTTCCTGAAGTTGGTTTGTACAAGTAGATTAATAGCCGTATTCATTGTTAGTTGAACTAGTAGTCAAAGGGAAAAACCGCTGTTTCACCGCCGTTGGCTCAATCATGTACTCCAGTTCCGGTTAGGAAATTTTTAGCGGTCTTTTTAAGCTTGGTAAGATTTAACCACGCATGTGTATTAAGGTATCCGTCTACTTACAACTTTTTTGAAAAAAGGGAGATATGGGGGTTTTTTTTCCTATTTTTAGATTTCTTTAGTATCTTTTAAGGAAAAAATCCTGAAATTGAAAACAGAAAAAACAATTCTTATTATTAAAATGGGAACAAACTGGAGAAATTATTCAAAAAATTACATAAACGGGTCCCGCTCTGTTCAAAAATGTTTTTAACAAATTCTGAATTTTTCATTTTTGATGTGTTATTTTGTTATTCATGTTTGAAATTACCTATGGGATAAGAGATATTTTATATTTTATAAAAACTACAGCACTTTATCTTAGTGATTACACGAAATTGCTTAAGAAAACAGCGATTATATTCACATAAAGGACTGTAAATTTTGTAATAAAACAGTGATTGATAAATGTGAAGGTCAAAATACTTCCACTGTTATTCAGAACATACACAAAACATTTCATTACATTATTTTTTAAATTTTTTGAGAAATCGCCGTCCCCGTTTGAGCTTTTCGGAAGAAAAAAAACACGTTTCGAGTAAAATGCGTTTTAAAGTTTGACATCTTGTGTAAAGTTATGGCATCTGCTTTTACTAAAACACCTGTAGTTTTTGTTCTAGTAAATGGAAAATAAAGAACTTGGTATTTTTATTAAGAAAATAAGATTGCCTATAAAATAAAATCATAAGAAAAATTTTTCAATTTTTCAAAAAAATCATGATTTTAGGGTAGTCGGATACCTTAATTGATTTTTTTGCCTGTTTACAAACAGTTTTGTGTTCCAATATATTCTACCTCTTACGATGGATAAAAGAAAGAAAATTTCCTTGATTATTCAGTTAGATTATATAGAAAAATCGGAATTCGGAAGACAGGAAAGTAAGAAAAAAATGATATACTTGTAGTAGTAGATGTAGAGAAAAAGTAGACAAGTCAAACGCAAGGTCTATTATGGCCAATAATACGCAATCACTACCCGAAACTCGTAATTAAGTATCTGACTATAAAAACAATGGCGAAATGAAGTTTTAAACCGTTAGTTTACTTTTTCTTAACCGCGTTTTCCTAACTTCGAGTTTCATAGACCGGTTGGTTCAGATAATGGTGAATGCAGTTTTTAAGATGTTTAAATGAATACAATTTGGTTTTCTATGCAGGGTGTTGCCAAACTCGATCGACAAATTCAGAAGAGTGATAGAAGGCAGCATGGGAACGACAAATCACTATAGAACTTGAAGTCACAAACCACGTTTTGTCGAAGTAATTTGCAAATTTGTTATGAATGATGCGGCGTCAAGTTAAATGAAACGAGGCAATTAGAGGTAAGAAATGTATTTATTACACATAAAGTGATTTTTCAATACTGTTACGAATTTTGTGTAAAATAGTGCAAATAATTTGTATTTGGATGTATATAATGCCTTTATCTTACTCTAAATTAGATTTAATTTGCGTTAAAATTGTAATATTCCCAAGGAATCCCTTTTCTTCTCTTATAATGGTAATTCAAAGGGAACTTCGTAAAATCTTGGTGATACAGCCAAGTTAGCGTCATCTTTGGCGACCACTTTGCCAACTTCGCGATCATGTTGGTGAACATTTTTGGCGAATTCGGGACCCTCGGGAATTCTTCTAGAAATTAGTAGAGAAATACACTAATTTCAAGACTTATGACGTAAGCGGGTCTTTCTCGAATTATCCGCGAGGGATATAAATAAAGAGAGGTTCACCGAAACTCACTCAGTCTGGTTTTGACTAGCGATCAGTTCATATTGCTTTAGTGATTACTTCGGCAGTGGAACGAACGATTGCTTGTGAATAATATTTTACATACGTGTATTTCAGACACCGATAATTGTCTCTGAGGGCTGTTGAAGCTGTGAAGACCTTCTGAGATTTATTCTGCAATTCTTGCTGCTGAATACAGTATTTTGAAGGATTGGATTTTCGACAATAAATTTTCATCGCTCTTAAAGAACTTTCTTGTTCCCTGCGACTGATTTGCATAAAATCCTTGAACCCCCCGATCAACGTAACAATACAAACAATGCATCACACCTGGATGTCAGAAATCCAAAGACAAGTGACTGTCGCAGAATCTGCTCGAAGTTGTGGCCGCGTAGGTCATTGCCTAGCCGAAACGGACGGGCAAATGATTTTCGGAAGCGCTCAAATCAATCCTTTGTGATGGCGATATCAGTTGAAGAGTAAACGATGTGTGTCCTTTATTGTAGCCACCAATGTCTCATACACAAGCTATTCCCTTCCTTTCTCAGTGGCACGACAGACCAGGGTGGGCCTTGGCATTCTCAAGAAGCCTTTTCCAGGCCAGCCTTCTTCTTGCTAGTGTTCTCCAATTCCTAGTTCTTAAAACTAGATCTTTTTCTAGGCCATCAATCCATCTCAAATCCCTGGATTTGTTCGGCCCTTCACCTCACCTGACTCATTGTTGTTTCGACGGCTACTATAATTACCACTTTAACTGACTAAATATGATTTATGACCCCATTTTCTATGATGATTTGTCGTCTCTTACTGCCGAATATCATCCCTCTGATTATTTCGGTCAAATTTGACAACATCATGTGTAGAATTCCTCTCAGAAGCAGTTAGATGAAAAGGAAAAAGTAATATAAAAAAAGGTTTTTTAAGTCATTTCCTACTTAAATCAACAAAGAAAAATTTTATTTTAGCTACTTTTAAATAAATAGTTACAATTAATATAAATATGTATATAAATATAACAGAATCACAACATAAAGGGGTAATTAATTTTTATTAATTATCATTAAAGTATCGTATTGTTATCCAAAACAATCGTGTCTATAAAATTTCAGTTCAACTGAATGCTTTAAAACTTGAGAAAAAAACCTTTTCATGTTTTGACACAAGTCGCCAAAAATGATGCCAACGTGGCTGTATTTGTAATTCTTTAAATAGTTTTAATCAATTAATTTTTATTAATTATTGTTAAATTATTGTATTGTCATCCAAAATAATCATGTATATAAAATTTCAGCTCAATTGGGCGCTTTACAATGTATTTTATTGATGATTGAAAATTCCACCAAGATAAATAAATAAATATATAGAGAGTGTGAGCTAATAGTAGGAAATGTAAAAAAGGAGAGTAAATGTTAGTTGAATTTGAGGCATGTGTATAAAAAATGTTTTTCCTTTACATATTAGGCTGACCCTAAATTTAAATCGAGATACCCTGAATTTGTCATTAAATTATTATAATAGTTAAACTAAAATTATATTTTTTATTTACTTTTCCCATTTATATATTTGGTTGACTTCTATTTCTCTCAAGTAAAAGCTTATTCTTGTCCTATTTCTCAGATTTCAGGGTTTTTTATTTTCTTTTTTGGAAAGGAGTTATATTAATACTGGGGGACTTAATACCCACCTACTTTCGGATCAACCCCCATTGTAAAAATTATACAACTGTTCATACTCATTTCTCAAATTGTAAACCGGTTGTTTACGTGTATTACGAAGATCAATTTTTTTCAATATATTGTAAACAGGGAAAAATAAATTTCAAGTCTTCATCTCCGTATTTTAATTTGTACTTCAATTGAGAGCCTCTTCAGAAACAATGTTCCTAATCACTTTTGCCTCTAATTTGCACTGAATTTTTATTCCTTTTTTTGCTTCTGCTCCTTAGCAGAGCCACATACAGTCATCCATGATTAAATATTGTTTCCTTCGACTTTTATACATAATCCGACTTTTTTAAAACTCTGCACTGTAATTTATAAATAGCCATGGCAAACGCCAATTTTTACGGGGATTTGAGTACGTTTCAGTACGAAGGACATATCCAAGACCCCTTGAATGCCCAGAGTTATCCTTGACATACACACAATTCCTAAATTACATTCAACTTTTTGCTACCTATACTTCATGTGTGAATAAATTTATTACGTCATTACGAATAACTTTTTTATATAGAGAATGGATTTTGTGTAACTAATATTTTATCGTCTTGTGTAACATTGTTTCATCTTAAAATACACTGCTAGCCACCGTAAATGCAGCACCAAGAAAGACAAGAGATAGCACAAAAAATTTATTTTGTAGATAACATGTTGACCTAGTATAAAAAAAAATGATTAAATTTATAGACTTCTGTGAAGTGCGGTTCCTGCCAGAATCAGTAGCTATTGTTGGAGATCACCGCTGCCACACCCTTCGGCATTGATTCAAAGAGACTTTGGATGTGATCTTGGGGTACAGCAGACCAAGAAGCTTCCACACGTTGCCAAAGTTGGTCTGGTGTGGCAGATGTGGGTATAATCTGGGTCAATCGTTGAGCAACCATGGACGGCATGTTTTCTATCAGCGAAAGATCCGGAGAGCGAGCCACCCAGGGAAGCAATTCAATTTGGTGATTGACGAAGAACCTTTGGACAATGCGTGCCACGTGTGGTCACTCATTATCCTATTGAAAAATGGCTGTGGCCAAGCCCTGAAGGTAAGGAAGGACAACTGGCTCCAACACCTCGGAGATGTAGCGCTGGCTGTTTAAAGTACCGGCAATGCGTACTAAAGGAGTGCGAGAGTGATATCCCATACCACCCCAAACCATAATACCCGGCGCAGGACCAGTGTGGCGGTTCAGCATCCTCTCTCCACGGTGTCTCCAGACTCAAATCCGACCATCGTGATGTTGCAGGCAGATGCGTGACTCGTCAGTAAAGACAACTTCATTCTATTCTGCCGATCACATCCTTCTTTCATCGCACCATTCGCGGCGGAGATATCTGTGGTTCTGCGTCAAGGGTAAACCAAGCAATGGACGTCTTGCTGTAAACGGCGTCGAATGGTACGCGCAGACACTGAATGATGCGTTACAGACTCAATGTGCTGTGCTATGGTTCGTGATGCTACTGAGCGATCCGTCACTGCCACGCACTCAATTTTCCTGTTCTCACGTGTGAAGTGGTGCACTGAGGTGGATGCGATCGTCCTCGTCGGTCCGTCGTACCCTTCTGCATCCAACGGTCACATATCCGCATTACAGTTGTTTGGCTTCGTCCAACACGACTACCGATTTCCCTGAAAGATAATCCACAGTCTCGGTTGGCCACTATCCTTTCTCTGTCGAAATCGGATACTTGATCAAAAGCTGATCGCTGTTTTCTATGAGACATAACTGATCGTTTTTTGTAAAAACCACAAGAAAAACACAATTGCCGAACTTGAAATCGTCGAAATCTACAAGTCTTAAATAGCGCTTTGAGGTGGCGCCACAGGCACGCGTGATGTGTGCCTGAGCTGAAATTCTAATCATTTGCATATCTCACCTCCGCTAATGCATGTTGTAAATTCTATGTTATTTGCATGCTTCCTTCAGGGTGTTGCCTTTACGGTGGCCAGCAGTGTAGTATACAAACAATTTATATCTGGATGTTTAACACCTTAAGGTATACGACTACTTTCGGAACCGTGATTTTAAAAAAGCGCATAAATGGATAATTTTCATGATATTTAGTGTCACTTAGATTAGAGTACATGCATAAAATTGTTTTAAGGACATTTTGACAAAAAAAAATGTATTTAAATATAATATTTCGTCAAAAAATTAACTTAAAATAATCTTTTTTCCAAATGTTCTTTTTTTGTGAAAAATTCTTCTGTTACAATAATATTTTGCCTGCATATAGCTCAGACCTCTCTACAAAGGCTAATCTAGAATTTTTGAAAAATTCACATTATTTTCAGAGTTACCTCCAATTGAAATAATTAGTCACGTTTTTTTCTTAAAATTGCTCCCCTCTGTTGTCGTAAAATAAGAATAAACCCACTTCTTAGTTATATATTTCAAAAATTCTAGTTGATCCTTTGAACAGAGGTCTGAGCTATATACAGGCAAAGTATTCTAATAGAAGTATTTTTCACAAAAGGAAAATATTTGGAAAAAAATTATTCTACGTTAATTTTTTGCCAAAATATTATACTTAAATAATTTTTTTTTTGTCAAAATGTCCTTAAGGTATCCGACTACCCTAAAACCATGATTTTTTTTCAAAAATTGGCAAATTTTTTATGACTTTATTTTATAGACCATTTTATTAACTTAATAACAATACCAAGTACTTTATTTTCCCTCCACTAGTACAAAAACTACAAGCGTTTTAGTAAAAGCAAATGCCATAACTTTACACCAGATGTCAAACTTTAAAATGCGTTTTATTCGAAATGTGTTGTTTTTTTTCGAAAAACTCAAACGGGGACCGCGATTGCTCAAAAAGTTTTGAAAATAAATAGCTGAAATTTTTTGCTTATGTTCTGCATAACAGTAGAAAGTGTTTTGATCTTCAGATTTATCAATAACTGTTTTATTTCAAAATTTGCAGGCCTTTATGTGAATATAGTCAATGTTTTTTAAGCAATTTCGTATAATGACTTAGATAAAGTGCTCTAGTTTTTGTAAAAATTAAAATATCTCTTATCGTGAAGGTCACTTCAAACAGGAATAACAAAGTAACACATCAAAATTGAAAAATTGAGAATTTGTTCATAAAATCTTTGTACAGAGCGGGCCCCGTTTATGTAATTTTTCGTACATTTTTACCAGTTTCTTCCCATTTTAATAATAATAATTTTTTTTCTTTTACCAATTTTAGGATTTTCTTCCTTAAAATATACTAAATAAATATAAAAATCACAAAAAGATCTCCATATCTTTTTTTTTTTCAAAAAAAAAGTTGTCGCAAGTAGTCGGATACTTTAAAGCAATTTTATGCATATATTCTAATCTAAGTGACACTAAATATCATGAAAATTATCCATTTATGCGCTCTTGAAAATCACGTTTCCGAACGTAATCGGTTGCCTTAATATTACTTAATGTTGTACTTATTTTATGATAAAAATTGTAATGTCCGCAAGCAATAACATCCCTTATATTATAATGGCGTTCTATGTAAACTTAGCGAAATATTGGGGATACATCCAAGTGGGCAACATAAATAAATTTATAACAGCATCGTGAAAAACTTTTTTTTATATAGAAAGAAAAATAAACTATATTTCGTTTAGTGTGTTTGTAGATTTTTTTTTTCATTAAATCCTAAAATTATGAGGTCTAGTACAGGTATTATAATACCCCAAGTGTAGCTGATAAGTATAACGTTAATATACAATTAATCCATTTATCTATCAAAACCCTCGAAACACTTTTAAATATCTATAAACACACATATATATATTAACCTAAGAGCAGCCAAACTCCACTCAAATATTGATAAAGAAAAAAAATACCTTCGTTTCGATAAGGTACGTCAACTATTTTGCCTACATATTTAAGCTTCATTTTCATCCCACGACTTCTATCATTTCATGCAATAGTAAATTTAAAAGAAACTTTATTGGATGTTTTCAATCTTTGGGAGATATTGAAATCATTTCAAATTATTCAAAATAAATTCCAACAAAATTTTAAACTTTAAAGACATGTCTATACAACAATAAAAATAAAAACTAATTTTCATTTCTGTAATGATGTTGATCAGAGAACATCGTTCCAAAATAGAACTTCAGATACCCAAAATAAAGCCATAGGGGCTCTTCAATTTGCATTATAAAAGCATAAAAAGTGAATAACGTCATTACAAAACAATTTTTCGGCATTGTAAACATCAATTATAATCATTTAGTTAAGTGGCTTTTGTGTTCTCTTTCAACTGAACGATGGAAAACCCTAGTTTCTCTTTAAAAAAGAAAAGAATTATAAACGCTCGTAGCTCAGAAACTCCATCAGCAAATCGTTTTGTACTTTTATTCCACGAACTTGATACGTCCCGCGTGGTGCCTGCATTATTGCGTTTAACTCCTTTGTTATTAGTTTTCCAATAAAGGATATATAAAAGAGAAAAAGACTGAATGCGGAGTTAATATATGCGATTCACTCCCTAACAGATGTGCAATTAGCTTTAAATCTAAATAATTAAGAAATAATAAAATTCAAGGAAAGGAACTTTTAATTATTTTGTAATTATTCTTTAATGGCTTTAGAAATAGGTTAAAGGGTACACTTTTCGAACTACTTTACAGAATCGCTTTTGTCAGTTACTGGGCATTTCTGTTTTTAGAACGTGGGACTGTATGTGGCATGCTTCTGCTGTTCATTAATTATTTTCTACGACAGATTTATTTCAAATCCTGATTTTAATATTATAAAAAAGCATGCAACAGTCATATTGAATGTGTGTAAAGAATTTTGTGAGTTTATTTAAAATAATATAAAATATACCGTTCAGAACACATCTGTCTTTCAAAAGCAATTATTTAATCCTCCTTAAATTGTGTTTTTCATATTTAATTACAATTAAGTTCTGATTCGTAGTCTTAACACCACTTGCCTGATTATTCCGAGTTAACTCGAGTTCGTATATATCGCAGTTAATTAATATTCCGAGAAAACTCGGAGGAAGCAGCATTTGTCAATACGATTGCTTTTATAACGGTTTTACTCGGCCTGGAGGAAATTAAAGGAAATATTTATTTTTAATTGGCAGTTTGTAAAGCTTTGTTGGATTCGCGAATCTTTGCTCGTGTGTTTTCCCTATTGTATAGTACACGTCGGCTTGTGGATTAGTGATGTATAAAAAAGGATGATTCCGTTGTGGAAAAAGGTAAAATTTTGGCGATGATACTGTGATAGTCCCCCCCCCTCGGGTGAACATCTCTTTGATTATCAGCGTGAGCTAGAGGTGTAGGATTAACGGAAGAACTAGAACCATACATAATCTTAATATATATTTAGTAAGATTTTAAACTTAAACCTTTAACAAAATAGATTATAATAATATATGTGAGAGAATCTACGGTGACAAAACACACAATTTATATAATACTGAATTAACCTAATTCGGACCACTATCAATAACGGACTCTCCTAAACCAGTGGTTCTCAAACTTTCACTACTGGCGACCCAATTTTCAATCATAATTTTTATCGTGCCCCCCCTAAAAATAATAATGTATTGAATACAATACTAATGTACTTTGGCGCTAAAGCTACAATACGATCATAATTATAAACCGTAAAAATTAACAAGATAAGTATTAAATTTTGTATATGTTACTTTTAAGTAATATATATTTTCATATTTTTTTTTAACTTTTTAGTTCGATTCTCTATAAAAGCGCGTTTTTTGTTTGTTTTAAAACTATAATTTATTTTATAATTATTTTTACTATACACGATAAAAATCATAATTCCAGTGAATAATTTAATTAAGAGAAAATATACTTACCTACTTTCAAGAACTTTTCAATTTTTCTTTGAAAATTTGCGAAAAAATCCAATAAAACTAAGGAAAATGTTCCAAATGTGCGTGTCCTTAATAAAGGACGTAAATCACAGACACTTTTCGCTAACACAGAAACGTTATTTTCCACAGCAAAACTGTCATATTTTGTTCACTTTTTTTGTAGATTTCTTTAGTTTGATGATCTACAAATAGCATTTTAAACTTTTTCTTCCTTGCGTCTTTTTGACAAGGCGAAGTGCTACATTATGGCTTCATAGTTTTCTTCATAGAGATCTTTAGGCAGCATTTGAAAATTTCAAATTAACTCAAACGTTTCATGTCTAACGCTTTTCTGATATTTACTCTCGCTATCTTGATTAATATGCATTATTTCAGTAGGTTCTTCAATAGCTTGATCAATTTCAACTTCTATCAATAGGAATCACAGATGCCCCTTTTTTTAATATTCTGCTCATTTTCATTTGTAAACCATAATAAGTCACACAAAACTGCAATCAAAACCACAAAATTGTTCATGAGGAAAGTGTAGCATGTGTTGTTCTAAGCAATAATTTTGCAAAGCGTTTTTCATTAAGCATTATATGTTTCAAATTACTCAAAAATAAATCTTTTCCAAATAATTCTTCAAAGTGCTCAATATGCTTATCCATATATCATAAAACTCTTTCACATGGAAAAAGGCGAAACAGAAATATATTATTTGTAACTTCCCTAAAAAAACGACGGAGATAACCATAACAGTAAGTTCGAAGGTCAGCTAAAGTAATATTTTAGGTTAAAAGAGACGCAATAAAAAAATCTCTCATCGTGGGATTACTGCAAAGCAAACAAAATATTTTTTTAATTTGGTTATAGGGTCAAAGATGGCTAATGAGCGTTTGAAGTGGTATCTTTTATTTTTGATGAACCCCAGATGATAAAAATAAATTATATCAGTGTAAATGTGTATTTTTTATTACGTCAGAAAGCATTTTGTTTTACTTCATTCCAAAAAATTATTATTTAATCCTTTTTTTTCAATATGCTCACGCCCCCCTCGCAGGGTTACCGTGCCCCCCAGGGGGGCGCGCCCCACAGATGAGAAACACTCTGTCCTAAACTCAATTCTAATACAATCACTGATAATATTAAATAGTCAATCCTACCTTGCTATAGTCCTGAAGAAACGATCACTGCAATCTTAGATGAAGGCGTGTAAATGCTCGAGTGCAATGGTATGCACCTTGACTCAATGTTTCACTATCACACATAATTTCTATTCTTCACCACGTAACTTTTTCCAAAACTTCTTCACGCTTGAACCCCGGATTATGCTTACATTCCTTTCATTGCCATCCCGCTTACTCTAACTTCCGATATTTAAAAGCTTCCTAATTTGCATCTTTTTTTCACGCTTCACTTCTTGGAGTTGGTTGGAAAAGAGTTGCCATTAATTCTAAACAAAAAGAACCCTAAGGATATGTTAATGAAAAGACGCGTGAGCCCGTCACAATACAAGATAGCGAAATCAATGATTTTTCAGATAGTGATTATGAAGAAGTGGACATTGAAAATAGTGGAAGTGATGCTTCTGTATGTAGCCTACATTTTGTACTGTAAAACAGGAGGATCTCGATCACCAAAACAATTTAGAAAGGAACTGATTGAAAAAAAATTCTGAAATCATAGTGACGAGTTTTTTGCCACATTAGGAAGACCCAGCATTAGTCCTTCACCACTCAGGATAACCTCAAGGCATTTTCCAGATATTTTTCCTGTTACAGAAATAAAAATCAAATACAACGAGACAGCGCACTCTCTGTGCTCCTTTAAAAGAGATTCCAAAGGTAAGCTAGTAAGAAACGAGAACAGATATCAGTGTACAGAATGTCAGGTATCCCTTTATGTTGTCCCTTGTTTCAAAAACTAACATACAAAGACGAATATTTAACTTTTTTCCATTTGTCCGAGAGAACTCGGGTTAGTAAACTAATATTAAAACTGAATTTTTATGTCTGTAAAAAATTAAAAATTCATTTTAAAACCTACATATTTTATTTTGTTTCGTTTCCTTGTAAAGGGTGTTTTTCTTAGAGGTATAGAACTTTAAATTGCAATAAAACAACGATGTATTATTCGATTGACATGAATTCTTTTATTCTAAAAATACTCTTATGGCATTAAATTTTAAATATGATTTCTGGCATAGGACTGTCACGGCTAGCTCGGATGTAGTCCAATCTGGACGTCCAATTTTCGATGACTTTTTCCAACATTTGTGGCCGTATATCGGCCATAACACGGTGAATGAGGTCTTCCAAATGGTCAAGCGTTTGTGGCTTATCCGCATAGACCAATGACTTTACATAGCCCCACAGAAAATAGTCTAGTGGTGTTAAATCACAAGATCTTGGAGGCCAATTCACAGGTCCAAAACGTGAAATTAGGCGGTCACCAAACGTGTCTTTCAATAAATCGATTGTGGCACGAGCTGTGTGACATGTTGCGCCGTCTTTTTGGAACCACAGCTCCAGGACATCATGATTGATCAATTCAGGAATGAAAAAGTTAGTAATCATGGCTCTATACCGATCACCGTTGACTGTAACGTTGTGGCCTTCATCGTTTTTGAAGAAGGATTCCACCAGCCCATAAAGCGCACCAAACAGTCAGTTTTTCTGGATGTAACGGTGTTTCGACATACACTTGTGGATTAGCTTCACTCCAAATGCGGCAGTTTTGTTTGTTGACGTAGCCATTCAACCAGAAGTGCGCTTCATCGCTAAACAAAATTCGCTTATGAAAATCGGGAACAACGGCAATCTCGTTTTGGGCCCATTCGACGAATCTACGCCTTGATTGATGATCGTTTCGATGAATTGCCAAACCAAACTGAGAATAAATCACTTGACAGCTGTTAAATCGGTCGCCATCTTGGAAAGTAATGCCATCTTAAACTTCTATACCTGAAAAAAAAACACTCTTTATTTAATAATAAAATTAAAAAAATGTGATGATTTTTTTTTGCAGTTTTTTTCAAAAACATTTGTAAGTGAGGGGATTAAGTAGTTCTTACAGTTGTAGAGCTATATAAAATAGAGATATTCATTTTAAATTTACATCTACACAACATCACTTATTCTACTAAGATGCAGCCCAATCAATAATTTTTAGAGAAGCATTAATAGCAAATATAATATCTCTAAAGAATCCCTTCTTTTGTGTACATAAAAGGTTTAAATCCCTTTATTGTTTGCTTCTAAATCTAAGCCGATCTGTGTATAAGCCGAGAATACGTGTTTTCTTTAAAATTGTACCCGAAATCGGGGCCGTTTTTATCCTCCCTGGCGCCCTAGACACTTGAAATTGTTACGCCCCCAGACACACTATTACCAGAGTGCACCCTCCTTCAGTTCTTACCTTGTCAGTTTTGGTTCAAGAGAGATTTTTCCTTAAATATCTTACTCTTTTTTCTTTATTTTTATATTTTGGACACTCTTTCCATTTTCCACCCATTATGAACCCCGTGTCCCGGGAAGGCAACCGGCAACATAAGGAAAAGATAGTGGCATGATTTGGACAATCTTGTTCATTTCTTACTTTACAGCAGTGATTCCCGAAGTGGTCTATATAGACCCCCAGGAGTCTATGACGACCTGCAAGGGGGTCCACACCAGAAAAAAATAATTTGGGGGTCCATGAGGTGCAAATGGGGGTCTATAATAGTAGTTCTCATTAAACCAGATCATGACTTTAATTTTTAAAAATATTTGGTCCAGTGGGAACCAGATTTTACCAATTTAACAATTACTAAATTTAGTGAGGTTAATTTACGGTTACTAAGTGATAGCATAAATTTTATTAAAACAAGGACCATTTCAGCATTTTTTTCCAAAATTAAGCTAAAGAAGTATAATATTGGACGTCGCGAATTTTCTCAATTTGTCACAGACAATCTGTCAGGACATTTTAACCTACGTTCAACATTTAAATGCCCTTACTCAAATTTTGAAACTAGATTTTTGAGGTTGCTTTTTATGATAGTAATACAGTAGTAGATAATCATTTCATATAGTCATTTTGAAAATAAATATATGTCATATTACAATAGGAACTGATCAGAATAGGTCCTAACGAGGATCTTAAAATAAAGTTTAGAAACGGATGCCAGTGATTTTGACTTTAAAAAGACTTATCTGATATTTGTCGCAAATTATGAAATACCGTGAGAAAGTTTTTAATTGTTTTTCCTTATTAGAGGGAGTTTCCTTGAATTTACCATTCTTAAAAACAAAAAAAAAGAAAAGGAAAATAAAAAAAGGACAAGGCACTTACTAAAAAAGGAGATTTAGGGTTAAACATGACTAGATTGATATAAAATGTTGAAAGTATTTGTAATTGAAGCACAAGATTTATCCCTTTCATTAAAAGTATTTGTTTGTTGTGTTCAGTTAATTTATGTTACAGTTATTTTATGTGTTATTTAGATTTAAATTTAATTCATTAGCATGCGCTTCTTAAATTTTAAGCGCTATATTTCATTACAGTATGAAATTTAATTCTTTAAAGTAGTAGCACCATCTATCAAAAAGACATTTAAGTTGATAAATTTGCAAATAAAATTATTTTTAGGTAAGCAGGGGTCTACCCGAAACCGAAAAACAAGGCAAGGGGTCTATGAGATAAAAAAGTTTGGGAACTTCTGCTTTACAGCATCACGAACAACCCCCTTCTTTTTGTGAATTTGTGACCGTCTCATCGTAATTTCAACTAATTATCCTCTAGTGTTTCTTTGGGGCCAGAATGGCAATTCTTTCCAAACAATTTGAGAAGAGAAGCGTGATATTCAAATTAGAAATCTTATAAATAGTAGAAGTTTAGCGTACGTAGGGTGGCTATGAGAAGTGAAAATACGAGGTCTATGTATACAAACTCCCAAGTTAAAGTGAAAGGCAACCCCGAGTTCAAGATTTAATCTATCCATACCTGGTGATCTAGTTAAAGGTGTGGAAAATCATTCCACAAGAATAAAAGCCACGTCAGTTAAAATCAAGCGCATCGCTGTTTACCCAAGCGGTAAGACTGTTAAATTGAATTATTAAGAATTGTGTAGTTATACTGAGATTAGAAATAGTCGGAAGAGTTAGATTTAGTGGTTGGTTACGTGATTATTTGGTAATACGAATAGTGTGTCCTTTCAGTTCAGATTCACTTGAATTGAATATTAGTACTATTATTGTATATTATTTAAGTTAAGATCTTAATAAAGTGATATTAAGGTAAACGATATGGCTGCTTCTTTGTTCCTTCCAAGATATCTTGATTGCGAGGATGAGGTAGAAGTAACCCCCCGACAGGGTGCCTTACAAATTAGTGCAGTAAATTTATGAAATATTGTGCAGTTGCAGTATAGAGTTTACATTTTTGCATGAACTGCAACCCATTTGCTAATTATCATCATCTATCGTTTTACTATCTATTACTCTAAGTATCCCAATCCTTTGTAGAGTCACTGTCATTGTATTGTACAGTAAAGGTTTCTTTCGACCTTTGATCATTGCAAAATCATTAATGATATCATTTTAATCAATTTACGTTGTAATATCATTTTGAGTGCATAGCAAATAAAACTGTTAAGCTTCTTATTTTCCATAGTAGATGTTTTGTACAGTTCTGTTCATGCACACACACATAACGCATAAATGATTTGCTAGGCGATGTGGTTCGTTTTCTGTAATTTAAATTTTTACTCTTTTTTCGCCTTCTTTTCTTTTCTTTCCGCCACCCAATCTTTTGCACCCTTAGCTCGTGTCTGAGTGAAAAACTGAGCCTGCCCACAATTCGAAACCTGTATGTTTAGTGAAGTACCAGAAGATTAGTGGAAAGGTTCCGTACAGATTCGTCACAATCCCCTCCAAAAAGAAAACGGGATTGATTCGAAGGTCACAAACGGCCTGAAAATAAATTACGTAACCAATTCCTAGACTTGATTTATAGTCCCGACGACTTTAATATATATCTACCAATCGGATACTAAAAATTCTCCTTCCTTAAGGGAAAGAAAAAAATTACGACCTAAAACTACTCTTTAAAGGACGTAACATTTACAGAATTAGATTTCCCTACACCACGCCCATTCGGCTCTGAGGCGGGGAAAAACCACCTAAGTGGAAAAACCTGCCTGCGTGGTTTTCTTAACTACTTAAAAATCTACTTAAATATTATAACACATATTCGGGCTTGCATCTTGCTTCTTTTGTTGCATATACAAAGCTCAGGGTCAGCTACCCTGAAATGAGAATTTCTTTGTGTGAAAAACAAACATCTATAGTGCATACCTATTCCTTCATTTTTTACATAACATTTTCATATACATCCATTGAAGCATCTGGTTCCTTAACATTCCCATTCCATACATGCTGCGTTTGTTAGTATTAAATGTTATCTCTACCTAATTACGCCGCGTCCCAAGTCACCAGATGTAAGATAAAATATACACATATATATACATACAATTTCAAACATTTTTCAAAAAACAATAAAACAAACAACCAAAGGAATTGTCGCATCTTAACGAAGTCATACATAGAAGTAAACAAATGCATTCTTACAAATGTTTTCTCCATATTTATACCAAAAAAATAATACAAAAGCTGATTTTTCTCATCAAGAAAAAACACTCATTGTAGTGTCCACTTTTGCTTGGCTTCTTAAATTAAAAATCCTCCCGTGACTTGCTTCATTGCAATAATTCTTCCGACCACTTGTTCGAAAGGAGAAAAGAAAGAAACGATACAACCTGATATTTTTCTTTGTCCTCTATTCGCTCCTATCCACTGGGTCTCCGTCTAAGGCTTCCATACTGAGGCTCCTTCTCCTGATGTTGTTCTGATGTTGATTCCGCTGTTCCTCCGCTCCTCTGGAAATCCTTCGGGTTGTCTTACTCGGCTGCGTAGGTAGTACGGACAAGGTCTCACTGCTGTCGT
Organism: Trichonephila clavipes; assembly: GCA_019973935.1. Lineage (NCBI taxonomy): Eukaryota > Metazoa > Arthropoda > Arachnida > Araneae > Nephilidae > Trichonephila > Trichonephila clavipes. Next base: position 1,519,291 of record BMAU01019793.1, on the reverse strand, counting down.
CTGTTTAGACCGGAAAGTTCTCTCAGCTGTCCTGTTGGTTCGTTTTTAGTTGTCTTTGTATCCCGGGCATTGTTGTATTGTCCGCTTCCTTCGTGCCTGCTCGCTACTGTAGATGACTTGTCCTGCCTGGAATCTTGTTGATGAGAAGGACCTGCAATGGACTGTGATCCCTGGGAGGGGTTATTAGGTCTTCTATATTTATAATTACGAGATGAAACCGAGGACGGAATTGCTCTTTTTATCACCTGTTCTGGTTCAGGGATTGGCCTTTTCTGATTTCTATGTTCGGACCCCTGCAGAGAACGTTTTCTGCAAATTTTGGACCTCTTTAAATTTTTCCTGTCCCCTGATCCATTTGACTCTACTTTACGTTTCAATCTTGGATCCTCCCATCCGGCATTACCCTTACTTGATTTATGACCATTACTCTCCTCACTCGAGGTTTTCCTAGACCCTTTGAATTTTCCTGGTTGCGATCTACTTGATCTATCACTCGACCCCTGTTCTTCATATAGTGTCTCCACATGACTGTCCGAACTAATCGTGTCGGATTGTCGTGGACGGTACACACGCACCTTGTCAATATTAACTGTTACCTTTCTACCCTTTTTTTTAAAATAATTAAATTGTTATTCCGAACCTCGAACATTCTATACAGCCCTTCAAACTTAGGCATAAACTTTCCAACCACTCTCCTACCCGCAGCACTTATAAAATGAGTTTGTACCAACACCAAATCATTTACTTTGATGTTAACTTCCCTCCTTTTCCGATTATAATATTTTACCCAATGTGTGTGTTGTTTCCGCCTATTCTGCCTTGCTTCATCGAATAATTTCTCAATGTTTCTTCCTACATATTCAGCACCCTCTGTGACATTTATTAATTTACTAAAAGGTGTTATAATCTTTCTACCTAAGAATAACTCAGCCGGAGTTTTATTTGTTGTTTCGTTCACTGAAGTGCGCAGCGCGAAAGCGAATTCATGAAGAAATCGGTCCCAGTTTTCGTGATTTTCTTTTACAAAACAGGCTATCATCTGGACTAAATTGCGATTAACTCTTTCCGTTAAATTCACCTGTGGCCTGTATGTTACCGTTTTCATATGTTTTATGTTCAACCTGTGACTTAAATGTTCAAATACCTCTGATATAAATTGGGGGCCGTTATCACTAATTAAAGAAATCGGAGCTCCATAACGTGAAATATAATTCTCAAAAAGGCCGTTAGCTATGGCCTGGGCCGAAGCTTTTCGTAAAGGAATAAGCTCACTCCACTTAGTGAAATGATCAGTTATTACTGATAAAAATCTATATCTTTCGGGTTGGGATGCGGGGTAGGGGCCTAATAGGTCTAACGTTACAATTTCATTGGAGTAATTCGATACTATGGTAGCGCGTTTTTGTAATTAAATTTTTGACACCGGTCACAGGTTGATACATATTCAAATATATATTTCCTCATGTATGGAAAATAACATGTGTCTCGTAAATTTAAATAGGTCTTCCTCTTTCCTAGATGGCCTGCTAATGGCAGATCATGAAATTCTTTCTTTATTGCTTCGCGAAGCGATCTAGGAATATACACTCTTAGTTCTCCAAAAGTTGTATAATATTTCGCGTAAAAGAGTAGACCATCTATAAGTTTAAAATCCTGGGACCAACCCTCGCATATAGTCGCTTTAATGGAACCGTCATCTGGGTTTTCTAAATAACGATAGATGTGTCCTAACTCAGGATCTTCCCTTTGCTCTCGAATGAGTTGTTTTCGGGAGTTTAAGGCTAGGGCTCGAAGAGCTGCGCACGAAATTTGTGATCCATCCAGATTGCCTACTGGATTCCTAGACAAAACGTCTGCGACAATGTTTTGGACCCCCGATCTATGTTCCCATTCTATGTTGAACTCGGATAACTTGAGTGCCCATCTAATCATTCGACTAGATAAGTTTTTCCCATTCGTTAGCTTTGTTAATGCCGCGTGATCTGTGATTACCCTCACCGGCAGGCATCCGAAATAAGTTTTAAACTTATTTAAGGCCCATATCATCGCCAAACATTCGCGTTCAGTAACAGTATAGTTTCGTTCCGCCTTATTGAGAGTTCTAGACGCGAATGCAATAGGTCTGTGGTTTTGATTAAGCACATCACCAATTCCGACCCCATTAGCATCAGTAAATAAGTTAAACTGTTCTGTAAATTTCGGCAATTGCAAAACTGGTGCCTCTGTTAATGCTCGTTTTATCTTATCAAAAGAATCCTGTGCTTCTGTCGACCAATTAAATTTAGCGCCCTTTTTCTTCAACCGATATAATGGTTCACATCTGTCTGCATACTGGGGTATAAATTTCTGATAACACCCCGCCATCCCGAAAAATTTTGATACTTCCTTGCTATTTTTAGTAGGTTTCATTTCTGTGATTGCCTTCACTTTACTATGCTCACTTTCGATCCCTTCTTTACTTATTACGATACCTAAATACTTCAATTTGTCACGTGCGAAGTGGCATTTATCTTTATTTAATGTTATCCTGCGTCTCTCAACAATGTAAATGCTTCATTCAAATGATCTAAGTGTTCATTAAATGATGGAGATGTGATGATAACATCATTCATATATACCGACACGAAACGCCCAATAACAGGCTTTAAGATAATATCAATGGCATTTTGGAAATTTGGCGCCGCCCCTGAAAGGCCAAAAGGCCAAACGTGCCATTGCGAGTGATAAACGCGGTTTTCTCTATATCTTTTGGACTAATCGCCGGTAAACTCCTAGGAGAGCCCCCACCCTTGGTGCCAAACCGGAAAAAGCGCCAAGCGAAAACGAAATGGCGCCAAGCAAACCCGACAATCATCGTTAGCAGTATAAGGTGGATGAGCAATGAAAATACATGTAAACAATACAGAAATTTAACATTTAAGATAAAAAATATAACAACAGCACTTACTTTCTTATTGTTGATCCTTCCCAAGTGGAGGGTAAAGTGTAACAACTGCTTTTAAAAAATTCTGGAAAGTCTCGTCGCTGAGTGAGTGATCGCGAGACGCCATAAATACTCAGCGAGGTAATGGTCGAACATGCCTTCTGTGTGGCTGGTGTGATTACGGAGAAAACGTTTTATTGCCTATTAACTTACTATTGGAAAACCACGAATTCTTTCTTATACTTCTGCAAACATCCTGCGCATTCACACCTTTTTTCGACATCTCCATTCAAATCCATCCAAAACAACACTCTTTCGTTCATTTAATCCCATTTGCTCATTACATTTAGGACATTCATAACTTGAAGCAATTAATCCTTCTTTCATACACCATTCAATCAATTCTTTCTTGCTTCTAGCATTCAATAACGTAAAAAATTCTAACGTGTATTCACTTACAAGTGCACCATACTTTCAACCCGGTGCCCAACAACAAAATGAAATTTGAAATGCGCGCCCACAAATGACGAAAATTCTAGAAAAAGTTAGGGTTGCCATATGTTGTATTTAAAAGCAAGGTTACCATGACGGCGCAATTATCGCCAACCAAAGTAATTCGCGCCAAGGGTGGGGGCTCTCCTAGGAGTGAACCCTAATCGCCAATTGAAAATAGTCACTTTTTTAATCCAATGTGGATATAACTCCGGGTATGTGGAATGTTTATTAGATCATCAATCACCGGTAATGGATATCGGGGGTATTTAGTTATTGCATTAAGTTTGCTATAATCAATCGCGAATCGATCAGCCTCAGGAGAATCCGGAGGAAGGCCATTATTCTTGCGCGTTAAAACTACTGGTGATGCGTATGGGGATTGAATAGGACGAATCGCACCCTCTTGCAACATTTTCTCTATGTGATAATCGATTATTCCTTGTTTGACCCTATCATATCGGTAGGGTCTCGACACTACCGGTCCCTTGTCCCCAGTATCGATTTCATGGTATAAAACATGAGTTAACCCCGGCTGATCTGAAAATAGCCCTTTAAAGCCATTAAATAAATTCCTTAATTTTTGCTTTTGCCCTTCACCTAGCTTTGCATCTGATAGATCAATCTCGACCTGCTTTTCCACTTTTGGTAACTGCTTAATTTGGTCATCTGGAATGATCAGCGATTTCTGATCGAAATCTAAAGTTAACTTAGACTCCTTCATAAAATCAATGCCTAAAACGCATTGGTACTGCATATTGTTAAGAATGTGAAATTCCCAGGTTTTCTGGAATTCTCGGATCCGAATCTGTAATTCGACCCGACCTAAGTGGCAACAAGGGGCTCCCTGTGCCGTCACTACTCTATCTTTCGTCTTTTGACGAGGTCGATACAAAAAATATTTGCAATAGACCTCTTCCGATATGAAAGATTTCTCCACCCCCGTGTCCCAAAGGGCTGAAATGAATGTCTCATTTAAAAGAATAGGGACATACGGTAAGTCTACTGGAATCATTCGTAATGAGGATACCCTAATAGTTTGGTGTTCTGTATCTGGAGGGTTTTCCGTACCTCACGATCGATCACCCCAATACTCGCATCGATTGCTTAAAAGTTTAAATATCTGTTTCGATCATTCTGACCCCTGAAAGTACTATTCCTCGAACCACCTTGTCGATCGCCTTGATTATGGAATATATGATCAGATTGACCACCTCGGCGTCGACCATCGAATCTCCGATTATCCAACACCTTGACTAATTCCTTGACGTTAATTCTTCAGTATGTGGATAAAAGCGTCGAGAAACTTTCGTCGCAATTTTTCTTTCTTTCTTTTCTAATGAATAACATAAATATATATTAATTTACAAAAAAGTGCGAATAATTACTTTTATTTAATATGTAGTGTTAACGAATTTAAAATTTGTTTTATGTGGTTTATCATGAAAATTGAGAAAGATGAACCTCTATAAAACCAATTTTCCATATAACGAACTTTTTTTTAGAGACTGAGCGAAATCATTATATAGAGATCCGACTATATATATATATATTTATGTATATACACTGGTGTGCAAAAATTAAGGATGAAGTCGAAAAATTAGCATATCAGCTGAACGAAGAGGCAGGGCGGACAGAAAGACCAATCAGGAGATTAAGTAAGGTGATGTACGGTAGCACATGCGCAGATATGCAGGTAGACGTAATGGGGGAGTGTCTGAGTAGTATAAAGCATGTTGTCGGTGTAAGATCAGTATTTCTGGCAAAGAGATTCACGCCGTATAGCAGTAAAAATCACACCGAGTTGCTGCCTCAGCAAGAAATGGCGAATAATCAATCTGTTAGACGACATCTGGATGCTTTTACCCGATGTCGAATCATTGGGAAGTTGGAGGAGTGTGAAAAGTGTAGCTGCAGAGTTCGGAATTGCTCAAAGCATCGTTTCACGACTTTGGAGACAATTTCAAACTACAGGAACAGCTATCCGGGGGCTCAGTAGTGGTCATCCTCGAGGAACCACACCCGCAGATGACCGGTACATTGTCTTACAGGCCAGAAGAAACAGGGGGCAGACAGCGGGAGAAATCGCTAGACACACGACACAGGCGACTGAACGACCGATATCGCGTTTTACCGTGGCCAGAAGACTGCACGGTGGTGGTCTATTTGCACGACGCCCTGTACGGTGTGTACCTTTAACGCCTGCCCATCGGAGAAGGCCTTCTCTGTGGTGCCGGAAACACCGGAATTGGAGAGACAATGAATGGGGACGAGTACTCTTTACAGATGAGAGCAGATTCAGTTTGAGTAGCGATTCTCATCGCATACTCATCTGGAGAGAGCGGGGAAGCCGCAATCATCCCTCGAACATCATTGAAAGGGACAGGTATGGAGGTCGCGGTGTTCTCATTTGGGGAGGCATCATGCTTGGTAGTCGTACAGACCTTCACATCTTCGACGCAGGTTCAGTTAACGGGATCCGTTATTGTAACGAGACTCTTCTTCCATATGTGCGTCTTTTTAGAGGCGCTATGGGTCTGCAGTTCCTTTTCATGGATGACAATGCACCATGTCATCGCACAGTAGCTGCCGAACAGCTCTTAGAGAATGAGGATATTGAACGTATGGATTGGCCGGCACGATCTCCGGATCTCAATCCCCTCGAGCATGTATGGGATTTTCTAGGCAGACGCTTGGCAGCTCGTACCTTATTACCAGTAACGATTCGTGAACTTCGATTGGCGCTGCAAGACGAATGGGCAGCAATGCCTCAACAACTCATTGACACCCTCATTCTCAGCATGGGCAGACGCTGTGAAACCTGCCTAGCAGTCAGGGGAGATCATATCCCCTACTAAAGACCGAATGTTTCTTGCTGGACACCCATCACAGGGATGTTTTGGCCTTCAGTCGCATTGCGCTCCATGCTACTTTTTCAATCAAGCTTTTTTTTATCCCTCTGATTTCTCTTTTAGTAAGTGTTGCTTACATATTACACATGTTTTTACGTATTGGGGATCTTACGGTATTAAATGTGTTGCTTTGGAAAGCTTTTGTACAAAGTTATATTGAAAAAACCGTCTCGTCCTTAATTTTTGCACACCATTGTATATATATATATATATATATATATATATATATATATATATATATATATATATATATATATATATATATATATATATACACTGCTGGACAATTGCTAAGGACGGATAACACTATCATCCATAGCAACCACAAAATGAAAGGAAGCAAAATGTGGAAAATTAGAATAAGTGCGGGATATTAGTAAGAAGAGAGAGAGAGAGATAGAGAGAGAGAAGTATGAGTATGAAAATTTTTTTCCACGTCTGTTCATCACGTGACAGCGTTCATAAGAGCTTTAAAGGTTTTGACGCTTGTGGACATTTGTTGCTTCAAGTCAAAGTTTTACAGGAAAGATTTAATAGACGAACTTAAAATTTTTGGCATGTCTTCCCGACATCACATAGATGATTTTATGCGTGGCCGAATTGTTGGAAAGATCGAAGAAGGGAGAAAAATAACAGATGTTGCCAGGGAGTTCGACATCGCTCACAGCGTTGTTTCACGGCTGTGGAAGTCATTTAAAACTACTGGAATGTGTAGTAGACGGCACGGGGGAGGTCGTGTTAGAAGTACGACGCCTGCAGAAGACAGATATATCGTCCTATCAGCAAAACGGAACAGGCGCACCACAGCTCAGCAGGTGGCAAATCAGTTTCTTGCTGCCTCAGGAAAGCAGATTTCCCGAATAACTGTTGCCAGACGTTTGAGGGGAGGAGGACTATACGCACGCAGACCTGTTGTGTGTGTCCCATTGACCAGTCAGCACCGTACTGCCCATTTTCAATGGTGTCGTGAGCACCACAATTGGACTGAACAGGACTGGGCATGCGTACTATTCTCAGATGAGAGTAGGTTCAGTCTGTCATCGGATTGTAGACTCCAACTGATCTGGCGCGAGAGTGGTACTGCTTATCGTCCAGAAAATATCCAGGAAAAGGACCGATATCCGACATGCAGTATCATGGTGTGGGCCGGCATCATGATCAAGGACCGCACGCGCCTACATGTGGTTGCGAATAGGACTATGATGAGCCAACGATACATTGATGAAGTTCTACTTCCTCATGTTCGTCTTTTCCGGGGTGCTGTCGGTGATAAATTTGTTTTTATGGACGACAACGCAACATGTCATCCAACACTCGCTGTTCTGGATTGTCTAGACAGCGAGGGTATTCAACGTCTCGTATGGCCAGCGCGTTCTCCAGATCTAAACCCCATTGTTAATGTGTGGGATGCTTTGGGGAGGCAAGTTGCTGGTCGAAACTATCCTCCGACAAACAAGAACACTCACATCCGTGCACTCTCAGAGGAATGGGTAAATTGTCTCTACAGCTGCTGGATAATGTTGTGCAAAGTATGGTACGACGTGTGGAATGTTGCATCACACTCCCCGTTGGACATATTCCGTACTGATACCTTTCTTTAAGGTGCCTGCTGATTTTTATGTGCATTGTTCCATTTCTCCGTACGCAGATCAAATGAACATTTTTTTTCTTTCAGATGTTTCACGGCTTTTGTACTTTCCAGAACAATAAATATTCTTTATTCTAATGTCTGAACAGTGTGGCAACTATATTTTATCCTACTAGGCCTCATGTCTCGCTTAATATTATGCTACATAGCAATTTGTGATCCGTCCTTGGCAATTGTCCAGCAGTGTATATCGTGGTGAAAAGATATCAGAAGTTCTTGCCTTTGATTCAGTGCCTGCTAGAAAGATGTTTTATTTTGTCATTGAAACAATTTGAAAAGAAAAATTCCTTTTTAATTTTAAAATCTATTCATTTTGTCAAGTAAACCACATATTTCATATTTTTATTCTCGCAGATTATAAACCAAAATGAAGCATTTCGAAAGGAAAAATTGTGAATTAATATCATGATTTCCAAATTTAAGTAGTATTATATGTGTGTACCGTAAACAGATATATCGCTGCAGTTGTAAATAAGTATTTACAAATATATTTTGGAGGATTTTTCTATTTCATGACGTATTTCCACACACACAATTTAAAAAGCATTATTTAATATCCATCTAATATAAGCTTAAAGAATTTTTAATTGATTTAAAATGATTTAAATCTATAAAAAAAATTATTTACATACCTTAAATTTTAGATTTAGACACTCACTGCGGTATTATTAACTCAAAAAACTAAATGAGATGTTTCGAAAATGACGTGACCATTAGTTATTCTTATATGCATGAATTCCAACGTAAGATGCATTACTTGATCTGAGAAATATGGAAACATCGCATTTCTCTCTCTCTCTCAATACATTATACCATCTCTGGTTTGTCCGAATAACCCATTAGCATCTATCTATACCTCATATCATAGTAATTATGCATCGCATATGAAAAGGATTCGTCAACACTACAAATTCTTCAACGCGCTTTTGTTATACCATTATCGAAGAGATGTTATTACCTCCCTCCAAATATAGCAGCATAGTCTATTGTTTATAAAGACAATTTTCCCAAAGGGCTCAAGGCCCCGCAAACATCAAGCTTCGGATTTCACTGCTGTGTGTGCCCCTTCCTTCGTAATCTTGTTAAGTCACTACGCCCCGACTGCTCAAAAATTCAGTTTTATCCTTTACGTACCTTTCCCCTAATTCCTTTTACTTGCGAGCTGTTATTCGATCTCGAACCGGGGCGTCCAGAGCGCGTCAAATGGGATTGGGGCGCAAAATAAAAGAAAAATCGTTTATGTTTTCTCCTCGGGGCAACTTCTTCAAAAGCCCTAATATATAAAAGACAATTTATACACGTGTTATTCATCTGTACTGTTTTTACCCCAGACAATGAGATTAAACCCCGGGGCTGTGGCATCTTTTCTTACTGCGATTTCGTCTGGATTTAATGAATATTTAGTGTTTTGGTGTTTTTGGAATGCTTTTTTAGGGGGCATTTGAACTAACCGAGATGTTTGGGTTTAAGCTTCTAAATTGGGTTATTTTGAAATTTCCATATCCCGTCAGTAAAAGTAAAAGACTAAATGTCAATATATCTGAATAAGCTTTAAAGAAATTGACATCTTTAATGCATCTCGATGGTTTGTTTGTACACGATACTGGAATGTCTGAGTTTGTTTTTGTTTCAGTTCAACTTTTTCTTTAGTTGTTTTGTCAGTTAGAGACAACCGTTCAGTTCTTTTTAGACAACAATTCTGGCAACTGATTTCAGAATCTTTTTTTCTTTCGGTATTCGTTTTTAAAAGTCGGGATGATTACAGAATTTAAAATGATTTTGTCTGAAGTTAGACTTCCGAAAGCATCCAAAAAACATCTCTTTTGTTATATATTAACGCTTCAAATAAATACCTTGGCATGAAATATGTTGAAGAGAAAATAAAAAATGGAAATTTTTTTCACTAGAATCCAAAGCTGGGATACAAGTTCTGTGCTTATTGTATTTGCATATTCCTCAAAGAATTTCAAATTTAATTATTGGATCATGAAGTTCTTCCCCAAAAATATCCATATTTTTTGGAACTAGTTTGATATTACGGGGCATGGAGCCAAGCGTCGCTTGGCGCGATAAAGAAATCACGCCAAGCAGCGCTTGTTGTTGCTGGAATGGAATCCAAGATGACGGCCTAGCGGTAATTTAATAATACACAATAATTTTAAAGAATTGCTTGGAAATACTCTGAAATGTATTTCAAATGAGGGCTATAAGAAGAGATTAAGAACAACCAAGATCAATCAATGAATGAATATCAATATAATATAATAATAAGTAACATGTACTAATAATAGTATTATATGCCGTATATAATAATCTTAAAAATTAATAGTAATTATATTCAATATTCATATAGTATGATTTAATAATAATTATTATGTATAATATAATAAAATTTTAATAGTAATTGTAAAAAAAGATTAATCATCGTATTGTAAAAAAAAATTAATCATAAGAATACTCGTATTATATAACCCCTTCGCGACGGGCAGTGCAAATATGCATTCTTCATGGACGCATCTCAGGGTCGGGCGGTGCAAATGTGACTTTTCATCTGGAATGTTTTTTAATGACCCCTAGATGGCACCCAATGTCCTTTATATTGAAATCGAACGTAGCTAGAGTAACCTGACCTTCAGTTAGTTTATATTCTGCCTGGATTTGATATTTTGCACATCAGCTGAGTAGAGGGGAGGAGGTAACTGAAAGGTCAACAAACAGAACTCGGCTCATAAACTTTCCTCTTGAGATGAAACATTCGCGTTTCTTATAACTCATCAAATACTTTTTTATTATCTTTTTCTTAACAGTGTGGAGTGTTTTAGGGTCTTAGCATCAGTTCTGTTACAGTTTTTGTTGCTTTCGGATATATTTTGCGTACATTTCTTGTTTCAAAAACCTTGACTTCAGGTTATTTGATTGTTTTGAAGGCATTTTCCTAACCTTAATATGAAAAAAAGGGTGAAAAAAAGCCAAAGTGTATAGTAACAAACCGTGTGTAAATAATAAAAAAACGCAACAGAAACGTTTTATGCTTGCGAATCATATAATGTAGGACTTAATGTTTCTCCATGCTTCGAGATTTTCCACACTCAGTCTTCATTTTAATTTTGCTATTTCTTTTTGTAAATAATATTTGTCGTAATTTTTTTTATTAATTCGAAAGTGTATTAATGTGTTTTGTCAATGAACATTTTGGAAAAAAATGGATAGTGCTTACGAAATTTATTTCCCAAGATAAGTCATATTTTTTTATATAATTTCATATAAGTTAAAGTAAAAACGTTTTTTAATTCTAGTTTTAGTGTAACTGACAACTTGTGTAATAATCTAAAAGGATAAAAAAAAATTACGTCGTTAGGACTGAAATTTTATTATTTATGCGGTTTTTTTTTTCTTAATTTAGCGACAAAACGCCCCGCCCCGTCTTGAATTGAGTTGCCCTTACGCATTTACCTTGTCCCTAGCAAGCGGCTCGCAGATAATCGCCCCGTCCTGAACAGGATAATAATTATAAATTAGTAACATTATAATAATTGTAAATAAATAACATAAAAATAATTCTAAATAAATAACATGATAATAATTATAAATAAATAACGTGATAATAATTATAAATAAATAACATTTATAAATAAATATAAAAAAATAATTCTAAATAAATAACATGATATGTAGTAATATTTACAAATAAATATAAAGAAACAATTATAAATAACGAATATTATATGATTATTACATAAAGTATTAACTACATTTTGGTATTACAATATTAATAAAATAATTACATAATATATATTAAAATTAATAATGAATATCAATTACAAAGTACTGGAAACTTGCAATGTTTTAAAAACTGCAAGTTCCTTCAATGAATTTCATCGAGCAAGGACCATTCAAAAAAAGCATTTTTAAAACGTAAAATAAATATTTTGTAGCAATAATTAAAAGTACAACACTCATTCTTTAAAAAAAATACCCTTTTACTCACCCATATTAGAAAAACCCGTATTCGAAAATAGCACAAAATAAAACAGAAGACGGAAATAATAGAACAATTACACTGAAAATGGTTAAATTTTTAAAGAAATCGAATTAAAATCGTCTGAAATTAATAGGGTTACCGCGGGGAAAAACCAATACAAGTTATTTCTAATATGCGTTATCCCCATGGCAACCACATTGCCGGACGATAAATATATCAAAGTAACCATATTGTAATGTTATCGTCCATCTTGGCGAACATATACAACTTAGCTCTTGCCCCGTGATATCAAACTAGCACGGATTTTTTTTTCCAAAATAATTCTTTCCTTTCGTTTTTACCTTATATAATTAGGATAGTTTTAAATTGGGTGTTTGATTTATATCTTGTTACATGGGTAAACGTCTTCTAAAAGCAAGAAAGGTCCACACTGTTAAAGTAGGTTCTTTCTGTGTAAACCATAATTTATTCTGGAATATTCCGGTAATTATAACAGATTGATATCACAGTAAACAACAAACGAACACAAATTCGCAGTAGCACAAAAATTCAAAGTTTATAAATCACACACACAATACAAACCCATAACCAAAATATCACATTAAGTCGCTGTCAAGCTTTAACTCCAATGTTGCTTCTCTGCATCGTACTTATGGAGGCTGGCAAGCACTTGGAAAGCCGCTATCGGGATTCTCTCTCGAGATATTCACCCTAGACTTTCGAGAGAAAAGAAGCAAGTTTTCAATAAAATAAAATATCTTAGAAGCCAAAGAGCCATTATTACGCAGACGCATGCACAAGAGAGGAAACCTTCAGATAATTGACGCGATCAAGACTCTTATGCAGCATTTAATGTTTTTTTAGATTATTTACGTAAAGTTTTACACACAGTAAAATTTTTTATTCCTTCAATTACAAAGAGCTATCGGAGATATTTTTATTTATGTAGTTGTGAGTGCAAAATCAAATCATTTTTTAAAATGTCATAATATTCAGATTCAAACTTCCAAGCTCTGCGGGGAAAAAAGCGTTACCAATAGCAGGGTGAGTCAGCGTTTATCTAACTGTGGGTCATGCCCTTTTAGGGGGCATGATTACCCTCAAAAAGTTGAAAACAAAAGATTATTTTAAAACAATTACTGATTTACTGAAAGGAAGCAAAACAAAATACATTCCAAATTAATAAAATATAAATACTAATTTGTTATGATATAATACACTTATAAATGTATCAGTATTGCACAATATTTTTTTATAATTAATTTAACAATACAAAGTTAAGAATAAGTTTAATAATTACAGGTGACTCCATGGGTTTGTCACATATAGTATTATATACAAAATTTAGTACTTTTATTTTGATTACTTGTCGGTTTATATTTTAGCTATTGTGGCTTCAACGTCAAAGTATATTGTTATTGTATTCAATGCAATGTTATTGTACGGAAGGGGACTCGATGAGAATTATGATTGAAAATTGGGTCGCGAATATTTAAAGTTTAGGAAGAACTGACGCAAATGCAATATTTTGTAATTTCAAGTTCGCGCTAACGGAAAATTAACTTTGGTTGTTCCTGTACTTAAAATTCGAGAAGTTTATTTGCCTATATCATTTTCATATAAAACTCACATTAAGATTTCTTAAATTTGCACTGAATCGCAACAAATTTTGTTAATGGAAAATAATTTTTTCCAGGATAAACTGTCTTGAATGTGCAAATACAGGTAAATTTCTCATCAATACTTTTAAAGGAGAAAGGAAAACAATTAATTTTATTAGACAGATTTTTTTTAAATAAAACACAGAGGCCATAGTCTAAAGAACCGCAACCGCTTATGCAAAGTGCCATATGTGAATTTTTTTTTCTGCCGGATACATTCTACCTGTAAATTTTCTGACCGGTTTTGTTGCCAAATCAGTCGCAAATTAAATTTATTCATTCACAGAATGAATTATCTCCTTTTGAAAACAAACGATGTGTCAAACACAATATGGCTTCGGTAGCGAAGCAAATAGGGATCGAAATTTCGGTAAGATTACGTTGATATTTTTAACTCATGTTGATGATTCAAGAAAGTTTCTGTAAAAAAAAATAGAGCTATGAACAGCACGAATTGATTCATTGGAAACACGTGATTTCATGCGTCATATGAAATGGGGATAGTCCCACCCCCTCCTTCCCTCAGTACAATTTTAATTATTTTAATAAACCAATATTTCAGGTTTATTAATTCAAATTAGCTTATATTGTTATCAAACTTTTTTGTTCGTATTCTTTACTAAGTTAACTAAAACTGAAGTTTCTAACATTTTAAAGATTGAGTAATAAAGGCGATAGAGCAATGATTGCGCTTCAAAAATCTGTTGCAGTAAATTTAACACTGCATCCGGTAATGTTTACGTTTCGTGTTTACTTATAGAAAAAATTATTCAAACATGTTCATGAAGCTTCCCTCCTCCCAATAAAAAGGCTTTATTTAAAATATAGTATTCAACTTAATCTTAACCAATGTAATTTTATTTTTAAATTACTATCTGACTACCCTAAAATAATGATTTTCTACAAAACTGCCAAATTTTTTTATGATTTTATTTTAAAGGCCATCTTATTAGCTTAATAAAAATACCAAGGTTTTTATTTTCCATTCACTAGAACAAAACTTTATAAGTGCTTTAGTAAAAGTAGGCACCATAACTTTACACAAGATGTCAAACTTTAAAATGCGTTTTACTCGAATTGTGTTTTTTTTTCGAAAAGCTCAAATGGGGACAGCGATTGCTCAAAATGTTTTAACAATAATTTGCTGAACTTTTTTGTGTATGCTTTGTAAAACAGTAGAAGTGTTTTGACCTTCAGATTTATCAATCACGGTTTTATTGCAAAATTTACAGTCCCTTATGTGAATATAATCACTGTTTTTTATGCAATTTCATATAATACCTAAGATCAAGAGTGCTCTAGCTTCGTAAAAAATAAAATATATCTTATTCTAAAGGTCATTTCAAAAAGGAATAGCAAAGTAATACATCACAATTGTAAAATTGAGAATTTGTTCATTTACTATTTGCACAGAGCGGCCCCCCGATTATGTAATTTTTTGTCAATTTTTACCCATTTTTTCCCTTTTTAGTAGTAATAACTTATTTTTCTCTTCTAAAGTTTAGCCTTTTTTTCTTAAAATGTACTAAATAAATCTAAAAACCTCAATAAAATCTCCATATCTCCATTTTTTTTAAAAAAAAAAGTTGTCGCAAGTAGTCGGATACCTTAAGGTAATGAAGCTTTTACTGTTGCTATAACTTGTACAGAAAAGGCGCAATTATACCTCGATTCAATTCAGTATTGATTCCTCAGACTGATTCGTTGAGCAATTTGTGAGGGTCGTCTAAAAGTAAAGAAAGTTGTGTGGCATAACTAAATAAGAATTAACCTTATGAATAAAAAAAATTACAAATCTCATAACCTTACTTTAGTTTTCAATGTATTCGCTATAGCTATAGAGACATATATTGTTACGTGGAATTTTTTAATTCCAATATTGCACTCTTCATCCGCCAAAGATTTAAGTCAAAATGTTCTTGTTTGAGGTCTTCATTATTTGTGAACTGTTTTCTATCACACACACAAATATTCCTTTAATTTTTAGAAAGCGTAAAATTCCTTTGATACCAAGTCATGGATGTAAAAAGGATAGCTAAAAATGTCCTACTTAAGTTCTCGCTGTGGTCGAAATGATGCATGAAGATATACGCATTATCGTGAGTGAAAACACTTTTGAATATTCCCTGTATCTTGTTCTGAATGACAGGTCTAAGTCATTGAAGAGTTTCAATAGACTAAATGTTTTTCGCAGTAAGAAAACATTACATTCTTTGTATATGACGGGATTTTCAAATGGATAAACAATTTCGAGATTTTATAAAACACAGACGTAGGATCGTTCAGGGACAAAATTTGGCCATCACTTAAGTGAAGGAAGAAGTTAACTAGGCCGTGGGTAGCCTAGTGGTTAGAGCATCGGACTGTAGACCGGGAAGGCCTGGGTTCGATGCCCGATGACACCAAATACCCTCCGAGTGCACGCGGAGTACGTGCTGGTTAAATCAGTGGGTCCGAAAGTCTTATGGGCTGAATCACGGTGCAAGGGACTGGAGAATATTTCCCTCCCCTTCAGTTCCCTGCCAGAATTGTGGAGGTGGAGATAGGTGGTGTCGCCATCTATCATCCCTTCGGGGAATTTCGACGAGCTTATTCGTACTGTCACCTGGATGGTGCTCCATTCCAAGGCCAACAACAGAAGTATTTCTAGTTCCTTGCCACGATGAATTTTGTGGGCCTCTTTCTGACCACATCAAACAGGTGGCATTAGCCACAACAACAGCAACAACAGAAGCTAATTGGCACGCCTGCATTCGCAGTAGTGGCGACCGCACTTTACTTCCTGGATGACCGTTGTATGTCAGCACCACCCTAAAGCTACAAGAGGTTTTTGGTAACAAAAGTTGTAATTTTGAGTGACATGTGCAAGCCTCCTCATCTCACAGTCCAAAGATGAGAGAAAGGCATTTGAATTAGGGAATCTGTTTTCAAACATCCATATAATAAGACCTAATCTATTTAATGTTCTACCACTACATCAGGTAACTATAAGGTATTTTTAAGCCAATAAGACTTCATTTGAATACTAACCGATACCTGCCTTCTTCGCTGAATATTTGATGATGCTGTATCACAATGTATTGTTAAAAAGTTTCTGTTATTTAAGGCCTAGCTTTAAACTCTCGATTGTGCTAAAGATATTCTTAAAGCATTATCTTCTTAATTTAAAAGAGACCGAAATTAATTTTCTAAGACGGAAACATATTTATCTTTCACACTCCAGCAATCCCCCTCCCTTTTTCCAAAACCCGGTCTTAACGGATTTCTTTCAAGGAAAGAAACTTGTTTATCGCGTTACAATAGACTCAAAACGGAAACTTTTGTTTTAACACTCCCACAAAAGCCTTGGGATTCGGCGAGAATCGTTCTTAATGGATCTCTATTCAAGAAAAGAAATAACTTTGTCAAGTTTCAAGTCTGGAAGTTTGAAAGTACCAGAGGTCTCGTGATGAGCGTGAGAGTGAGTGAATGAATGAGTCAATTTTCTCATATCGTTTGAATATTGCCATCTTTACAACTTACCACAATGACAATTAACCTCTACGATGACCTTAGAATATTTTAAAATAGTACATTTAACTTTAAGAAAACTGATAGACTCTTTTAAAGCCATATCACAAAGTTATTTGATCTCAGCTCATACATATTTAAATCTCTTAAGTTTATATTTCAGACTCATATATACCTGACAACTTAAATATTTATTTAGTACCTCTCCATTTATACTTTACACTTGCACCTGATTTCAGAATACTTTACTTTTTCAATTGCATTTATGGGTATCATTTCCTGCTTTGACTCATTTTACTTCTTCTCCTCTGGATAACCACATTACCAGGCATGCAAATATCCTCAAAAAGGACGCTAGCACAAATTGCCGAAAAGAGAGCTTCCTATCGCAAAGAAAAGGTAATACCAGAAATCAAATTTTCCGATACTGCAGAGGCTATAGAAAATGTTTTTATCCTACTTTACTTTGTGAGAAGCGTTTCTCCCGCTTTCTAAGGCTTTATCTATTTTCCCTTTCCTAAATTCACTTTTTTTTTTTTTTGGCCAGGGCTCTTTTATACTTCGAGCCACAAGCTTATTTATACGAAGCATCGAGGCCTTAACCAAAAGCTTCCAGATACCTCTTCTCTGTCTCTTATCAGGTACTCAAAAAATAGTCAAAGGATGCTAAAAGTAGGCTGGAAGTTGCATAAATTGCTGCTTCCCAGAAGCTTCCTTGTGCTTATCCGGAATGTGCCCTTAACCGAACTTGTTACGTCCGATCCGCAAATGCATGCGAGGGAGGGTGGATGGAACCGCCTCGGGCTAACATTTTGTAACCGATCCCCCAGAAGACGAGAGGGACTATCTCTACAGTTTATAGATCGATTTTTCGGTTCACTGGAATTCCTAGAAGAATTCCTTCTGAAAGAGTCGTTTGAAAAGTTTCGGAAGTAGGTGAGCTGAAATGAGGAAAAAATTTCTTCATTATTTTCAATGTGCTAAAGTCTTGTGACGTCATAATCACATACTTACAATCTCGTCTTTCGAGCCAATTAGTTTATCAATTCATGTATTTGACGTCATAGTCACATGGTGAATGCAATTACGTGTTTTCAGCCAATTAGTTCATAAACTCATGTGACATCATAGTCAAATGATGAATGTAATCATGTGCTTCCAGCCGGTTAGTACATGCACTTCGCTGTTGCCAACTTTTGCGTTTTACGGAAACCTTTTGAAAAGTGCATATTTGTCAACAATAAGTCACATAGGTGAACATAATAGACTTGATATAAAAGTACATTTATAAAAAAAAATTTTAACTATGCAAAATTTTTTTGCAAAAAATCTTAATACTTGAACATTTCTACGAAGCTATCATATTTCAAATTTTATTTAAATATTACAAGTAAAACAACAAATAAATGACTAATGACAACTTTGAATTAAATGGAGAACACGTGATTTCATTTATTATGTGACCGTCATGAATTTAGCCTATAGCAACTAAATTTACCTTGCATTTGTTTTTTTTTCAATTCTTCAATAAATTATAGAAGTATCAAGTGATAAAAGAGTTTCGGGGCTATATATGCCTTCAAAAGTATCGCAATACATCCCTAAAATAATAAATCTCCAAAATTACTATAATGGGAGGAATTGAATTTAATCGTATCTCGAAGATAAGATATTCAGAACGATTGATTGCGGTTTTACGGAGAAAAAATTTCAAAATTTAATATTACCACAAAAAGGGGTATAGATAATCGGTTAGATGGTTTTGACCAAAATATGCTACGAAAAATAACCAGACTCATGGAGATAAGGAGAAAACCCCATAATTTCAAAATTTTCCCCAAATATTACCACAAATTTATTTATTTATTTATTTATTTATTTATTTATTTAATACTAAAGAAGCTCCTGATATTTTCTCTTGTAAAAAAAACTCTTGAAGTATCCGACTACGTACGGAAAAAAACACTTAATTTTGGATATTTAGATGGTTTTAAAATAGACACAAAAAAAAAATAAAACTGTTCTACGATATAAATAACCATGAAAAATGCATTATAATTATTTTGATAAATGCTCAGTGTAAGAGGCTTGGATGTACATTATGACACCCATTAAAATAATTATCAGCGTTATTTCCCCCATCATCTAAGTTATATCATTCCGTTGAGCGAAACAAGACTTTCCCCATCTTCCGCTTTGTCGTGCAATATCATATCGACAGTAGCGTTTTTATTTATTTATTTATTTATTTATTTATTTAAAAGTATTTAAAAGAGCTGTTAAATGTACACTGGCATGTTTTCTTCTTGTAACTATTTTGTAAAAAATCTTTTGAAGTATTACCGACTTCGTTCGAAATCGTGATTTTAAATGCCTTTAGTAGCGCATAAATGAAAGAAATTGCGTTTGTTGAACTGATTTAGTGTCACATAGATTAGAATGTATAAACATGTTTAAGACAATGATAATTGATTTTGAAGGCATCGACGTTTTGACTAAAAACGAACGCTTATTTAAATACAATATTTTCGTAGTACAAAAAATGCTTAAACAACAACTTGATAATATCCTTTTTTTTTTTTTATCCCCTGAAACTTCAAAATGTTCTCTTTTTCTGTGAAAAAAAACGCATCGCAGACTTCTAAAATAATGATATTTTGCTTATATAAAGTAAAGACTTCTCCAAAAGAATCATGAACTAGTATTTTTAAAAAAATTAAAATATATTTCGGCAAAAAATTAACTTTATTTTTTTTTTTTTTTTTCAAAATGTTACAAAACCCATTGAAATAATTAAAAATCGGCGTTTTTTGAAAAATTCACATTATTTTCTTAAAATTTTCTCCCCTCTGTTGTCGTAAAACATGGATAAACCCACTTTTAAGTTATATATTTCAAAAATTCTAGTTGAGCCTCTGTACAGAGGTCTGAGCTATAGACAGGCAAAATATTATAATAGAAGCATTTGTCACAAAAGGAGAATATTTTGAAAATGGGTCATTCTATGTTCATTTTTTGTCAAAATATTGTACTTAAATAAGTTTTTATTGTAATAATATTCTTAAAACAATTTTATGTACATTTTCTAATCTAAGTGACACTAAATATCATAAATATTATCCATTTATACGCTTTTGCAAAATCACGGTTTCAAACGTTGTCGGATACCTTAAGGACATGGCTAAAAATTGATTCCAGAATTTCGATGAAATTTACAAGCCATGGCAAAAGTGTGTTGTTGCTCAAAAGTTTTATTTCAAAGGAGGATGTGTTTCAGCATCTTAACTCGTAATATTTTTTAAGTTGTAGATTCAGTCCGGGAACTTTTGAATCCTACTACATATAAATCCTACATAACGGTAATCATTATAAAAATTGTCTTCTTAAATTGAAATTGATCCTTCCCCTTCAAAAGTAGGTTTGTTTCGTCTTTGATTACATGACTATACTCGAAATAATTGAGTCACTCTCAGACATCAAAAGGAATGGATCCCGAGTATAATAATTTGTGTTTGAAACCTGTTATTAAGAATTTAGTAAAATGATAGGATATACTCGTATGACAATTAAAGAAATAAAAAATAGTTTATTTGTATTCAAAGATATATTGAGATTATATACAAAATCCACGTATGAAAAGGAAATTCAGGGGCTACTGAGTTATGTAGAAGATGGTTTATTTAAGTTAACTGTGTACGTTTGGAACCGTGATTTTAAAAAGGCGCGTAAATGGATAATTTAAATGATATTTAGTGTCACTTAGATTAGAATACAGGTATAAAACTGTTTTAAGGACATTTTGGCAAAAAAATTATTCAAATACAATACTTCGGCAGAAAATTAACTTAGAATAACCTTTATTCACAAAATGTTCGCCTTTTGTGAAAAATGCTTCTATTATAATAATATTTTGCCTGTATTTAGCTCAGACCTCTGTACAGAGGCTCGACTATGAGGTTTGAAAAAATCACATTATTTTCAGACTTACAACCATTTGAAATAATTATCACAACGTTTTTTCTTAAAATTTATCCCCTCTGTTGTCGTAACACATGGATAAACCCACATCTAAGTTATATATTTCAAAAATTCTAGTTGAGCCTCTGTACAGAAGTCTGAGCTATAGACAGGCAAAATATTATTATAATAGAAGCATTTGTCACAAAAGGAGAATATTTTGAAAATGGGTAATTCTGTGTTCATTTTTTGTCAAAACATTATACTTAAATAATTTTTTTTATTGTAATATTATTCTCAATACAATTTTATATGCATTTTTGAATCTAAGTGACACTAAATTTCATAAATATTATCCATTTATACGCTTTTGCAAAATTACGGTTCCGAACGTAGTCGGATACCTTAAGCAAAGTTTTTGCAATTTCATAAAACTAGTTATCACTCATTCTCCTCAATTATGCTTTGAAACTCACATGTAAAGAAATAAATTTTAAAAATTTCATGGATAAAACACTAGATTACATGCAATAAATAGTGGTGTGAAATGCCAGAAAGTCAATTGATAGCTACATGACCCCTGGATCTGTGCATCCATCTATCAAAAAGTCACAAGTTGCTGATTGAATCTTCTTCCGAAGCATCGCGATCTATTTGATTAGAAGTAGAAGGCTCTCTTTTGAGAGGTTTTCCCCAGAAGATCAAAGGAATCGGTTGAGAAGATATCTAGAAATTCTAGCTCTACATGAACAATGCTAGCCATATGTTCAAGATTAGATCAAAGAAACTTATTCAGCGTCAGTATAATTGTCTGAATGGTTCGAATAATTAGACCTTCTTTAATTGGAATTGATATATTTCAGCTGCTATATATGTGAAGAATCAAAATAGAATAAATAGTGATCGTCTACCTTCTGTTGAACTGCAAAATACTTGCAGATACCAGCAGATGAAATGGAATGAAATCCATTACATGAAAAATCATTACATGATAAGGGATGAATGCTAAAAGAGCAAGGTACCAATTGTGTTGTCGTTCTCTTCACAAGACTAACGCTCCAAATTATAGAGTCTATCTATCCCCAGTATCTTTCAGCATGATTTCCAATATAAAATAGTTTAGTCTGTCTGGCTGTCTCTGCTTTGTTTTGTTTGTGATATAATGTATAATTTCAAACAAATTATGTCACAATGTCAATTTCTATAGACTTACCTTAAATTTAAAAAGTTTTACTTTAGATGTTCCTTAAAATTAATGCAACTTTAACGAACAGTTCAGCTAGGAATATTGTAAAAGTATATTTTATAGCTAAATAAATTGTTCGCGAACAGCTCTTTGTCGGAATTTCCCAAGCACAAATAGAATTCTCAGCTCTCAGCTCGTAATGAGACTGCGTCATCAGTAAGTCACTGTTTGTTTGTTTGTTTTTTGTACTCGAATATCCCCATGACGCATCGGTAGCTGACAAATGACTACCGATGACTCGCAATAGTTTCTTTCCTTTCTCATGGACAACAGGAAACTCGCAAAGCAATTTGGTACTTACGTTTTAAACCATCGGCAAATTTTGCCAAGACATCACCAAATCAAGAATCGCCACCAATTGTTATCATCGTTTCCACACATGAGCAGAAACAAATTCCTGTATATGCTACTTCGATGTTAGCCCGTCGACAAATTCGTTAGCAACAAGTTAGAAGAATTAAATACTGTATTTATTCGTATATGAACACATGCACTTGAAATAAACAAAAGAACTAATACCTACATCATTTTTGCGATCAAAATGCTATAACAACATTAAAAATCGTGACAAGTAAGTTACTTTATGTAGGCGACGCCACATAAATTTGCATGAGCAGGAATCTAAATGCTGTCTTGCAGATTCGCGATGTTTCTTGTTCCGTCATTTTGCTAAAATCAATAGTCTTACGCATTAGAAAGTATATCTAGAAGTACTCCGCTGCTTTCCCGTAGAAATAGGACCTAAATTTCAATCATTCTTTGCAAAAAATATAAAAGGAATATTACAAAGTATAGACAATGTTATTGTTTTCGTGCATGCACGATTAAAATGAGTGTTCGAGTACACGCGAGAACGGTACAACCAATGGAAAATGTTATTATGTACGAGCGTGCGAGAAAAGATTATTATTTTTTAACATGAGGGATAATAGTTTTCCACTATTGACTGCTGCGGCATTTGGCGACATTGTTTTTAATTTCATGGCATTGATCAACGGTATAGTTCGCGAGTACCAATCATTTCAATGAATGATTTACGAAAGGTTTGTGACGGTTCCATTTGCAAATACATGCACATCTTTAGAGAGGTTTCAGATTAACAATCCTTATAAAGAGTGTGTTTTTTTCAGGTAAAGAAGTTTAAGTTGGCATTACTTTCGAAGATGGCGACCGATTTAACAGCTGTCAAGTGATTTATTCTCAGTTTGGTTTGGCAATTCATCAAAACGATCATCAAGCAAGGCGTAGATTCGTCGAATGGGCCCAAAACGAGATGGCCGTTGTTCCCGATTTTCATAAGCGAATTTTGTTTAGCGATGAAGCGCACTTCTGGTTGAATGGCTACGTCAACAAACAAAACTGCCCCATTTGGAGTGAAGCTAATCCACAAGTGTATGTCGAAACACCGTTACATCCAGAAAACTGACTGTTTGGTGCGCTTTATGCGCTGGTGGAATCCTTCTTCAAAAACGATGAAGGCCACAACGTTACAGTCAACGGTGATCGGTATAGAGCCATGTTTACTAACTTTTTCATTCCTGAATTGAACAATCATGATGTCCAGGAGCTGTGGTTCCAACAAGACGGCGCAACATGTCACACAGCTCGTGCCACAATCGATTTATTGAAAGACACGTTTGGTGACCGCCTCATTTCACGTTTTGGACCTGTGAATTGGCCTCCAAGATCTTGTGATTTAACACTTCCAGACTATTTTTTGTGGGGCTATGTAAAGTCATTGGTCTATGTCGATAAGCCACAAACGCTTGACCATTTGGAAGACAACATTCGCCGTGTTATTGCCGATATACGGCCACAAATGTTGGAAAAAGTCATCGACAATTGGACGTCCAGATTGGACTACATCCTAGCCAGCCGTGGCAGTCCTATGCCAGAAATCATATTTAAAATGTAATGCCACAAGATTATCTTTCGAATAAAAAAAATTCATGTCAATCGAATAATACATCGTTGTTTTATTGCAATTTAAAGTTCTATACCTCTAAAAAAACACCCTTTATATTAACCTCTTAACATACAAATTAAACGGAATTGATGCACACTTTCCTTTTCTTCGGAATACCGGTGAGTAATTATGACACTTAATTACAAAAACGTATGCCTCTTTCGATCCAAAATTCCCGGCCTATACCGGAAGTTCTAGAAAATTCCTTACGCCAGCGTTTCTCAAACTATAAGGCAGGCACCCCTAGGGGGCGTGATAACTCTGCAAGGGGCGCGTCAGCGAACTGAAAAGTCGTTAGCAAAAGATTACTTTTTAAAAAATATTAATTTAGTGAAAGCAAACAAAATACATTCTCACATAATAAAAAAATCAAATACACATTTTTACACTGATATAATAAGCTTATAAATGTATCAGTACTGCACACAATGTATTTTATAATTAATTTAACAATACTATAAAAACAAGTTTAATAATAACCATTGACCCCATGGGCTTGTCATATATAAAATTATAAACAAAAATTAAACCTTATTTTGATAATTTGTACAGTTTATATTAAATCCACTAAAAACAGCAGGTAAAAATTTACTGGATTCTCTCCCCAATGTCATTGTTTCTCGCGTAAGCAAGCGTATGTCATGTTTTGAAGGGGTGGGGGAGAAAAGGAACAAATAAGCGAATACTCTGAAATAAGTAAATCTTTCGCAAATACTATCAAGGTTCTTTCATTATAATCCAAAGCCTTCGGAATAATTTTATTGATAGCAATGTACAGAGGAGACCGTACTTCGGAAATACGTCTATATACGTTCGGGGCAATTAACGCTTTGGCTGACCGAGATGTTTATATACGCCAGTGGCACTTAAGAGGTTAAAGTCGCTTTATAGATTCAGCGTCGAGGTATAGTATTATTGAATTCAATACATTGTTATTGTAAGGAAGGGGGACGCGATGAAAATTATGATTGAATATTGGTTCGCAAATGTGGAAAGTTTGAGAAGCACTCTCTTACGCCGATGATTTACATGTTTTAACTTGCAGAGTGGTCACGTTTTGAATCATCTCACTACGAAAGATGACGAGCAAAAATCTTATTTCCCGTAAAGCGGGTAAATAAATAAAATTAAGAATCACGCGATGTCTTCGAGCAGGGGGATTCAACCTCTTTTTCCGCCGGGCCACATACATATGACAAATTTTTCTTGTGGGCCTCAATATGAGGACTAAAGGGGGACCGGTGCGATATAAGATTAATTACATTTAAAATGAGGTAAATTGATCAAAATATTAAAACACATAACTTTGGAATTTATTTTAAAACTATAATAAATTCTATCAAACTCCACTCACAAAAAAAAAAGATTTTATGCATTTTTCATCCAGTTATGGAGCAATTTCGATTTCCTTTCTCATTAAGGTATCTGACTACGTTCGGAACCATGATTTTGCAAAAGCGTATAAATGGATAATATTTATGATATTTAGTGTCACTTAGATTAGAAAATGTATAAAACGTTGTTTTAAGAATAGTAGTACACAATAAAAATAATTATTTAAGTACAACATTTTGACAAAAAATGAACAAAGAATGACCAATTTTCAAAATATTCTTCTTTTTGCGAAAAATGCTTCTATTATAACAATCTTGTGCCTGTATATAGCTCAGACTTCTGTACAGAGGCTCAACTAGAATTTTTAAAATATGTAACTTAGAAGTAGATTTATTCCTGTTTTACGACAACAGAGGGGAGAAATTTTAAGAAAAAAACGTAGATAATTATTTCAAATGGTTGTAACTCTCAAAAAAATTATGATTTTTTCAAAAATCTTAGTTAAGCCTTTGTACAGTTGTCTGAGCTATATATACAGGCAAAATATTATTATAATGGAATCATTTTTCACAAAAGGAGAACATTGTGAAAAAAGGTCATTCTAAGTTTATTTTTAGCCGAAATGGTGTATTTAAATAAATTTTTGTCGAACTGTCCTTAAAACAATTTTATTCGTGTATTCTAATCTAAGTCACACTAAATAGCATGAAAATTATCCATTTACGCGCCTTTTTAAAATCACCGTTCCGAAAGTACTCAGATTGCTTAATGAACGTAAACCGCTTGTTTACATTCTACTGTCATAAAAACAAAGCTGCCATAGACTTTGATAATTTGGTTTTTTTCTTTTGTCAAAGGCTCACTTATTTTTATTTCCGATATTAATTTATAAAGTGCAGGATGGTAGAAAATATATATAATGTTTTCTGAATTCCAGACTGAAATCAATATTATTCATTTAAAATTAGTTCAAACTTTCTTGTCCATTTTCGTTTCATATTTATTCAAATGCTTTCTATTTTTAAAAAATGAAATGTCAGAACAAATAACAAAATTTATTAAGTAGTACATCGGAAACATTTAAGAAACTCTAACAACTTCTGTATCAATTTTTATGTTTCACTAACAATTTCATATATTTATCAAAAAAAGAACAATAATCCAACAAATTTTATAGGGTGCTTTTGTTACCTCTGCATTTTGGGACATTACAACTGACAAAATATTTTGTTGCTGCTTCAAAGATTTAAAGCCACTTTAACTTGTTTTGAAAGAAATCCTCAAGAAAATAACCATTTAAAGATTTGTGCTTAGTGGTGTTGTGAGCTGCAAAATTATACTTTTTAAATGCAATATTTCAATATAAATCGTCGATTCCTTGGCTATTTTTATCTGTGAAATAGTCAAGATCCCAATCATCTTGTGAAACAACCTGTATACTTTAGCTATTTTTTGTTTGGAGTAAGTGAATGAATATTAACATCGCACTGTTCAACTACACGATGGTTTTTTGGAGACGGACATCGTAATTTTGAACCATGGTCAAGTGACGAGGACGACGCCTGAGGTGCTATACCCTCTCCTAACGGCTTCCCTACACGGCGGGTCTTTAGTGGTACTGGTCTCGAACTCATGCCATGATCCAATACCTTGACCACTGGGCTACCGAAGCCCCCTTTTATGCTTGGAAGACATGAGGGTTAATTAAAAATTAGTAACAGTCACCACTAACTGTTATAATTACAGAAAGAGAAAAGTTATCTCGCAATTCATACCAGCATGACATTGATAGCAAAGTTATATTATACTAAAAATATCTCATTGTTTAATTGATAGAATTTCTTGCTGAATTTTTAATTAACTGCTCCTAAATAATTGAATTTGTTACTGCAACGGGTCAAGACCGGTTCCCTAAGAAAAGTCCATTAAGTCACATACGGGACACAGGTTAAGTATCGCTGTTTTAGCGGGCTCAGGACCATCGTGAATTAAAGAAAATCTCTTTCAGGAAAATTGGAATAGAGAAACATGTATAATTCATACCTCCAAAACACATAAAAGAATATAGGTGGAGGCATTATGGGGCAAATAATAGCTGTAAATAAATTTCCTGGCATTTAAATTAAAAAATGAGAGCTTTAAGTTAATCCAATTCTTTTTTCTCAAGATTACGTCAGATTCTTATTTATTTTTCTTTCCATTTTTCTTCGTAAGCAGTTTTAGTAATCCAATATTCAGTATTATCTCCATCTACTTGTAAATTACTGTTCATATTCTTCTCTGCGAGGTATTTCTTAACTTTCTTTTATTTTTAAGTTTTGTCTTTGTTTCAAAAAAGGCAAAAACAAAACTGAAGCAAGAAAACTTTTACCTTCTAAGTAAAATTTTACAAACCTTTGAACATGTTTAATACTTTTATGATAAAACGTTTGGCTGATTTAGGTTATGCAACATTCGCTTTGGTTTAGTGAATTTCAATGTATATAAAGTAAAATAAAAGATTTTTTTTTCTTATGTTATGGAAAAAACTATATTCGGTTATAAAAGTCGACTTTTTTTATGTTAAATTCCGAATAGCTGTTTCAAAAATATTTTTATCAGTAAATATATTTGTTTATTTCTTTAACCCTCTATCTACCGTATTATGAGTAGCTGCATTTTTTTCATGCAAAATTCTTTTTTGAATCACTACATTGAAAATTAAGGGATATACATAAACAAAATACTCAACTTTGGGAAATTCAATTAGTCATAACTAATTAATTAATTACATATATTCAACTGTAAAATTAATTATACACACTGCTCAATTAAAATAAATAGTCAAATTGTTTTCTCAGATCCTTATTAAAATACAAAAGAAGTAAGACACTTAGTTTTTGACAAACTATTTTTTCGGAACAAAAATGACAATCTTCGCAATCCGCTGAAAACGCCGTCAGATGAAAACGAAATTTCTGCTATAAAACTATTCACTATCCCCACTAAAATACTCATCATAGAACCCGTGCTGTCATATATCTTGGAAGAGTGGATTTAACGCTTTATCTACCGCATTATGATTTACTGCAGTTTTTTTCATGCATCATTTTTTGGGATCACTACTTTGAAAATTAAGGGATATACATAAACAAAATGCTCAACTTTGTGAAATTTAATCCGTTAGAGCTAACTAACTAATTAAAGATATTCCACTGTAAAATTATTTATACATACTTTTCACTTAAAACTAATAGTCAAACCATTTTCTAAGGTCTTCATTGACATACAAACAATATAAGACACTTAAATTTTGACATTAACTATTTTTTCGAGACAAAAAATTATAATCTTCGCAATCCGCTGAAAACGCAATTTCTGCTATAAAACTATTCGACTTCCCCTTTAAAATACTCATCATAAAACTCTTGCTGCCATAAATTTTGGAAGAGTAGATTTCAAAGAATATTCCTGTTAAGTATCATCAGAATATTCGTAAAAGTTGTTATTCTATGTAATTTTTAAGTGAATGGTACTTATAAGTACCGTTGGTAGATAAAGGGTTAAAAGAATATTCCTGCTAAATATCGTCAGAGTATTCTCAAAAATGGTTATTCTATGTAAATTTAAAGTGAGTGGTACTTATAAGTACCGTCGGTAGATAAAGGATTAAACAAATAATGATAGTAATAGATTTTTTTTTCAATTTAAATTTTCTTTTGTCTGATATATTTGAAAGCAAAATGCATTCCATATCCTAGCATTGCAATGCGACACATTTTAAGAATCTCTTTTCTTTTCTTTTTTTCTTTGCTATCCCTTTTGGTTCACCATACAGAGCATTATCTTCTGAGAGATTCTTTTTTTGATGTTGGTGAAACACAAACACAAAACTGCGTAAATATATGACGCTCCGTTAATCACAAGAGATCCAGAAGATTTTGGTCTGCCCTGTTTTTTTGTACTTGTATCGCCCTAGCTTTGTATGCTTTTCTACTAATTTGCTTCTGAAACCTGAATTTTTTTTTCACCTCCATTTTTTACTCAAAACATATGCACAGGGAAGTCTTAATACTTTGTGACGGGACTTTATCGTGCCTTCTAATAAAACCCTCTTGGGATACCTTTGGGGTCAGAATGGCATTTCTTTCCAACCAAATCAAGAAGAGAATGTGATTATGCAGATTGGAAATGTGTATATATTGGAGCTTTAATATTCGCGTGTGAGTTCTAAGTGGAGTTTCTAGAAGGAGAAGTTCTAATGAGAGGCTAGATAGTCTTAGAAAGTATTATAAGAATCATATAGAAGTGGATTCGAAGCCAGAAGATAACCCATTTGCCGGATCAAGTTGGATACAGTATTATATTGACAATAAAAGGACTGGTAGCTGTTCACCTCTGAATATCGGTAAGATAGGTCACATTAAACTTTAATACTAGAGTAGATTCCAGTAAGTTAATTAATCATCTATAAATATAGATTAGGGGGTTAATTTATCATATAGGTAGTGAGTAAGGTTTAATGCGTTATTTGTTAAGAATTATAGTTTGTGTCATATCACTCATGATCATTAGTCTCATAGACTTGCGTTGCATTGTTTATTATAAATTGAGATAATAATAAGCTAGTTTTATTATGGAAGCTTTCAGTGGTCAATCATTTGTCCCACAAACTTAGGTCGAGTGGATGAGGAAGAGATGATACCCACAGCGTGCGGGGTATCAACTTTTTCAGGCTCTGGGGGCCCTTTACAAAAGTGGACCCCACCTGTATACCTTAAAACATTGCTTCTCAAACTTTTAGTATTTGCTACCCACTATCCAATCATAATTTTTATCGCGCCACACAATTACAATGCATTGAATTCAATATTAATGCACTTTGACGCTAAGACTACAATACAACTTTAACTTCTTGCTATATATAAGCGCAGTGGCGCACATAAGGGGAGGTCCTAGGGGTAGGGACCCCTCCCCAAACCGTTGGGTATTTTTTTTCAATTGATTATAATTCTAAGTATATTGTACATAAAATTTAATTAAATATTTTTATTAATGAGATTAATTTTATTAATTAATGCTAATTATTTATTCAATAATTAGTTTTTTACTTTTTTTTTGTTCGCGAATAATCGACAAAATCAAAAGGAGCATGATACAAGAATGGTCGACCTTTGACACCCCTTGAAAATTTCCTGTGTGCGCTACTGTATAAGCGTCTTACTCACCGAAGCGTTAATTTTCCCGGACGTATATATACGTCTTTTTGAAACACGGTCCTTTCTGTGCACTTTCATTCATAAAATTATTCCGAAGTCTTTGGAATGCAACAAAAAGGTCTTGATAGTTTTTACAAAGTATTTACTTATTCCAGAGGATTTGCTTATTTATTCCTTTTCTCCCCTTCCCCTCCAATACATCACATGCACACGCCTGCGTGGAAAACGGTAGCGTTGGGGAGTCAATCACGCATCTTTTAATCAGCAGTAATAGGATTAATTATAAACCATTCAAATTATCAAGAGAAGTGTTAATTTGTGAATATAATTTTTTATTTATGACAAGCCCATGGGGTCAATGGTAGTTATTGAACTCATTCTTAACTTAGTATTCCTATATGAATTGTAAAATATAGTATGCAGTACTAATACATTTATAAATGTATTATATCAGTGTAAATGTGTATTTGTTTCTTATTAAGACAAAACACATTTTGCTTGTTTACTTTCAGTAAATTAATAATTTTTTAAAATAATCTTTTGTTTTTTACTTCTCAATATGCTCGCGCCCCTTGTAGATTTATCACGCCCCACTTGGGAAGCGCGCCCCACAGTTTGAGAAACGCTGCCTTAAAAGAAGACATTATATAGCATGCGTTCTCAAATACTTGTTCAAGGAGCAACTGAAAGCAACAGTGGCGTAATGGAGAATATTAGCCCCCCTCCTCCCCATCTCCAGTCAGATTTGGTTCTCCAAGCCAGATTTTACAAAGAATTGCAAAACCATAACATAACATGCGCTTTGGCTCTTAGAATACTGGCCCCTCTGCGACGCGGGTGTGCACGTTACGCCACTGCGAAGCAAATAAATGTTCATGACGTACAATTTCGGAAACCTAGGCACAAACCTGCTCGACCAACTGCCGCCTTTAGACTAAATGAGTAATGATGGTGTACGGCGGTAAGTCAAGGCCTAAACACACGGACGACAGTCACATACTAATGCAGTCTTGTCATCGTTGTCAATTGGCATAGAATTAAGAAAATCTCACTTTTTCGGAGAATATGTTTAGCAACGGATCTATCTGCGATCCTTGGGAAATCTTGGGCTGTCAATTCTCCTTATTCACTATCAACCTTTTGGAAGAAGAAATTCGTGATATTCAAATAACTTACTTTATATAGTCGAAGTTTTCTAGCTTGGATAGAAAGAAAGTAGGAGAGGAAATGTACTCGAATCAGGCGATATTGCTACAGAAGGTACCATATTTGAATTATTGTGATTAACAACTCCTTAGGAAGAAGTTTTAAAGTGACGATTGTTCACTGAGATTGAACTGATATTATAGATTAAATCGGATGATAGGTAAGATCCTTTATTAATGTTAGGATCAAGTTTGTTAGTCTCTTAATCGTTCGTGTTTTACCGTCGTTGTTCCACTTTCGCAGTTAGCATGTAGATATTATCTTACTATTATTAAATGGATTTGTGTCTTTTCATTGTGTGATAAATAAATAGATTTATTGAATCCTGACGAGTGCTTCTTCCCTACCTCCCACATATCTAGAAGGCCCAAGAGAGAGGTGGCAACCTCTCACTCATTTGACGATTAAAAATAAGTGGACCATAATCCTACTGAAGCTGAGTCGAGAACAAGACGAGGTCCCTCACCGAGGGTGTGGCCCAGACCCAGTTGGCCTACGTTTTAAGGCAGGGATGGCGAACCAATGGCACGCGTGGCACTGATGGCACGCGACACATTATTTCGGGCACGCAACCAATCAAAACGGTTTGCATTTTAGTTCTAATTAACGAAGTTCACATATAAGTATTACGATCAAACGCGAGTGATTGGTCACGGTGTGGCAGAAAGCACACTCATTTGTTATTGCCTTATTTACGTCGTGGACTGCAATTGCTCATGTTGCGAAGTTTTTCTACGCATTGCATGGTCAATTTCATTGACACTACTGTATTTTAAAGTTTATTTGTGTTATATTTACGATTTCTAACCATTATTTTTAACATGGCTAGTTCAACAAAAAGACAACAAGTGCAAAATAGTTCATGCAACAGAAAATTTTAAACTTGGTGTATCCAGAAATATGGCATTATTAGTAAAGACGACAAAGCGATGTGTGTTTAATGCTCTGAAAAAGTTTCATGTAGAACATCGTCTGTAAAACGGATTCCAGACACATTTAACTGTCCAAAGAAGCTGGTTCGTGGTATTTTAACCATATTTTCATTTGACTCTGTCTGTGAGTCATGATTTTCAGAGATGAATGACATTAAAAACTGGCTTAGAAACCGTTTGGCAGATGATTCCAATTTAGAATAAATTGAGCTAAAAGTAACATCTTCCAACTCTACTATGATATTTACCATCTAATATGCAACAACCGAGGTCACACGAATGTTACTTTATAATTTGAATTACACGTATAATTAAAACATTTACTACTATACAGTACGAAAAGAGTTGTGAGTTGTTAGTATTTAGTTTTATTATTTTTCCAATAATCACAAGTCAAAATGATTTGATGGCCCGTCTATACTTCTCTAAACATTTCCTGAGAAAAAATGGCACGTAGATCCATGAAGGTTCCCTACCCCTGCCTTAAGGTGCCCCTACCTGTACGTCCAAAATGCTGATGTCTAGCAAAGGATAGATTACTTTTGAGTAATATTTATCTAAATTTACGCGAAATCACGCCGACGGATCGCAGTCAGCCTCATGAGTGCAGACAGCGATCGCTTACATGCGAATGTGAAAATTACAGTAAAGTAAAACATGACTCAAGTCGAATTATCTCGTTCGTGCACAGTTTGGCCTTTTTAGCGCGATTGAATTAACTCAATCGTGCATGTTAAGGCAATTTGTTTCTCAAACTGTAAGACGCACCCCCTAGGGGGCGTGATAACCCTAAGAGGGGGCGCGAGCATATTGAAAAGTCGAAAACAAAAGATTATTTTAAAATATATATATCAATTTACTGAAAGTAAAAACAAATAAAAACAAATTCTGACATAATAAAAATAAATTACATTCTTTTACTCTGATATAATACACTTATAAATATATTACTGCGCAATGTGTATTTTATGTTTAATTTATAACAATAATAAGTAAAGAACAAGTTTAATAATTACCAGTGACCCCATGGACTTGTCATATATAAAATTAGGTATACAAATATTAACAGTTATCTTAATAATTTGTACGGCTTATGATTAGTCCCTATAATGCCGATTAAAAATTACGTGATTCAATCCCCAATGCCACCGGTTAACACGTGGTGAGCGTATGTGGTATTTGTAGGGGGGAAGGGGGTTAGGAATGGAGTTAATGAGCACAAATCATTGCTTGCTGGTTTCTACATTCTAAGTAAAAGTAAGTTTCTACATTCGAAATAAGAAAATCCTTCGCAAATATTGTCAGGATCACTTTATTCTATTCCAAATGCCTTCGGAATAATTTTTTATGGATAGCAGTTCTCAGAAAAGATCGTACTTTGGAAAGACGTATATATACGGCTGGGGTAAATAAGGCACAGGCTGAGTGAGTCGTTTATATAGGTATTTCAGGTTACAGTCGTGTTGTAGGTTTAGCAAAAAAGTATAGTATTATTGAATTTGATGCATTGTTATTGTATGGAGGGGGGCGCGATGAAAATTATGATTGAATATTGGGTCCCAAGTATTGAAAGTTTGAGAAGCACTGTGTTAAGGTGTTAAAGCAGTTCTTCTCAAACTGTGGGGGGTGCCCCCTAGGGGGAGCAGAATAACCCAAGGAGGAGGGTGCGAGAATATTAAAAAGTCGAGAACACACAAAAAATTATTTTAAAAAAATATTAATTTATTCAAAGTAAACACATACAAACAAAATACGTTCCGACATAATAAAAAAAAATAAACCTTTCACGCTGATATAATACACTTATAAATGTATCAGTACCACACAATATAATTTATAATGAATTTAGCAATACTCGGGTAAGGTATCCGACTACTTACGGCACCTTTTTTTTCGAAAAAATGGAGATATGGGGATATTTTGGGGATTTTTAGATTAAATTAGTATTATTTAAGGCAAAAATTATAAAATTGAATACAGAAAAAAAAATTATTATTATTAAAATGGGAAAAAACTGGTGAAAAAGTACAAAAAATTATATAAACGAGGCCCGTTCTGTACAAAAATTTTATGAACAAATTCTCAATTTTTCAATTTCGATGTGTTTCTTTGTGATTCTTGTTTGAAATGACCTTCAGGATAACAGATATTTTAATTTTCACAAAAACTAGAGCACTTTTTCTTAGTGGTTACATGAAATTGCTTAAAAAAACAGTGATTATACTCACATAAAGGACAGCAAATATTGAAATAAAACAGTGATTAATAAATCTGAAGATCAAAACACTTCTGCTCTTATACAAAATATACACACAAAATTTCAGCAAATTATTTTCAAAACATTTTGAGCAATCGTTTTCCCCGTTTGAGCTTTTCGAAAAAAAAAACACATTTCGAGTAAAACGCATTTTAAATCTTGACATCTTGTGTAAAGTTAAGGCAATTATTTTTACTGAAACACTTGTAGTTTTTGTTCTAGTCAATAGAAAATAAAAAGCTTGGTATTTTTATTAAGCTAATAAGATTATCTATGAAATAAAATCATAAACAAAATTTGTCAATTTTTGAAAAAAATCATGATTTTATGATAGTCGGATATCTTAATAGCAAGTTTAATAATTATCAGTGACCACATGGGCTTGTCATACATAAAATTATTTGCCAACTTAACACTTACCTTGATAATTTATACGGTTTATAATTAATCTCTTAAATGCGCGCGCGCGCGCCTGTTAAATATTGCGCAAATGGCTCCTCAATGCCACTGTTTAACACGTAGACAAGCGTATGTAGTGTCTTGGAGGGGGAAGTAGAAAAGGAGTAAATAAGATAATCCTCTGAAATAAGTTAATACTTCACAAAAACCGCCAAGGTCATTTTATTGCATTCCAAAGCCTTCGGAGTAATTTTATGGACAGCAGTGCATAGATAAGGTCGTACTCTTCTCTCTCTCTCGGGAAGACGTTTATATGCGTCCGGGACAACTAATGCACTAGCTGAGCGAGACGGTTATATACGCCGGCAGCATATAAGAGGTTAAAGTTGTATTTTAGGTTTGTATCAAAGTATCGTATTATCTAATTTAATGCGTTGTTTTTGTATGGTGGGTGCGATGAAAATTATGATTGAATATTGGGTCGCAAATATTGAAAGTTTAAGAAGCACTGGGTTAAAGGGAAAATATGATGTATCAAGTCCCTTATATCCTTCCGAATAAATTATTCTCTGTGTTTACGTTGCCCTGATTGACAAGGTCACGGCTGAGAAACAAGAGACGTGAGGCATCAAGACGGTGAATTTGATCAATGACATTGAAGGTTTATACCTATTAAAATTTATCATATTCTGAGAAATGTATATAATCAAACTATTTAAATATCCGAGAGCTACATACTATCGTAAATTTCTTCTTCGTCATCAAAATATGAAACATTGGCTCGTTTAAGTGAATTTATGAATGAAGTAGAGAGAATCATTAAGTCACACAAGAAGGCTGTGAAATAAATTATCGAAGCTTTATTGAAAGTGATTTATTAAGAATATTTTCGATGAATCTAAAATAATACTTTAACTAGTTTTCTTACTGCTAATCAGTTTTACATTTGTGAAGATCCCCTTGGATCTCACTTTGAGAACGAGATTAATTTTGAGTCAAAGAAGAACCAGTAGCCATTTTTACGAATAACTTTCTTTATTTGGTTATCTTTCCCAAATATATAGAATCAAAGAGACTTTTAATAACAAATAATTCAAACAGCTTTATGAGGTTTAAATGGGACTTTCTTTTATATTAACTTAAATATTTACTGATCCAACTAATTAACAATTAGAATATCGATCACGCAGAGATTACCACAACAAGAGATCCCAGAATTATATTCAATAATGTTCCTATTGAACATTTAACTTTAATCTCACTCCTAATATAAAACTTTAATAAGACTTTAATTATAAATCAATATTTACCACACTGAATCTCAGCTCTTCCTGAGCCAAATTTATCCACCTAGAAATCTTCAATAATAAATCTCTAACTTCACTATTATAACTTCCTGCTTCAATTTCTCTCTCCCCTACTGCCTCTCACTTTACTATTCCGTTTGACTTAAATACTTTATCTAATCTGCATATAACACGGAATCCCTGTCCTCTTTTTGGAGCTGATTGGAAATTGATAGAGAATTAAATTTCCCTAAAAAAGATGTCTCAGAAGGTTAGTGATAAAGTTCCGTATAGATTTGTCACACATTTAGAAAAATTATACTTATAGATATATATAATATAGCTGGAATAATAGCATAATTATCTCTCAGTGAATCATCGACCTAAGAAAAGTGATTTTTTTAAAAATATTTGACTTTATTCACCAACATACTTCCCTGCAAAAGTGATACTTTCATTCCAACGCCCTTTTAACTTTTTGTACCACTGTATCAAAGATACGGAAACCTCCAAGCAAAAGGGCACCCCAACATTTGTAAACGAAGATTTTTAAAATGTTATCAATAGTCTCGTTAATAGAGCCCCGATTCTTTTTTTAAAAAAGGCACTCAAGGAATTTTAATACAGAGACCTTCAGGGTTAGCTATGCCAGTGCTTTTTAATATCATTTTTGTAAAACAATTTGTTTTAACTCTTAAAATGGGTTACAGTTTGGGCAATCACTTCTTCATTTGAGCCAAGTTTCTTTCCTTATGGCATCTTTCCGATGTCTCAAAACGCCAGTATCGCTCGAAGGAGTACAGTGGGTGAGAGAGAAATTCGAAGCTTAATTCATTCAATGTAACATCGTTTTGATCGACTCGTATCAAGGAGCATTCTCTTGGTGGAACAGCACATTTTTCATTTTCAAGTCAGGCTTTGATTTCTACACTCAATCGGTCCAATAAGGCCGTGTAATATTCACTACTGATAATTTTATCTTTGCCAAGATAGTCGATGAACAAAATGTGATATCCCTAGGGCTGGGGGTTCTAGTGCTACCCTGCCCCCGGTGGTTTCCTCTCCTCACCATCCACGCGACCTATGTTGGAGGGAATGAAATATGAACCACTAAACTCTGCCATAGTAAAATCAGTTTATTATGATCTTAATTTATATACAACACAACAACTCTAAAATAGGAGGCTTATGATCAGGAGTGAAACGATGCAAACCGTAATACTGATAAATAGCCAATTAAACACTGGATCTATCTCTATAGATTATTAGTTATTATTCCTAACTTAATAAAATCCACTCTATTCTTAAAGCTTAAACATACAAGCTAACCGCTTTTTCCTTTGGCGAACAGCTAGGGTCCTTAAATCATCAATTTTATCCTTCCATCTGACTTGCTCTTGTCAAGGCGCTTTTTGCTTATCTGCACTGGCACTATTAGACCGACAAACAAAACGCCTAGCATGCACTAATATTCTTCCCTAGAACTTTAACTTATTTCAATTAGCTTACTTAGCGCTCATAGCAAATACTAACGTTCCAATATATATGATTCTTAATCTGCATAACCATGCTCTCTTCTTGGGTTGGTTGGAAAGAATTGCCACTCTGGCCACAAAAAAAATCCCAAGAGGACTATTAGCAGAAGAACCGATAAAGCCCCGTCACAAAAGTACCATTCAGGTTCCAAAATGCGGATGGCCTTGAGTTTTCGGTCACTTTGGAAGATTTTCACCAGCTGCTCTGTTCACTCAGCCGTCGATCTTCCTTATTCAGAAGTGTAGTAGTGCAGTGGTCTCCAACCCCGAGGCCGATTACCGGCAATCCATTGATCTAATAATACCGGGTCACACAAGGAACATTAAATCATTTCCATTTTGATTACTGTGGTATATTTCTCACGGGTTTGTGAGGCTTGCCATGGACAAAAGGTTAACCTGGAGCTGATGGACGTCATCTATAGCCCCACCAATACTATGTATGCGCAAAATATCGTGATATATAAAATGTAAGCTATTAATTTCCTCAAATCTTTAGCGAGTCGTGGTTAAATTATCAAACGCTGACCGGTTCGCAGTGCTAAAAAGGTTAAGGTACACTATACTAGTGGGATCCATGTTCCATTCATTGTTACATACCCGTTCAAGAAAGCCTTTTTATCAAGCTTACATAGCTCCAAACAGCGCTCTGAATCATCGAACCCATTTTAGTGATTTTGTTTACCTATATAATTCTTTCCAAATGGTTCGTGCTATTATAATGTTTAAAGAGAACTCAACTGTTTTTGTTTGGATACTTAAAAACACCTTTATATATCTGTGATTTAATCCCATTTAATTTTACTTAAGTTGCTCAATTTTTTTTAAAAAAAAAATTCTTTAAACACTAAACACAATGAAGTCTCTAACCATGTTTTCCTACCATCTAAATTATGTTTTTATTCTGAAATTCAAATTAAATTCCCATCACTGAAAACATATGACGAAGTGAAAAAGTCAACTCTTAAGCTTCTTTATAAAATGAATAATTACTTTGGCTTCTCCACTCAGTCTCAATGCAGAAAACATTCTTTATGTTTTCATAGCCTTATTTCCTTTTCAAAATTAAAACTTTCAAATGACTTTTAATTTTGTTGAAGGAACTTAATTAATGCATTATCTTTAGAACAATATATTCCAAACTTAATTAAGAAATTTCGCTCGATATCTTTGTACAAATCTTTAAGTAAGTGTGTAGATATTGAAACCCTTGTTGAAAAGGAAGCTAAAAACTTTTTCTTTCATTTCAGCAATTTCGTTTTGAGATTATATTTAATTAAAATTATTGCCCCTTTTAAATTAAAATTACTTGTATTATAAAGAGCTTTACTAATGTCACCTAAGCAAAACATTTTAAAATATTAATAAATTGCTTATTAATTTAATTTCGGTAAATGAGATTCGGCAAAATATGGAATATTTGTGTAAATTTAACAATGTACATATTAATTTTATTATATATCTGAGAAAAATAACAAAAGCGATATAATTTAAGTATGAATTAACTTTCAATAAAAAAAAAACAATTATTTTTCGTCACTCACGGTTTTTCCTTCTTTGCCAAATTTCAGTTCACAATTATTCATTCAGATCGTACTGTTCTATAAAATGTAAAGCAAAAGAATGAGAAGAAACTTTAAATTTTATTTGTTACATTTTAAATTAATTTTTTTTTCAAAAAAAACGTTTTGCTTAAATTTTTTTATTATATTTTATTTTATGTTCAGCAATGATTTGTAAATTTTTAAGAAAATAAATTCGTTACAAAATCAATACTATTCATTTTTAATGAAGAAATCTTTTTCAATATCTGATAAGAGGGAAAATAAAAATCATTTTTAGCAGTTTAATCCAAACTCTAAAGTTCTATGCACACCGTGCCGTAGGAAAGCAATATCAACAGAATTTTTAAAAAATTGTAACACTCATAAGAGAATGCAGTATTTAAAATAAACTGCTTGAATGCTTATTAACGTCGTACTTAGAAGCCTCTAATTGGTTATTGGTGACAGACCTCGTAATTTTAATCCGTAATCAATACGACTACTATTAGACGCACCACTTATCCGGTATAGCGGGCAGTGACGCTAACTGCTGTGCCGTAGGGCCTGGATTCGAATTCTCGAAAAGGCATGGATATTCATAAATGTATAGTGCTGGTACAACATGGGGCTCTTTAAATATTCGTCGAGCCGCAAGTGCTTTCGAAAGGTTGGTGGAAGAGGAAAAGAGGGGGAAGCCCCGGACTACCTCAGATTGCTCTCTCTCAAAATTAGTGTGGAACACAGCCAAATCGTATAGTCGTCTGTGTGGTGCTCAAAGTTGTGGCTAATGACGTACTTAAAGTTTTCTCCTTGCAACGATGAATTTCGTAATCCTTGATCTAACACCGTTGATTAGATTGCATTAGAAACAACAATACGATTAGACAAAGTCCCCATCCCTGTGGACATTAGATGACGCCCTGACAAGGCGGTCTTCTAAGAGGAGTTAATACTCATCATCTTCTTGATCATCGAATGCGGTACAATCCTTGAAGTCATCTGCCCCCATCTCATGCCCTCACACGAGAGCAAATTCCCCACCGTCATAAGGACTTAAAGCCCTACAGGTTTAACTTACACCAGTCCTTCAACAGAAAGGTCTAAGACACGAACCAATGATTCGATAGCATCAGTATTGACCACGGACATTCGTGTCTATAATTACTTAGTTATCGTGGGTGAATATTGAAAGTGGAATCCAAATCTCCATTCGACTTAAACTGCTGGAAACTTAGAGCGCCGAAGAAGAGAGAGTATCAACAGCCCGGTGGTCCCCATGCGTTGGCGAGCTCGGCTTTATTGAGATCGCCAAGATGCCAAAAAGGTTACTGAAAAAGCCTCACTAGAGGCAGTCCACTTATTGTTGTGTAGGAGAGAAAAACGCTATTTCTTCGTAATCAACGGCACCAAACGTTCCCCATAATAAACATTGGATTGGAAACGCATCTTTGTTGTTCTTGAATTTTCGTTTTCGTACACCCCTCTCCTCTCGCCACACCATGACATTTGAGTAAAAATTACGTGTACTGGTAACATGATCGCCAGCGAATAAACGAGCTGTTATCAGCTATAAAATAGACACACGGGGGACTAGTGTGTCAATTGTTCATAAGCGCTTACAGGTCGTGTATGGTGAAGACATCGTCTCGTTAAAAGGTTGGTCGCTATCTTGCTCAGTGAAGTAAGTTAGCGTGTGTAGGATGAAAGTCGAAGGGAATTCCCCTCCACATCTACGAATAAAAACAGGCTGTGCGACAACAATGGTTCGAAGTTTTTGATCCACGGACCTCAATGAGTCCCCAGCGCTTTTCCAGGAGTTCCGCGAAAGTCTAAAATGTTAAGATTTCCTCTTTTATAGATTCTGAAAGGCCGCGTGGAAAAATTGAAAGGTGTGCTATCCTAGTCTAGTTACTAAATCGCCCCCATTGTAAAACTCTACTAAAACATGCAATTCGATTAGTAATATTAATTAAATTTTTAAAATGTTTGTAGTTATATACATAGAAATAGCTGTAACACAATTTTAATTACATGTTAAGTGTTTTCTTAAAGGAAAAAAAGAATTGCTAAAGTTTGTATAAGTAACAGAGGCAGTCTTGGGATTATTGAGGAACCTTTAAATCCTTTAACCATGTGTTGGGAGTCAGGAAGAATTTCCAAAATCTTGGTGGGGCTGCGATGTCAGGATGATACATATTAGAGGCCGCGGTGGACGGGAGTTTAGAAACCACCGACTTATAAAATATATTGTACCTTAACAAAATAAGAACTTGAATGTGAATACCTTTTTTAAATGATTTTGTACAACTGTAATCTTTTCGATATACACCTCTAGCCACCATAAATGCAACACCAAGAAAGACAAGAGATAGCACTTCAAAATTTATTTTGTAAATAACATTTTGAATAAGTATACAATGATTAAATTTATAGACTTCTTTGAAGTGTCGTTCCTGTCAGAATCAGTACCCAGAGTAGCCGCCATTGTTGGAGATCACCGCTGCCACACGCCTCGGCATTGATTCAAAGAGATTTTGGATGTGTTCTTTGGGTACAGTAGACCAAGCAGCTTCCACACGTTGCCAAAGTTGATCTGGTGTGGCAGCTGGGGTTGTAATCTGGGTCAATCATTGAGCAACCATGTACCACATGTTCTATATCGATGAAAGATCCGGAGAGCGAGCCGGCCAGGGAAGCAACTCAATCTGGTGATTGACGAAGAACCTTTGGACAATGCGTGTCATGTGTGGTTACGCATTATCCTGTTGAAATATGGTTGTGACCAAGCCCTGAAGTTAAGGAAGGACCACTGGCTCCAACACCTCAGAGATGTAGTGCTAGCTGTCTAAAGTACATCTGTGGTTCTGCGTCAAGGGTAGACCAAGCAATGGACGTCTTGCGTGCCATGCGCACAATTTGCCTGTCCTCAGGTGAAGTGGTGCACTGAGGTGGATGCGATCGACCACGTTGGTCCGTCGTGCCCTCCTGCATCCAACGGACACATATCCGCATTACAGTTGTTTAATTTCGTTCAACACGACTACCGATTTCCCTGGAAGATAATCCACAATCTCGGTAAGGCACTATCCTTCCTCTGTCGAACTCGGATACATGATCAAAAGCTGATCGCTGTTTCCTACGAGACATAACTGATTGTTTTTTGTAAAACCGCAAGAAAAACACAATTGCCGAACTTTAAATTGTCGAAATCTCCAAGCTTTAAATAGCTTATATTTGCATATCTCACCTCCACTAATGCATGTTGTAAATTTCATGTTATTTGCATGCCTCCTTCAGGGTGTTGCATTTACGATGGCCAGCAGTGTATATAACGTAATAAATATCTCTGAAATGAGATATTTCTATCCTTCATAAAAGTACTTTTATAACAGCAAGTGATTCTTGGAAAAATTCTTCCCGAAGTTTATACTAATATTCCAAAGTCTTGATTAAAGTGGCTTTTGTACAAACAGAGATAATCGAGGACAACGGTCAAATTATAACAGTACACATTATAAATTTTATATTTTAGTCAAAAGCTTACTATTTTAATCATAGCTACGTTGTTGTAAACAGACATTTTATATGGCACTCGATTGATCGATTCCCAGACATTTGTGATTAATTGTAGGTATTTGAGAAAAAAGAGTTGCAAACTATATATATATATATATAACATATAATCCACATTACTTATTCTTACAAAAGTTTGTATCTGCAATCCGCGTTATTTAATTTCTCCCATTGTTGATGATATCTCATTTATATTAAATTCACTTGAATACTTCCTCTCTCTCTCGGCAAAAAACTTTTTTATTTTAAAAATACTTTAAGGTATCCGACTACGTTCGGAACCCTGATTTTCAAAAGTGCATAAATAGTTAACTTTCACTATATTTAGTGTCACTTAGATTAGAATATCTGCATAAAATTGCTTTAAGGACATTTTGACAAAAACAATTTTTTTAAATACAATATTTTGTCAAAAAATTAACTTAGAATAATCTTTTTTCCAAATGTTCTCCCTTTGTGAAAAATGTTTCTATTAGAATAATAATTTGCCTGTATATAGCGCAGACCTCTGTTCAGAGGCTCAACTAGAATTTTTGAAATATATAACTTAGAAGTGGGTTTATTCATATTTTA
This sequence comes from Trichonephila clavipes, assembly GCA_019973935.1. Taxonomy (NCBI): domain Eukaryota; kingdom Metazoa; phylum Arthropoda; class Arachnida; order Araneae; family Nephilidae; genus Trichonephila; species Trichonephila clavipes. The sequence continues at coordinate 1,475,156 of BMAU01019793.1, read as the reverse complement.
CGACAACAGAGTGGAGCTATTTTAAGGAAAAAAAACGTAAATAATTATTTCAATCGGTGGTAACTCTGAAAATAATGTGAATTTTTCAAAAATTCTAGTTGAGCCTCTGTAGAGTGGTCTGAGCTATATACAGACAAAATATTATTACAATAGAACCATTTTCAATAAAAGGATATCATTTGGAAAAAAGATTATTCTAAGTTAATTTTTTGCCAAAATATTATATTTAAGTAATTTTTTTGTGTCAAATAGTCCTTAAAACAATTTTATGCGTGTATTCTAATCTGAGTAACACTAAATATCATGAAAATTATCCATTTATGCGCTTTTTTAAAATCACGGTTCCGAACGTAGTCGGATACCTTAACATATAACCATCTCACTCCTCATACATCCTCAATCCTACTCTGTCTCTCTCTCTCTCTTTATTCTCTTTAGTGTTACCCATTCCTCTCACTACCCCTATGTTGCTATACAATTAAAAAAGAGTGTTTTTTTTTTCAGGTATAGAAGTTTAAGTTGGCATTATTTTCCAAGATGGCGACCGATTTAACAGCTGTCAAGTGATTTATTCTCAGTTTGGTTTGGCAATTCATCAAAACGATCATCAAGCAAGGTGCAGATTCGTCGGATAGGCCCAAAACGATATTGCCGTTGTTCCCGATTTTCATAAGCGAATTTTGTTTAGCGATGAAGCGCACTTCTGGTTGAATGGCTACGTCAACAACAAAACTGCCGCATTTGGAGTGAAGCTAATCCACAAGTGTATGTCGAAACACCGTTCCATCCAGAAAAACTGACTGTTTGGTGCGCTTTATGGGCTGGTGGAATCATTGGTCCGTACTTCTTCAAAAACGATGAAGGCCACAACGTTACAGTCAATGGTGATCTGGTATAGAGCCATGATTTCTAACTTTTCATTCTGAATTGAACAATCATGATGTGTCCAGGAGCTGTGGTTCCAACAAGACGGCGCAACATGTCACACAGCTCGTGCCACAATCGATTTACTGAAAGACACGTTTGGTGACCGCCTAATTTCACGTTTTGCACCTGTGAATTAGCCTCAAGATCTTGTGATTTAACACCGCTAGACTATTTTCTGTGGGGCTATGTAAAGTCATTGGTCTATGCGGATAAGCCATAAACGCTTGACCATTTGGAAGACAACATTCCCGTTGATGTTAGCCGATGTTACGGGCCACAAATGTTGGAAAAAGTAATCGAAAATGACTTTTCGATGACCGAACATCCGAGCCAGCCGTGGCAGTCATATGCCCGAAATCATATTTAGAATGTAATGCCACAAGATTATCTTTCGAATAAAAAAAATTCATGTCAATCGAATAATACATCTTTGGTTTCTTGCAATTTAAAGTTCTATACCTCTAGAAAAACACCCTTCATAACACAGCTGTAAAAATAATACCATCTATTTCCTTAACACTCACATGGGCCATTGTTTTCTGCTAATTTCTGTAGAGAATAAAATTTACATTATTTATTCCTAATGTAAAGATATTATTTAAATTACATACGTGTCTGCAGAACGTATTAATCTATTGCTTTGAGAAATTGAGTGTTTATTAATATTGCATTTTAAAGTAACATGGCTGCTATTGGCAACAGAACTCGTAATCTTGAACTGTGGTTAAGTGACGAAGGCAACATCTGAGTCGGTAATCCACTGTTAACTTCCATAACCCACCAACGTGAGGACTTTGAGCCATGACAGATTTTAAGTGCATCAGCCCTCTACATGGTGATTTTCAGTATCACCATAATTTAAACCCGCACTTCGACAACCGTGACCATGACCCGAAAGCTACCGCAGGGACTTTTTTACTTTAAGATAATATTATCTGGACATTTAAATGTTGCTATTGGCGTGTCCCTTCAAAAAAAAAAGGAAAGAAGGTTTCCAGAGCCTGAGATAAGTTGGACTTCTATACAATAGATGGCGACACCACCTGTCTCCACCTCCACAATTTCGGCATGGATGGGAGAGAAATATTCTCCAGCACCTTGCACCCGTGGTTTCTGCTGCGACCACCCACAAGACTTTCGGACCCACTGATTTAACGAGAACGTACTCCATGAGTACTCGGAGGGTATTTAGTGGCATCGAACATCGAACCCAGGCCTTCCCGGTCAGGAGTCTCCGATGCATTAACGACTAGACTACCCACGGCCCGGCGCATTTAAATACCCTGCCCACGGCTTCAAAATACGTGGTACCTTACCAAAAAACAATATTATCCTCTCATCATAATTAATAAGAAAAAAGAGAAGAATTAATTGAAAGTTCCATAAAATTTAAAAGATACTTTCAAAATTATTAACAGCAGCTCAGAGCCATTCTAAAGAAAGCTTCTCACCAGTAGCTGAGAACATACTACCAGTGAGAGAGCGAGAAATAATTCAGTCGGCAAGTTATGGAACATATTTAATGAGGCACCATCCCGGAGGGAGGTGGTAGAAATCTGTGTTCTTCTCCTAGTCCCACCGGGACGGAAATCAGAAAGTAGACATGGAATTTGGAAGATAAGAAAAGATGAAAAATGGAAAATAGCCTTAATGCCGCTGCTCGTGGTACATGATGTTTAAATAAAAGGAAAGGACAAACACTGCTGAATCGTGTAGTGATGACGAGAGAAAGTGTCGCTGAACAGCGAACGAAAAGAAGAAGGTATGCTGACATAGAAAGTGTCCATAATGTGATGCCATCTGTTAGAAAAATGAGTAAAATAAAAGATGATCCATAAAAAAGATGTGAAAAATAGAATACATGACATGGAATTAAACCGCTCACGCAAGACCTGATTCAAAAGAATGTGGTTTAAGTCGAAGTAATTTAATGGAGATGAAATCTTGCACATATATATATACAAAATGACAAAAGTTAAAATTCGAGATTTTTTTTTTTAAGGAAAAAAAATTTTTTAAAGAGTTACCAAAGACTATATTTAGAATCTCCGAAGTCTTTTAAGGACTGGAAAATGCTGATATATGTGGTGAAGAGCAGCTCTAGGTAACTTTTTGGCCTGATTTTTAAATAAATCAAGAATTGGATCAATTTTGAGAACTTTGTTAAATACCCTGCATATTTATGTGAATGTATAGTAATGATTTCACTTTTTTTCGGTGTCATTATTGTTGCTTATGACGTCTGTCGGACGGTGTCATATCGAGGACAATGAAATTCATGATGGCAGACTAGATTGTACGCCTGTCGTTATCTGTAGTTTTGATCAATGTGCACGAGTCAGTATGATTTAGTTCGTTTCTGCCCCAATTCTGAGCGAGAACAACCTGGAGGTGTCAACCTCACGAGAGGACTTGCGGCTCGATGGCTATTTAGCCGCGTCGAGAAAGCACTATTCTTTTACACTTTCTCTTGGGATTCGAACCAGGCCTTACGGCACAGCAATCAGTGTCGCTATCCACTATACCAGATGGGCGACTTTTTTTGGTGTATTCCTCACTTATTATATAAAGCCCAGTTCATAAACTTAATAGCTATTCAAAAAAAAATACAATGTGTAATTCCCTGGTTTATTTAATTGTTGATCATTTTAAACAATCTCATTTTTCTCTAGAACCTACACATAGAATATTGGTGACTACTCTCGTAATTTTTAGCTATGGCGAAGTGAAGAAAACATGAACTGGTAAGTCGGTCTGGTTTTTGCACCACGCTTTGAGAAGGTTTAGAGGTTTAGTTCTACTTGAAGCACGTTAAAATACTAACCACTCTTCATAAATAATTTGATTATCGCTTAGTAAGTGAATATTTTAAATTTTATCTCAAATGTGAATCCCCTGTCAGCAGAAGCTGTCATTTGCCCAAAGACTACCAAAACGTTCGAAAGTATAAAAGATCGCTATCATCACTTTCTTTATTTTAAAATGATCGAAATGTTCGAAAAATTACATTACTCACTAGAAAATTCTATCCCTTCCGCTATGATTGAATCTAATCAATGCTTTCATCCAGTAAGGATGAGCAGAACAGTTGCTTTCCTATATATATCGTGGTATGCGCCTTTTTAAGTTTTTTTTTTATGTTGTGTGCGTGCGTGAGCGAGGGAGTGAGTGAGTGAAAGAGATGAATTCTCCCAACACTATGTGGCAATTGGAATAAATATTGAGCCCAGTACCCCTTAACTCACCTCCCTCATGATAACTTTGACTTTTCACTTGGCTCCCATCTACTAAACCACGCACATGAACTTCACTCTGCCACGATCGACGCTTGTTACGATACAAATGCTCTAGTCATGGCTTGGAGTACAAAATGTTTTATTGGCGCATAGTAGTAAACTGAATTACAATCACAATGGTTGCGTTGTTCTTTATCCTAGACATTTGCACACACGCGAGTTAGACGTGCTCCAAGTAATCATACATTATATATCTTGCTTACGCGTGCAAATTTTACGTCTAAGTGTTTTTGTCATGGTTTATATTCTTCAATTATCCTTGCCCTATTATGCATAATTTTTCTGCAGAATGAGAAAATTAAGACCCCATAAAGCAGGCTTAACTCTAATTTATGAATTATAGAGTCTAATTATCTAATTTATTATTATATTATATGAAGTCAATGACAGATTTAGAAAATAAAATAGTTCTTAATTCTGGATTTCAAAACTTAGGCTCCCTCTGATTTTTTTGTTATTTAATCAATACAACATTTCTTTTATTTATTTTTATTTTTGTTGTTGTCGTGTCCTTCCCGAAGGGAAGGAATGAAAGTTACCAGAGCCTGAGACAGGTTGGACTTCTACACGATACATTACGACACTATCTATCTCCATCTCCACAATTTAGACATGGAACTGGGGGGAGGGAAATATTCTCCAGCCCCCTGCACCCATGGTTTCTGTTGCGACAGCCCACAAGACTTTCGGACCCACTGATTTAAGAAACACGCACTCCGTGTGTACTCGGAAAATATTTGGTGGCACGGGCATCGAACCCTGGCCTTCCGATCTAGAGTCGGATGCTTGAACCACTAAACTATCCACGGCCCTTTTATGGTTGTTGTTGTTATTACTATTACTATTATTGCATCATTTTTTGTGACAATTTCAGAAGTTTTTCAAAAACGTAACTATTCGATTATTTAATTTCGAATATGTGTCTAGTAAAAGGTGAATTTACTTTTGACTCTCTCTCTCGTTCGACAAATTGAAAATTCCAACTTCACGAAATCGCAATATCTGAGCGGGCCCTAGAGTAACAAAACACGGTTTCAAAGGAAAGGACGGTGGTAACCTGTAAAAGGTGGTAATGCGTACAGATCGATGCTCAAGTCCCTCTACTTGTTGGAGGCTTAAAGTAGGAGAAAAAAATATCAAAATAAAAATAAAGTAAAAAACCCGTTTGACGCTGTTTACCGTGAAATTCGTTTAAGAGAGAAAGGAGTCCACTCGCCACTTGGAAGTGGGGAGGATACTTTCTTTTCCCTCCTCTTCATCCCCTTTGTAACACGCCTTCTTGATGTCAAAAGTAGTCGTCTGCAATGAAGTTCCGAGAAACGTTCGATTTCCACTCTGTACCCAAAAAGAATTGGTCCTACTTTGGATTCCTTCATGGAGTATGTATCGATATAAAAGGAAGATCTCTCTCGCTCCCTCCCTTTTTTTATCGTCTGACTGTCTGTGTTGGACTCTAGGGTGGTTTGAGGGTTATCGAATGAACGTTTCTGGAATTTGGAATTGTTCTGTGTTCAACTTTCTGGAATAGGTAACAAATGGCTTGGAATGAAGTTAGCGGTATGGTATCAATAAGACCAAATAAAATGTATTTTTCGTAAAAATACACAGTTCTTTTAAAGAGCAAGGAATTGAAGAAAATGTTAAATTAAGAATACCATTTGCACATTTTAAAACATTTGCGAAGGAAACTATTTGGGTGAAACAAGTAACAAGAAATTTTTTATAAGTCAATTCGTACTTAAGTCAACAAAGAAAAATTTTATTTTAGTTACTTTTTATTAAATAGTCACAATGAATATAAATATGTATATACATATCACAGAATCACAAATTAAGTGACAAAAAAGAAAGCGACTTTTCATGCAATTTTCCTTTTTCTATTTTATATAGGGTGTTGGGCTATTTTTTGTTTGTTACTATGTATTCCTCAATTAAATTCAATTATCGTAATAAAATAGTATAGTAAAAAAATCACATTCTCAGTAATTAGGCCATCCTAGGTGGGACTCGAAACCGCGAATTTTGGATTAGAAGTCCAAAGCATTATCATTGCGCTACAGTGACACAATGAACGATTTTCCTTTCTATGTATGCTGTTGAACTATTATTTTTGTTTGTTACTATGTATTATGTATTAATTTTAATGAATTAATATTTGAAAAAACGTATTAAAATCGAGTGTCATCCACTACAAGTTTAAAAAAATGCATTTGAACTTAAATGGTTGAATAGAAAGTATTTTATTAACGATTGAAAATTTAAGCACGATATATATATATATATATATATATATATATATATATATATAGGGAGAGAGTGAACTAATTGTAGGAATTGAAAAAAATACGCAAGAATAGGGAAATAGACAAGAACAATTGTAAAAGAATTAAAAGCTATTTTCCTTTAAATTATTATTTATCAAAATTTTTGGAGTGAATAACAAAATTATTAAATTATAATTATCAATTTACTGGCTGCTAAAAAAATAAAAAAATTAACCAATTTGTTAATTTGACAAAAATTTTATTAGTAAGAAATTTTAATAAAAGTCCACATAGGGGATAAAATTAGTCTACATTAAAAATAATTTAACATTTTTTTGTTTATGTATACGAATATATCTAGAAAGTTTAACTTACCACTTCACATTAGATTCCAGTAAATGTTTTGTGAATATTATCTGGAAGACACAGAATAAATAAAAGGAATAATTTATATTAATAAAAAAATAACAATTTTTTTTATAGATTCTTTGATTAAACAGAATTTCTTTAATTTAGATTAGTTTTAATTGCCAGCATTTCAAATTTTATTTTTTACAATACAGCTACTATTTTCCCAAGAAGAAAAAAAAATATCTGCTCATGTATACTCAAAAATTAACAATGGGTTAAATTTATGAAGGTTACGTGGTAAATGTAATCACATGTTTTCCACTGAATTCAAAACTGCAGTTAGACTTGTACTTGTTACTCTACTTTTAAGATTTAGATACAGTTTGAAACTTGATAATTGGGTAAAGATGTTTAAATATTAGGATTCTTCAAGAAGTTTTCAAAAATAAACCTAAATCAAATTTTGTATTTTACGTGTATTTTCAAAATAAGAATATTTCGTTTACAAAAGTTACATTTTAAAGAAAGTTTCTGAAAAAAAAAGAAAAGGTTGGCAACAGGAACACGAAAAGTACTAATAGGCGGGAAACTTTTGATTGCATTTATCATGTGACTATAACGTGACATAGATTTAGCCTATTCAAGTTGAAACAACTATTCTTTTGGTGACATTTTCACTCGCCAAGAAGTGGTGAGAAGCAAAAATGTGTCACACTTCAACTTAAGTCACCCCAAAAGGATCACTAATCGCAATCCAGTTTGTTGAATAGCCAATTAAAAACATATAAAAAGTCGTTATCCAAGCCTTTCACTTTCAAATAAAAGACCATTTGGAGTAACCATACTCTATAAGTAGGAGCAACACTTTCACGGTCTTAAATTTCTCACGTTTCTTTGATGTGAATAGGATATCTTAACTCTTCGCCTGATAATTATTCCAAATCATAAAGCATATTGCTTGTGGGCTGTGTTTAAAATATATTTTAATCAAGCACCAAAAATGTCTTATAAATATGTATTAAAATCCATAATGAAGCCTGTTAATTGCTTATTGTTTCATATTACTGAAGTCAATGTTTTAAGTACGAGGTAGGTTTCAAAAGTTCCCGGACTGAGTTTATAACATAAAAATATCACCATTTAAATTGCTTAAACACGTCCTCCTTCAAAATAAGACTCTTGAGAAACTACAGACATTTGCCATATCTTGTGAAGATCATAGAAAAACTTCTAGAATCTATTTTTAGTCGTGTCATTTAATTCAGCCAGCGATGAACTTTTAATTTCATTTCTGGATTGTAATTGACGACTTTGAAAGCGACGTGAAAGTTCAGGAAAAATTCTGATGTCGCGAGGAGGGAAATCAGGGGAGTAAAGAGGATGTGGCGAAACAGTTGTTTTCGTTTTCACTCCGCCATTGTTTGAATCTTTTTCTTACGTACCACCGCAGAAACCTTTTCAATGTTTTCAGCGGTGCGGGAAGTCTGCTGACGTTCGCAGCATTCGCCACCTTCGACATTTTCCCTGTTTTCCCTGAAATGACGATACCCCTCAACGCTCGTGATAATGTATCTGTTGTATATATGCTTCAACATTTCGTAAGTCTCCGTAGCACTCTGCGAAATTTCATCCTCAATCTCTGCTCTACAAATGTCATTTCTTTCAATCGTCGATCTACTAGATCAGTGTTTCTCAAACTGTAGGGCGCGTCCCCTAAGGGGGCGTGATAACCCAACAAACATATTGACGCGAACATATTGAAAAGTAGAAAACAAAAGATTGTTTAAAAAATTATTAATATACTAAAAGCAAACAAACAAATAAAAAATGAAATACACATTTACACTTATAAATATATCAGAGTACTGCGCAAGGAATTTTACAATCACTTTAAAGATACTACGTTAAAGAACCAGTTTAATAATTATCAGTGTCCCCATGGGCTCGTCATATATAAAATTAAAAACAAAAATTAGCACATATCTTGAAAATTTATACGGTTTATAATTGATGCCTTAAATGCCGGTTAAAAATTACGTGATTCTCTCCCCACTGCCACTGTTTAACACGTAAACGAGCGTATCTGGTGTATTGGGAAGAGGGAGGTTAAAGGAATAAAGAAACAATGAATCTGAAACGAGTAAATCATTCGCAAAGACATTGAAGCTCCTTTTATTGAATTCCAAAAGCTTCGGAATAAATGTATGGATAGCAGTGCACATAAAATATCGTACTTCGGAAAGGCGTATATATACGTCCGGGGCAGTTAACACACTGGCTGAGTGAGACGTTTATATACGCCGGTGGCACTAAAGAGGTAAAAGTCAAACTGTAGGTTTAGCTTCAAAGTATAGTATTATTGAATTCAATGCATCGTTATTGTATAGGGCGGGGGCGCGATGAAAATAATGATTGAATAATGGTTCGCGAATATTGAAAGTTTGAGAAGCACTTTAGTAGATGCGTCCGCTTACAAAATACGACGCCGTGGCCAGCCACCGACAAATAGTTTTAAACCGGGGGCGGCTTTTGGGCGGCATTTGGATCGAATTAAAAAAAAATGTTTTTGTTTTAAAAAATATTGATATATTTTCTTAAATATTATTGGGTGCGTATTTGGCATTTCATTTAACGTATCTTATTTCCATATTTTGTAGACTCTATGTTTAATATCAACTTTCTTTTATGTTGAAACTTGATGGGTTCGAGGCGGGAGTATATGTCAAACATGAGATTTGATATGCTTACACATTTTTCACTAATAAATATCCGTTGGGATCCCACTCATGAGTGGGTCCCAATGGACATTTTGTTCACCCATAAGATGTCTGGTGTTAGCTATCCAAAAGGGGACAGAAGTAATCAGACTTTTGGGTAGATAGAGAGCCACTGGGGATGGTTTATTTTAGTCTTGAGTGTATTTACTCTTGGTTAAAATAAACGCCTGTAAAATCCACCATCAGTAGACTCTTTTTCGAAAAAATTGGCCTGCTAAAATGGGATATTTAACACTTTATTCGCTTGAAATAATGACTTTAAATGACGTCCTTAATTTCGAATTATTTTGTATTTCTTCAGATTATATATATATATATATATATATATATATATATATATATATATATATATATATATATATATATATATATATATATACTGGTATGCAAAAATTAAAGACGAGACGGTTTTTTCAATATAACTTTGTACAAAAGCTTTCCAAATCAACACATTTAATACCGTAAGATCCCCAATACGTAAGGACATGTGTAATGTAAGCAACACTTACTAAAAGAGAAATCAGAGGGATAAAAAGAAGCTTGATTGAAAAAGTAGCATGGAGGGCAATGCGACTGAAGGCCGAAACATTCCTGTGATGGGTGTCCAGCAAGAGACATCCGGTTTTTAGCAGGGGATACGATCTCCCCTGACTGCTAGGCAGGTTTCACAGCGTCTGCCCATGCTGAGAATGAGGGTGTCAATGAGTTGTTGAGGCATTGCTGCCCATTCGTCTTGCAGCGCCAATCGAAGCTCCCGAATCGTTACTGGTGGTAAGGTATGAGCAGCCAAGCGTCTGCCTAGAAAATCCCATACATGCTCGATGGGATTGAGATCCGGAGATCGTGACGGCCAATCCATACGTTCAATATCCTCACTCTCTAAGAGCTGTTCGGCAGCTACTGTGCGATGACATGGTGCATTGTCGTCCATGAAAAGGAACTGGAGACCCATAGCGCCTCTAAAAAGACGCACATATGGAAGAAGAATGGGTCCCGTTGACTGAACCTGCGTCGAAGATGTGAAGGTCTGTACGACTACCAAGCATAATGCCTCCCCAAACGAGAACACCACGACCTCCATACCTGTCCCTTTCAATGATGTTCGAGGGATGATTGCGGCTTCCCCGCTCTCTCCAGATGAGTATGCGATGAGAATCGCTACTCAAACTGAATCTGCTCTCATCTGTAAAGAGTACTCGTCCCCATTCATTGTCTGTCCAATTCCAGTGTTCCCGACACCACAGAGAACGACTTCTCCGATGGGCAGACGTTAAAGGTACACACCGTACAGGGCGTCGTGCAAACAGACCACAACCGTGCAGTCTTCTGGCCACGGTAAAACGCGACATCGGTCGTCCAGTCACCTGTGTCGTGTGTCTAGCGATTTCTCCCGCTGTCTGCCGCCTGCTTCTGGCCTGTAAGACAATGTACTGGTCATCTGCGGGTGTGGTTCCTCGTGGACGACCACTACTGAACCCCGGATAGCTGTTCTTGTAGTTTGAAAGTGTCTCCAAAGTCGTGAAACGATGCTGTGAGCAATTCCGAACTCTGCAGCCACACTTGTCACACTGCGGCCTTCCTCCAATTCCTTCCTATTTGACCTCGGGTAAAAGCATCCAGATGTCGTCTAACAGATTGATTATTCACCATTTCTCGCTGAGGCAGCAACTCGGTGTGATTTTAACTGCTATACGGCGTGCGATCTCTTTGACAGAAATACTGATCTTACACCGACAACATGCTTTATACTACTCAGACACTCCCCCATTACGTCTACCTGCATATCTGCGCATGTGTTACCGTACATCATCTTACTTAATCTCCTGATTGGTCTTTCTGTCCGCTCTGCCTCTTCGTTCAGCTGATATGCTAATTTTTCGACTTTGTCCTTAATTTTTGCACACCAGTGTATATATATATATATATATATATATATATATATATATATATATATATAATGTTTTGCTTTGGAGAGAGGGGCAGCATTTTCCATTTCTGTCTGAGGCGCCAAAATTGCTAGAGCCAGCCCTGTTAGGACAAATCACTTTTAGAAAAAGGAAAAACATAATAACACAGAAACGTTATCGTAGTCACTCAAAAAATGCAAACATGTTTCACATTATAGGCTCAGTCCGGGAAATTTGAGTGAGTGAGTGAGTTAATATTAACGTCGCACTGTTCAGCTACACGAGGGCTTTTGGCGACGGACCACGTAATTTTGAACCATGGTCAAGTGACGTGGACGACACCTGAGCTGGCACCCCCCTCTCCTAACTACCACACCACACCAACCGGGAACTTTTGAATCCTACCTCGTTAAAAAGAGCCTTTCGTTGAAGTCAATGGCGTACGCAGACATCTATTACGGGGGGTGGGAGTCAAACAAAAAATTACGTAGACTAAAGCAGGAAAGACATTTCTATCGCAAAAATTAAAAATCGTTTGGTCTCTAAGGAGGATTGGAATCCATAGTACCCTCTTGAGTACATCACAGTTGAAGTACCTAATAAAAATTTCTTGCTTTTCAATGTTTTCAGTGATTTCTATAACGTGTTTATTGTATATGGTTGGACAAAATACTTTTTACTTGAAGTTTACTTCGAGGTTTTCTTTACTTTTAGAGTCACGGTTTCGAAATCTGATATAGCTTTTGCTGTGATAATAGAGTTGCCATATGGAACTCAGAGAAGGTGGCCATAAGTAGCAGCTTTGATGTAAGCGAGAAAATTAATTTTGAATATACTTCAATATTTATTTGAAATCACACATTAAGATAAACAACTAAAAACTAAAGTAAATGAAAAGCATGTGAGTTATTGAATGCTTTTGCACAGAAAGTTCTTTAATAACTCTTCAGAACATGGTTGAAGTTGATTAGCGTAATAGAGGGGAATATTCAGCTGCTAAATTAAAATATTTTCATTCTTATTACAGCTCATTAATTCTAATTTTAATATCTGAATATGAAACCTTGAGGGATACAATGCGTTTTATTCCATCCAACCAGTAGCAGAACGTTTGCTTAAGAATACCTTAACGTTGTCAAAACTCCTCATAATTTAAAACACATAGCAGCATGACAAGATCAGTTTCTAAGCTAACTTCTCCTTTTCTGTTATATTCCTGCGTACTGTGGAAATGTAAAGTGTAAACTTTAATATAATTAACATGTATCAGCTGCTGTAAAAGAGAGCTCCTTCGTTTTAAATTATGAATCTTCCTCTGTTAGAAACAGTTGTGCATCTGTCTAATGTAAAGGGTGTTTTTTTTAGAGGTATAGAACTTTAAATTGCAATAAAACAACGATGTATTATTCGATTGACATGAATTTTTTTTATTCGAAAGATAAACTTGTGGCATTATATTTTAAATATGATTTCTGACATAGGACTGCCACGGCTGGCTCGGATATAGTCCAATCAGGACGTCCAATTTTCGATGACTTTTTCCAACATTTGTGGCCGTATATCGGCAATAACACGGCTAATGTTGTCTTCCAAATGGTCAAGCGTTTGTGGCTTATCCGCATAGACCAATGACTTTACATAGCTCCACAGAAAATAGTCTAGTGGTGTTAAATCACAAGATCTTGGAGGCCAATTCACAGGTCCAAAACGTGAAATTAGGCGGTCACCAAACGTGTCTTTCAATAAATCGATTGTGGCACGAGCTGTGTGACATGTCGCGCCGTCTTGTTGGAACCACAGCTCCTGGAGATCATGATTGTTCAATTCAGGAATGAAAAAGTTAGAAATCATGGCTCTATACCGATCACCATTGACTGTAACGTTGTGGCCTTCATCGTTTTTGAAGAAGTACGGACCAATGATTCCACCAGCCCATAAAGCGCACCAAACAGTCAATTTTTCTGAATGTAACGGTGTTTTGAAAATACACTTGTGGATTAGCTTCACTCCAAATGCGGCAGTTTTGTTTGTTGACGTAGCCATTCAACCAGAAGTGCGCTTCATCGCTAAACAAAATTCGCTTATGAAAATCGGGAACAACGGCAATCTCGTTTTGGGCCCATTCGACGAATCTACGCCTTGCTTGATCATATTTAAAATGTAATGCCACAAGATTATCTTTCGAATAAAAAAAATTCATGTCAATCGAATAATACATCGTTGTTTTATTGCAATTTAAAGTTCTATACCTCTGAAAAAAACACCTTTTTTTCAACAAATGATACAATGTTTCATATACATCAATTATTATTGTAATACTAGTTGCTGTTCGGAAGCGTTATTTTGAAAAAGTTTATAGATAAATGTTTTTTAAATATTTAGTATTATTTAGAATATATATATAAAATTATTTTAAGAATATTACTATGAGAAGAATTATTTAAATACGAGGGTTGAGGCATAAGTCATGGCAACTATTTTTTTTCTTATAGATATGTAATCGGATGAAAAACATATATGTGTCGTGTGGAAGTTCTGCCGGCATAGGGCATATGCAGAACAACATTTGTCTCTGAGATAGCTGGTAGTAGCTCAGCGAGGGCTGTGAAATCAGTCTGTTGCTGAGTATCGTGCTAGATGGTAGAATCCCGTGTTGAGCAGCGCACTTACATCAAAATAGCCGTTCTCCGAGGGAGTAATGGGATGGAATATCACAGTGAATTAGTGAAAGCCTTTGCGAATAATGCCCTACCATACCTTTACAGTAGCGCGGTGGGTAGAAAAGTTTCAGTATGGACGTGCGTCAACCTGTGATGAGCAACATTTGGGACGATTCACACACATGCTGAGGCTGATGGTAATCCTCGCCTCCCACATCGTTGGCAGTGTATAGTGACAGTAGCAGGGGACTACATTGAGGGTCTTTAGGCCCAGGCTTGTCATGTCAACTTTATGTGTACTGTGTTGCCATTCCTTTGCACCAGGAAAGCCATATTGCCCTGTATTCTACCGTAATAAATTAGTATCTTACGATATTCCAGTGCTATTCATTATCCACACATGTAGTTAACACCTTGTCCTTTCGTCTGTATATGTCACATTTCCCAACCGGGCTAGTATCTTCAAGAAAAAAAATAGTTGCCATAACTTTTGCTCCAACCTTCGTACAATAATTTGGTAAAAAGTGAGGAAAAAGACAAATTTTCAAAACATTCTCCTTTTGTGGAAAATGCTTCTGTAATAATAATGTTTTGACTATATGTGGCTAAAACTTCTGTGCGAAGCCGGAACTAGGATACTTGAAATATATAATGCAAAAGTGGAATTATTCATATTTTAATACAGTAGAGAAATTTAAACTAAAAACACTGGTTATAATTTCAATTGATAATAATAATTTTAATTGATAATAAAAATAATACTGTATATTTTTCAAAAGTCCTAGTACAGAGCCTGAAAAGAAGTTTTAGCTATATATAGGCAAAATATTATTATTATTATAGAAGCCTTTTTCTTTAAAGGAGAATGTTTTGAAAATACCGGGTGATTATAATTAAAGTTACACTATTCAGAGGCCTGTAGAACCCGTTCTGCTTATCGGATTTTGATGAAACTTGGAATATATACTATATGGACCATGGGGAAAAGGTTTCTGCAATAAAAAAATATTTCAAATTTCGACCACTGGATGGCAATGTGGTGCCCAAAGAAGGACAAAAAATATGTTACAATCGTTAAAATTTATTCAGTAACATGTGCTTCATTGACATGAATAATGTGTTGAAAGCTCATTATAGCGTTTTCAATGGTAGCGCAAAGCAACTCACGAGGGATTTCTGCCACATGGCGTATAATGCTAGCTTTCAAATCAGGTAAAATCCTGATTCCTCCTCTACAAACAAGATCTTTCAGAAATCCCCTCAACCTGAAATTATGGGATTTAAGTCAGGTGAGCGAGAAGGCCATGCATCCTGAAAATATCTGGATAATCACGATTATCACCAAACTGAGCACTAAGCAGTGCTTTGACTTGGCGTCCAATGTGAGGAGTTGCTCCATCTTGCATAAAGATAGTGGTTTGCAAACACTGTCGTTCCTGTAAAGCAGGAATGATTAACGATGACAAACGCACGCTGAATGATTCTCTGGCTATGACTGTAAATTTATGTAAAGGTTTTTTCGGATTTGCGTAAGGAATATTTGGTAAAAGCCACCTGGTGGCTAAAATTTGTACTATTTTCTATTGCAAAAATCTTTTCCCCCATGGTCTATATTGCATACATTCCTAGTTTCATCAAAATCCGATAGGCAGAACAGGTTCTACAGGCCTCTTAGTGTAACTTTAAACATAACCACCCAGTATTATGCCATTTTCCTTCATTTTTGGTCAAACAAATACACTTAACTATTATTTTTCGTGTAATAATGCTCTTCAAACAATTCTACATGTATATTCTAACTCAACTGACACTAAATATCGAAAAACATATTCCTTTATAAGATTTTTTTACAAATAATGGTTTCAAACACAGTCAGTCACCCTACACGAGTACCACCTCGTATATGTAGTATGTATTGCATGGGCATATTATGAATCAAAATATTTTTTTTGTGCCAGTACATTTGTAGTGCGAAGAAGGGAGGATGAAATAAAACAAAGGGAAATCTGAGAAAAATTTAAAATTTCACCAATCCTACGAAAAAACTTTTAAAATCTTAACTATAGGGCAATATATAAAAAAATAAAACGTTCCGTTCAAAATAAATTTTAATATAAAAGAGCACGGTGGGGTGATTTCAAAGATTTAACCTCTTTGAACGGAATTATCCCAACAGGGCTCAGTTGTTTTAGATAAGAAAGGCAAGCGATTGTCGCATTCTTATCCATTATTGCTCTGATTTAATACTCAAGATGAAACATCTTGGGAAGAATCTGTGAGAAACTTTTATTTTTCTATCGCTAAATTCCCTTGAAAAGAGTATATAAAAAAAGACTGTGCATTTTGTTTCTTCATTTATCTTTTATTTCTGTAAATTTCTCTCTCACATTTCTTATCATTACCGATTTTGTTGCTGTGTTTGTTTTTCTTTTTTTTCTTTTGTAGCATCTTCAAAAAGCTGTTATCGTTATAATCTGAACATTTATTGTACATATATCATTTATTCATATTGTATTATATATGCCGTTAATATTTTTCCTTATTATCTCAAACTCAAATGAAGATTGTATCAAGCATTCTTATTCAAGTTATTAAGGTTCCCTTTGCGATTTGGTGGGCGAGAAATGGGAAGTTAATACTTTTTTTTATTAAATAAAGGTACCTTCTTCTATGAACACCGATCTTCAAAAATTAAGGTACAAAGCGTTTTTTCGAACAAACTTCTGAAACAATGTTGATAATTCAAAAGAATCAAATTATGTAATCTCAATATATTTATTTGGTGCATATTACATTAAATTATCATAATTAATAATTTACATCTTATATATATATATATATATATATATATATATATATATATATATATATATATATATATATATATATATATATATATATATATATATATATATATATATATATATATATATATATATATATATATATATATATATACTGAATTGGAGATACCTACCTAGTAACGAGCCGGGCCACATCTGCCTTAATAACGGCTACAACACGACGATGCATAGATTCAACAAGTTTCTGGGAACGTTACACGGAAATGACTTGCCAAATATTGGTGAAAGCTGTCCATAATTCAGTAAAGTTCGTTGGTGCTGGGTGATGGCCTTTCACGCCTTTTTCCTAAACATCCCAAAGATGCTGAATAGGAATTGTCTGGGCTTCTAGGTGGCCAATTTATGACATAAAAGTTAGAGGATTGCTTATCCAACCAGCCAGTAGCCAACCGGGACTTGTGAGAGGTACAATTGTCTAGCTGGGAAACTCTATTACCATGCGGATAAAAGAACAGCATATAAACGGATAATGGTGACCACCCAACAACTCTACGTACCAAATTGAATTGAGGGAGGGTGGTACTCGCACCAAAGATCCCAAACAGTGTCACGAAATAACACCCCAGACTATGATTGAGCCACCATGCCCTTGTACAGTTCCAATCTGGCATGCAGGATCCATGGCTTCATGAGCCTGGCACCAAATTCTCAGCCTCCCATCGACGTTAAGTAGTTGGAATCGAGACTCGTCACTCCATACTACTTGTTTCTAGTCCTCTACACTCCAGTCTCTGTGCTATCTTGCTCAGGCAAGACGTGCAGTCCGTTTGTGAGCATTGATCCATGGTACTTAAATAAGTAACATATGAATAAGGACAGGTAGAGATCATAATCCAAACATTGAATGGTATTGTCAGTGCAAAGTTGGTGCTTGAGCTGTTTGCTGCTGTGCACATGTTGCATCCGTACTTTGGTACTTTGGATACTGGCGCCATAATCTCACTCACAAAAACACCAAGTCTTGGATATGCTAATACGCTGCTACTGGATGGTCCAATGACGATTCAGCCAGTGAAAGCGGGAAGGAAATATAATCGAAGACATTTGTTACACTTAGTTTAACATTGTTATTTATGTCCTGTTTTCTCCATTTAATAAAAGACTTTTTTGATAAAAACCTAACATTTTCTCATTTCGACTGAGTATCAGTGTTAAAAAAATACATAGCATGAATTTGCCCATGGGCGAAAAAAGGCCAATCTTTACCCACCTCCTTTGAACAACGATAAAAGTTTTCTTGGAGGCATTCCTATGGAAAAGCCTTAATAGTTGAGTGGGCAAAGAAAAAGGTTTAAACAGACTTAAAGCCTGTTTAAAGTAAAAAAGTCGATAAATTTGAATAAAAGAAGCCTAATGTTACATTTAACTCAAACTCAGGGGCACAATAGACCATGAGGGCCTGGTCCTACTGTTCCCACTCCAGTATATAATTCTACATTTAAACTCAAATTAAAACACGAAGAAAGTTTTAGATTCAAATTTCCTTATTTTTAAATTTTGACTTTAAGAACTGTATCAGAACTTATGACCCGACTAGTTATATAGCAAGAGAAAGTGAAATTACAAAAGTAATCTTCAAAGAAATTTAAAAATTCAGCATTCCACTAGAACTAATAATAAAGATAAACTTTTCAAATTTTATCTACCAGACACTACAAAAAAATATGTATAGCATTCTCTGTTCAAAATAAATTTTAATATAAAAAGGCATGATGGAGGTTTTAAACGTTATTTCTCTATGTCTACACTCCTTCCAATATAGCTGAGAAGTTCCAGATAATAAAAACATATGGGTTGCAATTTTATCTTTTATTTCTTTAATTTTTAGTATTGTAGATAAAATATCTTGGCCTGGAATCTGTGATAATTTTATTTTAATGGCTAAATTCCTCAGGAAATAGTCAAAAAACGGTGCTTTTTGTTTCTATATGTATAACACATTTTTTTTATTTCTATAAGTTACACTCTCACATTTTTTATCATTACTAGCAATGCTTATCTTTTTTTATCTAATATTTCATTTTTGTTTTGCATCATTTTCAAAAATCCCTCATCGCAATAATTCAAACATTTACTGTGTATGTACAGTTCGTGTTGAAATAAATGCTTCACACACACAAACACACACTGATAATTTTCATATTGTTTCCAGCAACCAAAAAGAAGACCGTTCTACAAAATTTTTATTAAAGTCATTAAGATTCCCTTTGAGCTTAAGGAAAGAAGAAATGTGAATTTAATACTCTTTTTATTAAATGAAGATTCCTTTTTTTTATCTAGTTACAATGCTTGAGAGAAATTTTATGCCTCATTTGGTTAACGAGACAAGACAGGCGGTTGTTTAGATGTAAGTAACTTTTTCCCTCGAAATGAAACTGCGATGCACTTAAATATAGTTAAGAGCTATTCTACGATTTTAGCAACCTATATTCAAATTGTTCTAATTAAATCTTCTAGCATAATGAATAAGTCTCTTCAGATGAAAGTAAGAGTTTCGAGTTTTTCGCTATTTTTTTATGTGTCTTCTTTATTTGTCCTCCTTGGAAAATTATAGAAGCCATGCCTTTCAAGGAGAATGAATTTGATTGAAAGAGATTTTTTAAATATATATTTTGCCTACAGCTTTAAAATTTAGTTCTTTTTCTTCCGTGATTAAACTTAAATGTATTTAATCTCAACTGATTTTATATATATAAACGTAATTATTTAAAAATTCTATCTCTCTCAATAGTTTTTGTTTTCTTGTATTTAAAACACTTTTAGATTTAGTTTTTCCTTCAATCAATAGTTCATTCACACATATATA
The DNA here is from genome assembly GCA_019973935.1 of Trichonephila clavipes. Taxonomy (NCBI): domain Eukaryota; kingdom Metazoa; phylum Arthropoda; class Arachnida; order Araneae; family Nephilidae; genus Trichonephila; species Trichonephila clavipes. Next base: position 1,455,304 of record BMAU01019793.1, on the reverse strand, counting down.
TATATATATATATCTACATATATAATTCTTTATAATTCTTTCCTCTTGGTACATAGTATGACAAATTACAGGTGAAGGTTGGCGCCGCAAAACTTGTTTAAACCTGCAATCCTGGTTCCTAAGGCCAGGAGTTTGTCTTTATACTATGTGCCTTCTTCCTAATTTTAGTTATCTTAGGTATATAACTATATGTTTATTTTTATATTTTTAATTATATATTTGTGTATATGTATATATATGTATAAATTTATATGTATGTGCATGTATATGTATATGATTTTATATTGAAAAAATTTTTTATATTGGATTATATACACTGGCCTCAAAAAGTTAAGGTACAACATGTTTTTCGAAGCTCACCATAAAAAAAATGGCAGTAACAATAAAGTGCATAGTTTACATGAATGATAATAACGATCTTTAAAAACATTAATGCAAAACGATTGCTACAACTTTTATTTTATAGAAAAGAACGTATATTTATGAGTGAGAGAAAAATATGCAAATATCAAGCTTTCGTACTTTTGTGTGTAAGTTGTGTTGATTTTCAACAGTTGTTGGCAGTTTCGGTGACAATAGTCAATAGAGTTTAGAAAATGTCTCAGAGACGTCGTTTACCCAATTCGTTAAGGTGGCGGGCAGTTGGATGGATGGAAATGGGATTGTCGCAGGCTGATGTTGCTAGACGTCTCAATGTGTCTCGTAGTGTTGTTCAGCGACTTTGGGATCAATACCAATCCGAAGATTCTGTGTCCAGAAGACCTGTTCCAGGCCGACCACGAGCTACAACACCTGCAGAAGACCGTTTTCTAGCTCTTTCGGCACGAAGGAGAAGAACCACTACTGTACCGCAGCTCGTTGCAGACCACTTTCAAACATCAGGAAGAAGAATCTCCGCTACTACGGTGCGAAATCGTCTTCACAATGCAGGTCTGTATGCAAGAAGACCAGTTGTGTGCGTTCCCCTCAACGGACGACAGCGAAGGAACCGCTTATGCTGAGCAAGAGAACATGTTTCTTGGACGCAGCAACAATGGGCTTCTGTGCTGTTCACAGACGAGTCCAGATTTACAATGGAGAATGATTCAGGGCGTCTACTGATCTGGAGGGAACAGCGCACTAGATACCATCAATCAACACTGTTGAAAGACACAGTTATAGAGGTGGTGGAATCCTGGTTTGGGCAGGGATCTCGCTCGGTGGCCACACTGACCTGCATGTGTTCCATGGAGGAACCGTAACTGGTCTTAGATATCGGGATGAGATCCTTGATCCATATGTCCGCCCATATGCTGCTGCTAATGGTAACGACTTCATTCTGATGGATGATAATGTACGACCTCACCGAGCTCGGATTGTTGAGGAGTATCTGGAGGATCACGGTTTGGAACGAATGGAATGGCCAGCTAGATATCCAGACCTGAATCCGATAGAACATCTTTGGGACTATCTTGGCAGAGAGGTTGCTGCTTTAAATCCTCCTCCAAGGTCGTTACATGAGCTGAAACAAGGCTTACTCTGTGTCTGGTCTTCGCTTCCTATTCCGGTGTCCGACAACTTAATAAACAGCATGGGAAATCGATGCCGCCAATGCATTCAAGTTAGAGGTGGACACATTCCTTATTATAACCCATTTTTGTATTGTTTTTATGCCATTTTACCACATAACACTGTGATGTGCTGTTTTCTCCAAGAATGGACTTTTCCGCAGAGATTGCTTTTTTTGTTATAAATCGTTTTTGCAATACACTTATACAAATTTCTATGACGCATTCAATAAAAAACAATTTAATGCACATATTCTCCAAATTTTTTGTTTCTACATTCATTCATTTGCAAATTTGACACAAAAACCCGGTTGTACCTTAACTTTTTGAGGCCAGTATATATATATATATATATATATATATATATATATATATATATATATATATATGGCTCTCTATTTAGGTTTGTACTGAAAGAGAATTATATATATTATAATGTTAACTATTATCAACAGATTAAAGGTTTGTCACAAGGTGGCCCTGCTAGCAACTGCCTTGCCAATTTATATTTACATTATTTTGAAAATAGTTTCATTAATAATTCTGAGTATTGCCTTTTTCGTTATATAGATGATATTTTCATCTTTGGCAAGCAAGACAATTTTAAACCTAACACTAATTTTATCCACAATATCTTAATTTAATACAGACAAATAATAACAACAATGAAGCAAATTTTCTTGATATACATATCAAATTAAAAGATAATGTTATAATTACTAATATTTATGATAAAAGAGAAGAACTTAATTTCAATATATTATAAAAGTTTCTCATTAGGAGAGTAATGTACATCTTTCTATATATATTTAGAAATATTGTTATTAATTATATGTAACGCAATAAATTTCTTGTTTCAAAAAAAATCAGAAAAAATAAAAATTATAAACGTTTTACTAAATATTGCTTAATTCAGAAATACCTAATTAATTTTATTAATAGTTTTTTGAATAAAGAAATTCTAAATAAAAAGGTTTAAAAATCCTCAGAATAATAACAGTTTATTACTATAAATTTATCATATTTCCTATACTCATATTAGGTAAAATTACTTATTATTATTTAATTCATATATAACTCTAGTGTCACTAAAATTATGGTAGTTTGTAAACTCTCTTTTTTTAATTTTTTTATTTCTATTCTTTTATTATACTTTTGTTAAGGGCTGCAATTCAGCCATTCCCATTATTTAAATTTGCGTTTGGGTCTAGAATCTAGCAATAACTTATTTATTAGATTTAGCACAAGATCTGCATTTTTAGTGCAATTTTTAGGTAAGTTACCTTTATCTTGTAATAAATTTAGATATTCTATCCATTATTTTCAAAACGTTTTTGCTCAGTGTTATTTGCATAAAGGGGGAAGGTTTGGCTGGCCACAAAAGGTGTTCAACCCCACTTTCATAAAAATAATTTTATATAAGCTGTCCTAAGTCAGCAATTTTTATAATCTTAGCTCTATTATAATTTTAATTTCTTATATATCCTTCTATGTCTGGTTTCTTACAATCTCAAATCTTTTCTGTTTCGTTTGATTAATGTTCATCTCTCATTAGTAGAGAATTTACACTATATATATGTCATAGTCATATATATATATAGTGATATATATATGTCAGGTTTGAAAAGTTTAGCTTCAAAATTAAGTAAGTAATAAATAAAAAAATAGAGCGATCTCCTTACTATAATAGGGATTTGTGGGTCAAGCCTATTTAAAGGTAGAGAGAGAGCTGGCGAAGAAGAGTACATATTCGAAAAGGATTAGCTGGTGACTCCTTGCCGGATTGTTGTCTATTATTCCACCCGGTTGCACGTCAAAGGGCCGCCATGTTGGATTTCATGTGATTGAAGAAAACTAAAGAAGTTATTCTAGAGATGAGAGAGATTCCCTCCTCACTTTATCAGCAGGCCTGGAGCCTGATATATATATATATATATATATATATATATATATATATGCAAGGGATTTGCTATGATACATACAAACTGGTAAGGTGTGTAGGGGATACAGCGACTACCTGTAACCCCGTAGGAATGCCCGGTCGCAAATGATATAGTTGCGAGTTATGGTGCAAGGTAGCAGAGAAAAAGAACATAAACATCAATATATTAATGAGACATAAAACATTTATTAAGAGGTTGTACTAAACATGTGTTCGAAAGTGCAAGAACTTCTTCTTATAGGTTCACATAAAGAGATTAGTACACAAGACGCCTGCTCCTTCAGTTGAAGAAAACGCTTGAATATCAGTAGCTGCCGAGAGGATACATGACATGCCAGGAGTCTTCCAGAACGTAAGGATTTCCATGCAGCGTCGCTGGCAAGCCAGTCAGACGCTGGATGTAATTTCAAGCACCTATTGTAGTACACCTTTTCAGTAAAATATTTTTCGTCCCATTAATGTGTTTCTATTTCTGTTTCCCGCTTCTTTGCATCGTAGCTCGTAACTGTGGCATTTGCGACCCTGTACTCTTGCATTCTTATATGTTTCGGAGTCCTCTATGTACCCCTTACAAGTCGTAGTAGTTTGTCGGCTTGGTAGCGATTCACCCTGTATAAATATATATAGTCGGACCTCTATACAACGAAATCTTTAAATCCAAAAAAAAAAGTTCGTTATATAGACGATTCGTTACGTTGAGTTTCATCTTTCAATATACTTTATAAGCCACATAAAAAAATTTTAATTCATAAACACTATATATTAGAAAAAGTAATTATTCACGTCTTTTTTCAATTAATATGTTTATTTTATGTATCGTACCCATCAAAAAATAAGAAAGAAAGAAAAAACTGCAATGAAAAAAAGAAAAAGAATCTCGAAGAATGTAAAGAGTGTTTTTTTCCAGGTATAGAAGTTTAAGTTGGCATTACTTTCCAAGATGGCGACCGATTTAACAGCTGTCAAGTAATTTATTCTCAGTTTGGTTTGGCAATTCATCTAAACGATCATCAAGCAAGGCGTAGATTCGTCGAATGGGCCCAAAACGAGATTGCCGTTGTTCCCGATTTTCATAAGCGAATTTTGTTTAGCGATGAAGCGCACTTCTGGTTGAATGGCTACGTCAACAAACAAAACTGCCGCATTTGGAGTGAAGCTAATCCACAAGTGTATTTTCAAAACACCGTTACATTCAGAAAAATTGACTGTTTGGTGCGCTTTATGGGCTGGTGGAATCATTGGTCCGTACTTCTTCAAAAACGATGAAGGCCACAACGTTACAGTCAATGGTGATCGGTATAGAGCCATGATTTCTAACTTTTTCATTCCTGAATTGAACAATCATGATCTCCAGGAGATGTGGTTCCAACAAGACGGCGCGACATATCACACAGCTCGTGCCACAATCGATTTATTGAAAGACACGTTTGGTGACCGCCTAATTTCACGTTTTGGACCTGTGAATTTGTCTCCAAGATCATGTGATTTAACACCACTAGACTATTTTCTGTGGGGCTATGTAAAGTCATTGGTCTATGCGGATAAGCCACAAACGCTTGACCATTTGGAAGACAACATTCGCCGTGTTATTGCCGATATACGGCCATAAATGTTGGAAAAAGTCATCGAAAATTGGACGTCCAGATTGGACTACATCCGAGCCATCCGTGGCAGTCCTATGCCAGAAATCATATTTAAAATGTAATGCCACAAGATTATCTTTCGAATAAAAAAAATTCATGTCAATCGTATAATACATCGTTGTTTTATTGAAATTTAAAGTTCTGTACCTCTAAAAAAACACCCTTTATTTTCAATGTTTAGAAAATAATTTTACATAAAAATTAATGAATTTGAAGGACATTTTCTAATTAAAAGCATGCAAGTAATATGTAACATACATTATTTATAACTAGAACAAGGGGACACGAGACAACTCCACTGAGGGTGAAAGGGGATATCGAAGATGTTTGTAGTGAACTGGGAACTGGGGGTTAAGGGTTGCACTTCTTAAATGAAGCGTCCAGAACTCTATTGCTTTCGGTGAGATAGGATCTAATAAAACCAGTTCAAGTTTTTCACCACCATAAAATGTGTTAAAAAGAGAATAACTTGAAATGTTCAGAAATGCTTTAAAAATAGAGAGAGAAAAATTGAATCACAAAAGAAAAAGTTCGCCGTATATAAAATTCACTTCGCTGTAGGGAGGTTATTTTACGAAGAAAATCGCGAAATATTCAAGGTTCCAGGGAAAAGTTCGCTGTATAGATAAATTCACAATTTAGAGGTTCGTTATATAGAGGTTCGATTGCATATATTCCTCTTTTAAAACATGCAAAGTTAAAAGCAACCAAGTAGCTTTAAATATTTTAAAACAGAATAAAAAATAATTTTCTTCATAAGATTATGATGAATCAATTCGTCAAGTTTTTTTACAATTAATTCCTATAAGTAAGAAATACAGTGCCCGAGAATCTCATCAGAACTGATAATAGTGAGAATTAATTAATACTTAAAATTCCACGACTAATTGTTTTTATGTGTGTCTTATTATATTGCCCGAGAGAAACTGTACACTCCATTTAGTTAGCGAAACAGGAAAGAAAAGTATTGGGCTTAGAGCCGAGCTTCTTTTTGGTGAAGTAAAACTACGATGGGCCTAAAATTATCGTTAAAAGTAATGGAACGATTTTAACGATTCCTTCAAATTGTTCTAATTAATTCCTCTAGATTAATGAGTGACTCTATCTTTTTTTTTTAAAGTCGGTTGCCGGTTTTTGTTTTTCTGTGAGTTCTTCGATTCGATTGTGACTTCTTGAAATGTTTACTGATTATAGCTTAAAGGCAAAGATTATCTTTTCCCATACAGTACATTCATCTCTGACCAAATTTAGAGTTCTCTTTTTAAAGTTTCGAGTAAACTGGTCAGTCCATCATTATATATATATATATATATATATATATATATATATATATATATATATGGTTTCACGTTAATAGAGTTGCGAATAATTAAATGTACATCATTAAGCGTGCATGCTATGCATGTGGAACGAAGAACGCTATCGTAAACACTTAACATAATCAAACACGTATTCATGATCTGCCATTTTATTTTAAAACAAATTTCAAGAATTATTTTAATGATAAAAGGTACAATTTCTTAAACGCTTCGTAGTATACCTCTCTTTCCTTTTATCTTTGACACTGTCCCTCTCTCCGTCATTCGTTTTTGTTTCTCATTTGTTTCTCTCTCACTTTGTCTCCCTTGTCATATATCGTTCTCTCTCTATCTCCCTCAATCTGCGCGTGTATGTGTTTCGTTCTCTGTATATCTCTGTCTGTGTGTGGGTCTCTCTCCCTCTCTATATCTATCTATCTCTCTGCGAACGTGTGTCTCATTCTCTCTGTCTCCTTCACTCTCTCTCTCTCTGTGCGTGCATGTCTGTGTGTGTTTCTTTCTCTTTATATTTCTCTCTGTCTCTCCTCTGTTCATCTCTCTCTCTCTACGTGCGTATGTCTCTTTCTATCTATCTATCTCTATGCGTACGTAAGTCTCTTTCCCTCTGTTTATCTCTCTGTCTCGCTCGCTCTCTCTGTTTCTCTCTCTCTCTCTCTCTTTTCTGTGTTTCTCTTTCTCCTTGACTCTCTTTCTCTGTCTCACTCTCTCTCTCTTTTTCTGTGTGTGTGTGTTTCTTTCTCTCTGCTTCTCTCTGTCTCTCTTTCTCTCTGTGTATCTCTCTCTCTCTCAGCGTGCGTGTTTGTTTCTTTCTCTGTATATCTCTATCTGTGTATGTCTCTCTCCATCTCTGTTTATCTCTCTCAACGAGTCTCTTGCTTTTCCTCTCTCTCTCTCTCCCTCTTTGTTTATCTCTTTCTTTCTGTCTCTCTCTCTCTCTGTGCGTGTATGTGTTTCTTTCTCTGTATATATCTCGGTCTGTGTGTCTCTCTCCCTCTCTGTTTATCTCTCTCGGTGTACGTGTCTCTTTCTCTCTTCCTCTCTCTGTCTCTCTTTCTCTCTGCGTATCTGTATTTCTGTGCATGCGTGCGTGTGTGTTTCTTTCTCTGTTTATCTCTATCTGTGTGTGTCTCTCTCCATCTCTGTATATCTCTATCTGTGTGTGTCTCTCTCCCTCTGTTTATCTCTCTTTTCCGCGTGTATCTTGCTTTTACTCTCCCTATCCCTCTCTGTTTATCTCTTTCTTTCTATCTGTGTGTGTTTCTTTCTCTGTATATCTCTCGGTCTGTGTGCCTCTCTCCCTATCTGTTTATCTGTCTCTCGGTGTACGTGTGTCTCTTTCTCTCTGTGTATCTCTGTACCTCTGTCTATCTCTCTCTGTGCGTGCGTGTGTGTTTCTTTCTCTGTATATCTCTCGATCTGTGTGTCTCTCTCCCTCTCTGTTTATCTCCCTCGGTTTACGTGTGTCTTTCTCTCTGTATCTCTGTGTACCTCTTTCTCTCTCTCTCTCTCTCTCTCTCTACGTCTCTCTTTTTCTCTGTTTCTGTGTCTAAATCTCTTTCTCTTTTTGTGTCCCTCTCTACAATCCATCTTTGTATCACTCGCTCATGATAATATTTTCAATACCTTTAACAAACTATGTTGATTAAATTCATTTTAGAAACGGAAAATCATTTGATTGACTTTGCGAGAATTTAAATATCATTTATAAATTTCAATAAAAAAATGTTAATTTAATTCTTTTTTACGTACCTTAAATGAATGACTAATTGACGATAAGAATTTTATGGCGCAAGTAAGGAAGAGAGACATTTCTCGCTATCCGTGCCGAATGCTTGTTTAATAAGTTAAAAAACAAATGTATAATTAAAATTCTCTTAAAATATTAAAAACAAGATTTTAAAATAGGAAAACCATAGCAAAATTTTTACAATATAAATATGTGAAAGTCCCCTTGAACTTCACTTTGAGAACGAGAATAAGTAGGAGTCAGATAAGAGCCAGTAGCCATTTTTATAAATAACTTTCTTTATTTGGTTATCTTATCCAAATAGAATCAAAGACTTATTAACAAATATATCTAACTAGTATTATGAGGTTTTTTAAAGGGAATGTCCTTTAAATTAACTTAAATATTTAATGATCCAATTAATTAACAATTAGAATATCGATCACGCAGAGATTACCACGATAAGAGATCCCAGAATTATATTCTATAATGTTCTTATTGAACATTTAACTTTAATCTCGCTCCTAATATAAATCTTTAGTGAGACTTCAAATATAAATTAATATTTACCACACTGAATCTCAAGTCAAGTCTTCTTGAGATTAAATTATCCAACAAGAAATCTTCAATTATAAATTTAACTTCACTATTATCACTTTCTGCTTCAATCTCTCTCTCCTACTGCTGTAACTTTACTATTCCGTTTGACTTAAATACTTTATCTAATCTGCATATATATAACAAGGAATCCTGTCCTCTTTTTTGGAGCTGATTGGAAATAGGTAGGGAATTAAATTCCCTAAAAAAGACGTCTCAGAAGGTTAGTGATAAAGTTCCGTATAGGTTTGTCACAAATAGTATAGAACAAAATCCTAAATAAAGTAATATATGAATCAAACCTTATGGAGTAAAGCAAATAAAGATTTTTGTATAATAAATCAGAGGCTTACTTTAAAGTTAAGTGTTTAAACATTTTGGAAAAATTTTAATTTACGCTATTTATTCGAATCTAAGCCCCACTTTTTTTTCAATATTAATACTATTGAAAATCAGGTGTGGCTTAAAATCGAAGGCGGAAAAATCCGTTGGATAGAGGAGAAATTGAACATGATACCTTGTGGCGGATCTTTACGGAATCTTCTCACTAATCCTCGTGGGGAAACTTTGGACTAGCATTTTCATTTAATTCACAGCCATCCCTTTCAAGAAGAAACCCTGATATGTAGATTAGTTCGACTATATAAAGTCAGAGTTTTGTAATTGTAAGAAGAAGGAGCTGAGAAACTGTTACAGTCTCTACGAAGGTGAGATATATTAAAGTTGATTTTTGCAACTTAAGTTAAGAGCGGTTTTGCCACTGTATTAAATTAGGATTGTATTATTGGACTGGGAATTTATAGTCAACGATGGATTAGGTTAAATTAAATTGGTTACTTGCGCTTGTTCGCTTAGGGTTTATTGCTTTCTCCATACCATCTCCTAGGACATCCACTTAAGGTTTAATCTGTTGTTACTCAGTGTGCTTGCTTAAAATAAATAATAGTTACAATGGAAATTTCTGTTCCTGCTTTGTTTCCTCCCTCACTCTTAGGTAGACAAGACGGTGAAGGAGCGACTTCAAGGGTGAGTCACTCACAATCTATTATTAGAACAATTATAGGTTTAATACTGATAAAATAATGATAGATTTCTTATTAGTTCTCTCTTTAAATTTCTTTTCTTAATTTTGTAAGAATCCGATATCGATAAACCATTTTACACTGTTTTTCAGTTTTTCACCAAAACGTTGAATCGATGTGTCTAAGAATCGATGGTGTCTTAGATTCCTATAAATACGGTATTAGAAATGGAAGCAACTGAAACTTGAAACAAAAACAGCATAATTAATTTGAAAAATATTCAAATTAATATGAAAAATTACTCAATTATATTATAAAGCTTCCTTATTCGATGTCAAATCATTTTTTTTAAAAACAAACATATTCAAAATTTTATATAATTTTTATGTAACTTGCAGAAGCCCTTATTAAATATCTTCCTATCATAATTTCTGCACAAGGCTTTGTTAGAAATATAAGACCGATTTAAATTTAACGCGCAAAAGACCTCACTCCAATTAAAAAGCAATACGAATTTGGAGGAAAATTAATCTTGGAATGAAATGAATTCGAACAAAATCAGTAAGTTTTCCAAACGAATTTTCTTTTCGAATGTTCCTTAAGCCAATGCTTCTCAAACTTTCAATGTTTGCGACGCAATATTCAATCACAATTTCAATCCCCTCCCTCCATACAATAACAATGTATTGAATTAAAAAATACTATACTTTGACGCTAAAGCTACAATACGACATTAACCTCTTAAGTACCACCGGCGTATATAAACGTCTCTTTCGGCCAGTGCGTTAATTGACGCGGACGTATACATACATCTTTCCGAAGTACGATCTTTATTGTGAACTGATATCCATAAAATTATTCCGATGGCTTTGGAATGCAACAAAATGTCATCGACAGTGTTTGCGAAGGATTTGGAAGGAAGGATCACAGGATTTGTTTATTTATTCTTTTCCTGCCTCCCCATACATCACATACACTCACCTTCGGGTGAAACGGAAGCATTGGGGAGCATATCGCTTAATTTTCAATCGGCATTTAAGGGATTAATTAAAAACCGTACGAATTATCAAGATAAGTGTTAATTTTTGCATATTATATATGACAGGACCATGGGTTCACTGGAAATTAGTATATTTGTTATAAACTTAGTATAGTTAAAATAATTATAAAATACATTGCTCAGTACACATATATTTATAAGTGTACTATATCAGTGTAAATGTGTACTTTATTTTTAATTATGTAAGAGTGTATTTTATTTGTTTATTTTCAGTAAATTAACAATTTCTTTAAATAATCATTTATTTTCGATTTTTCAATATGCTCGCGGTCCTCTCGTGGGGTTATTAAGCCCCCAAGTTGGGCACACCCTACAGTTTGAGAAACACTGCTTTAAGGGGACTTGGTATCCTAAAAATCACAAACCTATCGGGTTTTTTTATTTTCATTTAATCTTATTCTTTGCATTATTATCTTTCGATTGATATATCACTTGTGCATGTCGGAAAGTTAGAAATTGAATAAAACTTCATTTGAAAACAAATTAGGCAATTCAGCCACACACCCTTTTTAGAAAAAAAAGCTAAAAAATGCGTTATGATAAAAAAAATCTATTTTATAAATAGAAATAATAACTATAAAAAAGAATGTGTAGTATTAAAAGCAGAATATTTCCGAGGCAATACAATAATGTAATTTTTCTTCCTTGTGAAATGTTTGCATGTAAAATTTTTAAATTAAGGCGTTTTATATTAATAATTTTATATAATTTCAGTTCTTATTCCTGATATATTTTTCATACAAATGTAATACTTTAATATTATAAGAAGAAAAACAGCTAAAATTTCTGTCGTGACAGAAAAAAAAATTTTTTTATGTTTTTCTTGAGTTTTCTTGTGCAATTAGTACTCTCTAAAAGTTGATCATTTATAAAAATGTGTGGGTTGAAAACATATGAAAATGCAATTATTTTAAAGAAAAACGTATAAGTAATATCTTAAAGTAGTGGTATTTTATAAGTTTAATTAAGCTTATAATAATTATTTTTTCAGAATTATAAACTTTAAAGTGGTTTTTCTCAGTTTGTGTTTTTCGAAACCTTAGTGCATTCAAAATGCTACTCCTTCGACAATTATTTACCAATCACTTCAATTTTTTTTCCTGCGTGTTAAAAATAAAGCATGTAATAAAATTAGGGATCCGTTTTGCTATAAACTGAATACTTTAAAAAAAAATAAATAAAATGTAAGACATGTTGGCTTTTTCGTTAATTTTTAGCCTGTATATCAACATTTTATTTTTTTCTCGAAAACGAATGAAGTTATTCTAAAATCGATCCCTAAAGTTGTTAAGAACATCCATAAGAATATTATAAAAAAATTTCAGGTCAAAAAATTAATTTTTACAAAAGGAGTAGGATTTTAAAATTTTCCCAATTTTCTTCAGAAAATTTAAATTTTTAAAATTGTGTGAATAAAATATATAAAAATTTTCATCTGGTAACATTTTCTTGAACAGAAACATTGTATAAAATGTTAAAATATAATTTTTAAATACGTAAATTAAGAAGTTTGCTCAAAGGGTGCCAAGTCCCCTTAAGCTGAAAACAAAACTGTGTTAAATATTCAGAAAATAGTAATAGTAAGGATATATAAAATTAATCATATGATATTATAACCATTACTCGTCGACTCAACTATTTCTACACAAATCTATGTTTGCATTTTTACGACATCTCACATTTCTATCTTTAATATTCCTCTTTACTTTTCGTGTATTGAGGAAGAATGAGAATTAGTTTTTCTCCTCTTCTTTAAATGATTTTTAACCGGAGAAAATACCCGAGAGAAACTTTACACCTCATTTGGTTAACGAGACAAGAAAGGCGGGAAGCTTAGATCCGAGCTGCTTTTGGCCAAAGTGAAACTGCGACGCACCTAAATGTCGTTAAAAGTTACGAAACGGTTTTAATGGCTTTTTCAAATTGTTCCAATTAAATCTTCTCAACTAATGAATGCCTTAATTCTGTTTAAAATGTCAAGTACAAATTCTAATGTCCTCATTTTTCTAAGATCATGGAGTATTATCTCATCTAAGGAGAGTATAGCTTGGGAACACAAATTCTTTATATTTTCGAAAAATTTGATTTTAGGTGAGATGGCTTATCCTATCACACTTAAATTCCTGCCAAACTCTACTCTAATAAAATGTTTATGTGGGAGACAACAAGGGGTCCAAGACTTTTGTCTTTCTTCTATTTTATTTAACATTAAACAAAAATTAATTAAAAAGGTAGTTTTTAACAGATAAGTTTGACGATGATATGCAGAAGGTAACGCCTGCTCGCGCACCTCTCGCGTTCTCTCTTCTTTCTTTCTAATGTCCAAGAGTTTTTGTTTCTCTTCCACTAGTTCAAAAGTTTCAGTTCGTGTTTTAGCTGCGCCTGCGCGCGAAGACTGCCTTGCTTTTGGCTGCATGTCATAACGGCCATTCTGACTGTACGCTGTCCGCAGCGGTACGTCTACCTTTTTTCCTTTCCATGGATACCAGAGGAGAATCTGAAACATACAAAAAAAAGACGGAACAGACAAGGACTATACGACAAATACACAAAGGTTTAAAATATCATAATTCTGCTGAACTGAACAGTTTCTCCATCATGTGAAGGCATCTCTTCGACATCCGGAAGGTTCCACAGGAAAACATTGCTTCACAGGCATAAGAACGTCTTTTTTAACAAGTTGATCTTTGGTTGAACGCATCGATATTTTCCTCTGTAGAGTTCTGGCCGTCTGTTCAAAACGATTTCTCTTTTTCCTTCGTTTCCACTGCCAAGGCTCAAAAATTTTCCGGAGCAACACAAACCGTCTATATTTACTCTTCATAGGTGAAGGGTTATCAGAACAAGATAAACGTCTGGTTCTCTGACACACAGGAATATCATTTTTCAATTTAATACACCTTTTTAACTTAGTACTCTTAATGTTATTGCATTTATAATTCTTAACTAGAGAACTCAAATCATTTCTAGTATTAAAGTTTTTAACATATGGCAAATCATAACTAGAGTTTTTTATCACACTTGAAACAGGAACATTTGAAACAGAAACAACACCACAATCTGCACTCAAAGAGGATCCACTTTCACTCAATAAAACATCGCTCTTTGCGTGGCCTAGTTTCTCTATTTCAGAATATACACTGGGATGTATAATAAATTCTTCGGTCAAGGTCGGTGATATCGCCGTTCGAACACTTAAGTTGGGAGAGTGTTGATTAAGAGAAAGATTTATCGGTTTAACTTCTACCATTCGCTGTTCGCCAAAACATGAACTTAATGTTATGATTTCTTCGGAAGGTGTTTGCACTCTAATTAGTGAGGAATTTAAAACTGGGATCTGGCAACCTGAATCGATCAAGGCTGTTACGGGCTGATTTTCTACAAAAATGCTTACGTATTGAAGATTTGCAAATTCATCGCTATTTTGTTTTTCGCTCTCGACTTTCAAAGTATTCACGTTTATTCTATTATGGATGTGGTCGTTAGATTCTTTAGGTTTAAAACGCTTCTCACAGTCTCTTGCGCAATGAGATGAATCACCGCATATAAAGCAATTTTTATTTTCTCTTTCAAGATATTGGGGATAGTTCTCTTTAATCTTTGGTTTAAAGTTTTGTGATCTATTTTTAAAGGGGTCTTGGGTATATCCATAAGTAATAGGAATTTCTTTATGTGATCCGCTTCTAGATGAAATATAAATATCACACTCTTTAGCTAAATCAATAGGCCTAAACCAATCTTCTGCTTCTCGAATGCCAATATGGGTTGCAGTTTCCTTATTTAAAGTTTCAAATAATTTATCAGAAATTATAAGATCACATAGAGATTCAAAGGAATTAACTTTTCTTAACGAACAATAATATTGGAAGTTTGCCGTCAATCTTGCAGCAAATTGGATGTATGTCTCGCCTGATGATTTTACAGTATTTTTCAATGAGTTTAAACACTCGCGAGGGGTTAATTGGAATTCTCTGAGTACTATAGATTTTAGTTTTTCATAGTCATTTAATTCCCCTTCTTTAATATACAGTAAGACGTTATGAGCTCTTTCGCCCAGAAGATTTATTAAAATTTCAGATTTATATTCGTCATTTATTTTCTTGGTTAAAAATGCGCGTTCTAATGATTGGAAGAACAGATTAAAGTTTTCAGATCTGGTGGGAACAGGAAGAGATAAAGTCCTAATACTGTTTATCATATTTTCTATGTTAGTTTCGAACTGTTTTTCTTCGACTTTAGCTGCAGGATTTAAACTTAATGCTTTATTTTTAGCCGTTTGAAGTTCGACTTCTTTTTCTAACTGTGCTAACTGTAGTTTTGCGAGCTCAATTTTCTGTTTTTATAAAGTTACCTCTCTTTCGTTTCGCGATACTCTCTCATCTATACAGTTTTGAATTAAAGTTTTAACGAAATCTGGATCACTTTCAAATGTACTACTGTTCTCAATTTTAGTCTTTAGTTTAACTATGGTGTCCGTACTCTCCACAGTACCGTCTAGATCCTCAACAACTCTTATGAGATCCTCTTTAAGAGCGTTTTTATACATTTTAGAAAAATATGGAAAGATCCTACCTTTTTTTTTTCTGGCTCCCTTGTTGCTCGCACGTACGATGTATCCAATGAAGAAAAATTTCGATTCCACTGATTTCACCTCTTCGCAGGTAATATAGTTGAAATTGTTCGAATTGACACCTCTTCGCAGGTGTTTGTGAAATTGTAGTTCCGGCCTCTACACAGGCGGAATTTTCGACGATGGGTTCCAACCTCTACACAGGCGGAATATTTATGCTGAGTTCAAACCTCTACACAGGTTGAACGAAGTTTTCGAAAAATGGCGGCGCGTCTCCTCCACGGACGGCTTTTGTTCACGTTCCAAACTTTGATCAAAATCGAAATTTTTTTTTCAATCCCGGCCTCTACACAGGCGGAGTATTCATGCTGAGTTCAAACCTCTACACAGGTTGAACGAAGTTTCGAAAAAATGGCGGAGCGTCTCCTTCACGGACGCTTTTGTTCATTGTCCAGATTTTGGTTCAAAATCGAAATTTTATCGATCGCGGCCGAGCCCCCATAATTTGTGGGAGACAACAAGGGGTCCAAGACTTTTGTCTTTCTTCTATTTTATTTAACATTAAACAAAAATTAATTAAAAAGGTAGTTTTTAACAGATAAGTTTGACGATGATATGCAGAAGGTAACGCCTGCTCGCGCACCTCTCGCGTTCTCTCTTCTTTCTTTCTAATGTCCAAGAGTTTTTGTTTCTCTTCCACTAGTTCAAAAGTTTCAGTTCGTGTTTTAGCTGCGCCTGCGCGCGAAGACTGCCTTGCTTTTGGCTGCATGTCATATTTATATGTACAAAAAATAGCCGCAGGAAACTTGGCAAAGCTGAAATAGTCAATTTTTTTAAAAATAATTCTTGAAAAATGAATCTGTGTCAACTGTTTTGAATTAAAAACACAATATTTGTTCCAAGAAATTTCTTATTTTCTCCAATGTACACTGCTGAAGTTTTTAAACCCCAATAAATTTTTTTTAAATTATTGTTATTAAATAATCCTGGCTGATATTACCTCCCATTGTCTAAAAGGGTTTTTTTCTATTTTGATTGAAATTTTTTTTTATTTCATTTAGAAATGAGATGCTATGCTTAAAAGTATTGTTCTAGGAAAACTTATTTACAGTTATAAATTTATTTATCTTTCTTCCTAAATCACTCTTCACTACGTTCTAAAAATCACAATAGGTTTCCAGAAAGTAAACAGAAATTCCAAAGGATTAATATTACATTCATAAATTGAAAATGGCGAATAAAAGCCCCAAAGAGCCTTATGCTGAGGTTTTATACTGGCATTCTCTTTCAACCTACCTTATTGGAATTTATATTTGCCTATATTATTGATAAGTGCAGGATCTATAGATCCTCTGTTTCTAATATCCTCAAATATTTCAAATTAAATTCTAAACATTTGAATAATCAAATATTTTCCCTTCGTTTAATAATTCAACTAGCCATTACTCGCCCATTTCGTTGGGTATTTAATGTTGCTGTATAACTATATATTATTCTTTTAAGTTATTGATACCTCTAAGATCTATTATTAAACTTTTGACTTTTGATTGAATTCAAAAACATTCGCATAGCCCTCGTTACCTCATTTGAAAAGGATCGACCATGAAATTCTAATGAGAAATTATATTTATCTTTTACGCCCCCATAACTCCCCACCACACCCTCAAACTTGGTTTCCGCAAATCCCTTCTTAGCGCTCTACTCAAGAAAAGAAGCATGCTTGCCAAATTTTAAGTCTGTAGGTCTAATAGTTTAAAAAATGCCAAATTTTGTCCATTATATTGTCTACGTAACACCCTTGAACCATTTTTTAAAATCGATTTCGAAAATTCCGTTCTTAGTGGATCTCTACTGTATAAAAGAGACATATACGCCAAATGTCAATTTGTGACGAATCTGTACGGAACCTTTCCACTAATCTTCTTACGCGTCTTTTTGGGGAATATAAATTCGCGTATATTTCCAATCAACTCCAAGAAGATAAACGGGATATGCAAAGTAGATAAGGTATTTAAGTCGAGCGTTGTAAGCTAGCAGTCATGATGAGGAAGGCTATTGAGCCAATAAGAGTAACCTCAAATTTAGAGGATTCCAGGATATTAAGATAGTGAAGACGTAGCGCTGCTTTTCTACTGAAGAACTTGAGAGCTGATTTAGCCAGCGGTAAATATAATTTATGTATGCTTAAAATAAGCGTTAGTATAGTAAAATTAGTTAAAGTTAATGAAAGTTCATAATTAGAGTACGTGTATTTCTCGGACCTCCTATTTCGGTAGACCTTACTTGATCTTGAGCATAATTATTAATGAGTTGCATAATTCGTAATTTAATTTAATATAAAAGGTAAATCCCTTTATTTGACGTAACATAAAAGTAAAGGGTGTTTTTTTAGAGGTATAGAACTTTAAATCGCAATAAAAGAACGATGTATTATTCGATTGACATGAATTTTTTTTATTCGAAAGATAATCTTGTGGCATTACATTTTAAATACGATTTCTGGCATAGGACTGCCACGGCTGGCTCGGATGTAGTCCAATCTGGACGTCCAATTTTCGATGACTTTTTCCAACATTTATGGTCGTATATTGGCAATAACACGGCGAATGTTGTCTTCCAAATGGTCAAGCGTCTGTGGCTTATCCGCATAGACCAATGACTTTACATAGCCCCACAGAAAATAGTCTAGCGGTGTTAAATCACAAGATCTTGGAGGCCAATTCACAGGTCCAAAACGTGAAATGAGGCGGTCACCAAACGTGTCTTTCAATAAATCGATTGTGGCACGAGCTGTGTGACATGTTGCGCCGTCTTGTTGGAACCACAGCTCCTGAACATCATGATTGTTCAATTCAGGAACGAAAAAATTAGTAATCATGGCTCTATACCGATCACCATTGACTGTAACGTTGTGGCCTTCATCGTTTTTGAAGAAGGATTCCACCAGCCCATAAAGCGCACCAAACAGTCAATTTTTCTGGATGTAGCGGTGTTTCGACATACACTTGTGGATTAGCTTCACTCCAAATGCGGCAGTTTTGTTTGTTGACGTAGCCATTCAACCAGAAGTGCGCTTCATCGCTAAACAAAATTCGCTTATGAAAATCGACCATTATTTTCGAAAAAATTGCACAATTTGAAAGCGTTGTTCAGGCGTGAGTCTATTCATGATGAATTGCCAAACCAAACTGAGAATAAATCACTTGACAGCTGTTAAATCGGTCGCCATCTTGGAAAGTAATGCCAACTTAAACTTCTATACCTGGAAGAAAAAAAAACTCTGTATTATATGTTATTAGAGTTTTTTTTGAGACTTGAAATAATAAATAATTATTATTATTATACAAAAAGGCTCTTGGTGGTTCTTTGCTTGGTGTCCAGGGTGAGACCCAGGGGGGTCTCCAGAAATTGCAAATGTTTTTTGATTCAAAAACGGGCAATTTTAATCTGAAACTTCTCTCTAACCACCCGTAGTCTCTCTTCGAACTCAATTTCTACCAATCCCGTTCTTAGTTAATCTCTGCCGAATAACAAGTGTATGCTTGCCAAACTTAATATCTGAAAATCTATTAGTTCAAAAACGATAATTTTTGTTAATATAACGCGCCCAAAACACCCCTTGGGAGTCGATATCCGTAAAATCCATTTTAAATGGATCTCTATTCAACATAAGAAACAGACTTACCAAATTTCAAGTCTGTAGAAGGGGGGAGTCCTAGTGGCTTATAAGCGGATTTCTTATAATCTATACACTCCCGTAACCCAACGAGGGAGTAAATTTCGGTAAAACTCGTCCTTCATAGATCTTTATTCTACAAAATAAAATGTTTGCCATATTTCAAATATGTCTTATTATTGAAAAACGGATTTATTTTAAATCTGAAACGTCCCTTTAACCCCCTGCAACTCCCCTTTTGGAGTATATTTCCACAAAACGCATTCTTAGTGGATCTGTAGTCAACAAAAAGAGACATGGCTGTCAAATTAGTCAGTAGGTCTAATAGTTATGCAGACAAAAACGGAATTTTTGTCTATTGTGCTACTGGAAACCCCCTCGTGGATACATTTTAGCAGCAAAATCTGTTCTTAGCTGAAATCTACTCTATAAAAGTAAAATGCCTGCCAAATCTCAAGTTATAGGTCTAACCCGCGGTCACTCGCGCCTGTTTTTGCTACCGTCGTTACTCGCTGGGTATTGAGAACACCCCAAACTTTTAACTCGTGTATTTAATTATAAAAATAAAATTAAGTCATTATGATACATATTTATAAAGTACAAGATGTTTTTTGTATTATACAAATAAAATTATTAAATTTATTGCATACAAATAAGACTAACATTAATTTAAACTAAACATACAAAATTTTCATTTTAAAACACTTAATTTTATATTTTTTCGTAAACCAGTAAAACGTATATATACCAGTAGTAAAGCCTCCCAGAAAAACTTTTGAAGGTCATTACATTCCAATCGTTCGAGAAAGAGGGATTGCATCAGGTCTGAAAGTTCAATAACCTAAAATGGACAGCTACAGAAAAAATCGTGGTTCTGCGCATTCTTTTTAGAATCCTGGGGGATTTTCTTATTGCTGCGGAGTACAGAACACCCTGCGCGAGTGTTCGCGGGCTAATAGTTTCGGAGATCTTGTGATGAATGAGCCAGTGTACGCTTCACTCATATATAAATAGATATATATAGAGAGATTGATAGATAGATTCATGATGCCAACTAATACTGAGAGCAGGTTATTTAAATTGTATTTCTTCGAATCGGATTGTTTTTTCTCCTCTTTTTGTCTGTTGTTATTTTCCGGAAATAAAATTAAAGGACGATATATACGTATTTAAAAAAACGAAATTCCAGTCCGTCACATCTTAAAACACGACAGAGAATTCCCTCATTATCTTAGAATACATAATTAGAACCATTTGCAGAAATCGTTATATCTGTCTCATGGCTCTTAACTACATTTAAACGCTTCCTAGTATCACCTAAAGGCGAAAAAAAGTTCGGATCTAAACACCCGCCTTTCTAGTCTCATTAACCAAATGAGGTGTAAAATTTCTCTCGAGCATTCTCATTACATATAAAAAAAAAGTTCCACTTAATAAAGAAGGAGTGAATAAATTCGCGCTCTTTCTGGATTTTCGAAGTTTCTTGAGAAACCTAATGATCGGAATAAAAATGTAACAGCGTGAAACCTCTCGGTTGTTTGAATAAATAATGAGAAAAATCGAAGAAATGATTTGTTTCGAATTCATTTAGAATTGCATTAGTATTGCTTTTTTTTTAAAACTGTTCCGGAGTGTTCCTCGCTGCTTTCGACCGTTCCGTGGAATTTATTGATTTTGATGGCTATCTTTATTTATTTTTGGTGGTTGAACATTCGTTCGTCAACTAATCCCGCATTTCTGTTGAAGATATTTTTATTTATATTATCACATTAGAACAATATAATGGGATACAAGTAACGTACCAGTTAGTTTTGTTCGGTTTTACATTTTTGCTCTAGACAGGGCTGGCTCTAGTAGTTTTGCCTCCCTGAACAAAAATGGAAAATGCCGAACCTCTCTCCAAAACAAAAAATTGTATTTAAAAAAGATGAATTATTCACATAATACACACCTACAAGAATAATATTTTCAAACGAAAAGGGTGCATAACAATTATATATATATATATATATATATATATATATATATATATATATATATATATATATATGTCAGGTTTGAAAAATTTAGCTTCAAAATTAAGTAAGTAATAAATGAAAATAGAGTGAACTCTTTACCATCACGTAAGGATTTGTAGGTAAATAAGCCCATTTAATGGTCGAGCAAACGCTGACGAAGAAAAATACTTTCAAGGCTCATATTCAAAAATTAGGTAAAAACTTTTTCGAAAATCTCCCAAATATCAACAATGCAAATATTCTTAATCTTGAGAATTACGATCCCTACATTAATAAAAAGAGACCCAGAAGAATTATTCTGGACTCATACAATCCCCCTTAACTTTAATTTCCTGTCATTCCCTTGTGGCAAATAACCCCTACTATTTGCTAAATTTTCTTTTTTATTTTACATTGTTCTTTTATTTTTAATTTCAATTATTTTTAAATTATAAAATTCATTCTTCTGCGACCCACACAGCCAATCTTCTTCATTTCTAAAACTTAAAACTTTCAGTGTCTACTTGACATCAGGACAGCGGAAAGAGTACTTGCTCATTGATACCTGACGACCAATAGCAGACGAGCTTCTCGTCTGCTTGCACGACTTTGGACTTTGATTTCTTGAGACCGCTGAAACCCACCAGCTTAGCCACACCCACTTTCTCCTTCCGTGTCCACCAATAAGGATACACGCTTCCTATTCAGGTCATACAACATCAAGAGCCCAATACATCCAATGTGGGACGGATGAACGCTTCGCGTTCCAGTGTCCAATGATGTCCAGCGACTGACGAAGAAGAATGCATACTCGAAAAGGCTTACTCGGTTGCGCGCCAAAGGTCCGCCATGTTGGATTTTATATGATGGAAACAAAATAAAAGCGTTATTACAGAGATGATGCCCTCCTCATTTTACCAGCAGGCCTGGGGACTGACATATATATATATTATTTTAAGTCTTAAAAAATACAAAATAATTCGAAAGTAAGAACATAATTATCTGTTATTATTTGAAACGAGTAAAATGTGAGAGTAGGAATCGTCCACATTTCAGCAGGCCAATTTCTTCGAAAAAAAAGTCTACTGGTGGTGGGGATCACAAGCAATTAATTTAACATAGAAACTACACTCGAGACTAAAATAAAACATCTCATGTGCTTCTATATCAACAAAAAATTCTAATTACCCCTGTCCCCTTTTGGATAGCTGAAACCGCACATTGTATGGGTAAAAAGAATGTCTGTTGTGACCCTGGGGAAAAGTCACTAGTGAAAGATGTGCAAACATATCAAATTTAATGATTTAACATGTACTCCCGCCTCGAACCCTTCAAGTTTCAATAGAAACTGGCATAAACGCAGTGCGGGTTTAATCTCATTTCGGGCCCTCAGCGCAGAAGATCTACTGGCCCCTTTCACACTGACAGATCGAAATTTGTTACCAGAAAACCTGATTAAATCCAGCTTATCTGAGCCAATGGGCGCACTCCTCAGCTGCCCAATGGATAAACCGACACTGATTAAACGTACAGAGTGCAAAATAAGGAAATAAGATACTTAAACACACACACACACACAAGTAATATAAAAAAAATTTTAAGTCAATTCCTACTTAGATGAACAAAGAAAAATTTTATTTTAGCTAATTTTTATTAAATAGTTACAATTAATATATATATATATATATATATATATATATATATATGACAGAATCACAACATTAAGTGGTAAGTATTTCTTATTCATTATCATTAAAGCATCGTGTTGTCATCCAGAACAATCGTGTTTATAAAATTTCAGTTCAACTGAATGCTTTAAAAAGTGAGGAAAAAAATCTTTTAAAGTTTTTTGACCCAAGTCGCTAAAAAGGAAAACAACGTGGCTGTATCTGTAGATCAGATAATTTTAATGAATGATAATTAAATTATAGTATTTTCCCCCAAAACAATAGTGTATAGAAAATTTCAGCTCAAATGAACGATTTAAAATGTGAGAAAAAAACATTTTCACGTTTTGATACAAGTCACCAAAAGGGTCGCTGAAAATGAGGCCAACGGGGTTGCATTTGTAATTCTTTGAATAATTAATTTTAATCAATTATTTTTTATTAATTATAATTAAATTAGTGTATTGCCATCCAAAATAATCACGTATATAAAATTTCAGCTCAATTGAGAGCTTTAAAATGTATTTAATTAACGATTGAAAATTCCACCAAGATAAATAAATATATAGAGAGTGAGAGTTAATAGTGTAGGAATTGAATAAAATACCAAATTCCCACCCAATAATATTTCAGGAAATATATAAATATTTTTGTAAAAAAATGTTTCTCAAGTTCTTTCCGAATGACACTCAGGGCAGGGGTCCGGCCGTAGAGCCGCCCCTGCTCTAAAACAGGGAGGAGCAACTACGACCAGCAAAGCGTTTTTATACGGCTCACCAGGACAGTCAAAACATCCACTTTGAACCGAGATTTCTTTCCCGTACGCGATCAAAGAATCGTCTATATTTTCCCTATGAAAAGGAGGACGAGGTCACAAGATTTCACGATTTAAAAAAAATTGGGCCTAAACTCATTTTACTCAGTTATTTCATTACTGCTGATATTTATACAGTACCTAAAAAACTACACCTTAAACTTACTGACTTGCAGTCAGATCAAATGTGAAAAAAATGTTTAATGCTATGAATTTTCAATTTTACAAATCATTGTCAGTTAAAAAATTTCCATGTCTGAACAAATTTGCTGCGAAATAGTTTTTTTATATTTAAGTCGACATATATTTGTGAGCAAATATTTTTTTTTTGTGGGAAGATTAACTAGATTAAATATAGCTGCGATTTGGCTGACATAAACTTACTGACTGTGATGAGAATTGAAACCAGCAACCACACTCTTGATTTCAAAAAAAAATTGTTTAAAAGTATAACAGGATACATTTGTCTCATTAAGCTGATTCTAAAACTAAATGTGCTTGTTCCTGTGTCGGTATCTAAATAAGCCAGAAACAGCCTCTAAACAGGAGTGATCACATTTGTCTAGTGTTAAGTTAGTCGGCTTCGGATCCATAGGTCACGGGTTCTATTCCCCGACATTGGTGCCCCTGACGTGATTTGAACATGCAACCTTCTGCTATATCATGGCACCATCTACCCTCAAAAAGAGTAATCAAAAGTCGTCAGACCCACTTGACGCAGCAAAGTCGTCAGACTCTTTTAACGCAGCAACCAAAGTCGTCAGACTCACTTGATGCTGCAAAACAAAGTCATCAGACGCACTTGGCGCAGCAAAACAAAATCGCCAGATTCACTTGATGCAGCAAAAAGTCGTTAGACTCACTTGATGCAGCAAAACAAAATAGCCAGATTCACTTGATGTAGCAAAAAGTCGTCAGACTCACTTGACGCTACAATAACAACTCACACGCTAGCCATAACAGCAAATATCTCACTCGTTCGCCTATCCACCGACTCATTGGTGGGGGAGTACTGTTTCGGTATCTAAATAAACCAGAAATAAACTCCGGACAGGAATGATCATACTTTTTTCTAGTGTTAAGTTACTCGGCTTCGGATCCATAGATCGCGGGTTCTAATCCTCGACACTCCTACAGCCAATATGCAATTGGCCCAATAAATAAATTAAATTAAACTATCCTAAAGTATTTAACTTATATTTATTGATTTTTCTAATGAATTCAATAACTTTAAAAAATGTGGGGTGGCCCTCCGGTATTCTCTGCTCCCACAATGTGGCCCGCGAGCCAAAACACGCTGTCCACCCCTGCTATAGAATAATATAAAGATCACTGCAAACAAATCAAGAAATTTCAAATCATGATCTAATGAACATAACAAGTAACGAAGGTTATTCCGAAAGCAAGTTTCATCATTTTTTTTTCATACGGAAACTTTACTGCAAAGAAAAAATACACCATGGCATTACGAACTATACACTTTCCAACCTTTTCGACATAGTCGCAATTAACGTTGTGATATTTGCCGTAGCGTTCCATCAGTTTGAAGGAACCACTCTGGTAAAACTAGTTTTCCTGCAATGCAAGAAATTGTACAGCGTCCAATGCTGTTTTTATTCGCAGGTGGGGTGGACTGTCCATTTCAACCTTCATTTTCTACAGTCTCTCTGCCTTTTCTGAATATGGAACGCCAGCAACCCACCATTTGACGAGACATTAAGGGGACTTGGCACCCTTTGAGCAAACTTCTTTATTTACGTATTTAAAAATTATATTTTGACATTTTATACAATGTTTCTATTCAAGAAAATGTTACCAGATGAAAATTTTCATATATTATTCACACAATTTTAAAAATTTAAATTTTTTGAAGAAAATTGGGAATATTTTAAAATCCTACTCTTTTTGTAAAAATTAATTTTTTGACCTGAAATTTTTTTATAATATTCTTATGGATGTTCTTAACAACTTTAGGGATCGATTTTAGAATAACTTCATTCGTTTTTGAGAAAAAAAATAAAATGTTGATATACAAGCTAAAAATTAACGAAAAAGCCAACATGTCTTACATTTTATTTATTTTTTTTTAAAGTATTCAGTTTATAGCAAAACGGATCCCTAATTTTATTACATGCTTTATTTTTAACACGCAGGAAAAAAATTGAAGTGATTGGTAAATAATTGTCGAAGGAGTAGCATTTTGAATGCACTAAGGTTTCGAAAAACACAAACTGAGAAAAACCACTTTAAAGTTTATAATTCTGAAAAAATAATTATTATAAGCTTAATTAAACTTAAAATACCACTTTAAGATATTACTTATACGTTTTTCTTTAAAATAATTGCATTTTCATATGTTTTCAACCCACACATTTTTATAAATGATCAACTTTTAGAGAGTACTAATTGCACAAGAAAAAAAAAACTCAAGAAAAACTTTAAAAAAATATTTTTTCTGTCACGACAGAAATTTTAGCTGTTTTTCTTCTTATAATATTAAAGTATTACATTTGTATGAAAAATATATCAGGAATAAGAACTGAAATTATATAAAATTATTAATATAAAATTGTGAAGATCTCCAGGACCTCACTTTGAGAACGAGAATAAATAGGAGTCATGTAAGAACCAGTAGCCATTTTTATAAACAACTTTCTTTATTTGGTTATCTTATCCAAATAGAATCAAAGACTTATTAACAAATTTGACTACTAATATTATGAGGTTTTAAAGGTAATATCCTTTAAGTTAACTTAATTAATTAATGATCCAATTAATTAATTTATTAAATAACGATCACGCAGAAATTACCACGATAAGAGATCCCAGAATTATATTTAATAATGTTCTTATTGAACATTTAACTTTAATCTCACTCCTAAAACTTTAATGAGACTTTAAACACAAAACAATATTTACCACTCGGAATCTCAATTCTTGAGATTAAATATCTCTAACAAAAAATCTTCAATTTAAATCCACGATATATTTCTGCTTCAATCTCTATCTCCTACTGCTCTAACTTTACTATTTCGTTTGACTTAAATACTTAATCTAATCTGCATAACAAAGAATCCTGTCCGCTTTCTGGAGTTGATTGGAAATAGGTAGGGAATTAAATTTCCCTAAAAAGGTCGACTCAGAAGGTTAGTGATAAAGTTCCGTATAGATTCGTCACAAAATGCCTTAATTTAAAAATTTTACATGCACACATTTCACAAGGGAAAAAAATTACATTATTGTATTGCCTCGGAAATATTCTGCTTTTAATACTACACATTCTTTTTTTAGTTATTATTTATATTTATGAAATAGATTTTTTTTATCATAACGCATTTTTTAGCTTTTTTTTCTAAAAAGGGGGTGTGGCTGAATTGCCTAATTTGTTTTCAAATGAAGTTTTATTCAACTTCTAATTTTCCGACATGCACAAGTGATATATCAATCAAAAGATAATAATGCAAAGAATAAGATTAAATGAAAATAAAAAAAAAACGATAGTTTTGTGATTTGTAGGGTACCAAGTCCCCTTAATACTTCATGATACACGTTCTGTAGATGTTCATGGATGTCACACACACTGGTCCCAAGGTGGCATTACGTCGATCGCAATTGACCAGTGGACCACGAAGACACTATGGGGTGACCACCTGAAGATTTTAGCAGTTAGTAATTACATACGGAAATATCCAAGATTGGCTGAAGTATGCAGACTAATGCTCGTATTCACCGTTAACCTGACCCAGCGATGAAACCTGGAGTTAAGTAACCGGCAGTCAACCCCAGGTTAGAACTCCAATTCACAGCTCTTTTTCGACCTCCAGTTACTTGACTCTGAGTTTCTTAACTTGGATTTACTGGTCGATTCCCATTGGTCGAAATAAACTTCCGGCTGTAGCTACAATTTCTATCTTCGCCTCGTGCCAGCTTGTTCTCAACCTCGTGTATCGCTATCTGTTTAAAATGAATGTCAACATAATTTATTTTACGCAGTACGAAAAAGAGTTGGTGTTGGCTTTGATGAAGCCGCACTTGCATATAATAGAATTTTCTGACTTTTCTGGTTTCCAGTTTTTCTAAAAAATCTAATTGAGTAACAGTGGAAACTTTCTGAATGGTATTCATCGTAAACTAAAAATCTATCAAAACTCAAACTACTTCAAAACTTGCACGAGAACGTGAACACTCGAAAAATCGCTTACTGCGCATGTGCAGTTAAAACTAACCCGGGTGTGACCCTAGGTAAGGATTTTTTAACTTGAACCGGAGTTAAGTTATTAACTTGCGATGGTGAATAACGTTTTCGGCGAAACCCCGGTTTCCTTCCTCTAACCGGCGGTCAGGTTAGCGGTGAATATGGGCGTAAGTCTTCTACTGAGTATAACAACAAAAACTAACTTTAGATAAAAATGTCTTATTTTTTTTATGTATTTTAAATTGTTTGAAAATAAATGTGTCATTTGATATTATTATATTTGTGGCTATTATTATATTTGTATTTTGCGTTTTACCTTAAACACGGTTTTAAAAGTGTTAGTTTGTTGTTGTTTTTATTTTAGTTCTGTAAATATATATAAGTACATATTCCATATTTATTATTAATTTATGATAAATATTGTAGACCTTTTCCTACCTCACTGCACCCACGACACCGGCCATTGGCGCAGACACGAATTTTTCAAAGGGGGAAAGGCGGGATCGAGGATCGAAAGTCTTCCATTCTCGTATCATACCCCAATACGCAGCCAAATATATATATTTTTTTAATTTGTGTATTATTTGGAACAAAAAACAGTAAAAATTAAATAATTAAATAAATAATCTGCATTAAACAATAGAAATATATTAATAACAAATACTTAATTTAGTTTTGCCTACTATGTACACGAAATTGTAATCAATCGGGAAAATAATTAAAGGTTATGGGGGAGAATCTGGACCAGTGGACCCTCTCCAATACACCTTGTGTGCGCCACTGACGTTAAGTGGACCGCAACAGCTCGAAAAAATTAGAAGTAGCCCGCATCCTGGAAAAAACTCTCTGCATTAGTAAAACGAATGAATTTGTGCCGGTGACCATGTTGTCGGCAAATCCGTCTTACATCGTGATATGTGTGAGAACCCCCCTGGGTTCCAACCTGGACACTAAGATTGAATTGAGGCAAAGAATTACCAGACGACATTTTAAAAATAACAAATAATTTTTATTCACTTGAAACAATTAGCAACCTTTTAAATACAAATATGATTCAATATGTCTACGTCAATCGGATTGAACTTTACTATTAAATTAAATCACTAAATATGATACTAATCAACTATTAAACTCAATATCAAACGGGTTTACCGGAATAAGAGGACCGAGAGAAGATATACGCAATTCGAATTACTAGTAATCATTAACTTTCCACTAAATCTATTATTTATTTACTCTTATTATCTGATAAATAAAGTTTAAATATCACCTGACTTTTACTACTTCACTCCTTTCCAGTTGGCTCAAACTTGCCGATTTTAGATCGCTGCCTGATAATCAGCCAGAAACTAATCACACAATCAGCTTGAATCTTCTTAGCGGTCCGTCTATGTATCTCTTGGCTCAATAGCCTTATACGCTTTACCTGCAACACTCTCCTTAAGTACTTTGATTCATTTTGCATATCCCGGTTTGTTCTTTTAGAGCTGGTTGGAAAGATACGCGAATTTACAATCCCCAAAGACGCCCAAGAGTGTTAGTGATAAAGTGCCGTATAGATTCGTCACATATGTATTCGAATAATCTCGATCACGCCCATTTACTGTTACGATCTCTTCTGTATCACACTGCGTATGTGTCATTCCTTTTACGTTGGTGATTTTTCCGCCGTTGAATCAGCAATGGATGCGTCCACTTAAGCATTTAATTTATTTACCTGGTGTTCCATTTTTTTAAAAAAGTGGCGAAACTTAATTTCGGAACGTTCCTTGTACTAGCAGTGACGGCTCCTAATCTAATAATAAAATATAAACAACTGAACGCATCTCTATCAACGCATAGGGAATTAACTCCTTAATTCAAGTTATAAAGGATATCTTGGATCAATTTAATTATAAATGCACCACCTATCAACTACTATCTCAGACAAAAGTCAAGTCTTCCCCAAGATAAAATGTGACACTTCTGCCAGGGGCATTTAAAATACACAACCCTTTAGAGCAGTGCTTCTCAAACTTTCAAAACTGGCGCCCCCCTTATCAATCACAATTTTTATGGCGCCCCCCTTATACATTAATAATGTACTGAATGCAATAATAATGCACTTTTTTTTTTACGCTAAAGCAATAATCTTAATTATATACAGTACAAATTCATGACATAAATATTAAATTTTGTATATGTTGCTTTTAAGCAAAAAAAATATTAAGTAATAGGATAATTATTATGTTTTTTTCCTTTCTCTAATTTTTAAATTGGAATATATTGCAAAATGCGGTGGCTGCTTAGAAGGCAAAATATAGATATCAGCTTTTTTTTAGAAAGAACTCAGTGGATCAATTTCTAATCATAAGCATTCCTTTGAAAAATTTGCTCTGAAAGACAAGCCCATGGAAGTCGCTAATACTTATTAAACTTGTTCTTAATTTAGCATTAATTAATTAATTATAAAATACTCTGTGCAGCACTGATACATTAAAAGTATACTGGCTGAAATACCCGCTATTTGCACGATTTCATTTATAAGAAAATAAAACATTATTGATATAATCGCTGAATTTTAAAGAGAGTAAAGCCAAGTGCGCAACAATGTTTACAAAAATGTAAAATGATTTTTTAAAATCATTGCTCAAATTCAAATTAGTTTTAAGCGAACTGTAATTTTAAGCCTCACAGAATTAGCATTTAGAATTGTGATGTTGAATAATAAACAATAATATAAAATTCCGATGAGAAATAATTGTATTATTTTTAATATTTAAAGTGAAAAGACTTCAACATGTTTTAAACCTGGAGCAGGCACGCACTCGATACTAATGGTCGAGTGGGGTTATTGAGCCACCCCAATCTCTTTTTTTATAATTATTTTTATAGTACACAATAAAAATCGTAATTCCAGTGAATAATTTAATTAAGAGAAAATATACTCACCTACTTTCAAGAACACAGAAAATATTTCGGAAAAAAAAGTTATCACACCGGGAACACAGTCAAAACAAGTACCTTAAGATTGTAAAAAAACGTTTGTCACTCCCAAAAAGAGGGAGATATGTGACAAATATATTTTAGTTCACACGATAAGACTGTCAAACAGGAGGATAGTGTCAGAGCCATTGGTAACAATTAAACAGTTTTGCCAGAATTACCGATTTCGTGCACTCTGTGCTCGGCGTGACAGCTCCGGAATAAAAGTGTATTTATTACAATATGGATGTTCAAAAAAAATTATGTAAAACGTTTTTTTCATTACGCTTTTTTATATGTTTGGGAATAACTCATAGAAATAAATCTTGGCTAAGTAATCCTTCAGCTCTCTGTGCTTTTCCAAAAATCATAAAAATATTTTACAAGGAAAATATCGCAGCAGAAATAGTTTATTTGCAACTTCCCTAAATGAAAAAACAAATACATAAGAGCAGGGACGTAACTAACCGTACAAGTAAGTTCAAAGGTCAAACCGCAGCAGCTACATTCTGCTGCCTACATCTGATGACAATAATATAACAGTGTGATGAATTTTTTACCTTCCTAAAAATTTTTTTCGATTATGGGTCTGGGTTTGTTTTTTCTCATTTTGGTTTGAAAAGAAGTAGCTTTAATTTTTTATGACGTAATATCGCAGATATATAAATTATATTAGTGTATTTTTTTTTATTATGTCAGAAAGTATTTTGTTTTACTTCATTCCAGTAAATAAATTTTTTTTAATCTTTTATTTTCGATATGCTCGCGCCCCCTTGTACGTTTATCGCGCCCCCCCCCAGGGGGGCGCTCCCCACAGTTTGAGAAACACTGCTTTAGAGCATCTTGTAAACAATACCATTCCCTAAGTGGTCATGGTATCCGAGGGGTCATGGTCTGACTGGCGTTGTTGAGTCGCGGGTTTGAAACATAGTGCCACTGAAAACCTGCCGTATAGATAGGCTAGTGCACTTGTCGAAGACTAGAACCCGTGACCTATGGATTCGTAAGCACGTAACATACCACTAGACAAAAGTGATCACTCCTTTCCTGAGGTTGTTACTGGCTTATGTAGATACCACTACAGTTCTACCCCGCCAATGAGTCGGTGGATAGAGGAACGAACGAGATATTTGTTGTTATGGTGAGCGTGCGACGGATCTGTACGGCACTTTATCACTAATACTCTTGGGCTTCATTGGGGATTGTAAATTCGCGTATATTTCCAACCACCCCTAAAAGAAGAAACCGGGATATGCAAATGAGTCAAAGTATTTAAGGAGAGTGTTGCAAGTTAGCAGGTGAGGTTATACGCCAAAAGAAAGATCGACGGAGTTCTAAGAAGATTCAAGTTGATTGTGCGATTAGCGTCTCGCTGATTATTAGGCAGCGATCTACAATTGGAAAGTTTGATCCGCCTGGAAAGTAAGGAAGTAAAAGGCATTGTATATTTAAATTTAGATTATAGGATCATAAGAGTAAATATATAATATAGTTAGTAGGGAGTTAATGAATGCTTGTAATTCAAATTGCTTGTATCTCTCGGTCCTCTTATTCCAGTAGTCCCGTTCGATGT
Organism: Trichonephila clavipes; assembly: GCA_019973935.1. NCBI lineage: Eukaryota > Metazoa > Arthropoda > Arachnida > Araneae > Nephilidae > Trichonephila > Trichonephila clavipes. The sequence goes on along the minus strand of BMAU01019793.1, from coordinate 1,422,992 downwards.
TGAGTTTAATATTTGATAAGTATCATATTTCGTGATTTAATTTAATAGTAAGGGTCAATCACATTGACGTAGATATCTGGATAAATCTTCGTAATTAGATGGTTGATAATTCATTCAAGTGAATAATCGGTTATTGTAAAAATGTCGTCTGGTCGTTCTTTGCCTCAATTCAATCTTGGTATCCAAGGTGGAATCCAGGGGGAATTCCTACAGAGTTATTACTGCTGTTTCAAGTGAGTCTGGTGACTTTTTGTTGCGTCAAGTGAGTCTGACGACTGTGGTTGCTGCGTCAAATGAGTCTGACGAGTTTTGATTGCTTATTTCACGGGTAGATGGCGGCTCGACACATCAGAAGGTTTTGCGTTTTTCTGTATAGCCAAGATCACCAATGTCGGAGGATAGAAATCGCGACCTATGGATTCGTAAGTACGTAACTTACCACTAAGCAAAAGTGATCACTCCGGTCCGGAGACTGTTACTGGCTAATGTAGATACCACCATACACTTTAAATCTGTCCAGGCTCAAAGCCTTCCCATTGGCCTTGTGTAACAATTTAGAGAGTGATGTTCCAACTCAGGTGTGGTCTTTATCACTTGACCATGGCACAAAATTATGAGGTCCGTCACTAATAGCCCTCGTTACGAAGTAAATTAAAATCGGATCAAATCTCATCCTCCAACGGGACATGGTTGGAGTTTAATTTTGTCCTCTCTCATTTTCTTGTCGCCTAAATCTGACATAATTTGGATGATGATATGAAGGATGATAAAAAGGAAGCCGAAATCTATGCTAATAAAAATAACTCCCCTAACATCCAGGAATTAATATGCTAATGGAGTTTCCAACAGAGACATGTCTAATGTTAAGGCATCTTCTAATGCCTTTTCGGGTTAAGACATCTCCTAATTTTTCTCTGATGTTACGACATCTCCCAATGTTTCTCTAATGTTAATACATCCTCTAATATTCCTCTACTTTAAAACCATCACTAATAAAGGGTGTTTTTTTAGAGGTATAGAACTTCAAATTGCAATAAAACAACGATGTATTATTCGATTGACATGAATATTTTTTATTCGAAAGATAATCTTGTGGCATTACATTTTAAATATGATTTCTGGCATACGACTGCCACGGCTTTCTCGGATGTAGTCCAATCTGGACGTCCAATTTTCGATTACTTTTTCCAACATTTGTGGCCGTATATCGGCAATAACACGGCGAAGGTTGTCTTCCAAATGGTAAAGCGTCTGTGGCTTATCCGCATAGACCAATGACTTTACATAGCCCCACAGAAAATAGTCTAGCGGTGTTAAATCACAAGATCTTGGAGGCCAATTCACAGGTTCAAAACGTGAAATTAGGCGGTCACCAAACGTGTCTTTCAATAAATCGATCGTGGCACGAGCTGTGTGACATGCTGCGCCGTCTTGTTGTAACCACAGCTCCTGGACATCATGATTGTTCAGTTCAGGAATGAAAAAGTTAGTAATCATGGCTCTATTTTGATCATCATTGACTGTAACGTTGTGGCCTTCATCGTTTTTGAAGAAGTACGGACCAATGTTTCCACCAGCCCATAAAGCGCACCAAACAGTCAGTTTTTCTGGATGTAACGGTGTTTCGACATACACTTGTGGATTAGTTTCACTCCAAATGCGGTAGTTTTGTTTGTTGACGTAGCCATTCAACCAGAAGTGCGCTTCATCGCTAAACAAAATGCGCTTATGAAAATCGGGAACAACGGCAATCTCGTTTTGGGCCCATTCGATGAATCTACGCCTTGATTGATGATCGTTTCGATGAATTGTCAAACCAAACTGAGAATAAATCACTTGACAGCTGTTAAATCGGTCGCCATCTTGGAAAGTAATGCCAACTTAAACTTCTATACCTGGAAAAAAAACACTCTTTATTAAGATATATTCTAAGGTTATTCTATTAATAAGACATATTCTAAGGTTATTCTATTATTAAGACATATTCTATTTTTAAGACATATTCTATTTTTAAGACCTATTCTAAGGTTTTTCTATTATTAAGACATATTCTATTTTTAAGACATAATCTAAGGTTATTCTATTATTAAGACGTATTCTAAGGTTATTCTATTATTAAGACATATTTCAAGTGTTATGGTTATAGATGGCGCTGTTTCAACAGCGGCGTTGTGTAAGTGTAACCCCGGGAAAGCGGGGAGTTTTGTGCATGACGTGAAAGAGAGAGAGAGAGTTTGAATAGAGTATTTCTGAGGTGTTATGAGTTGTGAGAGTTAAGTAGTGTATAAGGTGTGCGATATATAGTTAGTAATGAATAAGATGTGAGTAGTTAGAAGTTGTTAATGGAGAATGGAAGAGTTAATTGTAGTTAGTAGCGTAATCAGTTACATTAAGGTTATTCTATTACTAAGACATATTTTAAGGTTATTCTATTAATAAGACATCGTCTAATGATATATTACCTAAGAGAATGCCCGACAGAAAAAACCAGGACACAATCCGAATTGAAACTACAATTGAAACCAACTCCGAATTAACCAGTTTCGATTTATCTTTAACGTCCAATGCTCTACAACAGTCATTTTCTTTATTCTGAATTTTAAATCCCTCAAAAAATTAATAAATAATGTGATAAAAATTTCAAATGTAAGTTACAGACAGAAAAAAAAATTTATGATTCGAAACTGGTGAAATAAAAATAGAAAAATAAAAGAATTTCATTATTATGATATTAATCAAGTATATATTTCAACACATATTTTTAAAGAATACTTTAAATTTAACCATTAACAAGCTTCTCTTTTTTTAAAAAATGATTACTAATTATATTTCAAAATAATCTTTCTACACATTTAAAATAGTTTAGAGTACATAAATGCATTGTTTTATAAATTTTTCTTCAATTTGGTTAATTGCTCACTCAAGTTTTTTGAACAAAATTTTCTGCAACTTTCATGTTAACATAATTTTATTTAAAGATTTTTCTGTGTATGTACAAGGTCTGTTCAAAAGGTATCCGACCTTGGATTTTCCCTTGCACAGTAGATATTCTAAAACGGCACCACTGTGTGCAATGGAAGGTAATAGCCTAACGCACATGCTTGAATTTTTTTTCTTTCCGCTCCGGTGTACCAGTTCTTTCTTGTAGGCAGTGGTGTGAGGAGCCGTTATACGTGTTCGTCGGATTTTTTATTTCTGTAAAGATAACTAAACGTCTTGAGCAAAGGTACTGCATCAAATTTTTTGTCGAACGCTTGGTGATTTTCTAAGTGCGAAGCAATTCGCAAGATCCAGCAAGTGTTTGGAGACGATGTTATGGGAGTCACACAAATTAAAGAAGAGTTTAACCGATTCAAAAGTCCCTGCAGATTGGTAGAGAGTGATTAGCATTTGAGAAGTCGCAAACCGCTCTAAAAACAACTGTAGTTGAAAATGGGGAAAATCTGATAATGAAAGACTGTAGTTTGACCGTAAGTGATCTGCACAAGTTGAGATCAGAACAGTTCTGCGCAATCAGTTTTGAGTAATCGTGCCCAGAGCAGCTGCGAAATTTTATCCCAAGCTTCTATCGGTGGAACAGAAAGAATTCCATCTTGCAGTTTACACAGGACCTACTGAACACTATCAATGCTAAACCTGCCTTCTTGCGACATTTTGCTGTTATCGAAAATGAAAATGACACTGAAAGAGTAGAGATGTGAGAATACAGAACGCGAGGGCGGAAATGAGCACCATTCCAAAAGAAGCCTTCCCCTCAGGGGGCTCACCTTCTTTAGGTGAGTACGGGTTTCATGCTCCCGAGGTGCCCTAGTGATCTTTTTCTTTTCCCTAGGGGTTTACTGTCTTTGGTAAACACGGGCTTCACGAACCCGGGGAACCCTAGTGATCCTTCTCTATTTTCGGCCCTCTTTCTTGCCATTCCAGTTTCCCTTTTCTTCTTTTCATGTCCAGACCACAGACCTACTTTGGACAATGAACATTGTTCCAACTTTATTTTTTTCTAGTAAAAAAAAAATTGATATTTTTTTACTACCGTCTTATGGTTTACATTTTCTATCACGTTCTTTTAATTTGATTTTCTTAAATTTCTTTCACTTTTTTGATTTTATTGCTTCTTTTATGTTCGATTATTGATTTTTTTGTGTTCAACTTATTATCTTTATTTTTCTGCCACGAAGTCCTGTGGCAGAGCAGGACTGAGTGGAATGAAGTTGTGTCTGATGTTTTTTCACTTTTGGTATGATGACACAACGGACTGCTCCCTGGGAAAACTGGCACTTGGAGCGGGGTTTTGAACTTTTGAGGACCTTTGGACTAGTGAGGTGGGGTCTTGGAGGAAGCGGCCATGTAGAGGGTACAGGAGAAAAGCTGAGTTTTGCGTCTCAGGCCGCCAGATAGTACAGGAACCCGGGACAGCCTAACCAGCATGTCCTGGCTGCTCTATCAGCTGGTGTATAATCCCGCCTGTCTTGTAGTTCCAGGTGGAGCCTGGATGGGGTCCTGCATTGCAGAGCGGGGGGCTCTCCCGAGGCCACTACTGGTTGCTGAATCTAGGGCAAGCCCTGCCAAACTGGTCCTCTGAAAATCAAAAGGAATTATCCTCCTCCTTTCTAAAAAAAAATCAAAATACGTCAAAATAATAAAAAAACTCAAAACGCATTTTTTAAAAACCCCAACCCACCCTATCAAATACATGATGCTCAGCCCATGGATTCTTTAAATCCATGCTCTGATCACGAACTCGTGTTACCAAAACCTAATGTTGACAATATTGCGACTAATACAAGATTTTTATTGATATCGTTAAATAAGAATGAAATGTCCACTACATCACCTTTTGCTATACATAAAGCTCTCATAGGCATAGGTGGTGAACCAAAATCAGTTAAGAAATTACGATCTAGTGATCTTCTCATTGAAACTAGTTCTGCAGTTCAAACTAAGTCATTTCTTCTTGCCAAATCTTTCCTCGACTCTCCCGCTAATATATCTCCACATAAATCACTAAATTCGTCTCGCGGTGTTATTTCTGAACCTGACCTTTTGACCACCTCTGACGCGGAAATCCTTGAGGGATTCTCTGATCAGGGTGTCACTCAGGTCAGGAGAATCACAATAAAAAAAAGACCCTACAATTGTTCCCACAAAACATTTAATTTTGACATTTAATAACCCCAAACTACCAAACACAATAAAAGCTGGATATCTGAATTGTAAAATCCGTCCTTATATACCGAACCCTCTGCGCTGTTTCAAATGCCAGAGGTTCGGTCACTCCCAAACTTCCTGCCGCGGCCAATTAACATGCTCTAGATGTGCTTCCGTTGGGCATTCTTCTACGGATTGTACTCTAGAGCCAAAATGTGTTAATTGTACGCAGTCTCATCCTTCAGATTCAAAATTATGCCAAAAATGGAAATTAGAAAAGCAGATCCAAGAAATTAAAACCAATAAAAACATATCTTATTTTGAAGCACGCAGATTAATAGTTCCTCAGTTAACCCAAACGTATGCTCAGGCTACTAAACCTTCAGCTATATCCACAGCTACCCAAACAGATCCAAATATATCAAACATAATCTGTCCACCTTTACAATGCCTAACACCCATATCTTCTAAAAATCCATTGCCTAATAACTCGTCTTCAGTTTCTACCATCTCCACGTCATCTTCATCTACTCAAGACAATCTACTTCCTTCCCCATCTGGTATACTACCAACAATACAAAGTGAGTCTTTATTACAAATACCCATTCCTACTACTTCTGCTACAACTACTTCCCCTGGCAATAACCTGAATCCTTTAGTTTCACCTTTAGAAACTGAAACCCGTTCTCATACAACTCCTGCTAAACTTAATTCGGTTTCAACTGAAAACTTATCGGAGTCTGTCCCTAATGAATCCAATAGTGAACACTCTAATGCAGCTGAAGCCCAACAATTTGTAAAACGAAAGTCAAGAAATAGAAGAAAGCGCCCAAAAGTACAGAAACCAGATATTGAAATAAAAAGAGTTCCACATAGATATAGAAATGCAACACCTACAGAAATAACAACTGATTACGAGGATATGATAACTTACGACGTGGAGGAGGAGGAACTTGAGCAAGATCCTCCAAATAAATTCACCATTGACGAAGATCCTTTCATTCTTCCTAAAGGATATTTACGCGCATTAACTCCATCCCGATACAGGAACTATAGAGAATAATTTTTTATACCATGTATTGTCTAACCTTATTTTCGACTAACATTTGTATTTTTCAATGCTTTTATTTTACGATATGGTCTGACTTGGTGGGGAGTTCCCCACCAAATTTTGTTTCTTTAAATCATTGAATACGGTTTTCAGTTATTTGAAATTTTAAATTTTTTTTAAAATTGTACTGCCCTTATTTTTACGTTATTTTATCCAACATTTTAAGTCTCTTAACAAATGTTTGGCGCAGCATAGCCATAGCTCTTGCTCTTGCGCCATTAAACCCTACAATCAAATCAAATCAAATCAACCAAAAGAAGCCTTTTAGAGGTGTTTTCGATAGCGTAAAGAATGCCGAGCAAGTGTATGAAAGTGCAAGGGTCCTACTTTGAATTTGATTAGAATCCTAATCCCCCCCTGCAAAGTAACTAAGATATTTTTTCTGTCCAAAGGTCGGGCACTTTTTAAACAGACCTTATATTCTATAAGATTGATAAAAATTGATGATGCAATTCACACAAACGCGAACTCAGAATAAAATAAAAGAATAATAAACAAAATTATAAATAAGATAGGAACAAGAATTATAAAACAAAAAAAGCAAGAATATATAATAAACAAAAATGATAAAAGTATTCTATTCAGCAATTAATCAGACTATTCATATCTGTTTACTTTTTCAAAAAATTATTTGTATAGCAAGTTTATATCTATTCTCACTGTCCCTTACAAATATTTGCATAGAACTATTTTTCAAGATTAATTTCATTGCTTAAAAAAATCAGATATAATCAGCAATATATAATTTTGGAATTGATGCGATTTTCTCCAATATTCGATTTTTATTTTTTACATCTGCTTTAGTTTCTTATTTCTGTAAAACAAATCAGTCTAAAGATTTCTGATTTTTGAAATCTATGAACGTGGAAGAGTTATACAGAACTGACTACAGAATACAAAATAAATACTACAGTTATACAGAATAAAACTAGTCCTTCTGTATATAAGGACTAATTTTGTTCTAGTTTTGTCTTTCCAGAATCAGTTGGAATATTTTTATTTGTTCAAAACAGGAACTTTTATTTCTTTCCTAGTGATAAAAATAGAGAGAATGCACAAAAAAGAAACTTTACACCTCATTTAGTTAATGAAACAAGAAAGGCAGGTATTTTTAAATCTAAGCTTTCGAATGTGAAACGGCCACGCGCTTGAATGTTTTAGCGCTTGAATCAGCAATTTAACGCGATAGTATTAAATTGTTCTAATTAAATCTCTTGAAATAATGAGCAAATCCCTTCCGTTTAAAATGCATATTCTGAAGTCTCTTTTTATCTTGCCTTTTGTCGTATTTCAGCATACAAGAAAAGATGATTGCTCAAAGTTGTCACTATTAATTTAAATGTTTACTAAATACTTTAATCACTGGCGTAGCTAGTCTTAAGTGTGCCTTGTATCAAAATTCCTTGGGGACTCTCTTTGGGGGTCCCTTGGCACTTGACAATTTATTGCTTACGCGTGTTAGGGCCCCTGTAACGTGGGACCTCGTAGCCCCCCGTATCATTGGAATGGCTAATACGGCCGTTTCAATGATACATGTCTGCTTAAGACTACGCCCCTGAGTTTAATAATTTACCATTTTCAAAACTAGTAAACAATTCTAAATTTATGAAAAAATTTAACTTCTGCTAAAATGTCTAATAAAGCAAGGGATTTGACTTTTAAGGAAAACAAATATATTTCTAAATGGAAAATTCTTTTTTAAGGTAATGTTAGTCAACGATAAAAATTTGAAACGGAAATAAAAAGTAGAATGTTCTATTAAAATATAATAATCATTCTCATAAGTATGCTTATAGAGAAACATGACTACTTAAACAAATACATAGGTTATAAAAAAAATAAATGTCCGAAAAAAATGATATCAGTTGGTCATTATTAATAAAATAAGTATTCAAATTAGATATTTACTTTTTCAGTTATCTAGCGTTCATACAGGCTAGCTGAGGAAATGAACCATATGGTTTTTTTAAGTTTTTCGTTTCATTGTTACATTTATTTTTCTTAAAATGAATGATTTTGAATTATAATGCTACTTTTTATTTAAAAACTTAGAGATTCATAATTTTGAAATTTTATTTCAATACTTCAAAAACACTTTTTTATTGCATTAATTTTGAGGCTTTAACTGCCGCGATTATAATTATTTTAAAAACATCACTACTTAAAGTAGGGTGTCTTCAACTTTTAACGCTCGCGTGCCAAAATAATAAATTTATAAGGATCTGTGGGCCACACACACATCAATAAATTCACAGTAATCCGCAGGCCACACGACTGTCAAAAAAATATTGTAGTCCGGAAATTTACTTAAAAAAGGGAGGTTTGTTTTATAAGACTGCACCTAACTCTAAGGGAAGAGAGGATGTTTACAACTTTGTATACATATATAGTATATATCACATTCAAAAAAATTATTTGGATGTAGACTTTGCAAACCTTATTAAAGATAAGAGTCCACCTTTCTTCCAAAAATTTCTGAGCTTTTATGAACACAGTCAGTTTTTTTATATTTAAAATTATTTAAGATACAGTCAAAAATTTTGACAAATTCGTCATATTCAGAAAATTTTGTCTCAAATGAATTCCAAATCCATCAGTGAAGTGCTTTAAATACTGTGACGGGGCTTTATATTTATTTCCACTAGTTGCCCTCTTGGGATTTCTTTGGATACCTGAATGGCAATTCTTTCCAACCAACTCAAGAAGAGAGCATGTTTATGCAAGTTTGGAATCATATATTGGAAGGTTAGCATTCGCGAGGATCACTAATTGGAGAAGTAATGCTATAGTAGTAAGTTAAGTGAAGTGAGATACATTCTAGAACAGGAGTCATCATTCTGGGAGTTCACCTAACAGTGCCGGTGTAGATAAATCCAAAGTGGGTCCGAGACATGCGGAGCATTACCTAAACCAAAGCCAGGCAGATTAAAGGTTGAACTGACATTTTACGGACCGTAGCTATTTACCCAGGAAATAGCGGTAAGCTAGATCATCTAAACTATAAGGATAGGGCGAATACCATAAAGTTAGGAATTAATATATAAATATAGATCCAGTTGCTAATTGCACTAATTATCAGTAACACGTTTAGCGTCTACTCACTCTTGATCAATATCCTTCTAGACTAGTATTGTTGTTGTATTATACATAAATTAAGATCAAAATAAACTGATTTTATTATGACTGAGTTAAGTGGTCCCTTAGGTATAAGTCACGTGGATAGTGGAGAGAGGGTTATCCCCAAAGGAGGAGATACCACAATACCATGAATAACAGTAAAAATAGCGTTTTTTGCCACAAAAAGCAGACAAAGCGATTTTTTAAATACCTCAAATTTAAATGAAGGGCCACCAAAATGCCTTCAGCTGAACATTTGTAGCCCGTGGGCCATGAGTTAAAGAGATTCCTAACTTACAGTATTAGTGATGTTTTCCAGAAAAAGAACTGTATATTGCAGGGGTGGAAAAAACTCTTTGCGGGCCGTCAAGACAGAAGCATAAACTAAAAATAGACAAAAAATGTTCTCTATATTTAAGTCAACATTTATTTGTGAGCAAGGTTTATCTTGCATGAAGACCATTCAGAGTAAATAAAGATGCAATTTCGCTGACACTTAAGGGATCCTACTACGTTCGGAACCGTGATTTTTAAAAAGCGGATAAATGGATAATGTTCATGATATTTAGTGTCACCTAGATAAGAATACATGTATAAAATTGTTTTAAGGACGTTTAGACAAAAAATATTATTTAAATACAATATTTTGGCAAAAAATTAGCTTAGAATAACCTTTTTCAAAACGCTCTCCTTTTATAAAAAGTTCTTTTATAATAATATTATTTCGCTTACATAAATTAAAGACTTCCCCAGAGAGTCTGAACTAGGACTTTTGAAAAATTCCCATTATTTTCAGAGTTACTACCCATGGAAGTAATTATTGGCGTTTGTTTCTTAAAATTTCTCCCCTCTGTTGTCGTAAGCTATGGATAAATCCACTTTTAAGTTATATATTTAAAAAATTCTAGTTGAGACCCTGAACAGTCAAGCTATATACAGACAAAATATTATTATAATAGAAGCATTTTTCACAAAAGGGGAATATTTTGAAAATGGGTCATTCTACGTTCATTTTTTGTCAAAATATTATATTTAAATATTTTTTTTGTCAAAATGTCCTTAAAACAATTTTCTATACATTTTCTAATCTGTGACACTAAATATCATAAGTGTTATCCATTTACACGCTTTTGCAAAATCACGGTACCGAACGTAGTCGGATACCTTAAAGGCAGTGTTAAGAAGCAATCTAACTCCCTATTTTAAAAAACACTTGTAGAAAAAATGTTTTGGGGTACATTTGTCTCATTAAACTGATGCTAAAATTAATTGTGCTTGCAGCTATAGATGATACGAAATTAGCACAATAAATAAATTGAATAAAAAACTGCAACTATTTTATTTAATTTATACTTATTAATTGTTATGGTACAATTGATACCATTTTTGTTATCCAAAGTTAACTGAAGAGCGCAATTATTTTGAAAAGGGTCGGCCCTCCAGAATCCTCCACTTCCATAATGTGGTCCTCGAAGGAAAAAAGTAGCTCACCCTCGGTACAGAAAAATATTTTTAAAAAAATCCATTTTTTATTCAGTTCCAAAATACATATGATATATAATTTTTTATATTTAAATACATTTGTTTTTATTTCCAATGCGGCTACGGACTGGTATTTACCATTTCAGACCTTGTACAGTCCCCGTGAGCTGGTATTCCTTAGTGCGGCACCATGCAGGTGATATACCAATCACCGCAATGTATTTTTAAGGCCCAGTTTCCTCCCCAGAGGAAGGCATCTGAGCTCTGATCATGCGAAATGGTTTCAGAAATTTAATTTTGATGAGACAACCTAAGCCAAACAGGCAGTCAAGGGATCTTTTACATGCCGCTTAATCATACGACATGAATGCTGTCGATTTTCTGCATCATGTAAATCCACCGAATTGGGTCAGGGTTGATCCCGCAATCTTAGGCTACAGACCAACTACGCCACAAAGCAGGCATATTTGAATTCATAAACAAAGAAATTTTGGGACTCTTATAAAACTCAAAGGAGGTCAGTTGGTCTTTTCTCACAGTGCAGCATTCCCTCCATGCCGAAAACACATCTAAAAGGCTTCTTTGGAAATGATGTGATACCACGTGGCCCGGGGGTATCATCTCTTCGTGTACGCGACCTAGATTTGTAGGAAAAAATTATTGATCACTCAAATTCTCCATAATCAATCTAATTTTATATTGTCCAAATATATATTGATGAACGCAACACAAGTCTTACTAGAGGAATCAGATCAGGAGTGATACCACGTAATATGAATTCTAAATAAAATAGCGCCTGAAATCCTATTCACTATCCTTATGAGAAATTAACCTCAGAATCTTTTTCTACTGCAGATTAAGTCCGTTCTATAATTAATCTCTAACCAATATCTCACGGCGAGCAGCACCTCGGCTTTCAGTCTCTTCTTGTGTTCTATTCTTCTACTATTATTCTATAACTATCCGACTTCTATTCTACTATCCGGCCTCTATTTGACTTCTTTTCAACTCTCCGGCTTCTATCTTACTGACACGCGAATGCTAAACCTCCAATATATATCCATTAACTAATCTACATATCGCGGTTTCTTCTTGAGAGAGTTGGATTGAAATAATGTCACTCTGTCCCCAAGAATTCCCCAAGAGGATTAGTGAGAAGGCGCGATAAAGCCCCGTCGCAATGATATTCAACTACGCCATCGCATTCTGCATAATCTCATCCCTACTCTGAAAATGGGACCCTTTTAATCGCATTTCCATTTTCGGGAACAGCCAGGCTCAGTATTGATAGTGTCCATTAGATCCTGTGCAACTGCTAACGGGGAGATCTTTCTGTTCCACCAACAGAAACTCGGGATCACAAATTTCGAAGCCGCTATGTGTATGAACACACAAAATTGCATGTAGAGAACCTGTATTGATCTCTATTTGTTCAGGAGCTTCTCATATGGCCAAACAATGATCTTTCATTATCAGTTTATCGGCCTTTTGAGCAACCGCTGCATTTCGAGCGGTGTGGGGTCTCCCAGGACTCTAATCACTATCTACCAAATTGCGGTCATTTTTGAATCGGTTAAACCAGTTCTCAAACTTTCAAACTATCTCCATATTCAATCATATTTTGCATTGTGTTCCACTTCATGCGATAACGATGTATTAAATTCAATAATACTATACTTTGACGCTAAAGCTACAATACGATTGGTCTTAAGCATTTATACCCCCCATTCATGTTGCGGCCCGCGTGAAATGACTGACATATACGTGTGGTCAAGCAGAAGAAAAGGTCGAGTACCCCTGCCTTAGACGTATATATACGTCTTTCCGAAGGGCTTTTTTTGTGAATTGCTATCAATAAAACTATTCCGAAGGCTTTGGAGAGCAATAAAATGACACTGACAGTGTTTGCGAAGTCTTTACTTATTTCGGAGTATTTTTGATTACTTATTCCTTTTCTACCCCCCTCAGTACACCACATACGCTTACCTATGTGCTAAACGGTGGCAACGGGGAACGAATTACATAATTTTTAATCGGCATTTAAGGGATTAATTATAAACCGTACAAATTATCAAGATAAGTGTTAATGTTGGCATATAATTTTATATGACAAATCCATGGGGTCACTGGTAATTATTAAACTTGTCCTTATCTTAGTATTTTTAAATCATTATAAAATAGATTGTGCAGTACTGATACATTTATAAGTGTAATATAGTGTAAATGAGTGTTATATTTTTTTGTTATGTCAGAATGTATTTGTTTGCTTACTTTCAAAAAGTTAAAAATTATGTAATATATATATATATATATATATATATATATATATAATCTTTTGTTTTCGACTTTTCAATATGCTCGCGCCCACCTCGTAGGGTTATCACGCCCCCTAGGGGGCACGCCCCACAGTTTGAGACACATTGGGTTAACCCTATATCTACCGACGGTACTTTTAAGTACCACTCACTTTGAAATTACATAGAATAACCATTTTTATGAATACTCTGACGGTACTTAGCAGGAATATTCTTTGAAATCCGCTCTTCCATGTTTTATGGCATCACGGGTTCTATGATGAGCATTTTAGCGGGGAAGGCGAATAGTTTTATAGATGAAATTGCGTTTGCAACTGACGGCGTTTTCAACGGATTGCGAAGATTGTCATTTTTGTTCCGAAAAAATAGTTAATGTCAAAAGATAAGTGTCGTACTTTTTTGTATGTTAATGAAGACCTTAGAAAACGATTTTACTGTTTATTTTAAGTGAACAGTGTGTATAATTAAATTTACAGTTGAATATCTTTAATTAATTAATTAGCTCTAACTAATTAAATTTTTCGAAGTTCAATATTTTGTTTATGTATGTCCCTTAGTTTTCAATGTAGTGATTTAAAAAATATTGCATGAAAAAACTGCAGTAAATCATAACACGGTCGATAAAGGGTTAAACTCCTCCTTAATTTGTGTGACTTCCATAACATCGTCTTCAAACACTTGCTGAATCTTACAAATTGTTGATTCTGACAAATTTTGATGCATTACCTTTGCTCAAGTCGTTCAGTCATCTTAAGAGGAATGAAAATCCGAAGAACATGTATAATATAGCACCTTACTCTTCTGCTTGTTGGAAACCACTGATACACTGGAACGAAGTGAAAAAATTCAAGTATACACATTAATGTGTCACTTCCCTTTGCGCAAATTGGCACCGATTTAGAATCTCTTCTGTGCGCGGGAAAAATCAAGGTTGGAAGGTTTATGAACAGACCTTGTATGAAACACTTTTAGAATCGTTAGTTAAGGTATCCGACTAGGTTGAAAAAGCGCTTTTTAGGTGTTTGATGTTTGGTGTTGTTTGGGTCATTAAGGGAAACAGAAATTAATTATTGAGGAAAAAGGACTAATACAAAAAACTAGATAGTTTTTTAAATTATTTTTATAGCATTTACTTTATCTAACTAATAAAAATAATTTTTTTAACTCGTTTTTTGAAGAATGAACTTTTCATGATAATTTGTGCACGAAAAACGGGATATCTTCTACATAATCCAATAAAATACAATGAAATTTATAACATATATGCTATGGGCCCTTCAGAGTGTAACAAACCGCAGGTTTTAAGACAGCTACATTTAATCACATTTTACAGCCATTTTTAGCTTAGAACATGCAGTCATTTTGACGAAAAATCATGACCATCAAATTTAAATGCTAATAAAATATATTTATTTCTTAAAATATTTTTTTGTCCTGCGGTTTGTGACACTTCAGAGGAATCAAGAAGTATATCAATGACGTGTTAAAATTACATAATGTGCAATTCATTTTTATTTATCACGTTTTTCTTAACTTAAAAAATTTCGCTAAACTTTCCTAAAAATGATTTTTTTTTAAAAAAATAAATAAATAAAGGGGATACATGTTAGTTATTTAATAGTTATGACTTTTTAAGCCTATTTATCTCCTTTAAAACAATAAAATTATTCAGAAAATCAATTTTTGAAAAATTTATCTCCGAACCTAGATCTTAAGATTTTTTGAAAAAATTTAGCCTCAAACATATAAGCTCTTAAAGGTTTGACGAATATTTAAAATAAAAAATACTTTAGAATCATTTACTGAATTATTAAATATTTAAAATAATAAAGAGAAAAATTCGAAGGATATTATAATTTATACAAGAACTATTGTCACATACTATAAGTGACCGTGGTAGCCTAGTGGTCAAGGTAATGGACTCTTGGCCGGCGTGCCATGAATTCAAGCCTAGTACCGTTGAATACCCGCCGTGTAGGAGCGCAATGTACGTTGAATCTGTCGAGTGCTCAAACGTCCTCCCATGGTGTGGTAGTTAGGAGAGGGAGGTCCTAGCTCAGGTATAGTCCTCGTCATTTGGCCATTGTTCAAAATTACGAGATCCGTCACCAAAAGCCATCGTGTAGCTAAACAGTGAGTGCGACGTTAGTATTCATTCACTCACTCACACATATTATAAAATAAACATTTTTTCCCTTTGCTGTTTGATGAGAAATTAGACAAAAAATAAAAATCCTCAGAATTGGTAAAAGAAAAAAAAGGGTATTTAATTGTTTTAACTCCCCAAAAAATACAACTTTATCTAAAAAAAAAAACAATTATTATTAGTGCGAATTTTTTAAAAAAATTTTTAAAGACAATATTAAATGTGAACATGAGAGTTTTTCTAAAAAGTACAAAAATGTGTAATTAACTTGAGGCATTTGGTATAATTATGTAAATCTTATTGAAAAGTTATGTGTAATATTTAAAAACTCTGATCTAATCAATCACATCAATTAATGAAAGGGAGTTTAATGAGTTTGAAAAGTGATTTTTTCCAATAGTTTTCATTTTACTTTAACGGGATGAAATAAAATAATTGAATCATTGTCTTCCTGAAAACAAGTGAGAAAAAAATGTTACGCTTAAAATAAATCTTTACTTATCTCTGTTGAAATTTTAGCACGATAAAATTAAAAAAGATAAAAATGAATCTACCTAATGAGTTTTTTTTACTTTCACTCCGCTTTCAAAAAGATAGTGATATTGCTTTTTTAAACAAACGTAGTTCATAGATTGAAATATTTTTCAAAAATTCATATTTCTTAATGTTCTATTATTTAATGTTAATAGATTTCTGAGTGGATAACCGAACAAAATTCTAAAATTCTATTGAAATATGAAGGGACATATGTCTTTGTCTGAGTGTGTATATGTGAATGTATGTGTATTTATGTGTGTAAATGTGTCTGTATAAGTATGTATGTGTGTATATATATGTATGTATATATATATATGTATGTGTATGTATGTGTATATATGTAGGTGTAAGTATGTGTATATAGGTATATCTGTATGTATACATATAAAGAGTGTTTTTTTTCAGGTATAGAAGTTTAAGTTGGCATTACTTTCCAAGATGGCGACCGATTTAACAGCTGTCAAGTGATTTATTCTCAGTTTGGTTTGGCAATTCATCAAAATGATCATCAAGCAAGGCGTAGATTCGTCAAATGGGCCCAAAACGAGATTGCCGTTGTTCCCGATTTTCATAAGCGAATTTTGTTTAGCGATGAAGCGCACTTCTGGTTGAATGGCTACGTCAACAAACAAAACTGCCGCATTTGGAGTGAAGCGAATCCACAAGTGTATGTCGAAACACCGTTACATCCAGAAAAACTGACTGTTTGGTGCGCTTTATGGGCTGGCGGACCACTTCTTCAAAAACGATGAAGGCCACAACGTTACAGTCAATGGTGATCAGTATAGAGCCATGATTACTAACTTTTTCATTCCTGAATTAAACAATCATGATGTTCAGGAGCTGTGGTTCAAACAAGACGGCGCAACATGTCACACAGCTCGTGCCACAATCGATTTATTGAAAGACACGTTTGGTGACCGCCTAATTTCACGTTTTGGACCTGTGAATTGGCCTCCAAGATCTTGTGATTTAACACCGCTAGACTATTTTTTGTGGGGCTATGTAAAGTCATTGGTCTATGCGGATAAGCCACGAACGCTTGACCATTTACAAGACAACATTCGCCGTGTTATTGCCGATATACGGCTACAAATGTTGGAAAAAGTCATCGAAAATTGGACGTCCAGATTGGACTACATCCGAGCAAGCCGTGGCAGTCCTATGCCAGAAATCATATTTAAAATGTAATGCCTCAAGATTATCTTTCGAATAAAAAAAATTCATGTCAATTGAATAATACATCGTTGTTTTATTGCAATTTAAAGTTCTTTACCTCTAAAAAAACACCCTATATATGCGGTTATTTATGTGTGTATGCATATATGTATGTATGTAAATAAATATATAATGTATTTGTGTACATGTATATGCGTATATATATGTGTGTATGTATGTGTGCATATTTATGTATGTCTGTATGAATGTGTATTTCTGCATTTATATGTATGTATAGGTGCATATATGTATGTGTATATATAAGTTTATATGCACGCGTGTGTGGATGTATGCATATATGTGTATATAGTATGTATGTGAGTATGTGTGTGTGTGCCTGAGTGTGTGTGTACCTATGCATATGTTTAAGTGTGTATCTATATGTATGTATGTGTATACGTGTATGAGAAAGAGGAGAGTTTCATTTAAATTTTCATAAGGATAATTTCTAATTATGAATTCGTATAGAAATATGTGCGATTTTTTTACGATAATATTAAGTTCAAAATCAAATTTTAAGTTTTGAAATCTTAGAGATATCACTACGAAATTAATTAAAAACTTCAGGAAAAATAAAGTAGAAAATATTCTGCATTTCTTAAGAAAAAAAGGCAGAATACACTCATAGAAATCAAGCGTCTAAAATGCATTTAAAAAAATATTATTTTTTTTATTCTCCTTTCTTGCAAAATATTCTTTCAAATAAGCACTATACGAATCTTTGAATTGCGATCTAAATCAAAGGCAATGTGTAAGAAACGCGCAGTGATAGACACCCGCACGCAAAAGTTGTTTTTTATAGAACGCTTAAAAAATGAGCAAATTAAATTATTCCCCATGTATTATCTATATATTATCATTAATATTTATAAAACTTTAATTTTAATATAAAATTTAATCCTCCCGCAGTTTTTTTATTATTCTTTTCTTTTTTTATGCAGAAAAAAGAAAACGTCAAATACAATATATATTTTTAATACCGCTAAGAATATTTCCCTAAATCTCTTTACGTAAATAATGAAACGTGTGAGTATTATAATTACATAAATTAATTAAAACTAGATTTCTCTTAATTCATTTCTCAACTGCACTCTTGATATAAGCCTAATATGAGTTACGCTTTTCTCCAATCTTACACTAAAGCTGAAAACCCACAGTACAGTAGTAGAGAAATCCATTAGAGCCAGACAATGGCGGAAATAGGGTTCCTGTGTTCAATGCTTTACAATGCCTTTGTAAGGGGTTTTCTGAGCCGGCTGTGGGTTTCCGGCATTAAAGATGGAAAAAGAATTTCCTTTTCTCTCTACTAAATCGGTTAGCCAATGACAGGAAATCTTACTACTTTAGTTATGTCACTACTTTACCGAAATAACAAATAGAGACTATAGAGCAGGGGACGGCAACCTATGACATTCTTGCCAAATTTAGTACGCGGGAGTAATTCTTATTGGCACTCTACACCAACACAAATTTGTCAGCCTTTGAGTAAAGTTGATAGTTTTGAAATGGAGCTTATTGAACTAACATTTTCAGGATTATGGAAAGGAAAATTTACGGAATTATTAAAAAAATCTGGAAGGTAACTCTAATCATTGAAGTAACATAAACTCCTGTACCACGGTGGGACCCAGGATTCTAGAGAGCCCAAAATCTGACTCCAAGTACGTATTTAATCAATTTATAAAATATTAAAGGTATTACATAGATTCAGGGCTGGAGGATTTTATGCCAATCAGTCACAAGGAACAAGACAGTTCTTTAAGGGCGATGAGAATTTATTGTCGAAAATCCAATCCTTGAAATACAGGATTCAGCAGCAATATTCACTGATTAAATCTCAGAAGGTCTTTAGACCTTCTACACCACTCAGACACAATTATCGGTGTCTAAAATACACGTATATAAAAGATTATTTACAAGCAATCGCTCGTCCAACAGCCGACGTAATCACTAATCGCTTCAACAATCAAAGCAATACTAACTTGCTAGTCAGAGCCAGACTGACTCACTTTCGAAGAGCATCTATTTATTATATCCCTCACGGATAATTCGAAAAAGACCTGCTTGCGTCATAGATCTTGAAATTAGTGAGTTTCTCTACTAATTTCTAGAAGAATCCAGAGGGTCCCGAACTCGTCATAAATGGTTACCAATATGATTGCCAAGTCACCAAAATGGTCACCAAAGTCACCAAGTTGCCAAATTGGTCACCAAAAATGATGCCAACTTGACTCAATCGCCAAGATTTCTCCCATTGAATCACCATTATAACGTAAGGAACAGCGTTGCGCTTGTGAATATTACAGTTTTAACGTAAATTAAATCTAATTTAGAGTAAGATAAAGGCATTATATATATATACACATCCAAATATAAATTATTTACACAATTTTACCCGCACACAAAATTCGTAACAAAGGCAAAGCCTGACTTTGAAGGAGGGCCCTAATATTTTCCGTTACGTTAATAACTCTATTGATAAATCAACAGCTATTGTAACTTGTTGGATGTCATTTCAGGAGAGATTTAACTGTCTGAAGAGAAAATTACATATGCTCTGTTTTCCGCTTTTGTTTCCACATTATTAAACAAATATCATAAGAAAAGTATTTTCAGTCTGCAAAGAAATTGTTTAACAATTTCTAAGCAGACTCAACTGAACATTCAACATCGTATGAAATAAAAAGTCATAAATTATACCACTGACATTTCAATACAAAGTAGAGAAATGCATAGACAAAAGGTTCGCAATAAAATATTTAACAATATTGAAGGAATACTTATACGAGGGATGATTAGAAAAACAGGTTATACATGCCACAGCTTTTGAAACTACGTATTGTGGAGAAATTTTGTTTCCCCAGAGTGGTAACAGATAAGACTACTTATCATACAGCTGGTGTGCGGGTAGGTAGTGAAAGTTCCCAGACGGTTCAGGACGATTGAAATAGCAAGATGCTTATAAAATTGACTTCGATTGGAATTTGAGCCCTGATTCGGCAGAGAATGGGTCTGCATCTGACATTCACAGTCAAATCGTGGAAGTTTAGGGTAAAGAAGCAATGAGCAGACAACATGTAGCGAAATGGTGTCACTCTTTTCAATCAGGCAGGCAGGATTTCAAAAACCGCAAATGGCAAGGAGCGGCCAGCCAAGTTCTTCAATGACAGAAGTCAACGCGGCATGAGTTGAAGAAATGATTCAAAATATTTTTAAATTGTTCAATATTTCCCGTTTCTGAGGTTGCAGGAGCACTTATCCGGTAGACGGTTTTCTTCAGACAGTGCTGTGCAATCTCATTCGATGAGACCTGCCTCAATGTGTAGACAGGGACCTGATTCCTATTAAGACGGGATTAACCCTTAACTTCGCAAAGTTGCATTTCTGTAGCATATGGTTTATTTTAATTTAACAGACTCAATATTTTTTAACTACCTACAAATCACTTATTTGAGAAAAAAAAGATTACTGCAACGAAATACATGCTAATTTTGTCACTAGATGTAAGTACATTTTTCCAGAAATCACAACAATTATAAAAATTTCTGATGCCTCAAGAACTGTGTTTTTGTTATAAAAAGAATCCATTATATTTTATGCTTCCTCCTCCTCTGTCGAAAGGTGACACGCTCATATGCCTCTTATTCCTTTTGTATTTTCTGTTTATTGTAAATAAATGTTTCATTATTCGACTTGTAACCTTTTTTTTATCTTCCCTCGTATTTTGTTATTTATTTCTTATTTTAATGATTGTGTTTGAAAGATACATAGTACAAAATATATGTACATTTTTAACATTTTATTCGTGTTGAAGGAATAGAGTTACAGTTTATGTTTATTTTTATGTTAATAAACATCTTTAAATACTGCATAATTAATACAGAATGAAACTCTGAATCTGTATATTCTCTACCTGTATCTTTTTACTCTGCACCCCAGAAACCACGAATTACTATTTCGAGTATTTCCTACTGTTCGGCACTCTAAATCATATTGATAGATTGTTTGTCACACCGCAGCAACAAAGTCGCTAACACCTTTACTAGAGTGTTAAAGAAACTTAGTGAGTGGGTGTTCATTAACGTCACACACTATATGGTAGGGGTGGGCAAACTTTCGCATGGTACGGGCAACTTCTAAGTTTTCCAAGGAGTTGCAGTCCACCAAGTAGCGTAGGTTTGTGGTGAGCTAAGAAACTACTATATTTATTAATAATAAATGAGAAATATGTACTTCCCTGCATAACTACTATAAAAAATCCTCTTTTAAAAACACGCTTATAAACGAAGATATCAATATATTAATAACGGCCATAAATGCAATATCAGATGAGGCATTTATTATAAAACAATTCAAAATACATTAGAAAGTAAAACATTTTAATCTAAAGTCGGTTCTCGTAGTTTAAGTCAATAGAAGACTTAGTCTGCATACTGTCTATCAATCTTGAATATCTCGGTATATAATTGTTGTTGTTGTTGCTAATGCCACCTATCTGATGCAGTTAGATCGAAGCCCATGAAATTCATCATGGCAAAGGGCTAAATGTACGCCTGTCGTTGGCCGTAACCTTCAGAACCATACAGGTGACAGTACAACTTAGCTCGATTCTAACCCAAGTTGAAGGGTTGGAAGAGGACCAACCCTGGAAGAGGGTCAGGACCTTCCACCAACCTCACGAGAGGACTTGCGGCTCGATAGCTGTTTAGACTACCCCCATGCCGTGAAGGCACTATACATTTACAGACATCCATGTCTTCTCCGGGATTTGAACCCAGGCCCTACGGCACAGTAGTCAGCGTCGCTTACCACTATACCGGATGGGTGACCGGTATATAATTACTAACTGCTACCTTCACGTCCCCCTAAATGTCTTGGTGGTACACCGGTCGATCGCGACACACTTAATGCCCACCCCGGCAATAAGGCTATTGGCTGTGGACCTCGTAATTTTGAACCAAAGACAAGTCACTCTCCAATCTATCCAATCTACCACCCCACGCCTACAGGAGGACGTTTGAGCCGCAAAAGATTTAATGTGCATCAGCTCTACTACACGGGGGTGAGTATTATTTCAGGGGTCCTAAGGCTTAGCCAGGAGTTCATGACTGATTGATTGATTGCTTGATTGAATATTAACGTCGCACTGTTCAGTTACACGAGGGCTTTTGGCGACGGACCACGTAATTTTGAACCATGGTCAAGTGACGAGGAGTTCATGACAGTGACTACTAAGTTATTGCGTCTGACACGAAAAATTTAGATTTAAAAGAAAAATTATGTCACAAAAATTTAACACTGAAGGCATTTTTTATATTAGGTTGGGGAAAAAGAAATCCATTATTTTTTTTCAGTAGATAGTTGTAATGTCGATATCTCGTGAATTATCGATCAAACAATTTCAAATCTATGCTCGTTGTCAAGATGACATTTTACACTAAAAATATTATTTTGCTTTTTTTTTGTTTGGTCCATTCAGTTGAGAGTTACAAGGTGTTAAAAATGGAACTAAGGTAAAATTCGGTTCTTTTTATAGTTTTTCTTTGATAAAGGGAAAATGCAAGCCAGGTGATGGAATTGCGCATGGTGCCTTTGGTGCAGATACTGTAACAGCTAATTACTTGCAATTTTAGTTTCATCGATTCCGTTCAGGTATTTTTGATGTTAAAGATGCACCTCACACAGGCAGGCCCGTCGTCGAAAATGTCGATAAAATCACATAAATAATCGAAGTTGACCGGCCTGTTAGTAGTCGTAGCATCGCCCAGGAGCTAAAGATCGACCATAAAACAATTTTAAGCCATTTGCGCAAAGTTGGATTAAAAAAAAGCTCCATGTTTGGATGCCACACCAATTAACACCAAAAAACCTGATGCATAGTTTCCATCTACGAAGCCTTCACCAAACGGAATGAAATCGACCCATTTCTTAAGCGCATGGTGACTGGGGATGAGAAAAAGGTCACATACCACAATATTGTGCAAAAACGATCGTGGTCTAAGTGCTATGAAGCAGCTCAAACGGTGGCCAAACCAGGACTAACGGCCAGGAAGGTTCTACTGCATATTTTTTGGGACTCTAAAGGAATCCTTTATTAGAAGTTGCTTCCGCATGGCCAAACACTAAATTCAGATCGTTACTGTCAACAACTGTACCGTTTGAAGCTAGTGATTGACCAGAAATGGCCAGAATTGGTCAACAGAAGAGGTGTTGTGTTCCATCAGGAAAACGCCGGGCCATACATTTCTGTAGTGACTCGCCAGAATCTATGGGAGCAAGGTTGGGAAGTTTTAATGCGTCCACCATATAGTCCGGACCTGGCACCAAGCGATTACCACATTTTTCTTGCATTGAAAAACCTCCTGAAAGATAAGAAATTGGGATCAAGAGAAGATTGTGAAAATCGATTACTAGATGTTTTCGCCATTAAGGGCAAAGACTTCTATGAGAGAGGCATTATGAAGCTACCTTTAAAATGGCAATAAATTATACAGCAAAACTGTGCATATTTGACCTAAATCCAACAATTGGATGTATGTTAAATAAAGTATTGATTTTCATGCAAAAATAATGGATTTCTTTTTCCCCAACCTAATAAAGGGTGTTTTTTTAGAGGTATAGAACTTTAAATTGCAATAAAACAACGATGTATTATTCGATTGACATTAATTTTTTTTATTCGAAAGATAATCTTGTGGCATTACATTTTAAATATGATTTCTGGCATACGACTGCCACGGCTGGCTCGGATGTAGTCCAATCTGGACGTCCAATTTTCGATGACTTTTTCCAACATTTGTGGCCGTATATCGGCAATAACACGGCGAAGGTTGTCTTCCAAATGGTCAAGCGTTTGTGGCTTATCCGCATAGACCAATGACTTTACATAGTCCCACAGAAAATAGTCTAGCGGTGTTAAATCACAAGATCTTGGAGGCCAATTCACAGGTCCAAAACGTGAAATTAGGCGGTCACCAAACGTGTCTTTCAATAAATTGATTGTGGCACGAGCTGTGTGACATGTTGCACCGTCTTGTTGGAACCACAGCTCCTGGACATCATGATTGTTCAATTCAGGAATGAAAAGTTATTAATCATGGCTCTATACCGATCACCTTTGACTGTAACATTGTGGCCTTCATCGTTTTTGAAGAAGGATTCCACCAGCCCATAAAGCGCACCAAACAGTCAGTTTTTCTGGATGTAATGTTGTTTCGACATAGACTTGTGGATTAGCTTCACTCCAAATGCGGCAGTTTTGTTTGTTGACGTAGCCATTCAACCAGAAGTGCGCTTCATCGCTAAACAAAATTCGCTTATGAAAATCGGGAACAACGGCAATCTGGTTTTGGGCCCATTCGATGAATCTACGCCTTGCTTGATGATCGTTTTGATGAATTGCCAAACCAAACTGAGAATAAATCACTTGACAGCTGTAAAATCGGTCGCCATCTTCGGGGGTAATGCCAACTTAAACTTCTATACCTGGAAAAAAACACTCTTTATATTACTTATCGCTCATCTACAAGAAGGAACATACAAAACAACTTTGCAACAACGAGTTTTTCTTTAGTCTTCAAGTGTTTTGTTACAAGTGACGACGGCTATAAATAGTAACCTTTAGAATTTTATAATTCATATGTTGATTTGTTGATAGGATTACGGTCTAGTATCTGGAACTAAAATATTTCAAATGGTTACAAAATTATTTAACAATCTCTGTCTTCTTAAGAGTGTATTTGCAAAATGCAGAAGAACCCATTCCAAATTACACGTTTAATCTGTCGAACCCTAACGTCTTCACGTTGGCGTAATATGGACGTTTGGAGAGTGGAGTGCCAGATCAGGTGTCATCCGTCGCGTGATTGTGGCTCAAAATTACAATGTCAGTCGCTAGAAAACTCGTTTTGTTTTTTAAGTATGACATTAGACAGCAGTCAAGCAAGTAATCTATTATCCTTGTCTCAGTACTTAATACAAAGATTAATTTTTCATTTTAATTTCTCTTCATCTACATACCAAAGGACATTTTGGGCCGCGATAGCCAAGTGGTTAAGGTATTGGATCGTGGCTGGCGTGTCATGAGTTCGATCCCAGTACCACTAAAGACCCGCCGTGTAGGGAAACGACATACGTTAAATCTGTCGAGAGTTCAAACGTCCTACCGCTGGCCTAATGTGTTAGTTAGGAGAGGGGGTGCCAGATCAGGTGTCGTCCTCGTCATTTTGACCATGGTTAGGAATTACGATGACTGTCGATAAAAGCCCTCATGTAGCTGAATATAGCGACGTTAATATCGACTCACTCACTCACCAAAGAACATCTTTTTCTCATTGGTAGGTTTTGAATTTCCGAAGGGAAAAAAATTCGCTACACCTTACTGATTAAGTATGTTCGAAAAGTTTCTTCTTTCAGATTCTAGAATCTAAAATTAAGCTTCAATTACTTTTTAACCATTTAACTTGATTTCTCATTTGTACCTTACACATTCTTTCGATTTTTCATACATTTGTAATCAAAAATCAGGTTTAGAGGTGGAATACTTAAAATCCAAATCAAATATTTAAAAATCGAATTAAATTATCTCTCCTGAAGCTAAGACTTACATTCTTGCATTTCAGGAACAAAATCGAAATGAGGTAAAATATATATAAAAAAGGCAAGATTGAGAGACGAAGACTTTGAGATCGGCATTTTAAATGGAAAAGATTCACTCATTAGTCGAGAAGATTTAATTAGAACAATTTAAAGAGAGATCGTTAGAACCATTTCGGAAGTCTTAACGACATTTTGGCGCGTCGGAGTTTCACTTAGGGCAAAAGAAGCTCGGATCTAAACACGTCCTTTCTTGTCTCGTTATCCAAATGAGGTGTAAAGTTTCTCTCGGACATTCTCTCTCATTAAAGAGGCAAAAGAAATAATCTCTTCAATCTGTAAAGAAAAGGTAAATAGTTTCCTACTCCTTTTTTTTTTTTCTTTATTCTGAAAGCATGAATAGAATTTAGTAAGAGAAATAAAATCAAAGTTAAATGTTCTTCGTTTCTAATTAATTAAATTAATAATGAATTAATGGCAACGTATATTGCTATTCTGAGTTATGTGTAATGATTCGTCTATCTCAGGGGTCGGCAACCTATGGCACGTGATACAATTCTCAGTAGCACTCTGTGCACTACAAATGTGTTAATTTTTTAGTGGAAGGAAGTTGATAAGTTTGTAATGAACCAACATCTTCAAAATTCTTCAAACATCCTCACGGACGCTTACGGAATTACGAAAAAATCTTAAATATACCTCTAAAGATAAATTGACAGCTCTTTTGTAAATTATTGAATGTCGTTGTTGGAGAGATTTAATTGTTTGGAAAAATAAATTACATGTACTCTGCTTCGCTTTGGGTTCTACCAGTGGCACACGCAGGAATTTTTCAAGGGGGTGGGGGGTCCAGGGTCGAAAGTTCACCATTCTCATATCATGTTTCAATATGCCGCCCAACATATTATTTTGATTGTGTCGATTTTCGGGAGAAAAAAAACAAAAAAAAAATTATTTAATAAATAATTAGTATTAATTAATAACAAATATTTAATTACATTTTGCGCACTATATACATACGATTATAATCAATCGAAAAAAATCAAGGGCTAGGGGGGTTCCGTACCCGAGAATGCCCCTCCCCCTTGTGTGTGCAACTGGGTTCTACACATCTAAGTAAAAAGTCTTTCTTGATATGAAAACTATTTCAAGTTCGCAAAGACGTTGTTTAACAAGTGAATGTTCAGAATCGTATCAAATTGAAAATCGCACATACCCCTTATTTTGTTATATGAAAGTAGAGCAGTGTAAGCACTAGATTTGCATTCAAATTCTTATTTATCTTTTGGTTAAATTGTAATGAAGAGAAATACTTATGTATTTTATGTTGTCTATTTCTTATTTTAATAAATTATGTTTAAAAATACGTAATATGCGTGCAGTTTTAATTTTTTTTTTATTTTTGTTGAAGAAATAATTAATTTCATGCTGTTTATTTTTATGTTAAGAAGTATCTTTAAATTATGCAAAATTAATAAATGAAACTCTAAATCTAAATTATTGGCCTCAATATATTTTCTTTAAATCTGCATGCCTTATCACGGAAATAGGATTGTTTCAATGTCTTTTGTTGCACGTTGAATCCTATTGGTAGATGGGTTTGGCGCGCTGAGGGCGGCTCTAAGGACGGACAAACCGGACCCCTGCACGGGGCGGCAAATTTTAAGGGCGGCATTTGGATCGAATTTGAAAAATATATTTTTTTTGTTACAAAAGATTTTATACATTTTCTGAATATTATTGTGTGTGAATTTGGTATTTTATCAAACGTATCTTAATTCCTTATTTTGTACTCTGTATGTTTAATATCAGTTTTCTTTTGTGTTGAAACTGGAAGTTTTTAAGGCGGGAGTATATGTTAAATGATGAAATTCATATGTTTACATATATTTCACGGGTAACTTTCTCCCATCCATGTGTAGGATCACAATGGACATTCTTTGCACCCATACGGTGCCCTGTGTCAGCTATCCATAAGAGGACAGGGGTAATAAGAGTTTTTGGTAGATAGGACACCGCAAGAGATATTTTATTTTCGTTTTGTGTGTAGTTACTATAAGGTAAAATAAGCGCTCTTATAATCCTCACCATCAGTAGACTCTATTTCGAAAAAATTGACGTGCTCAAAAGGGCGATTCCTTCTTTTACAATGTACTCGGCTTAAATAATAACAAGTAACAATTATGTCCTTAATTTCGAATTGTTTTGTATTTTTCTCAAGACTTAAAATTAATTTTATATATATATATATATATATATATATATATATATATATATATATATATATATATATGTCAGGTTTGAAAAGTTTAGATTCAAAATTAAGGAAGTAATAAATGAAAATAGAGCGAACTCTTTACCATCACGTAAGGATTTGTGGGTATTTGTGAGTATTTGTGGGTATCGCTAGAAAACGAGTTTTCTAGCGACTGACATTGTAATTTTGAGCCACAATCACGCGACGGATGACACCTGATCTGGCACTCCACTCTCCAACGTCCATATTACGCCAACGTGAAGACGTTCGGGTTCGACAGATTAAACGTGTAATTTGGAATGGATTCTTCTGCATTTTGCAAATACACCCTTAAGAATACCCTTATTTGCCTCCTGTCCACTTTGCTTTATATTGGTCGCAAGCTTGTGTGTCTCGTCAACGTAAAATGTACAGAAATTTTGCCCTAAGCTTTGGATGTGTGCTTTCAAATAATGAAGATGAACGTCCACTGAAGATGTGTTTAATGAAAACCTACTAACACTCGACAAAATACTACACTCGGCCAATATTTTACATATATATATATATATATATATATATATATATATATATATATATATATATATATATATATGCTGCCTGTTTATTCGAAAGAATTATTCAAGTTTTATAGGTGTTAACATATGTGTGAACAATTTTTCTTTTTTAATTATATTTTTTTATTTTACTGAGAGGGTGGCATTTTTCATTTTTGTCCGGGGCGGCAAATCTGCCAGAGCAGGCTCTGACACGCTACAGCTAAAAGGTTGCCGACCTCTGGTTCATTCTATATGTAATATGTTTATGCTGATATCAACCTCACTAATAAATTATATTGTTTTGAAAAGAAGTGTATACTTCCACATACCATTCCAACTTGCATTTTAGGAAATATTCAATTTTAAATTTAAACAGTCGGCTCGGTGACTTAAAGGTTGCGTGCTCGCTTCTTAAGACTAAGGTTGCAGGTTTGATCCCGGCTTGAGTCGATAGATTTTCTGGATGAGAAAGTCGTAGGCATGCATGTCATATGATTATGTGGCATTTAAAAAACCTTTTGAACAACAATTTGGTTCTGGTACTCTCGGCAGAATTAAATCATGGCTATATTTAGCATTCGACGACAGCTTGAATTAAAATTAATTCAAGCGCCCAAATTTGGTAGCGAGAGCCGCCACTAGATAGTGCCACCATAAAATGAGTCTCACGTTTTGGGGTTTTAAGGGTCTTTAAAGGCTTAGTTGCCATTTTGCAGTCTATTAGGAAAAATTTCTTAAGTTTTAAATGAACGTAAAGATTTGATTCACGGCAACAACGTCAAACATAGAAAGTTTCGCATTTAAAATAGTTTCTCTAAAATCTTTTCATTGGCTGAAATTCTCAAAAACAAAATGCTTGAATTGAAATTAAACATTTTTGTCACTAATTGATGCGATGCAATTCCAGAGTTTTGTTTAGTTCCTAGCATGATAGTTTGTTTATTAACGCCGAACTTTGAACCAATTCAAGGTTTTCTGGCGACGGACGTCGTTATTTCAAACCCCAGTCAAGTGAGTATGACATTTGAACTGTCACTCTATTCTCCTAACATCCACACCACGCAAACGTGAGGACTTTGTATCTCTAAAAATTTAATGTATTAATGTAGAGTTGTTCTTAACGGTGACTTTTTAGGTGCAAATGTCTTGAACTCACGATAAGCTGGTCAGTAGTTCACGACTATGACTACACCACTATTGCAATCGTAATGCTTTTTTCACCTGTCAAACGGTGTTGGATCTAGGCCCATGAAATCCATCATGGTAAAGAGCTGAGTATACACCAGTCGTTAGCCGTAGCTATAAGCACCACGCAGGTGATAGTACATTTTGACTCGGTACCTCTCCAATTTTCAGAGAGAACACTCTGAAGGTGGTTAGGGGCCTTCCACCAACCTCACAAGAGGACTTGTGACTCGACGGCTATTTATAGTACCCCTTTGCCACGAAGGCACTATACATTTATAAACATCCACGCCTTCTCCAAGATTCGAGTGAATGAGTGAGTGGGTGAATATTAACGTTGGACTGTTCAGCTACACGAGGGCTTTTAGCGACGGACTACGTAATTTTGAACCCTGGTCAAGTGATGTGGACGACACCTGAGCTGGCTTCCCTCTCTCCTAACTACCACACCACACCAACTCCAAGATTCAAACTCAGGTCCTACGACACAACAGTCAGCGTCACTAACAACTGTACCGGATGGGTGGCATTGCGATATTTTAGTGTCTAGCAGTTAAGCTCAAAAAGTATTTACGCAAAGTGTGTGCCAATTACTTGATAAAAAAATCAGCAAGAAAAAAAATAAGTGATTGTAATTTGGTCGTTAATGTATATTAATAAAAGTATATTTAAGATTCGGAAGAGAAGACGTGTGTGTGTGTGTGTGTGTGTGTGTGTGTGTGTGTGTGTGTGTGTGTGTGTGTGTGTGTGTGTGTGTGTGTGTGTGTGTGTGTGTGTGTGTGTGTGTGTGTGTGTGTGTGTGTGTGTGTGTGTGTGTGTGTGTGTGTGTGTGTGTGTGTGTGTGTGTGTGTGTGTGTGTGTGTGTGTGTGTGTGTGTGTGTGTGTGTGTGTGTGTGTGTGTGCCTATATATATATACCTATTTATATATATACCTATATATATACCTATATATACCTATATATATACCTATATATACACCTGTATATATATATACCTATATATATACATATTTATATACCCATATATATATACCTATATATATATACCCATATATATATACCTATATATATATATATACCCATATATATATAAATAAACTATATATATATATATATATATATATATATATATATATATATATATATATATACACCCATATATAAATAAATAAACTATATATATATATATATATATATATATATATATATACCTATATATAGTGCCAAATATAGTGCCTATATATAGAATAGTGCCAAATATTAAACAAAGATTATGGTTCGAAAACTTTTTTATAGGTTCATTTAGATCATATTATCCTTATGGTTTGAATGTTATCTGGAAAGGTGAAAGTGTCTTACTAACTTTTAAACAAAAATCCGAGGATTCATTATATATTCCGAATTTTGATAAATCTATTGATAATAGTAATAATATTTTTTGGCTTAGCGAGAATTTCAAGAGCTAAACGTAGAAAAAGAGTTACTAGAGACATGTCAACCCTCAAGAATTCTATGTTAGAATTAGCTGTTAAATTTGATGATAACTACAACATAGGCTTAATTAAATCGTTTATGTTTGGCATAAATAAAACTGAAATTAAAATTATGACAGATATTTTAAGCAGATATAAATTTCGGGATTCTCATGGTATGCATATGATTCGAGACCTTAATAACTATTTAGTACAAAAAATGAATATTAAATTAGATGCAAGTGAAAATTACTCTACAGAATATTGTACATTATTATTTATGAATAAATCCTTTAACAAAATTAATTTTTCATTTCAAAAATATCAATCCTTTTTTCCTATTAAAAATATTATTATTAAAAAGGCTTTCAAATACAACAAGAAACTTGGTAGATTTATATTTAATTATAATCAAGTCTCGGAGAGCTCTTAAGTTCAGAATCATGTAAATGCAATTTATATTGAGACTATATTGATGATTATCATCAGCACGTTGTCATAGGAGACCTTGGCATCGTGAAAGATGATTTGTTAAGAAATTTTATGGAAAAAGGTACCGGTTTTAGACTGATGATCACAAAAAATAAATCTAACGTTATGAAACAAATCATAAAAGATTTAGATAAATTCTACCTTAAAATTGCAATTAAATACGGAATGCCGATTGAAGCTTTCAATCAATTTAGATCTTATGTAGCAACAGAAAATCGGGAATTAGATTTCACTGTTGAAAATTAAATTATGTATAAAGATTTTAAATCATCAATAGAAAATATCCCCAAAATGACTTCGTGATTACATACGTTGATAAGGTCTCTGCTAATTGTGCCATAATTTGTAAATACTTTTACAGTAAAATATTAAGTAACCCCATTTTAAATAATAATTCATTTCAAAAATCAATTCACAATAATAGAGAAGATGATAATCGTCTTTTAGTTTTGAACAAAAAAGACTGAATATTCATCTAAATAATATTAAATATCCAAGTATTTTTTTAACACCAAAATCTCATAAAAGCCCTATAAAATTCCGTAGTATCACTAATGGATACAATACATATGTCACGAAGTCAGGGAAGATCTTACAATCTCTTCTTCAAAATCTAATTGATAACTTACAAAACACGGCAAAAATTAAAAATAGCTTAGAGATTGCTAGAGTTACTAAGAATATGTTAATTTTTTCCATGCATGGCTTTGATTTCGGGGACCTTTTTAATTCTATAGATATTGACGATATGATTAAGGTTCTACAGTTAATTTATGATAAATATGAATTATATACTTCAATGAAAAAAGAAAAATTTGATATTCTTGTTAACCTCGTATTAAAAGAAAATTTCATTGCATTTTTTTTTTTATCAGAATCTTTATAAACAGATCAAAGGATTACCTCAGGGTGGTCCAGCTAGTAATTGTTTAGCGAACCTATATTTACGTTTTTTTTTTAAATCGATCATGTTGTAAATGATTCTTACTTGATTTATCGTTATATAGATGATTTCATAATTTTTGGTAAAAATAATGAATACAAACCAAATATTACGTTCTATCCTGATTATCTCAAGCTCCTTAAAACTAGCTTCAACTCTAATATGGTGGAATTCTTGGACTTAGACTTGCATCTTATTAACAAAATGTAGTCAGTAACATTTTTGACAAAAGAGATTCGTTTAAGTTCCATATAATTAAAATTCCTGTATGAAATAGTAACTTGCATATATCAATTTACAGAAATATCATTTTGAATTTTTTATTTAGAAATGATAACTTAACTACCCACAAAATAGATAAATACAATAATATAAAAAAAAATTTCAATGTTGTTTAGATCATGAATACCCTTTTAATTTCTTAAGAACTTATATTCATCACAAATACATTATAACCGACTTGCTACTTCGAATTCCAAAACCACCACACAACAATAGGATTTCAAAGTCAGCATGTTAGTGGTCTTGCTGTGAAGATTATATCATAACACTCATATCACAGTTTACATTTTTTCCACACACATCTTGAACATCTTACACATTGTTGACAACCAACCAAATTAGAGTCTAGCAAATTTACATTTTTGACAATCAACCAATTCAAATTCTACCATATTTGATTGTCGTCTTTTTTTATATCTGTCTTTGCTGGCTGGTTTAAAAGTTAGCTCAAAAGATGTGTTTATGTATTTTCGAATTTTTTAACTTGGTGAATAATTGATTTTCATTGATGTCAAGACGCTTGATTCTCTTCGTAAAAGCTCTGTGAGTAAAGAAATTTTGTTAAATTATTTTTTGAAAAATACTTTTCTTATGTAATTGTTTTATAGGATTTTTCTACTTTTCTTACGTAATTATTTTGCGATTTTTCTGCATTAAGAGTTTGGGAGAGTTTGTTACATAATAGTAGTGAGTGGTTTTATCATACTCTCTGAGTTTTCCATACTCTGAATTTTTGTTTATTTTATTTTATTTGGTTTTTCCTACCGGATTATAAAGGGGGAAGGTTGGCGCCTTCAAACTAGTTTAACCCCACTTATTCGGTCCTAAGTCCGAAATTGCTTTCTGACTCGCTAGGTTCTTCTTTTTTGTAGTTTCTTTTTTTTTATTTCTCTATAATTTTGTTCTTCATGTTCAACTTTTATATTTTTATTACGCTATTTCTTGTTATGTTCATTATCTATTATTTCTTGTTTTTGATATATAATACATATTTCTTTCATATATATATATATATATATATATATATATATATATATATATATATATATATATACGGTAGTTCTAGTAGTCATGGTCCCGACCGCGTGGCCGGTGTTTACGAGTCACTGGTTCGAGTCTCAGAGGCAGCAAAAACCTACCATGTAGAGGGGTTGAAACAGAGAGAGTTATATTAACGTCGCACCACAAAGCTGCACGAGAGCTAAATCCTCGTAATTCTGAGTCATGGTCAAGTGACAGAGACGAAACATGAGCTGGCATCCTCTCTCCTAACTTCTCCACCACACTAACAGAAGGACGTTTGAGCCTCGACATATTTAACTTGTATCGGTCCCCTCTACATGTCGGGTCTTCAGCGGTACCAGGCCTGAACTTGAAACGCCAGCCACGAGTCCTTTACCTTGAGCCCTAGGCTACCACAACCACCGCGTAGATGAGATGATGCGCGCAAAAACTTTCGGGACATCAAAGTCTTCACAAGATGTGGAAGTCAAGAGAATGTGATGCCAGCTGAGGTGTCATTCTCATTAATTAACCATTCGAAATTACGAGATACGTCTCCAATAGCCTTTTTATCTTAGAGTACATCATTACTACGCACTCACTCTCTTACTCAAGATTTAGAAGAATAAAGCTGCATTCACATCAAGGCTGTCAGCGTCGAGCGTCGAGCCAATCAGAGACTTGATCTCACTCGAGATCAAGTCTCTGATTGGCTAGACACTTAACGCTCGACGCTGACAGCCTTGGTGGGAATGCAGCTGAATGAGGAACGTGTCTATACTTTGGTGGGAGAGGTAATGTAGCTCAGGAGAGCACCTGAGCTGGTACTTTACTCTCCTAACTTCCACACGACAAATTTAACATACATCAGCCACTTTTAACAGCGGGTCTTCAGTGGTTCCAAGACTTAAGTCTCTACGATTCTACAAACACTCTCATGGTACCTCAGTAGCCTAATGTTTATGGGCACAAGTTTGTGACCCTGAACATTAGGCTACTGAGGGTACTATAATGTAAACATTGATGCATTTAAATATATTTTCAATGTCCACATGTTGGCTCACATATTGATCTCGCCAACGGACCATGGCTCAAATTTAAGGCTAATGTTAAAGAATAAGGGCCAGACCCAGAATATTTTTTTCAGATACAAAAGTACTTAAACAATAATATATATATTTTGGCTACACTATCCTGTAGAGAATCAATCATTTTATCATACTATTCATTTTTATACGAGTTGACACATTTTTTCTTTTGTAAAATGTGTTTTGCATTTTTTCCCCTACACCGTGATGCTAAATGAGCTATCCTATCACATGTTAAAAGGAAACACTAATGATTTATGAAATATTTTGAAATTTTAAAAACACTATATTATAAACAAATGCATGAGCTACAATGTCACACATTTTTATAAAATTTGAGGCATTTTTTTCTATCCGAAAATTTGCTCCGCGTCAAGTTCACGCCCTCGTACATATGGCGAAAAGAGCCTTAATAGATGCATTGGCTATAGTTAGCAGATCTGAAGTGAGTTTCATTTTTCAATATTGATTGTGAAAACGCAATTTCAGATTTTTACAGCAAACTTTTATACTAAGGCGAAGTAGAACTTTATAATGATTGGAATTTTTTAATGTTTATGGGGGATTAGAGTGGTGGCATATTGTAAATGTTTTTCGAAATTTTTTTGTCCTGGATATATTTAAAGAATGGATTCTGCGAAGTTTTTGTTCCAGCTCTATTTCAAGGTAAATGATTTTCTTTTTTCGTAAGTTATATTGGTTTCAAAAGGTATTTATGTATTCAAATTGTCTCCTTAAGGAAGAGACCAAATGAACTTTTTAAGAATGAATTTTTTAATTCTTAATGATAATTTTCTATACATAATGATAGTTTTCTAGTAGAAGAATCATTTCTTATAAAGGGTGTTTTTTTTACAGGTATAGAACTTTAAATTGCAATAAAACAACGATGTATTATTCGATTGACATGATTTTTTTTATTCGAAAGATAATCTTGTGGCATTACATTTTAAATATGATTTCTGGCATACGACTGCCATGGCTTTCTCGGATGTAGTCCAATCTGGACGTCCCATTTTCGATGACTTTTTCCAACATTTGTGGCCGTATATCGGCAATAACACGGCGAATGTTGTCTTCCAAATGGTCAAGCATTTGTGGCTTATCCGCATAGACGAATGACTTTACATAGCTCCACAGAAAATAGTCTAGCGGTGTTAAATCACAAGATCTTGGAGACCAATTCACAGGTCCAAAACGTGAAATTAGGCGGTCACCCAACGTGTCTTTCAATAAATCGATTGTGGCACGAGCTGTGTGACATGTTGCGCCGTCTTGTTGGAACCACAGCTCCTGGACATCATGATTGTTCAGTTCAGGAATGAAAAAGTTAGTAATCATGGCTCTATACCGATCATCATTGACTGTAACGTTGTGGCCTTCATCGTTTTTGAAGAAGTACAGACCAATGTTTCCACCAGCCCATAAAGCGCACCAAACAGTCAGTTTTTCTGGATGTAACGGTGTTTCGACATACACTTGTGGATTAGCTTCACTCCAAATGCGGCAGTTTTGTTTGTTGACGTATCCATTCAACCAGAAGTGCGCTTCTTCGCTAAACAAAATTCGCTTATGAAAATCGGGAACAACGGCAATCTGGTTTTGGGCCCATTCGACGAATCTACGCCTTGCTTGATCATATTTAAAATGTAATTCCACAAGATTATCTTTCGAATAAAAAAACTCCATGTCAATAGAATAATACATCGTTGTTTTATTGCAATTTAAAGTTCTATACCTCTAAAAAAACACCCTTTATTAGTTACTTTTACATTGTCAGCAGTTAAAAAAAGCTGAGAAAAGGTTTGAGATCTTGTGGAACATTTTTAAAAAGTGCGGGTTCTGTAAAGCATTCTTGTGATTTACCAGCTTTAAATTCTCATTACATGAAGAATAATTTTTCTTCACTTAATATTTTTTCAAAGATAAGACAGCTGGAATTTTTAATGTGATACGTTGGAAAATTTAGTTTCGTTTAAATTATAAATATATAAAATCGGAAATCTGTACAAATATTTTTAACTTTTTCAACTTTTAGAAAAAGAGCGCCATGCCCATGCGTCGTGCTATCAGGAAAAAGAATGTAGAAGCTGATGAACAGTAAAAAAAATCAAATTTGAATCAAAATTTATTGGGAAATATTATCTTCTATAAAAATACTTTATATATAATTCAGTGAAGTCCTAATTTAATTCACACTTGAGGCGACGGAGAAAGAAAATAACAAATTACACCCACAACTCATTCTATGCATTTGTTCATGCAATCTTATATTTCCAATATAACTTAAACAAAGTTGGCGATAAATTAAAATAGAATCTAATGAAAGAATTTTAATTCTTACCGGGATTTATGAATGTGTAATATTGTCCCAATTTTCAGAATAGATGGGAATTATTCATATCAAATATACTCAAACTTCGATAGCTTAAAGAATTGCTTTGACGAGAAGTTTCTTAACCTTTTGTTTGTATATAATTTTTATATTTAATATATATGTAATGGAATTTCATACGAGCTATCTAGATTGATTTAAGATGTTATAACTTAAGATTTTTTGTCCAATTTCTTCAACGAGTTAGTCAAAACGTTTTCATGAGTAGGACTTAGTATAAACGAAGTTTGAAAATAATTTCACTTGTGAAGTATATAATTTTAGTTTTGGGGAAAACAAAATAACTAATTCCCCTCAAAATGCAAACATTCTTGAACACATAAAAACAAACCGGGCCAACTATAATAACATAATTAATCAAAGTAGACGATTCAGAGACAAACAAGAGTGGCACTCATAATACTGATCTATAGTAAATAAAAGCAGACGATAATAATTTTCGGTTGAATCCTAGGAGGACCCACTTTTGGTCGCCAAATTTTGAGCGATAAAGGTTACAATATGGTAACCTTTCCATTTCATCAAAAATTTGATTTTCAAATCACCGAAAAAATGGCAACCCTAAAAAAGTGCAACATTTTTCGCCTTTTCCGAAAAAACGTCATTTTGACATTTGACTTAGCTGGAGGTTGTTAAGAATGGCGTGTGAAAGGAAATTACTTTAAAGTGAGGCTACGATAGGTTTCTTTGTGCTCCTGGGCAGATAGGGGAAGAAAGAGACGTTAGAATGGTGTATGAAAGCTAATTTATTTGCTTCTCGTTATGAATGTTCGAGGTGTAAAAAAAAATATGCGTTTGCAAAAGCGAAAGGTTGACGGCTACGAATGGCGTTGCCGCAACCAGTCGAAAGATAATCGCCACGACGTCGTTCGGGTGTGAGAAAGGGCACTTGGTTTAGCGAAAGCAAACTTGCTATAACTATTATCTTGCGTTTGACGAGATATTGGTTTGGCAAGAGCATGAATGAGTTCGTGATGAATGACTTGAAAGTTAATAAGAATGTGACAAAGTTAATAAGACACACATGTGGCGGCGATCTTACGATCACAAGTTGGTGAATGAGAATTTTCATAAATTCCTTGCATCCATCGCAAGGGTGTATCCACCAACAGATCATGACGAAATGCAAGCGTAAGGTAAGTGCTTTTTAACATTTTTAAAATTGATTTCATGTATTTCTTCGATTTTATCTTTGCGAAACGCCCCTTTCGTCCTTTTTAAAAATGTAAATCATGTTGTACACACTGGTTTTAGAATACTTTTTAAAATGAATTTCATTGCTTTCTCCGTTTTTTTCTTTATATAATGATTAATTTAATGTATTTATTCGATTTCATCTTTGCGAAACGCCCATTTCATCCCCCCCTCCCCCTCCGCTGACGCATGCGCTTCCCAAGAGTTTTTCATCATTGACGCCTTTTTGAAAACCTTCAATTTGGCGCTTTTTGGCGAAAAATTTTTAGCGCCAAAAACAGCAGTGGGTCCTCCTAGGATTTTACCAACCTGGTTCACTCCTAGGAGAGCCCACACCCTTGGCGCGAATTACTTTGGTTGGCGATAATTGCACCATCTTGGTAACCCTACTTTTAAACACTACATATAGCAACCCTAACTATTTCTAGCATTTTCGTATTTTGTGGGCGTGCATTTCGAATTCCATTTTGTTGTTGGGCTCCGGGCTGGTTGCGTGTGTGAGAATTTTTTACTTTGTTGAATGCGAAAGGCAAGAAAGAATTGATTGAATGGTGTATAAAGAATGGATTGAATGCTTCTAGTTATGAATGTCCTAAACGTAATGATCGGCATGATGTAACATGGTCGGAAATAAAATGCTTTCTTCGAAATCGTACCAGCCACGCCGAATGCATGTTCGACCATTACCTCGCAGAATAAATATGGCGGCGCTCACACGATCATTCGCTTAATGATGAGACCTTTAAGGATTTTTTAAAATCTGTTGTTACGCTGTACCCTCCACTCGAAAAAGATCAACAGTAAGAAAGTAAGTGCTGTTTTTATATTTTTCATCTTAAATGTTTAATTTCTGTATTAATTACATAT
Source organism: Trichonephila clavipes (assembly GCA_019973935.1). Lineage (NCBI taxonomy): Eukaryota > Metazoa > Arthropoda > Arachnida > Araneae > Nephilidae > Trichonephila > Trichonephila clavipes. Next base: position 1,383,607 of record BMAU01019793.1, on the reverse strand, counting down.
ATTTTCATTATGCAACCCCTTTATCCCGCTATATTCCCTAGCTGCCATTGTCGGGTTCACTTGGCGCCATCTTGTTCTGGCTTGGCGCTTTTTTCAGTTTGTCGCCAAGGGTGTGGGCTCTCCTAGGATTTTACCAATTCTAAAACTAAATATGTATCTAACACAGATTCACCTTCTCTACGGAGTTTGTATGACCACAAAAGGAATCTTAAATTCGTGCGTTTCCCAACGTGGGTCCCGCGTCCTATGGAGGAAAACGTACTAAATTTCCAAAAAGAGGCTTTCCATGGCCAATTTTCTTTTTCAGTTTTCCTCTACGGGACATGGAACTCGTGATAGGAAACACTGCTTTAGATGCCTACGGGGTCATGCACACTTCATAAGGAAGCGTTTCTCATACTATGGAGCGCAAGCATATTGAAAAGTTGAAAACAAAAGATTATTTAAAAAGTTATTAATATACTGAAAGTAAGCATGTGATGACCCCCTTGGGTCACACCTTGAACACCAAGATTAATTTGAGGAAAAGAACCACCAAAAGCCATTTTGAATAATAATATTTTTTTTTTTTTTTATAATTTCCTCAAAAATCTCTGATAACAAATAATATAATTATGTTACGTCATCTAAATATTAAATTAAATTACTAAGAATACGATTGATTACTAATCTAGCTCAACTCAAGTAAGGTTTACCGAAACTAGGAGATCCGAGAAACACACGTATTCGAATTCTTAATTGTCATTAACTTTAACTAAGTATCTCAACCTGACGCTTACTTTAAGCGTACGTGAATTATATTTACCGCTGGCTTATATCAGCTTTCTGGTACGTCTAGCAGCACGACGTCTTCACGAATCTAATCTCCTTGAATCTTCTAGTTTTACTTTTAACGTTGTTGGCTTAATAGCCTATCATCATATCTCCTGCTATCTCGCAACTCTCGACTTAAATACCTTATCTAATTTGAATATCCCAAACTTCTTTTTGGAGTTGATTGGAAATAAAAGCGAATTTATATTCCCCGGAAAGACGCCTAAGAAGATTATAGTGGAAAGGTTCCATACAGATTCGTCACAAGCAAACAAGATACTTTCTGAAATAACAAAATATACAATACACATTTACACAGATAAAATACGAGGCCTGGCTATTAAATAACGAGACTGCGCGCCTAGATGGCGTCCTAGAGGAGTGGGGGGAAAAACAAGTAGTGCGTTGGGTATCTGGAAATCTTCTCTATTCACGTACCAAAACACGTTTTCGTCACTATTATAGTATTTGTGCAGTAGCGTTTTGAAACGAACGTGTTTTTTCTCTTGCCGAAAACCATGTGTGACGAGAAACAGGAGCAACGTTTCAATCTCAAATTCCTTGTTAAGTTGAAAAGAACTCCAACTGTGTGATATAAATTGTTGCAAGAGGCCTATGGGGATAATTCTCTATCTCGTGCGCGTGTTTCTCAGTGGTGTAAGTGCTTCAGTGTGGGCCGAGAGAGCACTGAAGATAACCAGCACCCAGGTCACCTTGTTACTGTTTCCGGAGTTGAAACAGTGACCAAAATCAACCAAATTGTGCGTGCAGATCGTCGAATGAGCATCCGGATGATTGTGGAGGCTGTAAACGCCGATAAAGAAAAGGTTAGATAAATTTTACACGAGGAATTACACATGACAAAAGTCTGTGCGAAGTTGGTGTCAAAAAACCTGACTCCTGACCAAAAGCTCTTGCGTCAACATGTCTGCTCAGATTTCCTTGAAAGATTAGAAGAAGATTCCTGACGGATGAAAAACATTATTACTTTGCGACGAAACGTGGATTTTTCAATACGATGTTGAAACAAAGCGGCAATCGATGCATTGGAAGACGCCTGAATCGCCCAGAATCAAAAAAGCAAGGATGTCCAAATCAAAATTCAAGACAATGTAGATCTTTTTTTCGACATTAACGGTATCGTGATGAATGAATGGGTTCCTGAGGGTCAGACTGTCAACCAGACTTACTATTTGTCAGTTTTGGTAGCACTGCGAGAACGAGTTTGTAAGAAATGGCCCGAGTTGTGGAAGAACAACACGTGGATTTTGCACCAGGACAAGGCACCTGCCCATAACGCGCTATTTGTGAAACGGTATTTGGCCGATAAACGCACTCCAGTCCTCGAACACGCACCGTACTCGCCAGATTTGGCACCGTGCGACTTTTTTTTGTTTCCGAAGATAAAATCTGCTTTGAAAGGGACCCGATTTGAGTCGATGGAAGCGGTAAAGCAAAAAACGGCAGAGCTCTTATAGGCCCTCACCAAAGAAGACTTCCAGCACTGCTTTGATCAATGGAAAAAACGTATGGAAAGGTGTGTGGCGAGGGGAGGGGAGTATATTGAAGGGGAGCATTCGAATGTAAAATAATTTTTATAATAAAACCCTTTTTTGGAACCAGCCTCGTTATTTAATAGCCAGACCTCGTACACTTATAAATGAATCAGTACTGTACAATGTGTTATTATTGATTTAAAAATACTAAGTTAATTACAAGTTTGATAATTACCAGTGACCCCCCATGGGCTTGTATCAACACATCTTTAATTTGTACGGTTTATGATGAATTCCTACGATTAACAGTTACACGATTCGCTCCCCAACGCCACCGTTTTTGACGTAAATGCCTGTATTTTGATGGGGGGGGGGTTGGGCAGGGAGGAGAAAAGGAATAAGCAAAAAAATCCTCTGAAATAAGTAAATCCTTCGCAAACACTGTCAAGAGCTTTTTATGGCATTTCAAAGCCTTCGAAATAATTTTATGAATAGCAGAGCACAGAAAATATCGTACTTCGAAAAGACGTATATATACGTCCAGAAAATTGATGTTTTGGCTGAGTAAGACGTTTATATACGTCGGTGGCACATAACAGGTTAAAGTCGTATTGCAGCTTTAGTGTCAAAGTATAGTATTATTGAATTCAATACATTGTTATTGTATAGAGGGGGGGGCGATCAAAAATGATGATTGAATATTGGGTCGCGAGTATTGAAAATTTGAGAAGCACTGACAAAAGGAGTTCTGTTTAACATACGCATTTAGTTTCGGAATTTTTATATTTTGGCTCGTGAAATCCCTATATATAATTTGTGGACCCAGTTTGGAGACAGCTTATGTACATATTAAATATATGAAATATACTATAATGTCTTTCATTCATTACAAATCGGAATTTGCCACATGTACTCAGTAGCAATATTTGAATGCAATTCCTTGAACTCAATTCCTTGTGTTCAAGTATCGAATGCAGTTTATAATGAACCAAAAACTTTCGACAAATTTGAAATTCTTCTTGCTTTAGTTGCCCGACAGCCCAAGGTGAACCTGGGCCTTCTCAAGGAGCCTTCTTCCTGCTAGTGTTCTACAATTCTTATTTCTTAAAACAAGGAGATCTTTTTCTCGGCCATCAATCTAAGATTTGGCCTGCCTTTTTTCCGTGTGCCAATTGGTAGGGCATTGAAAACTTTTTAGTAGTGCGGTTTTAGTCCATTTTGACAACGTGAGCTGCCCATTTAATTCGTTGTATTTTGATCGAGTTAACAATGTCAGATTCTTTATATCATGAGTGACCAACCCGAATGAACTCGCGGGCCACTTTGGAAGAACTTAACGATCCCGCGGGCCGTATATAAAAAATAACTATCTTTATATTAGATTTGGATCCATTACAAACATTTGTTGGAGTGAACATTTAAAACAGATATATTATTGTTTTCATTGTTTTTCATGTATACAAACATATATAGTATAATAATAATGCATTGATCAAATAATGTTTAATGTATTTAATTAGGGAGATACATGTTTCTCAACTTTTTCACTTAGTTTTTGCAAGTCGATCTCAATGCATGTGTATTAGCGTATCGTAATTGATGTTGCAGATTTTCGTGCGTTAAGTTTGAGCTCGATTTATGCTTTATAAATTTCAATTTAGAAAAAAAAAAGAGATTCGCAGTAACAGAAGCAACGTGATAAAATAATAACAGTTATAAAATTTATTTTTTACAAAAAATAAAATCTTTAAACAAAAAATATTGTACAAAATAGTCGCATTTTGTAAAGTTGTAAAGAACCTCGCGGGCCGCAAAATTATTCAAGGCGGGCCGAGGGTTGGACACCCCTACTTTATATGATTGATTCCTGAATTTCTTCAAAAATAAATCTAAAAATCTTCCTTTCGTATATACTTACCATGTGCTCATCTGTTCTAGACATGGACCAAATTTCACATGCATAAGTTAATACTGATCTTAAAAGACAATTGTACAATAGAAGCTTTGTTTTTCTTTCGATTAAATTCGGTTTCATATATTTTCCTATTCCATTAAGACATCTATTATAGCTATACTAATTCTCTTTTGGATTTATGTAGTACAATCGCTTCTATTGTTAATTTCCAAACCTAAGTAAGTGAAACTGTCAACAACTTCAAGATTATACTTTTCAATTTTAAAGTGGGAATTGTTAAAACATGATTTAGTGCTTATTCTTATTGATTTTCAGTCCCATTTTGAGGGCCACTTTCTGTAAATATAAGAAGGCTTGTCTTAGTGCGGTGGATGTTCGAGGTTCGAGCAATGATATCAATGTCATCAGCAAAAGCAAACAATTGTATTGATTTATTAAAGATAAATTTAAAATCACTTGGAATTTGATTATTGTACTTTTGATTAATATCATTTTTAGAAAATTAATATTGGTTTAATGATTTCATACTGTTGTAGTTCATGTGTTCTTTTATACAATAATGACTCCCTTTCTTAAATATTGATGGACACTCTTCAATTTGTAAAATTTACTTTCGCACCATATTGTTCCACTCATGTGCTGGGGAAAGGAGCGGAAAGTACGGCTGCTTTGAATGGAGAGAGGTGCTATTTTACTTTTCTCCTCAGTATTGATAACAAAGTTTATTGTGTGTGCCATCAGGTGAGAGTTGCAAAAACTATTTTCGGGTTTCACTACAATACTCATGTATAAGGGTATATTCTTTTTAAATTCCTACTATTAATTCACAATCTCCATATATATATAATTTCTGCTGTACGAGAAAGGTGGATCCCTAAAGCATTGCTTAATCCTAAATCACTGGCCTAATTCAGCGACAGCTTTAGGAATCCTAATAGGTTTCCAATTTAGTCCAAAGACTTTTTTTGTATCTACATTTGTTGTGTCTCGTGAACTCCAATTTCTTTCTTCTTTCGCATTGTAGGTTTTAGAACTTTTTCAATCGTTAATAAAATACTTGCTATTCATCCATTCAAGTTCAAATACATTTTTCAAACTTGTAGTGGATGGCACTTGATGTTAATACAATTGTTTCAAATATTAATTCATTAGTTAAACTTAATGAATAAATAGTAACACAAACACAAATAATTGTCTAACAGCATATACAAAAAGGTAAATTGCTCGTTGTGTCCCTGTAGCGCAATGGATAGCGGGTTGGAGTTCTAATCCAAAGGCTGTTCGAATCCTACCTCGGAGGGCTTTATTTCTGAGAATGTGATTTATGAATCAATAAATAGTAACAAACAAACAAAAATAGTCCAACACCCTGTATAGAAAGGAAAATGGAAAATTGCAAGGAAAATCGCTATCTATTCTACCACTTAATATTGGGATTATATCATATGTATATACATATTTACATTAGTTGTAAGTATTTAATAAAAAGTAAATAAAATAAAAAATTTCTTTGTTTTGACCTAAGTGGGAATTGACTTTAAATTTTTTTATATTAATTGTTATTGCTTAGAGCAATAACAAGTAATATAAAAATATTAATAAGGACGCAATTGTATCTAAAGTATTGAAATAATTGTATCTAATGATTGAAAAATGCAAACTGATTTTTAACACGCTTTTATAATTTTCACTTTTATCTAATGGAACCTTTGAACTCAATTTTTACCCCCTTTAAAAGGTCAGATTAATTCGAAATTTCGCACACTTGTCAAGGACCAATGACAATACAATAATTTCATAATTTTGTTTCATTGTCCTGATCAGGATTTTAATAATTAAGGATTTACGAGATTTGGTGACTAGTTCTTTATATCGTTTCCAGATTTGGCGACTAATTCCATACGTCATTTCTAGATTTGAGGACTAATTCCAGATTTAGCGATTAAAAGATTAAGGTTTAATCCTAAAACCGCAAATAGGCTTCTGGTTAATACAAATAAAACAAAAAGTGTTTTTTTTGTAAAAAAGGGTAGGGTGGGTGATTCCGTAGTTTTTCTGAAAATGGAAATAAAAAAAACTCGTGCATATTAATAAGAATAATTTATGTTCTAACTGCTAAATATTTTTTTATTTTTATAAAGCAATATACGTATAGAAGTGATGTACGAATTAATATTATAGCACTAAATTTATGTTCTGGTGATAAATTTAAGTTCCAATTACTAAATATATTTTTATTTTGATAAAGCAATATGTTTAGAAGTGATGATACGCGAATTAACACTATAGCAATACGTTTAAAAGGTGATAATACGATTGACATTTAATATTTCTTCTTAACACGCTTTTATTAGTTAGGCCTGTATCTGTAGAGACGGAATCTCTGAAATATAACGATATGGGACTTATCTGAGGCCCCCTTAAACGGAGGTAATAAATACCCTTCAGACCCATTCATTGAAGAGCAAGACTAATTCTAGGAGCCACATAATTCCGGCTCCAAATATCAAACTCAAGGATAAATTCAACAAAGAATAAATTATAGTTTTAAAAACTAAAAAACGGGCTTTTATTGTATTTTATTGAACTAAAAAATGAAAAATAAATTATAGTTTAAAAAAAACTAAAAAACACGCTTTTATAGTGTGTGAGTGTGAATCAAACTAAAAAGTAAAAAAATAATTCTTAATATAAGAATAAAATGATTAAAACGAGAAAATTATAATGTCATTGTGGTAAAAGCGTGGGGTGTGTGCTTTGTACTACATTTTTACACTAACTCAGTATTTCGGATTAGAGCCAGTAAGAAATTATAACAATTAATATAGAGCATCCCACGCTTTTATCCCAATGGTATTGATTTTGTCGCTAATCATTTTATTCTTATATAAAGAATTTTTATTTTTTACTTTTTAGTTCGATTCGCTATAAAAACGTGTTTTTTAGTTTTTTTTTTTTTTTTTAAATATAAGTTATTTAAATAAGGACGTATTACAGTTCTCTTAATATAGGCTTTTAAATATTAAATACTACTAAAATTTTTTTATATAAAAAAACTTTTAACTCACTAGCTGTTTTCTAAATTTACAAAGCACAAAACGTGGTATTATAAATATTTTTTCCCGGGGTTTTATTTCTTTATATAATAGTAAAGATTTCAAAAAGTATAAACTGCATATAAATATCTTTCTGTATATATAAAAACAATCGGTAGAATTCAAATTTTCGAAGTAAAAAAAACGCTCTATACGTTAAAAAAATTCGTTTTTACATCAATCGCTAGTTATTCATACATGTTCTCTGGTTATATTTCTCTATTCTTTGCCCATCTAACACCACTATATGTATATCATTTAGTTTTTTCTTTTTTTAACTTAAGAAATATTCCCTTCGTCTTCCCATAATAGCCTAGCTTTTCCCAATTCCCTTTTTTCTTGTATAAGAAATATTCTGATCTTGACTAATTCTCTTCATCAAGGAGGTTGAAGAGAACTCTAGGGACAGTTGGCTCTCCTAGGACCCAATTAGTGGTGGTCGGAATAACACAAACACTAAAAAAAGAAACGTAATACCACCGAGATTTGATCCATGTAGCTCTATGCTTGGAATGTCATTGAAAATGGACTTGAAGCAAGCCTATTGTTTTTTCTAGTAATATTAACGAAATATGTGGCTAATTATTTTGAATGGAAAAATTATTAAAAAAAAGGGAGATAGAGATAGAGAGAGAATATGCATTTTTGAAGTGATAACTTGTTTAGGCACGTTTGCTGAAGAGTGAACTTGAATGATGCGTTTTAAAAAGCCAAGCATTGTTACGCTCGAGTTTGTGTAACACTCGTAACAATGATAATAATATTACTGAATATTAACAATACTACTCGTAACAATACTACTGAATCATTTGGGTTTAATGAGTCATGCATCGGAGAAATTTGTGCAGCGAGCGAAATGTAAAGCAGAAAATGAACAAATAATTTTAATGGATAGTATTTATGATCGTTATACTTCACCAAATCAAAGTGTGGAGAAAATTATTGAATTCATTCATGAAAATTTAGTTGCCTACACCATTGTTTCTCAAACTTTCAATACTAGTGACCTAATTTTCAGTCATTTTGGTCGCCCCCCTGTACAACAATGTATTTACTGCAATAAAAATGCACTTTGACGCTAAAGCTACAATGCGATCTCAATTATAAACTGCATAAGTATTATATTTTGTGTATGTTACTTTTAAGTAATATATATATTTTAAGAAAATTACTTAAAATATATATATTACTTACTTACTTACATATATTATGTTATTTTTCTTTTTCTAATTTTTAAATTGGAACACATTACAAAAGGATATATTCAATTAAAGGTTTATTTTCTTCAGCAACCATTTCTCAAAGTACTAATGTCATTAGAAAAATAGCCTAGTCTATGTTGCTCTCTATCATATCCATCACATCTGACATTATCGGGTACGTTTGCGTGAGTCTGGGCAACCTATCGGACGTCTGTAAACATGTAAAAATGCTTATCCTCGAACAATTCCAGTCAGTTTTGGTCGACTCGATACTTCTATAGCTACCGAATCTAGCTTGAATGTACATTTTTTAATTTGCACGTTAATTGTAATTCACGGTAATTAAGTAGTTACGGCAGTAGAGTTTGAAACAAAATCATGCATACATTTTTAAGACGTAAGCAAACACATTCGATGATAATAAAGGATCAACAAGTACACAGACGAGTATGGTTCCGAAAATTAAAGCAAGGCAATATTCGCAAAAATACTTAAATTTTGGATTTACCACTACTGAAGTAAATGATGGGGAAAAAAGCCCCAGCTCGTTATGTGTTAAAACTTACAAATTTGAAGAACAACATGTGAAAGTTGTTTTTGAAACCATGTAAAATCATTTAGCCATGTTGGCAAAGAATATTAAAAAGTATTTTCTTGATGAGGACAACTTGGTAGCAAGTTACGAGTGAATTAGGGATCTATTTCAAGATATTCCAGAAGGGCTCACAACTTCCGAAAAAGGAATCTTCATAAATTTCACATCCAGTGAAAAATCAAAAGGCAATTTTGTAATAAATCGCTCTTTGAATTTTGGGTAGAGGTGGATGATGAATTTTATGCACTCAAAACAAAAGAATTTCATATATTACCATTTTCAACATCCTACCTTTGTTAAACCGGATTTTTTGCGGCGGCTGCTTTGAAGACAAAATAAAGATTTCAGCTAAATATAGAAAAATAACTCAGAGTGTCAATTTCTAATATTAAACTTTTCTTTGAAAAACTTTGCTCTACAAGACAAGCCCATGGAAGTCACTAATAATTATTAAACTTGTTCTTAATTTAGTATTAAGAAATTATTTATAAAATACCTTCTCAGGACTGATACATTAAACATATACTGGCTGAAACACCGGCTCTTCACACGAGTTCATTTTTTTAAAAAATAAAACATTATTCTTGATATAATAGCTGAACTGTAAAGAGAGTAAAACTGCGTGCACACGACATTGTATACAAAAATGTAAAATGATTTTTTTTTAGATAAATGCTATAATTGTAAATAACTGTTAAAAAGAACTAATTTTAAACCTCACAGAATTAGCATTTAGAATTAATGTTAAATAATGAAAATATAAAATTCCGATGAAGAATAACTGTGTTACTTTTTAATATTTAAAGCGAGAAGACTTTAAAATGTTTTAACCCGGGAGCAGGCGCGCACTCGATACTAACGCTAATGGTAGTGCGGGGGGGCTCAGTCACCCCAATCATTTGTTTATAATTATTTTTACTGTACACGATACAAATCGGAATTCCAGTGAATAATTTAATTCGGAGAAAGTATACTTCCGGCTTTCAAGGAATATTCAATTTTTCTTTGAGGATTTGAGAAAAATCCAATAAAACTGTACTAAAATGATTCAAAAGTGCAAGACCTTAATAAATAACGCAAATCAGAGGCACTTTTCACTAATATTACAGAAATGTTATTATCTGGCAAAGCTGACATATTTTGTTAAAATTATTGTAGTTTTAATGAGCTTTCATGATCGAGTGAGTGAATTTTAACATCGTTCTGTCCAGCTACACGAGGGCTTTTGGAGACGGACCTCGTAATTTTGAACAATGGTCAAGTGACGAGGACAATACTTGAGCTGGTCCCTTTTAACTACCACACCACTCCATCAAGAGGACGTTTAAGCTCTCAACAAATTTAACGCGCATCTCTCCCCTACACGGCGGGTTTTTATGGGCTCAAACTCGTGACACCTTTGGTGATCAACAAATAGCAAGTTGAACTTTTAATTTCTTGTGTCTTTTTGACAAGGCGAACTGAACCTTGTGGTACACTTATGGCTTCATATTTTAGTTGATGGAGTTCTTTAGGAAGCATTTGAAGATTTTCCTTTCGTTTCATGTTCGTGGCGTTTCTCAATCAAGAATAATATGCATTCTTTAGGCAGGTTCTTCTTTTGCTTGATCAGTTTCAACTTCCTTCAGTAGAGATAACAGATGCTTCGCGCCTCCACTCCCGGGTTAAAAGTGTATTCAGAAAAAAATACGGTTGTTCTAAAAAGGATTATGACGTTTTCACAATGCTACATATGATTGAGAATACTCATAAAAATAAATCTTGGTCAAATAATCCTTCAAATGAATCAATTATTTTCCAAATATCGTAAAACTCTTTATTATTTACAATTTCCCAAAGCGAAAAAACAAATTGCTGCCTGTCTGAAAAGTGAATCATGTCTTCCTTTTCTTTCTCCAACTAATGTACAATATTTCAATAATAATTGCAATGAGGAATTGTTTATCTTAGAATTTTTCTCAGGTTCTGGGTTTCGTTTTTTTCTTTTTACAAGTTATATTTTATGTTAAAACGTTATAAAAAAATCTCTCATTGAGGAAGTACAGCAAATTAAACAAAATGTTTTTTTTTTCTTTAATTTGGTTTTGGGATCAAAGATAGCAATTTGATGAAGGAAAAACGCCAGATGATAAACATAAATTTTATCAGTGTAGTGTATTTTTTTTATTATGGAAGAGAGTATTTTGTTTTACTTCTTTCCGGTTATTTTTTTTAAATCCTTCAATTTTCGATATGCTCGCGCACCCCTTGTAGGCCTCACACTTTGAGAAACACTGGCCTACACTGAAGCCGGATCAACTCCTCTGAATAAATTGCCTATTATTTTGGGTGGGGACTTTAATGTAGATTTTTCAAAAGACAAATCAAAGCTTTTAGTAAATTTTTTAAAATCAAAACTCAATTTAATTATGTCAAATGATCCAAATGTGAAAGCAAGACAAAGTGCGGAACAACGCTTGACGGAGATTTTTTTTTAGATATTTAAATAATTTTGAATCTAAATAATTTACAACCTACTTCAGCTACTATAAACCTATTGTGCTTCCTTCTTCGAATACAATTCACAAATATGAATGTATTGATGCGACGCTGATAGCTTATTTAATTTCTGTCCTAAACCCAGATTCTTAATTTAACATCGCATCATGACTTAAGTTAAAATTAGTTAAGTTCTATTGACAAATTAACATTACGCTAAATTAACAGTCCGATCGTATAGTGGTAACAATTATATTTATTGATTAACATATTAGTAAAAAGAACGTTTAAATTTTACAAGGGTATTACTTATCTGAAATGAGAGGAGAGGAGCGACGGAGGGGTGACCTCGGGCCGAGTTCACTTCCCGACTGGAGGTTTTTCTGGCAGACGTAAGAAGGTAAAAAGCCCCGAGAATTCACGCGCCAACCCTTTTAAAGGTCGACCGCACCACTCGGAAAAACATCCGCTTCAAAGTTCTGGCGGTAAATTTTACCATTCCGATTGGCCAACAAGCTGTGCAGGGATACAGCTTTGCCCGCCATAGAGTTCGTTGACCTGAGGCACCCCCAAATTCCATAGAAATCCGTTTCCTGTAAACAGGGCAAATATAAAAACTGCAATTGTATCTTGGGGACCGGCGGCCTCCCATCGGTATATTTCGCGCAAAAAATATTACTTTATGAGTACAGACATATGAATAAATAATTTTATGACAATGCTAATATCCCCTTGTTTGTTTTTTTCACCTAACTAATCCCTGAAATAACATTACAAAATTTGAAGTTATCACTCATATCGTGTGGTCATAAGAATACACACTTTTTTTTGTTATAAAAATGGGAGTTCGTCTTGACCCTTACTGATTCTCTTATATAAAACTGAGTAAATTAGGCCTGTGTAAACAGGACCTGTCATAGGGTGAAGACTGCCGGCATGTGCAATAACCTAATGTGCCACCCTTCTATAGAACTTTTCATATTTTGACTTATACTTAACGTTAAAGTTATAAACTCGCATCTACCTGTATAAGAGTAAAAAGTAAAGCATAAAATAAAATAATGTAAGAAAATGCAAATAGACACAAAAATCCCTCTTTTCCTCTACTTTGTTTTCTAAATTGGGAAGCTATTAATAAATTGAAAATTTTTAATTTCCAAAAATGCATATTGAATTTAAACACTCCTGTGTTTTGGGTAATATTAACCATCTTAGATATTTTCGTAAAGTAACTTCCGCAAAAATCGCTTTAGAGCCGCCTTTATCAATCATTGATCCACAGTGCACCTTAGTGGCGTAACGGAGAATATTAGAGCTCCCCTGCGAAGTCAGGTTCCCCCCTTAATGCCTTCCGGGGATTCACGTTACACCACTGTAGTGCACCACTAATATTTAAGAAATTTTTCTCTATTGCTGTATTGCCAGCTGTGTCGCGAATTTTCTTATCCAATGAAGGATGTGTGTAAAGAGCAGACAATGGGTCAACACACTGTCCGCTAAGATTCTATTTTTCTTAAAATATTCTATGGTATCGAGAAATGGTACATATTTTAAATTTTTCAATAACTATTTAAAATTAAACATATTTACTGGACTTAGGTTGCATTCTAGCAGAGCCCACACCCTTGGCGCGAATTATTTTGGTTGGCCATATTTGCGCAATCTTGGTAACCCTACCTTGATACACTGGGTATGGTAAACCTAACTATATCTCGAATTTTCCATTTTGTCGACCGGCATTTCGAATTTCGTCATTAGGCACCGGGTTGGAAGCATGGCTGCGAGTCTGACTGAGTATACCTTAGAATTTTTTACTTTGTTGAATGCGAAAGGCATTGAATCCATAAGAAAGAATTGATTGAATGGTGTATGAAGGAAGGATTGATTGCTTCGAATTATGATTGTCCTAAAGTAAAAAGTGAAGATCGCTTGTACGACAGCCAAAGGATGGCCGCTGTACCCTAGTGGTCAAAGTAAGGGACTCGTGGCTGGCATGTCATGAGTTCAAGCCCAGTACCACTGCAGACACACCGTGTAGGGGAGAAATGCACGTTAAATCTGTCGAGAGCTCAAACATCCTTCCGTTGGTGTGATGTGGTATTAGGGGAGGGGTGCCAGTTCAGGTGTCATCTTCGTTACTTGACCATAGTTTAAAATTACTAGTTCAGTCGCAAAAAGCTCTCGTGTAGCTGAACAGTGCGACGTTAATATTCACTCATTCACTCAATCAGGGAAATTACTATATAATTATGGATATAAAGGACAGTAGGGATTGCGAAATGCCATTTTATGTGTCATCCTTGTCATTTAGTCGTAGTTCGAAATTAAGAGTTATATTGTCAACAGCTCTGCTGTAACTTCGAAATGCTATTTTAATAAATAATCAACCAATAAACTGTTATGGTAAACGCTCCCGATATTAAATTACTTCTTTAGAATTGATGCATTAGAAGATCACTGCAGAATAAAGTAGAGGTTTAACATAGAGAAGCATTTTCTATTCTAATGGAACTTTTTGTATGTGAAAGAATAGTTAAAATAAAATAATCGACCTAAAAAACTGTAAGCAACTTTTCATCTACGCTACTTTTGGCTATTAAGATTATAGTTGTAATGTAGATAAAATAATAAAAACACGCTTGGAGCCTGAATTTTTACGAATATGTTGATGTTATGTATGGCTGTGTTATAATATGGTGTCATCATTAATATATTGTCTCCATAATGTTCAAAGAATTGATCTCTCGATACCTTTAGACAGCACCAATTAAGGGCTGTTGGAAAGCTAAAATCCTATTTTTCTGACAATTTGAGATTTTTACATTTTCAAACTGTATAAATTTTAACCTTTCTAAAAATACCTTACTTTTTAACCTCTAGGGTATTTAGAAGCCCTTAAAACGTATTTTTAAATAATCATTGAATTTGGGCCACGCCCATTTTAATGGCGAAAATTGTAAACAAATTACTCTGTTTTTGCTTAAAAGTGTAATGACTAATATAAACCTAAACATCCATCTTTTATTTTAAATTGAATCTTTTATTTTTTTATTTCCTAGTCGATTAGAAGTCTCTCTGTATACATTAAAATCAATTTATCTCAAAATGTAAATTTTAATGTGCGATGTACCTTTTCTGAGAAACTACTGTTCACAGGTATATAATTTTTTTATGAATTATTTATAATGATATCTAATATATACTAAAATGAGCATTTTGTAAAAAACTCAAAAATTAAATTTTGACAAATTTTTTAAGTAAAAAATGGGTCAAATTTCGCAATGTTTGATAACATATTTCATAATTTATTAAAAAATTCAAAATTAGCTAAAAGCTCATTTTAGTATAATGAGAGAGGTGTACTTTAATAATATGAAAAATTTCAAGCATGTACATAAAACAGATTTTGAGAAAATGTATATCGAAAACAGCCAATTTAACATTGTCAGTATAGAGAAAGAGAGAGGTTTCCAACTCCCCTTAAGTGCACAAGGAGAAATAAAGTTCCGTTTTCAAAATTCTGTTAAAAGACACTGCTAATTAAATTGATTTCAAATTCGAACTAAATATACTTGAAGAATTTGGAAATGGTATGGCAAAAGAAAAGTTCCAAGCTTTATCAGTAGATGACACTGTAAGATGCAAGATGGTGCTCCTCCGCACATTGTAAAGCCAGTGTGATGCAACTGCTCAAGAGACATTTCAGAAATTATTGAAAAATCAGTCAGCATTTCCCAACAACCTGGCCTTCATAAAGACCAGGCTTCAATCTTGACGACTTCTGGTTGTAAGATTATCTTAAAAAGGGTTGTATTCAGAGGCTCAATTGCTAATTTAGCTGATCTGAATACGCAATATATTCAAAACGTGATCCCTGAGACTCTCCACTCAGTTGTTTATTAGTTTCAACTTGTAGCAAAAAATGGTGGACAACACAGGTCTAGCAACAGTTAAAAACATTTTCCTTTTTAAACAATATTTCGCCCAGGGACAGTTGAAAACCGATTTTTCCCATCCAATGTGGTACGACTTTGCCGTAGTGGATGAAATTTTCACTAACAGTACAACTTTTGAGTGTGACTTGGAAGTTTTTATTTCTGTCAAAAAAGGGAGAAAAAACGGAAGCAACCATGCACATTGAACAGTAGAGTTGATTTAATGTGAAAATCGTACCAAAGCCGTCGAATGTCGACTTATAATGCCACTTGTAGCTGAATCCACTTTCGTTATGCTGTTTACAGTGCTATCTATTGATACACTAAGAAATATTTTTTCTTTTTCCTATGTCATACTGTGTCTCTCTTCTCTTTTCAAGTATATTCCTTTCAAATTTGAAGTCTTTCTGACCAGTAGTTCCTTTTTTTACAGCATTTTGAAAGTGGTTCAATTATAAAGACCTTATACTATGCGAATAATTTTTAGAGAGTTGACCAAACGAACGCTATTGTCAGCAACAATTCGATATGTATGATATAGATGTATATAGATGAGTCATAACGGAATTTTATACCATTTCTCATGTAAAATATCTTCCAATTCTGATATGACGATGATGGGGAGAAGAAATGGACGATTTTAGTGATTACGAGGACAATATAGGCGATATTCGTAATGGTAACGATGATGTGAGGAATTATTATGTAGAATTAATTGATAATGGGTACGGGAAGAAAGTCCTGAAGAGAAATGTCTGTAATCTTCTCCAGTATTAGTAAAAGGTTCGCATAAAAAAATCCTCGATTCTATCGAGGCTGTTATGCATACGAGGTTTGAGACATAAGTCATGGCAACTATTTTTTTTCGTGTAGATATGTGAAATCACAAACATTATATGTGTCGTGTGGAAGTTCTGCAGACATAGGGTGTTTGCAGAACAACAAATGGCTCTGTGATAGCTGGTAGTAGAGCAGCGGGGGCTGTGATATCAGTCAGTTGGTGAGTGTTGTGCGAGATGGAAGTAACCCTTGTTGAGCAGCGCGCTTACACCAGAATAATCGTTCTCCGAGGGAGAAATGCGATGAAATGTCACAGTGAATTTGTGGAAGCCCTTGGGAATAATGTCCAACCCTACCATACCGTACAGTAGCGCGGTGGGTAGGAAAGTTTCAGAAAAGACGTGTGTCAACTAGTGATGAGCAACGTTCGAGACGACCGGTCTGTGTGCGGAAAAATTGGAGCACCCACCGTACTCTCCCGACATTTCGCCCTGTGACTTTGATCTTATTCCCAAGATTAAAGAACCAATACGTGGTAGGTGGTTTGCAACACGATAGGACATTGCTAATGCTTTACACCAATAGGTGACCCGATTCACTCATGGTGCGGAAAATGCTGAGGCTGATGGTATTTAGTGCCTTCCACATCGTTGGCAGTGTGTGGTGACAGTAGCAGGGGACTACATTCATGGTCTTTAGTCCCAGTTTGTCATGTCAACTATATGTGTACTGTGTTGTCATTCTTTAGCACCGTGAATGCCATATTACCCTGTATACTACCGTAAGAAATTAATGTGTTACGATATTTCAGCTCTATTCATTGCCCTCACCTTGTCCTTTCGTCTGTGTATAATACATTTTAGTGATAGGTAGTCTAGTGGCCATGGTCACGGACTCGTGGTCAGCGTGTCATGAGTTCGAGCCCTAGTGCCAATGAAGACACATCGTATAGAGGGGGTCGCTGCACGTTAAGTATGTCAGGGCTCGAAGTCCTGCCATTGATGTACTATGAAAGTTAGGAGAGGTGGGGTTACAAGTCAGTCCTGGTCATTTGACCACGGTTCAAAATTATAAAGTCCATCACCAACAGTCCTCGTGTTGCTTATTAATAAACACTCACTTGTAAAAGGCACTGCAATATTTGCAATAACTGTACAAATTAATGAGGGGGCCGTAGTAGCCATTCATTGATTTCATGGTTACAGGTTCGAGGCAAGCGTGTCATGAATTCAATCCCCTGTACCACTGAAAACTCACCATGTAAATCGGTTGATGCATATTAAATCTGTTGTGGAAGTTTGGAGATAGTGGTGTGCCACCTGAGGTATCGTCCTCTTTACTTGACCGTGCTTCAAAATTAAGTACTCCGTCACCAATCGCCTTATTGTGCAACGTTAATGAACACTCACTGAACAAATCAAGTTTATATAATCATCTCGAACTATTCAATTCTTATAATAAACTTAAACTCATTTATACACGTCTTTTTTAAATTTGTTATAAAATTCACACACACACACTTAGGGAGCTGAAATTATGTCCATGCCTTTTAATGGTTAAAAAAAATTGTGTCAAAGGGGCGATATACTAATTTATTCAGAATAATGAACGATTGATCGGATATATTCCTCCAATAAGCGGTTTTTGTAGTTCTCAGCAATATATTTATTCGATTTTCCGGCATAGTGGCCTTTAATTCTTTATTGATTGGCTGACCATAGAGTCTCACTATTCTAATTTTTTTTATCCCTTAATCTTTCTACTGCCAAGCATGCATGAATTTACAAATACATGATGATTAAGTTAATTAAGGCTGTTTCAATTACAACCCCCTTAAATGATAATTGTTCTTGACAAGCCCATTTATATTCTTGGATATTGATTCAATATTTTATAAGAATACGAGGTCTGGCTATTAAATAACGAGACTGCGCGCCTAGATGGCGTCCTAGAGGAGCGGGGAGAAAAACAAATAGTGCGTTGGGTATCTGGAAATCTTCTCTATTCACGTACCAAAACACGTTTTGTCACTATTATAGTATTTGTGCAGTAGCGTTTTGAAACGAACGTGTTTTTTTCTCGTGCCGAAAACCATGTGTGACGAAAAACAGGAGCAACGTATCAATCTCAAATTTCTCGTTAAGTTGAAAAGAACTCCGACTGAGTGATATAAATTGTTGCAAGAGGCCTATGGGGATAATTCTCTATCTCGTGCGCGTGTGTTTCAGTGGTGTAAGCGCTTCAGTGTGGGCCGAGAGAGCACTGAAGATGACCAGCGCCCAGGTCACCTTGTCACTGTTTCCGGAGTTGAAACAGTGACCAAAATCAACCACATTGTGCGTGCAGATCGTCGAATGAGCATCCGGATGATTGTGGAGGCTGTAAACGCCGATAAAGAAAAGGTTAGATAAATTTTACACGAGGAATTACACATGACAAAAGTCTGTGCGAAGTTGGTGTCAAAAAACCTGACACCTGACCAAAAGCTCTTGCGTGAACAGGTCTGCTCAGATTTTCTTGAAAGATTAGAAGATTCCTGATGGATGAAAAACATTATTACTTGCGACGAAACGTGGATTTTTCAATACTATGTTGAAACAGAGCGGCAATCGATGCATTGGAAGACACCTAAATCGCCCAGAATAAAAAAAGCAAGGATCTCCAAATCAAAATTCAAGGCAATGTTGATCTT
Organism: Trichonephila clavipes; assembly: GCA_019973935.1. Lineage (NCBI taxonomy): Eukaryota > Metazoa > Arthropoda > Arachnida > Araneae > Nephilidae > Trichonephila > Trichonephila clavipes. The sequence continues at coordinate 1,364,606 of BMAU01019793.1, read as the reverse complement.
TTTTTTTTCGACATTAACGGTATCGTGATGACTGAATGGGTTCCTGAGGGTCAGACTGTCAACCAGACTTAATCTTTGTCAGTTTTGGTAACACTGCGAGAACGAGTTTGTAAGAAATGGCCCGAGTTGTGGAAGAACTACCCGTGGATTTTGCACCAGGACAAGGCACCTGCCCATAACGCCTTATCTGTGGAACGGTATTTGGCCGATAAACGCACTCCAGTGCTCGAACACGCGCCGTACTCGCCAGATTTGGCACCGTGCGACTTTTTTTTTGTTTCCGAAGATAAAATCTGCTTTGAAAGGGACTCGATTTGAGTCGATGGAAGCGGTAAAGCAAAAAACGGCAGAGCTCCTAAAGGCCCTCACCAAAAAAGACTTCCAGCACTGCTTTGATCAATGGAAAAAACGTATGGAAAGGTGTGTGGCGAGGGGAGGGGAGGGGAGTATATTGAAGGGGAGCATTCGAATGTAAAATAAATTTAATAATAAAACCCTTTTTTGGAACCAGTCTCGTTATTTAATAGCCAGACCTCGTATTTGTGCGGATGCATTTCTGTGACATGACTTTTTTATCCAAATAGGTTCAAGTCATGATGGTCACATAATTAGAAACCCGTGCTCTCTATTTAATTCAAAATTGACATTAGAGTTGAACTTGTCATTTTACTCATAAAATTTTGGAAAGACGACATTTATCATGTGACTGTGACGTCACATGAATTTAGCTGTCTCCTGTGAAATTAAGTGGCCGCGGTAGCCTGGTGGCCAAGGTCTCATGAGTTCAAACCTTGTGCCACTGGAGACCCGCCATGTAGAGAGGGCTGATACACGTTAAATCTGTCAAGACTCAAAGTTCTCCCGTTGGTGTGAAAGTTAGGAGAGGTGGGTGTCGTCCTCATAACTTGACCATGGTTAAAAATTACGAGGTCCGTCGCCAAAAGCCCTCATACCTGAATAGCGTGACATTAATATTCACTCACCTTTCTATGTAATTAACTGAATCCTTTAATTCTTCGTTTTCGCAGTAATACGCGATATCTATTAAACTTTCCAAGTTCTTCATAAGTGTAATGTTGAAACAAAGGCCAAGGTAACGTAACTCGTGACATGCATGTCATGAGTTCGAGCCTAGTACTGTTGAAAACCCACCGCGCTGAAGGGGCTGATGCACGTTAAATATGTCGAAGCTCAAACGTCCTCCCGTTGGTGTGGTATGAAAGGAAGTGCCAGCTCAGGTGTTGTCCTCGTCACTTGACCATGGTTCAAAATTACGTGGTCAGTCGCCAATAGCCCTCGGGCAGCTTTATAGTGCACCGTAAATATAACTTTTCCTTTTTCGGCCAGAGGCCAATACCCTTTTCAAAATAATACTTAGAATGGATTAGTCAGCAAAGTGCCCAGACACGAACCCTATCGAACATGTATGGAGAATTGTGAGAGAGTGCATCACACCTAACTTTTCCCGAAACAATCGTGTGGTAATTTTGAAATAACGAAGTTATTTTTGAAAGCTTATTAGGTGTGGACGCCGTAAATTGTATATTTTACTGAAACTCGATTTTATCTGTGAGAAGCATTTTTCTTCCACTTTTATATGCAAAGCCCTCGTGTAGCTGAACAGTGCGACGTTAATATTCAATCAATCCACTTTTATATGCAAGATGCCCGCATTCTTTAACAGATAAATACATAACTGTTTGTTAACGTCGCATTTCGAAGCCCCATTAAGGTTATTGGTGACGAACTTCATAATTTCAATATGTGATGCAATGCCGAGAACGACGCCTGACCTGCCCCCTTCCCAAACCATGCTAACATTAGGACTTTGAGCATAGGCAACATTCAATACGACAGGTCTTGAGTGGCACTGGGACAAAAACTCATGACTCCTCCAGCTCTAACCTCTCCACTCTGCGCTAATATAGAGAAATTAAAGGTTCACTCCTAGGAGAGCCCACACCCTTGGCGCGAATTACTTTGGTTGGCGATAATTGCGCCATCTTGGTATACCTTTTATATCTTTTAAATACTACATATGGCAACCCTATTTCTAGCATTTTCGTATTTTGTGGGCACGCATTTCGAATTTCATTTTGTTGTTGAGCTCCGGGCTGGCTGCGTGTGTGAGGGAATATACTTTAGAATTTTTTACTTTGTTGAATGCAAAAGGTAAGAAAGAATTGAATGGTGTATGAAGGAAGGATTGATTGCTTCGAGTTATGAATGTCCTAAATTTAATGATCGGCAATAAAACTTTCTTTCGAAATCGTACCAGCCACGCCGAATGTATGTTCTACCATTACCTCGCAGAATAAATATGGCGACGCTAACACGATCATTTGCTTATCGATGAGATCTTTCAGGCTTTTTTAAAATCTGTTGTTACGCTGTACCCTCCACTTGGAAAAGATCAGCATTAAGAAAGTAAGTGCTGTTTTTATATTTTCTATCTCAAATGTTTAATTTCTGTATTGCTTATATATATTTTCATTACGCATCCACCTTATCTCTCTGTATTTACTTGCCGCCATTGTCGGTTTCGCTTGGCGCTTTTTTTGGTTTGTCGCCAAGGGTGTGGGCTCTCCTAGGATTTTACCAAAGTAAAATTTCAATGACTTGTTATGCACCCAGTTCCTTTTTCTTCACAAAATCTATGAATGGTATGATAGTAATGAACTAAATTCATGTGACAATTGCAGTCAATCAGTTCGTGAGCTTCACTGTTGCCAACTTTCACAGAAACTTTTTATAAGTTGTCACCAATACACTACACAAAAGTAAACAAAATGCTCTTGATTTAAAAAATATACACAAGATTTTTTTTTAAACTTTTGATCAACTTTAATACAGTAGGACCTCTATATAACAAAGTCGCTAAATCCCGGAAAAAAGTTCGTTATATAGAGGTTCATCTTTTAATATACTTTATAAACCACATAAAACAAATTTTAAATTCATAAACCCTATATAATAAAAAAAATAATTATTCAGGCCTTTTTTAAATTAATATATGTTTATTTAATATATCTTACCCATCGAAAGAAAGAAAAACTGTTTTTCTTATTTTCCTTGCAATGTCGAACAGTCACTGTACTTTCAATATTAAGAAAATAATTTTATATTAAAATTAATAAATTTTAAGGACATTTTATAATTTAAATCATATAAGTAATATTATCATACATTATTTTATAACTACAGCACAGGGAATAGGGGACAACTCCACTGAGTGTGAAAGGAGATGTCTAAGATGTTTCTAGTGAACTGGACAATGGGGGTTAAGGGTTGCACTTCTTGGATGAAACGTCCAGAACTCTATTGCTCTCGTCATGATCTAATAAAACCAATTCAAGATTTATGACCGACCATAAAATGTGTTAAATAGAGAATGACTTAAAATGTTCACAAATAACTTTAAAAAAAAGAGAAAAAAGTTTGTTGTGTAGAAATTGCACTTCGCTATATAGAAGTTTTTTTACGAAGGAAAACGTGAAATATCCAATGTTCCAAGAAAAAGTTCGCAATTTAGAGGTTTGACTGTATTTGAACATCTCTATCCAATTATTAAATTTTATTTAGACATGTTATACCTGTAAAATATAATGTCCACTTTGAATTCAATGAAGATAACACAATATTACATTTGTGATGTGTATTTTTTCGCAATCTTATAACCGAAATATGAAAGTTAAGTTTATAAAACGGATAATGCCTATCAGGTACCAACATGTATTTTCCATCATAAGAAATCTAAAGCAAATTATTCACATTATTTGCTTTACTGGAATGAAAAATCCAAGCATCCATTTACTATTTCAATAGGGATTTTGTCGTTGTAACACACAACATAATTATTTTCCTAGTCTTTTGCTTTTATGTGCGAGGATAAGATATTGAGAAACAAATGCTTATCATTACTAAGGATGAGTGTATTTCATGAATTCAATAAATATAAAAATGTTTTTTCTCTAGAGCCATACTAAACCACTTTATTAATCACTGTTTTTATTGTATTGCCTGTTTATGCGCAAGACAAAAAAGGGCTAAACAAAGTCTTTTCTCCATGTAATTTTGGAGCATGGTTGTGGATTCCGCAATCAACGTCTGAGTATGGGTCTCCCCATTCTACGCATCTCCATGATGTAAACGAGAGATCTTGGAGCCTTGACGTATACGTCTTTCTAGGTAAGTAGAGCCAGGACAAAAACAGCATGAACTTGAGACTAATTTGATCTAATGATAACTTACATCTCTTATACCTGGGCATTTTAAATGACCAGGCTTCTTCCACTACTCAGAGTACCAAGAAGACAACAGATTAAAGTCTCGCCCTTCCAAATACGATCAAATAGAAAGGCTTATGAACAGCATTTATAAACTGTGATTTTAAAGAACCTTTTTGTTAAAATAGGAAAAGGCAGCTGGAAAACATTCAATATAAAGTGGTCGAAGTAACAGACAGTATGGGTATTCCAGTAATAGTTAACACTAAATATATTTTAACAGGATTTTTCCTTGATAAATTAATTACATCAGCGTTACACTTGGGGGTTGTGTGCCCATCTGGGAATAGCAGGGCAAATGACTCAGCAAAGGGGATTTTGTTACAGTAATAAAAAATGTTTGAACCATTAAGTAAAAACGTCTTTCCTACGCACAAGGATGTGATGGTCCCTTGTGGAGTATCTCTAAACAGTCACCCATTCATATTCAAGAATATCACAAAAGGTGGGATAAAATCACCTCCTGCACCTACACCTGAATTTATAGTTAAGAGAAAACCTAGGTTTAAGACAAATTGGGTCCTTCATTTCAGCATACTACACGAAGGACTTTGATTTGTCTGTAATTCAAAGCAGTTTCATCTACGTTAAATAAACCTCTATTAATAAGTATTGTTGTTTAGCTATTAACATTATACTCAAAACTGATTTATTCAATATATTTTGCCAGGTTATAGGGAGTACTATATTTCAATATCGGTAATTATAAAATACCTAGTACTCCATAATATCCCACATGCAATCTTGGGTAATATGAGACTTTAAAATGAAGGATAAAAACGACCACGATATAACAAACAAGTTCTTTTAGTGTTCATCTCATGTGTACTAATAGGTTTAAATGTTCGAAAAAAAGTACCAGCAAAAACTTTTGAAAATCGCAAAACACTTTGTTCTCTGTAGCGATTACCAACAACAAGCAATCCATCATGGGGGTCTCTTCAGTAGTTCATGGTCTTTCTGTGCGTTGACAGCTTCAGAGCTATAACCTTCATATATTCCATAATATCCTTTCATCTATACCAACCAAAATATTAATTTTTTTCTCGATTTATTATCCAGATTATTATTGCATTCAAGTGATACCCTAAATATATAGTGTTTTTTTTAGAGGTATAGAACTTTAAATTGCAATAAAACAACGATGTATTATTATTCGATTGACATGAATTTTTTTTTATTCGAAAGATAATCTTGTGGCATTACATTTTAAATATGATTTCTGGCATAGGACTGCCACGGCTGGCTCGGATGTAGTCCAATCTGGACGTCCAATTTTCGATGACTTTTTGCAACATTTGTAGCCGTATATCGGCAATAACACGGCGAATGTTGTCTTCCAAATGGTCACGCGTTTGTGACTTATCCGCATAGACCAATGACTTTACATAGCCCCACAAAAAATAGTCTAGCGGTGTTAAATCACAAGATCTTGGAGGCCAATTCACAGGTCCAAAATGTAAAATTAGGCGGTCACCAAACGTGTCTCAATAAATCGATTGTGGCACGAGCTGTGTGACATGTTGCGCCGTCTTGTTGGAACCACAGCTCCTGGACATCATGATTGTTCAATTCAGGAATGAAAAAGTTAGTAATCATAGCTCTATACCGATCACCGTTGACTGTAACGTTGTGGCCTTCATCGTTTTTGAAGAAGGATTCCACCAGCGCATAAAGCGCACCAAACAGTCAGTTTTTCTGGATATAACGTTGTTTCGACATACACTTGTGGATTAGCTTCACTCCAAATGCGGCAATTTTGTTTGTTGACGTAGCCATTCAACCAGAAGTGCGCTTCATCGCTAAACAAATTTCGCTTATGAAAATCGGGAACAACGGCAATCTCGTTTTGGGCCCATTCGACGAATCTACGCCTTGCTTGATGATCGATTTGATGAATTGCCAAACCAAACTGAGAATAAATCACTTGACAGCTGTTAAATCGGTCGTCATCTTGGAAAGTAATGCCAACTTAAACTTGTATACCTGGAAAAAAACACTCTTTATTAAGTACACAATAGAATTACTTAATCTGTTGCTTAATTCATCAAGCAGCTTTATCAAATGACAGAAAAAATGTTAATTATAAATTACATCAATGCATTTTGCCACTTCCTAAATAAAAAAAGTCATAGACAAAATATTTATTGATTCCATGAATAGAACTTTTTATATACAATCTTTTCAATTTAACTTAGTTGACAGCACAACACAAATTTACAATTTTTTGTAGCTTGATACAATGTTTTCATAATTAAAATTCACAAGATAAAATTTTGTTTCATAACAAAGCAAAATTACATTCATACAATATTAAACAAGTGGTTACAAATCAAATACATATAAATAAATAAGGATTATAACATTAAGGAGATTCATATTTGCAGTAGCTAAATGAACAGTAATTTACATGTTAAAAAGTCATAATTTCAATTCTAATTACAAATTCTTTTATGTTTCCATTACAAATTTTACTTAAATGTAAATAAACTTTGAAAATTATGAGAGAAAATACTTTATCATGGGATATTTCTTGGATTTCGAACCCTAAAATGAGTTATGACACACACAAACCTCCCTACCTTAGCAAATAAGTTTTGAACAAAGCATGAAGATTTTGTTGAGTTGTGCTCCATTTAAACGTTCATAATGATGAACTTATTCTTCAAGAGACTTTCTTATAATGGTTTTAAATAGCCACATATCAAAATATCCTTTAAAGCTTAATTTTTAATACATTGAACATATGCCCCCCAATACACAATTTACGGAAGACTGCTTCCTAATGCTATTGTGGGAGAGTTATTTCAAATATAAAATCTATATTATTCTATAAATAAAACATGGAATGCTTTCAATTTTTAACAAGTTCCAAAAACAAAGAAAAGGAATAATAAATTAGGAATTCAGTTTTGCTGTCTTCATTCGCCCATTTGAAGTACTTGAAAAGTGCCATATATAAAGCAGCTTTCAAGTTGAGTGCCACCTCAGGCGTTGTCCTCATCACTTGAGTGTGGTTCAAAATTGAGGCCTGTAGCCAAAAACCCTTATGTAGGTGCATAGTGTAACATTTCTATATACTGTATTTTCCAGTATATAATCCTTGGATTATGTGTTAAAAAAGTTTCAAATTTCGTTGTGCGTATTATACGCCGCCGCGGATTATCTGAGAAAAAACATTCTCCATCAGAAAAGCGAACAATAAAAATTTGGAAGAAATGCCGTTTATGTTTTATAAAATAAATAGATGGCGCTTTCATGACTCTGATGACGTATTTCAGCTATAACTAGTTCTTGTCCAATTATATTCAAAAACGAATTTGATTCCTCGGAAGGAAAAAATAGTTATTAGTCACTGGCGCCATTTCCAATTTTCTCTCTGGACTAGAGCTATTAGTCCTTCGAAAGTTTTCATCAAGTTGAAGTGAAAGTGTTAAGTTACACTACAAACTTAAAAGGCTACCAAAATCGGGAAGCTACAAGGTTTTTCAACGTTGACGAATTGAATATTCATTTGTGGAAAAAAAACAAGACAAACTTTGAAAATTGTGATTGACGTTAAAGTGCCGATCATTTTGGTAAACCTCACTGGCCAGAATTAGAGGAAGAAATAAATAAAATTATTTTAAAAGAAAGAGACAGTGGGGAAGCAGTCTCGATCTTAATTTTTTTGCTATTAACTTGCTAAATTAAAAAGATTTTTTTCCGCATGGAATGTTTTGTTTAACAACTCAAAACAGAGATGGCAGTAGCAAAGAATTTTTTTGTTTTATTGAGATTATCGTAAAAAATATTATCATACATATTTGAAAAGACATTTCGTAATAAATTTTTTTTCCTGTACAATTTCTTGCTTCTATTTTCAATTATATTGTGTATTTTTTTTGTCTTATATGACATTCATTATCGGCAGTTTATATTTTGGATTATTCGGCCTAAAAACTGCTGCGGATTATACAATGTTTGTTTGTTTTTACTCAAAAAAAGGCTTTGCGGATAATATGCCGCTGCGGATTATATACAGGAAAATACGGTACATAAAATTAAAGCTAAATACATTTGGTCTTTCTATGATCACTTGCACACAATGTGATGAGATCTCTATAAACAAACATAAATGCAAAATGAATGAAACTAATTCTGATTTAAGACAATTCCTTAAACTTCCAACACATCTCATACGTTTTATGTACATATCAATATAATACAATTCAAGTTTCAATTCTTTTGCTTTGTGCACAACATGACATGTAATCTAATAATAATGGCTTATCACACAAAATTATATAGGGAAACTACAAATAAACTTTTAAGATCCAATTGAATGTTACGTTAATTCAAAAGCTCTTTAAATTTATTTGTAAGCTCCTTGACATTTTAACAAAATAATGATGCAAGAGTAAATTAATAACAGTATCTCGACATGGAATAATTAAATATCATAAGATTTTCAATTTGGAAACAAAATTAGTTAATAAAATTGTTTCATTGCTTTCCCCAACACTGATTTATGAAATTTGAAACATGATTCAAGTTTATGCTGCATTGAATCAACAATGAGATCGAACAAGAGCCAAATAAAAATATAATAACTCAAAACCCAATGTACCTCACACCTCTTGTAAACAAATATGCCATACTAATCATCATATATTGCCCCATGAATGTTGAATTATAGAAGTATTCACTACATACTTCATCTTTCTCCACATCATTAAGCAAATAAAAAGTAAACTATCAAAATAATTCCTTCTATATTAAACATATAACAAAACAAACTTAATTTATTGTGTACTATACATATTTAATAACAGATTCATACATGCTAATTGTTAAAATATTTATTAGCTAACTTAATAACAGATTCTAACTAACAAAGAAATAAACCCATTTCATCAACAAAAAATATTTATATTCATTCTTAAAAGGATAAAAGAAATAAATATTATAAAAAAAACTAATTAAAACTTTTGAATGTTCCTGTATAAGCAATTCTGCAGCATTAAATAAACTGTAATTCATAATTTTAACTTGCAAATTTATACATTATTTCATTTTTTTTTAAATACATTCGAAAATATCTAACTATTCATATTTGTTTCTTTTGAAGTTAAAAAAACTAAAATAAATTACAAGATCTTTAATGTTAGTTTCTCCATAAGTATCAGTACAAATATTCTGAGGTTTTTCACAACAACAGATCCATTTTCAATTTTAAAAAAAAAGAGTGACAAAATTAGTGAAATGAGAACTGAAAAAAAATGTTTTCAATCATTAGTGAGTAGATAATTGTACCTAAAATTAATAAGTTTCAGATTGTTTTGGAAGTACTAAATACATCAAAACAATATACATTTTCCTTATAAATTGAAGATTACTGGTTATATTCATTTGTAAATAAAAAAAAGATATATAACAATTAAAACTCCAAATAGTTACACACACAAAAATGAAAGCAATAAAAATTTATTCCTCTTGCATAAGAAACAAGATTTAATATTAAGTATATCTTGTGAACCATTAGAATTAGGTGAAGAAAAAAATCTAAAATGCATTTTAAGACAACAGATTAAATTTTTTATTCCATATTCCAATAAAATTTGTGAACAATTAGAAAATTTAGAACATTACTTTACAAACTTCTCCGTTTCAACATGTAAAATAGCATAGTGAAATTATACATTAAAATTTGATGCTAATATCTCCCACTTTAAACTAAAACCTTGTAATACAACATATATTCACATCAGACAATTAAAGACTAGAATAACATGAAAAAAATAGATTAAATTATAAAACCACACACAAAAACGTACAAAATAGTGAATTTTAAATTTCTTCTGAATTATGGTCAAATAACTACATACACAAGTAATTTGTTTCTTTTTGGCAAGTTTTTTAAAGTAAAATACAACAGCAGTCTTAGATAAAAGAAAAAAACATACACCAACCTAATTCATCAGCAAGCATCATTGCTTATGAAATTATTGGTGGTTTTACAAACATTGCCCAAACTTGGAAATTATACACTATTCCTTTTTCCAAAATAAAGACTACTTTACAAGGGACTTAAGTAATAAAAATCAATTTTATTTAACCAATACCTGAGTAAATCCAGTGTGATTATGAACATTAATATCCCTTATACAGATTGCATATATAAATTCTATAATTGTACAAGGATTCATTTTTATGCTGATATTTACTTTTGTTTAAATTTATAATTAAGAGCGAAAGTACTAAAAAATTCAACTATTACTGCTTTGAAATAAAAATGTTGCAATAAAGTCAATAGTAATAATACATTACTTAATGTTGACCACTATAAAGCAGGTTAGTTTTGATTCCTTTCACTAAAAAATACATTTTCTGAAATACAACAAAATTACAAAACATGTCAGATGTAATTCAAAAGGAAATTACAAATTGTATTTACTATAAAATGTAACATTATAAAAAATGCCTTTTCACAAACTTAATGGAAAAAAGTGTTGTTTCCAGTTCCTTAAGATAATATTTAAAACATTAGATTATATAACTTCATTAACTTATATGGAAACATATTCAAATACATTACTCCATCCTGTATAGAGAAGTATATAGGTCTATTTTTGCTGGTATAAAATATCTACCATTTCTTACATAGTTATACTAGTATGTTTTTTCAAATGTACACAATAAAATGAAAAAATATTTTTAGAATGGTCTTAAATTTTTGAGGCACAATATAATAAAGGAATATACATGTTATCACCATATAAAAATGGAATGCATTTCAATTTAAAAAGATATTCATAGTCTCAGTCTGGCACTTAAATTTAACAAGGAAAAAGGGAGAATTTTTAATGAATAAAATGTAGCTCACAGAATAATGAAAAAATAAATTAATTCTAAAAAATAGTTCCAAATTAATAACTTAACACAGTAAATTTTCAAATTTATAGTGATGACTTTAAAATACACATGAACAATATTCATAAGTCATAGTGCTAATTCTTTCTGAAAATTGAATATATCACAAAAGATATGCAGCACACAAAAATTATTTCATAAACAAAAACATTTCAAAGAACAATAAACTTATCTGATAAATATTTTACTAATATCTGTACTTTAAATAGAATGCTGGCAAAAAATATTAAAATTATAATCACAGTCTTGTTAAAAAGTATGTGACAGATCTCTTTATAAAACTCCACAAAAGTATCTATAAAGAGCTATTTCTTGTAAAAAGATACTGTTCAGATTTTTTTAAATCCTATTACAAATACATGTTGCACTTTCTTAAAAATATATTTCATGTTCCAGGTCCAGTGGCTAGTGCCCATACAGCAAACAAAAGAAATACCACACTGCCTATGAACGTAACTAAAAAAAAAAAAAAAAAAGAGAATATGTTAACAGTAGATCTTTTTGAAAATCAAAGTCATACCATATTATACCAATTTTCAATATAATCATACATATATATCATGCCAGTCAACTCATGAAAAAAAGATTCACCTAGAAATGTCAATGATGAATTATTTTATACTTAAATTTTTAAAATAATGCATACACAACATTCTAAAACAATACATTATACACACTTTTTTTAAAATAATGCGAGGAAAAAATTTCACTTTGTGTGAAACGTCAAAGAACATTCCAATTTTGATAAGAAATTTTTTATATCGACTTGATTTATAACATCTCGTACACTGGTAAATTTAAAGTTTAATAGTTACATACAAGGAAGTAATGACTGTACAATAAAAGTGCTTTTATAAAAAAATATACTGAAATAAATCAACTTTCAACTTATATATTGATAAAAAAATTATTACACAAACAGAAGTTAATTATCAACCAATATCCATCAGGTACGGAAGTTCTTTAAAATTTTTTAGGCTTCTTTTATATGGAGACTTTTGTTGAATATATCTATGAACCTTTCATCAACTTTTCAAGGTAAAGAAACATCTTTTTCTGATAGCAAATGTATTAAATGACACAAGCAACTCAAAATTACAGTTTTTGTTTTTCTTATATTGGTACCTATTTCTCCCTTGAATTAAAGCAGCATTATCTGCCATAAAAGAAACTAAATGTTTAGAGTATTTTTTAAGTTTCATTTATAATGAATGAGTTAACATTTTCTTCAATGGAAAAATTTCCAATCAAATTTGGAATTGCAAAAAAGACCACTTCTGAACTGGATATTTTGTTGAATAAAAATAAGGTGACCCCAGTGTGATACAATTTGTAGTATGTATCATTACTGCCTACTAATCACATAAGATATTTTAGTCCTTCCACATTCACATGTCAATCACCAATATTAAACTTAAGAAATATTTTACTAAAAGAGGACTGGCATGACCCACTGCAAACTAAAGTATATTATGTTCTACAAAAAAATATATAAATAGTAGTTCAGCTTTTATTACATGGTCTTTAAAAAAATAATTGATTTCTTGTTTGTGAGATCCAACACACTAGAATGTAATATCTGCTACCATAAGATCTTAAGACACAAAATGCATATTTTTTCCTCTTTTGGGATCCGGTAATACAATTAAATTCCTTTTTCTAATATTCTATAGACATATGAAAGTATATTTTGTCTTTGTTAGATAATGCAAAAAACAGAACAATTAACAAAAAACAAATCATTTGGCCACATGAAGTGTATTGAATATGAGCATACGAAACACAAAATGAGTCAAGTTCCAGAAAGTTGCCACAAGTAGTTTGATTTTTAAAACTATGCCTATCAATCAGGAACCTATGGCTAATGAAATACAATACAAAAAAGGTCAATGATATTTTTAAAAACTTGATGACATTGAGTTTCATGGTTTTCCCATTAACTATTTCCAGTCATTGTGAATATGAAATAAATAGGAGCTGCACACGAAAAATAGACAGCGAATGAATTTCTGCAAAAATGTACACAAACAATTTATGCCTAAAAGTATAACAAAAAGCTAATAAGCATTGAATTTATATACAAAGAGCAACAGTTGATAAATATATACAGGGTGATATAAAACTTTTTGTTCAAATTTCGTGAGAAGGTAGGGAATACATCAGGAAACAAATTTAACATAGAAAAGTATGTCCCCAAATGTATGGATTCATATGTAGAGGGCGCTGTGCGTGTGTGTATATAACCAGTATGATTCTTGGCCGACCACTCCTGTTGTCATCAGTGTTGAAGCAGCACAATAAGATGAATTGTTTTATGAATCAAGAGTTAGCAGATATGCATATGGGGCAGCAGGCGAAAGCGCCACCGAGCTAGGCAAGTTTACAAAAACTGATATCCTGAGAGAAGAATACCACAGCATCAAATGTTTGCATGTGTACATTATAACCAGTGTGAATGTGGTTCATTGCACAGCAATATGCAGGATACAGAGATAAGATAACTGATGCAGGCTGTCAACATCAAAAGAGTCCTTTGAACATAATCCAAATACCAGCACATGAGCCATTTCCTCAGCAGCTTGAGGTCTGTCAGTCAGCAGTGTGGTGGATACAGCATGAATAGGGTGTATATCCTTACCATCTCCAAAGGGTGCAGTTATTGTAGTTTAACAATTGTCCAAAGTATGTAAAATTTGCACAACAGTTCATATAGAAAGGTGTCAAGGACCCCAGTTTTCCAGCTTCTGTTCTTTTTACAGATGAAGCATCATTCAATAGTAAAGGTATGTTCGATGAACACAATTCACATGCATGGGCTTATGACAAAACTCATGGTATGAGAAGTCATGGTGCGAAAGATCGCTTTGCTGTAAATGTGTGGGCTGGAATCATTGATGACTGTTGAGACCTTACTTGCTCCAGCCCCGATTGGACAGCCGGAAATACTTATTTTTCTCGAGATACCCATCTTTTCTGGGTGCTGTTTCTGTGCATATCCACCAAGGTATGAGCTTTCAACATGAAGGGGCTCCAGCCCATAGCAGAATTGTTGTGCATGTTTACCTGAACCAAAAATTTAGAGCTTGATGATGTGGCAGTGGTGGACTAATTGCTTGTCCACCCAGGTCAACAGATTTATCACCCTTTGATTTCTTTTTTTTTTTCGGGGAGGGGGCTCATGAAATATGTGTGCAAGACTTCCCTTAACAATAAATGGACCTTGTTGCATGAATAGTGGTCATTGCAGTCATTGTTCACGATATGCCAGGTGTGTTTGAAAATGTTCGGCAATCAATGCAATGGCACTTTGAATCCTGTGTTCATGTAAATGGTCGCAATTTTGAATGCCTACTAAGAACCTGTACTTGACCTTGTTGGAATAAAAGTCACACTCAATACCACTTAACTATACTGGTTTCTTTTGGTTACTTTATGTCCAATTTTGTTCTTATAGATGTTTGAGGATACACTTTCCCATGTGAATCTGTTTCCTGACACATTCCTTTCCTCACCACAAAATTTAAGTCACCCTGTATATAACTGACTAGGGCATAAACTATAGAATATCACATTAGAGCTATAAATATGACTAATGATTACAAACCTACAACTTGAAAGAGTTAATAGATGAATTATTAATTCACACATTTAATCATATGCACATTCTGAAAATTAAACAGATTACACATTAATACACAGGGGATTAATCAATTTGGTATCCAACAAAAATCACAACTTGCCAACTAAGCAATCTCTGTACACCAATAGTATATCGCAGTAGTTCTTAAACTGTGGTCTGCACACAGGTACCCAGGGTCCACAAAGGTCTCTCATTCAAAGTTAAGATTTACCTTTTTACAAACTCTGAAAAGTCTCATGGGAAAACCTGAAAAATGTGCTCTCCTAGACTAGACCTCTAAATTGCCAACAATGAAAAAACTTTACTAGAACATTAATTCAGTTTTTTTACTGTATGCAATTACATAGCCATTACTCCAATGTAATATTTATAAAAAAATAGAAACACATCTGCAAAGATTAAGAACCAAATTCATAATGTGCCAATACGATAACAATTGCATCCATCTCAATTTTGTAATCAAAATAAAGAAATACAGCACCATCCTTCTCATTTAAAGTTTTAATTAACACAATTAAGTACATTATTTATTTCAAATTAGTATTTTGTAATATTTTATATGAAATTAGATGCTTGCTGTTTTCTTAAAGGGAAAAAAAATGTTTAAAAAGTCTGTATAAGTGGCAGAGGCAGTATAAGGATTATTGAGGAACCTTTAAATCATTTAGCCATAAGTTGAGAGTCAGGAAAGGTTGTTGAAATCTTGGGAGGGACCTACCATGTCAGGCTGATACATAAAGTGGGGATGAGTCAATTAAAAGTTTTAAGAGCCACTGGTATACAGACTCTTCAAAAGTGACAAAAGCACTTGCATGAGTAAACAATACACTTAACAATCAGTTTATAGTAAAAATCGATTGAAATCTGGATATTTTTGTATTCTCATTTATACATTTTCATGAATTTAAAATTTTAAAGGAATCCAACTATTACATAATGTAATAAATTGTTCATATGCA
The DNA here is from genome assembly GCA_019973935.1 of Trichonephila clavipes. NCBI lineage: Eukaryota > Metazoa > Arthropoda > Arachnida > Araneae > Nephilidae > Trichonephila > Trichonephila clavipes. The sequence goes on along the minus strand of BMAU01019793.1, from coordinate 1,348,809 downwards.
TCATTATAGAAATGAACAATCAATTTAATATAAATAAGCATCCCCCCACCTAAAAAATAAGTTTTTTTTTAAATTTAGTTATACATTATATATAATACCATTTATTTCAATAGCTATATCTTTATAATTATAAATATTACAACATTTATTTAATAATTCTGTAACATGTATAACATGAGTGAATGGGTAAGAATAAAGCAGGCTGAACTCTTAAAAATTTTGTGCTCTTTAAAAATTTGTCTCTATTCAAGAAAAAAGAATGTTATCACATACAAATGGCACTTCTCATTCAATTAATTGCATAAGACACTACTAGGATTGCATATACTTCTTTGAATAATAGTTTACAAAAGCATTGTGCAGAAGCCATCAAAATTGCCCTTTAATACTATATATAATCAAATTAGGTTTTCAAAACGTGTTACATTTTTAGTGAAATGATAGTACAGTCGATCTTTGATATTGTACACAAAAATTATATCAAATTCTATGTAATGTTAATTTAATTGTTATTTAAAAATTAAGTCAATTAATTATCAAGAGAGGTTATATAATAAAGGGGCCTGTAAAACTAATTACTTTAAATTTGTTTACTTAAACATCAAGTTTTTTTTACAATCAAAAAAAAATTTAATTTTTGAAAAGTAAATTTATATAACCTTTTTAATGAATAAGATTTCTAAAAACATTGAATTGGATCACTTTAAAATTTATAAAATCAAAATGACAAAAAAAATTATCAATTTGGAAAGAAACTTGCAAAACATGTTTTACCTAAACAGTCTATAGTTATATTAATGTTTATGTTATGGTATAGTTATACGAAAAGAAAAGGAAATAACATTTTACCAGATCTGACAGATATTCTTTGTGCAATTATTCTACCACCAACAACAGCTAAAGTTGTACAAATACCATGGCCAATAATAGCACCCAAAGTTACACCAATTGCATCCTGTAATTCAAAAAATTTATTAACACACTTAATGTCTACAAAAAAATTAAATGAATGGTCTGATACATCAATTTATCAATTGAATACATTCATGGGCAAGAAAATTACAGAATTTAATGTGTTACGGAATCTAACATAAAATATTTCTCTTCTACAAATTTCATGTCATGCAATTAATTTGAAAAGAACAATCAAAAATGATTTAAAAAATGAAAACATAAAATAATTTGATATTTCTAAGATTTTAAATTAATGTGTAGAGTTTAATTCTCTGAAAGATTTGAATTCATTTCATTCAAGAGATATAAGAGGCCTATTGATAAGGAATTTCACAACTTTAAACCATAATCAGAGAACAAGCAGGATATTTGAATAAGTACTTCACTTTCAAAATTTCCCCAATACACAACATGCAGTTGTCTTCACTATCCAGTGACTTAATTTCACTTAACATGCGGTTGTGTTTTAAACAGCATATCTCTGGGAGAAATTAAAATCTAGATGTACATCCTTCTGCTAAGCTTACATAGAAGTTTGATACTTCTAATCAGTTTATAAGTACAGTGGTTCAACAACATATTAGCAATAACTGGTAACATACATTTAGGATTCTTTTACAATAAAACTAAACATTAAAGTGAGTGAGAGTTTATATTAACATCATGCTACAAAGCTACATGATTGTTACTGGCAACAGACTTCATAATTTTGAACCATGGTCAAGTAATGAGGACAACACCTGAGCTGGCACTCCCTCTCCTAACTTCCACACCACACTAACGAGAAGACACTTGAGCTTTACCAGACATCGCCACCCCTTGACACACCAACCATGACTCCATGACCTTGACCACTAGGCTACTGGAGCCACTAATAAACAATAGAAGTACAGGTTGTAAAATATTACTGTTGGATCTCTTCTGTTTATTCTATCAAACTATTTGTTATTTACTTGAGGGTTTAAAATTAGCTGTTCACAGACATCTTACCTTCATATACCAAAAAAGATCCTTAAATGATAATGCCTTATGAACTAGGCCACTAGGAATACATTTTACAATTCCTGAAAGTGATTCAACATAGTTCTGGAAAGTACAATTTCATCACTGACACATTAACCAGCAGAGAAGGAAAAAAATTATCACTTACAATTGCTTTTAAAATATTGTAAGATGAGAGCACATGCAAATAAATGTTGATGCAAATTCTTTCCTTATAAGATTATTTTCTTCAACATCAAAAGTTACCTGTACTTGGATCAGATTTTTCAATATACAGTGAAATACTTTTAATGCAAAAAAGATTAAGACAAAATATTGGTTGATACGTAATAATACAACAGACCCAACAAACTATGTATTTTCATGCATTTTTTCCTCTTACCACGAAATGAAAATCACTTAACACGAAAAGATTTTCCTTCTGGGAATGAACAAAATATGAAAAACACCAGACACTTAATGAAATAGTAAGAAAGTTTTTGTATTATTGGACAGCCTATATACAGTATCATCAGAAGAATTAGCTTACAGTAGATGATAATGTATGTATGACACAAACACATTTTGAAGTTTAATCGAAGCTCAAAAAATATCACTGATGCAGATTCTAATGACGAAAATGAAATGAATAATTTAGCTACTGTTACCACATCATTCGAAATGAGGAACATAATGAAAAGTATGTAAAGTTATTTAGATGCACATTCCAATAGTAAAATGAATTTTTAAAAATGGACATTGAACAATTTGATGCTAAAAAGCACAATGCAAAGAAAAATATTAGATTTTCCAATAAATGTTTTGTTTCTCAAAAGACTTGAAAATTTTGAATTAAATTTCATTAAGTTCTTATTAATGTTTTTGTTTGATTGGTTTTCATTAAATACATGCATGTATACTTATCTATGTAAATAAAATGTACTGTAATAAACTTAATTTTGTTGATTTTTTTTTAAATCTTTGTAAAAATATTTCAGTTTGCTAAGTTACATTTATAAGTACGATATTTATATGGTTTATATTTTTTTTATACGGTATTTATAAGTTAAACGATTTTCAATGTATTACTAAAGATCTACTGGTAACATTCAACTTAATATTTCACATGAATTCCAAAAGTCATTATTTCACACCCTACATGACTTAGCACATCCTAGCAATAAAGTAACAACTGATGTCAACTTCCAAAATTTTTCCTTCAGATAAAAAAAATTATCTGAAATTGCACCAAACGGTGCCTAAAAGGTCAACAATACAAATTTTCCTAACATGCCCATAGCTATTTTAGTAATAGGTTTAACAAGATCTTGAATCCACTGAATCACTGATACCATCTAAAAATTATTAATATTGTTTAACTATGATTAACCATTATTTTACAAGGCCAAATGATATTCCTGTAGTTAACAAGCAAGCAAAACAGTGACAAACACTTATCAAAAAAATTGATTTTACATCTCTGCTGGCTTATTGATTATTATGAATAATCACAGCGCTCAGCTCGAATTTCAACTCTTAAAACCTGGTAAAAGTAATTGATTTTAACCAATCAATACACTACCAATCCTCAAGCAAATGAAACAAGTAATAATCCACCCTAAACAGCCCAAATATATTTACCATTTATTTTCCATTTTGTTTTTAATACACAAAATCCTTCAAGAACATAATCACAAAAATTAAGAAGCCAATAAATCCTTACAGTTGCTTTCTATTACAACCAATACATGAAATAGCAAGAGTCAAAGAAAAATATTAGAATGAATAAAATATTACTTCTGTTCTCAATTTTAAGTAAAAAATGGAATTTATTGAGTAGAAACATTTTCATGACAAGAAAGCAACTGACAATATGAATATATTGCATTAAATGGCATGTACAATTTTATACTATGTAAAACTAAGAATTTAAATTATTCTATATTCTATATAGCCAGATTTTTTTACCACTGGCAAGAAAATTTTGAATGTCATGCAATATAAGCAAAACAAAATAAGACTAAATTTACTGTTAGAAGACAACTATAGAATGAGCAGAAATACATATTGGTTTTTACAACAGAATTCCTCGAAACCTTGAGATGCAACAAATATTCTTTCACTTTAGAAAAAATCTTTATGTAATATGTAAGATCTGGCTTGAGACCCAAAACCTGACTTTGCTAGGGAGCCCTATTATTCTCCTTTATGCTACTGACAGTAACTACTTATTAAATGTCACATCAAAATTTAAGGACTCAGGGTTTTAGTAAAAACTGCAAAAAATAATTGAACAACTAGAACAAGAATTATTAGACTAATAATTTTATAACCAAAAAAAATTAAATTACTTTGGTTAATTAAAACAAAAAAAATTAAGTTTACAACTATCTATAAAATTTGAATATAAATTTTTCATAGCAACTACAAGATACTACAGAACAAATATATTGACTGAAATAATATTAATCAAAAACCATACTTGTTAACTTTATCCATGTTATTAGATTAAAAAAATTAAAATTCAATATCAAAAACAAATTTAGCTTTCTTATAGATATTTACTATATTTTTTTCAAATATACTCAAATTATACTATACGTTTTCATCTGATAAGGCAGTAACATGTATAACAAATTAGCTATCTTTGTGTTTATTAGTGAAAATTAGATAAACATGAATTCTGTCAAAATTTTTGCAAGATTTTTCGTAAATATTTTATAGCCCCAGAATCAATTTTGTTAATACATTCAAAACTACAGCACAGGTGAAAATATACTGATGCAGTAAAAATTAACAGTAATTCAGTTTCTCTTTTGAAGTTAAAAAGAGAAATCAAAAGAAAATTTGAAAAAACTTTTTTTGTGAAATGTATCTACATTAATACATATATATAGCATTTGATATGTTTTGAGTATAATATTGAATAGCATATATTTCTAGTGGAAACAGAATGATCACTGCTAAAAGCAACTTTAAAATTAAATTATATAACAGTAAATTTTCACGTATGATGAAATACACACAGCATTTTAAATTATAAAAGTTTTTACATTCAGAGATTTTCCTATTTAACTTATCAAGAAAATAAATAAATTTATATTTAATTACATATAAATCAATGTACTCTGATGAGGAAAAAAAATTATCTATAAAAAAATTTTAAAACTCTTTTCAGATAACCATTTTTTAGATAAAACTAGTTGTCTATACTTGCATTAATAATACTTTTTTGTCAGTAAAATAAATTATACAAATCTGCAGAGATCAGTGGCACACACAAGGGGTCCAACCCCCCCCCTTAGCCCTTGATTTTTTTTCGTTTGGTTATAACCCTATGCATATAATACGTAAAATTTAATAATGTATTTGTTAATAATAATTAATTTTATTAATTCTAATTATTTATTCAATAATTAATTTTGTGTTGTTTTTGTTCCCCAAACTGACAAAATCGAAAGAATATGTTGGGCGGCGTATTAGAGCATACCAAAATGGTAGACTTTCGACCCTGGACCTGCCCCTCGAAAAATTTTGTGTGTGCTACTGGCAGACATAGGTTATACAAAATTACATGTGAAATAATTTTATTAAGCAAGAATATGCATTAAAACATTAGCATTAAACAAGCATTAGCACGTAATAAAACATGAAAAAACTTTAATAGAAAATATTTAATTATATGGTGAAAAATTATACTTTCCACTACCTCAAAATAGAATCAATTAAATTGAGTAAATTACTGAACACAAATTCAGATTGTGAATCAAATTCCAATTAATCTAAATACAATATACAAAGAAGATAAAGTAATTCATGTTTAACGTATAAAAATTAGATCAAATTTTAAATACAGGATACCTTACATCCTCTCTGTAGATGTTACATAAATTTTAATTCTAATCCTATTATTGATGACATTTATATTAGACACAGACTTACTTCTCTAGCAGCAAGAATAATTGTAGTAAGCTGTGACCTGTCACCCCACTCTGCTAAAAAGGTCATAGTAAAGGCTTCTAAAAATATTCTAGATAAGAAAAACATAAGTTTTCTTTTCAATGTTCTGAATCTTTTATTCTTGATAATCCCAGTTTCGATATCTACTTGTCCAGAATACTAGAAAAGAAATTAAATGATTCAACGCAATACTTGAATTATAAAAGACACTGCAATTCTCAAAATTAAATTATATTGAAAAATTAAACATAGAATAAAATTTGAAATATTATTAATTAATACTTTAGATTAAATGCATGGTTTGTAAAAACAGTATTGAATAAGATTTAAATTTATATGTAGTACATATGAAGCTCATACCTCATGATTTCACACTAATAAAAACTACTCAACTTTTTTACACAGTTCGTTTGAGAAAGGTTGAGGATATACAAACTGAAAACACTGAATATTATAATTGAAAAACCCGTAAATGAGAGTGATCATAATAGCCATGACCACAATATCCAGGAAGGCATTATTCAGTTGCTAGTTTATTTCTAAGGACATAGTGAGTGAGTGAATATTAACGTTGCACTGTTCAGCTACACGAGGGCTTTTGGCGATGGACCACGTAATTTTGAACCATGGTCAAGTGACGTAGATGACACCTGAGCTGGCACACCTTCTAACTACCTCACCAACGGGAGGACATTTGAGCTCTTGACAGATTTAATGTGCATCTCTCCCCTACACAGGGGGTCTTTAGTGATACTGGGCTTGAACTCATGACATGCCTGCCATGATCCCATATTTTAACCACTGGGCTACCACACCCCTAAGGACATTATAAATGGTGCATGTCAGGAAGAGTATTTTTCAATCATTGATTCATACTAAAAACAGGTTCAGAAATTTCAAAAAGATTAAAATAATGAATTAAATAAAGATTTGTTCAGCTAATACTATAAAAAAACAAAAACTTGCAAAAGTTTTTTTTTTTAAAGCTAAGATTCCAATTTTTAAAGCCCAATTTTTCGAGCCCAGTACCACTCAAGACCCGCCGTGTAGGGCAGCGATGCACGTTAAATCTGTCGAGAGCTGAAACGTCCTCCCGTTGGTGTGGTGTGGTAGTTAGGAGAGGGGGGTGCCAGCTCAGGTGTCGTCCACGTCACTTGACCATGGTTCAAAATTACGTGGTCCGTCGCCAAAAGCCCTCGTGTAGCTGAACAGTGCGACGTTAATAGTCAATCAACCAATTTTTAAAAATGTCAAAACTGTAAAAGATTTAAAAAATTGGAAAGTAGTTCATCTATTCAAAACATCATTCCCAGGTGAAAATTTTATTGGAATCGAACATAATGTATAAATGTGGGTAGATCTTCATAACAAGAACAGCAATTTTCATTCATCTCGCCATACACAAATGTGTTTATTATCAAAAAGTGATAAATATTTCCAGCAATTTTAATCTAATAATGAGCTAAATATATTAATGTTTAAATCCATTTGTTGAAGTAATACATATGTTTCTTATTTTACTTATTATTTCAGAAATGTGTAACTTTAATAATTTGTAAAATCTATAAATGCTTTCTTTATATATCAATACATCAATCTAAAACACATATCTAAAAATTTAGTTGAAATTAAATCTCATTTACACAGTTTGAATTAAAATACTTTATTTCATCTCTAACATAGTTTTAATGCAATATGGTAATGCTTCTTTTTCAATAAAAATCTGTTTTGCTTGTTTTTAATAAGGTTTTAATGAACATATTTACTGAGTAAAAAGTTATCAGTACTAAAACTTTCAGTTTATAAAGAGAAATTATACAATAAATTTTTTTTACAAATATTGTTCCAAATTTCAAGAAATAGAAGCAGGTTTAAAAAAAAATATTTTAATAACTATGTCAACTAAATTATTCTGAGCACTTATTTTTCCATGCACGCATATTAAGAATATCTTTGTATAGTTTTTAAGACTATTTTCTTTTCAACTTAAATATAAAAAGATATCTTCTAGAAAAATGTTTCAAATTTACCCAAAAAAAGTTAATTTCAAAAAGTTTGAAAAGTTTTTATGGTACTTGCATGTTCAATGGTCAATGTTGAAGGTCATTTGCCAAGTTGGCAATGCCAATTTCACTGTGTTGTATGTGCTGAATTCGAAATCATATGCTTCATTTCATATAATATCACCAATAGGTTATGATAATAAGTACCATTTTTACTAAGTATAAAGGATCAATATCTTTCGAAGTACTTATTTTCTAGCTCTAATTTTTAATCCTAGATATTATTTCAATTAAAACATTTTAATTCCAGAATACAGAGAAAGCTAAATCAAAACTTCTATAGAATTATGTGAATAAATATTCTTAGATAATTTTATATGATACAAACCTCAAAAAGGTCCCCTCCCCCTTTTTTTTTAATGCTGATAACATTTTTTTTTTCCTTTAAGGTAAAAAAATTCCTTTCAATTTTGTGTGACACTCTGTACAACATAATATTACACTTATTAAACATAAATAATATGGAATGTAATTCCTACAATACATGATGTTTTTAGAATATTACCATATTGTGACTTTTGATGTAATGAAACAACTTACTCAGTAATTAATAGGAAATTTCAAAAATTATCAATGAAGAAATACTATTTATTTACAAAATGTTTTAAGAATTTTTGAATAGTTATAGAATAGCAATATTTTATAAATCATTTAAGAGCTATCATATGCACTATTCTGTACATTTTTTTAAATATGTAGACACAGAAACTTTTCAGAAGTGCCAATTTTGTTCATCCAAAATATTTCAATGACTTTTCTCACATTTTAATATACCTTTATAAATTGTTTCAATAAATGATCTAAATAATAATTTTCCAAAAAATTAAGTGTCAAGTATATTTAATAACTATAATAAACTCTATAACAGACTTTACTGTAAAAAACTTGTATATTTTTCATTCATATTTGTATACATAAAGAAATAGATAGAACAAGATGATGTTTAATTCATATTGTACACCAGAAATTTAACATGACGTTGCAAAACAGATTACCTCTTCATTTTCTCGCTTAGTTATATCTTTTTGAACTTCTTCAAATTCTTCTTGTCCTTCATCAGGTGACATATCATATGCTATATGAAAAGATAAATAAATGAATAACTAAAAATGTTATATTCTAAACAAGTAAATATAAAAAAAAAATTTAAGTTAATTCCTACTTAGATCAACAAAGAAAAATTTTATTTTAGCTAACTTTTTATTAAATAGTTACACTTAAATTTAATATGTATATACATATGACAGAATCACAACATTAAGTGGTAATTAATTTTTATTAATTATCATTAAAGTATCGTATTGTCATCCAAAACAATCGTGTATAAAATTTCAGTTCAACTGAATGCTTTAAAACATGAGAAAAAAAACATTTTCAAGTTTTGACACAAGTCGCCAATGTGGCTGTATTCGTAATTCCTTGAATAATTAGTTTTAATCAATTAATTTTTATTAATTATAATTAAATTATTGTATTGTCATCCAAAATAACCATTTATATTAAATTTCAGCTGAATTGAGCAGTTCTAAAATGTATTTTATTAACGATTGAAAATTCCACCAAGATAAATATAGAATGAAAAATGTAAGATAAAATGTATAAATAATACACTACCTTCCTTTAACATTTTCAATCCAAAGATCACAAATAATGCTGCAGATATATAGTGAGTGTATGTTCGAGGGATTATTGTCGTGGCAAAACCCAAGCAAACTATAAAAATCATATATTCATTATAAAAAAACTCAAATTTCTTACCTTTAAACAACAAATAAACTTCCAAAGATCAAATTTTATTTAAAATTAAAAAATATATTTTAAATAATTTTTTTAAAAAATTTTAAAATCTTGTTTTTTGAGTTTCAATTTTTAATATAAAACTAACAACAGCAAAGTGGAAGCACATACAACAGTTTTAAAAAAAAAATAAGTAAAATTGAATTTCACAAATTACAAGAATACATTAATAAAAAATTATATTGTCAGCATAGTTTTTGTTTATACTGGCATGATATGTTTCAAATTGCTATTAAGTGTTCTACATAGAGAGAATCCACTGCTTAACAGAATATAATTATATATTAACACATCCTATATTCATTGCTCATCCAAAATCTTAAAATGAATAGTATTGCTTAATATGCATATCTACATTTATTAATAATCAGCCTGTAATTCAAAAGACTCCAACAATAACTATGAAAGTTGCCAAATTACAAAATTTTAAATTTAATCACATTTTATAACCTATTAAGAAAAATTGCTTCCAATTTACTTCACAATTCTGAACAGAATCACAAGAATAGTAATTGAACTGATATCCTTCATTTCCAAACATGAGCATTATACCTCTCTAAATGAGTATTTTGAGCCTTTATTAGTTTTATTACACAAGCAATAATCTTATAATTTAATTCTAAATGACAAACTTTTACGAATTTATGCCTTGATTTCTGACCACTAAATTTCTACTCTATAGGAAGGCCATCACAGTTCATGTAGCATAAGAAGCACATTAAAATCAAAATTAAAAATATCAAAAAATTCCCGTACAAATTCACTTACATAATACTTATTTATTATTAGCTTTTATCTATGTTTCTGCTTCAAGTTTCTAAGTAATTCTTAATTCTTAATACTGTAATTCTCAAGAATTACAGTATTAAAAGATATATAAAGATTATCTGGGCTTTTTAAAGAGTTTTATGAAGTCCTTCATATTAAATGCATCCACATGTTTAATTTATTCCATTGAAATCTTCACACAACTGAATATCCATTTTTGTGAATTATACTAAGAGACAACTTGCACATGAGATAGTGGCACAGGACATTTTATTATTTTATTTAAAAACTTATTAGATATTTCATCATAGATAAGAAGTGAGAAACAACAGAGAATTTAGGAAATAAGACTGACTAAAAAAAGATTGACAATACATCCCAGAATCTTTTAAGCCAGCAACTACTCCATATAGGGGTTGTTCTACCCGTTAGTTACTTTAAACAAAATGGTTGATTATTAACTCTGTACTTCAAAGCAAACAAAAGGTTATCAGTAATTAACCCAATTAACTTAGAATCACAATCAAGAGCACAAGCAATGAAACCAGCACCTAATCTGATACCTCTGCCAAACTATACCAACATGAGGACTTAAATAGATTTAACATGCATCAGCCAGGTAGATCTTGAGTGGTGTGTTAGGACTCACCAAACTTGACAGATATAATGGTTGTACAAAATTGCAATTCATCTCTGGCATCACTCAGCTACAGCTATAACTTCCCATCTTTTTGAATATTGCAATTTGGTTGCATTCTCAATGTGAGGAATGGCCCAAACTAGAGTTTGTCTCACGAAAGTATTGATGGAAAGGAGAAAGACTTGCATCATCTATGGTCAATTTCCAATGATAGTTTTTTCAGTACATTTTTCCAGCAATAGAAAAATACAAATTGTTAGATGGGTGTCAAAACTTTCATATTTTAACCAAAGATTAAAAAGTTTAAAAAAAAAAAAGAATTAATGCAAAAGACCTGAAAGTTCAGTTTTTATATTTAAACTAACAAAAACTTTCCATAAATGCAAACCTTTAAAATTCAAGATGGTATATTTTATAATAGTCAGAAAAATGAAGGAAATGCAGTTTCTAAATCACACTTTATTTCTATCAAATTAATGTAATTATAAATTTAATAACCAAAAAGAATAAACAATTTTTACAAGTTTATATGTCCACACTGCTTACAAGACTAGGGGGGAAATACTGGATATTTGGTGCCATGAAATTAGTTAAACATTTGAAAGCATGTAACTTGCACAAAATTTGCTGTCTAGTATTTATAAAATGTGATTTGTTTCTTTATCCAAAGATAGAGTAACTCTTAGTCATACATTTGACATTACTAGAGTGGATTACAATGGTCCACTACACTTAGAATAAAATAAAGAGGCAAGGGTAATTTTGTTCACTTGTGCAGTGTACCATGTGAAGTTCTAACCACTAAGGTTTTCCTTCACACACACACAAGTCTTAAGAAAGCATACAGCTATAAGGAAAATATAGACAACCTATTTCAAACAAAACAAATTTTGTTAATAATGTTCTATAAGCAACAGATTGGAAAGTTAGTGTTTTCAATGTACAGAAAATTTCATGCAAGTAGCTGTGGGAAGTGTATTGGAAACACACGGTGAGGACGCTCACAGAACATTCAAGAATGCTTCAAAATCTGTTGTTGATTACGAAGAATTCTTAACAGTGCTATGCAATTGTGTGCGGCAGTAGAATTCACAATACCCTTACGCTATGTGACCATTGATCTTATCAATTTGATAACATTAACACCAGTAATTTTTACTAGTGGAAATATTAGCAGTGAGACTCCAGATCTATATTCCATAGATAAATTATTATTATCTACACAGTCTAGATACTTCCAAAAAAATTAGAGAAGATCTAATTTTAGACAAGTTAAAAGTTGCATTTAAAAACAAATACTATTAGTTCATCAAGGATGCAGAGAGAACAACATAACTGAGAATAGGATATATTTCATGAAAGTAATGATTCAATCGAGAGCTTTGAATATTCCACTTAAATTGTGTTAGAAATACACCTCATAAATGGTGAAATCTCAAAAGCTGCAAAGTAAAAAACAATGCAAGAAGAAAATCTTTTACAGACTTTATCATTTGAAAATACCTTTGAGGACAGATGTTGGGATTTTAAGACAAGTGATAATGGAATTGCCAATTGATGTAATGCTTGTTTCTCAGTGTTGTACTTCAACACTACGGCTATTGGAGCAGGCCCATGCAATTTTGGTCAAGTGTGACACAAGGAAAACACATAAGTTGGCACCTCACTCTTTGAATTTCCATACCATATTGATGCGAAGATTTTGAACCTTAACATATTCAATAGTGCTGCTCCTCTATAAGGCAAGTTCTTAATCACAACAGAATTCAAACACTAGACTCAACAGAAATAGCTTCAAACATGAGTTTGTGATCATGACCACTTGGCTACCACAGTCATTGAATTGTTAACAATGAAGGCTAATGCTTTAATTTCAGAATGTTCCTAGCTTTTACTGGTGTGATTATATAACAAGTAAAGAGTTTTTTTCCCCCAGTTTTTCAAGTACTAATGAGAGAAAATCTTTAATGTAGATTTCAACTAGCAGATATTTCCAACCAAAATGCATTTTAACTATAATAGCTTTTTAAAAGGGTCCCCCCTCCCCTTCAGGCAGAAAACTTTTAATACCTGTTTCCATAGCTTCTAAGTTCATTAAATAAAATGTACTAAAAACCATCAACAAAAATGAAATACATCATCATTAACATAGTTAGTATAAGCATTAAAAATGATACCCCTGATAATTGGAATTATTAGCACAATTTGAATTTTATAGTGCCAACAGACTTTAAAATATAATTATATATATATATATATATATATATATATATATATATATATATATATATATATATATATTACACACTGTCCCACATAGAAAATGTAAATGGAATTCTTGTAAAAAAGATTGCTGTTCTAATGGAAATATAAGGTTACCAAACAATTATAATCATTTTAACAGGAGGGAATTTCCTTTCACACTAATGCAAAATGTGATCTTTTTACAATTACAATTTTCCATTCAAGAAGACATGTTTAGAATGGAATTGGAATAAATATCTTGTTCTTAGGAAGTGTTCTAAACATAGTCAAACCATATGAATTGTTCTTGGATTATTTCCAAGAAAAACGGTTAGATAAGCCCATGTTTTACTATCCTTATATATTCACACACACACACACACAACACTACATAGTTTAAAAAAATTGTACCAATACTTAGAACCTAGATTTCCCTTCTGAAGAAGCATATCATAGAGCTTCATTCTTAGCAATCCTTTCTGAGAAATTCATACAGAAAAAAGAAAAAGTAAATGAAATACAAGTGAGAGAACAAATATATTATGACAGACTAAATCTGTGTTAAAAATTTCAGAAATCCAAAATAAATCCATGTTCAAGCAAAATCTTTAAAGAATAGACTATTTCAATTCAAATCTTCACACATCATTAAAAGCATTAGTTTAAGGGGGGGATAATAACATCCATAAATTTGATAGAAAGCTTTTACAGTAAGTTTGTAACCTCCAATTTAAATATGAAAAAGAGTCATCTGATACAATTATTTTAGATGCACTAAGTAGCATTGATTGTCTTAATAACTAATCCAAATCATTTACTTTTTCCAGAATAGTTTCAGGTTTTAAAAATAACAAAACATACAAACAAAATAAAATTATATAAAATACAGGACTTAATCAAAAATATGTATACAGATTTTTCAGACAAACAAATATGAAAATAAAAAACTACCTGATAAAACCGTCATAACTGTAAGTGCTGATATTGCTCCTAAGAAAACAGTTAAGCGAGGATGTCTAAAGGACATAACAGCTGCAATGAAAAAAGTTTTGTCTCCCAATTCCGACACTATAATTACAGATATTGCAGCTACAAAACCATGAATGAAGCCAAGTTGATGTAGACCTTTTATCTTATGAAAAACAGCACCAGGTTTCTTAAAATCACCACCAACCTGAAACATTGAGAATAAAATTAATTCAATATAAATTGTTTCATTTTCAAAAAGACATACAATTTTTTAATAATGAAACTCTTTAGTAAAAAATGTGATTGAAGAAATAAAAAATTGAACATAATTAAAACTTTAAATAAAAATTTAAAAATTACAGCATCTTTTCCCATATTACTTTTTTTATTAAAGTGAAATACAATTTACAATTTTAAAAAGTGCATACACAAAAGTTTTTTTTCTTTAGTTTTCAATTACTTGAGAAAATTGTTTTCATACATCAAAATACCAGTTCTCAAAATTTTTATTGCTTTATCGAAATTCAAAATGTTATTTAGCTTTGTAAACTGGCACATAAATTTAAACTGTAAAAATAAAATATGTGCTTCATTTTTGAATATTTTATCAGAAATATTTTTTATTTGAAATCCCATTTATCGCTATATACACAAATTTTAATAGAAAAAAAAAATGGTGCGTGGAACACCACGCCATAGAAGTGAAATTTCTTTGGTGACATTGAAACATTGATTATTTACTCTAATATTCCAAACTGACCATGTACATGTCTCAATCGCCTAATTTGCATGAAGTATTCGTGGCGAATTGAGTCTTTCTGATACAAATCGAAAGTAGGAAGATATGCTGGAATTTCTGGGTATACAAAACTATTATATTTTGATAAATTTGATATACTTTTCATACTTAAACTTTGACAGAAATTGTAACATTCTTTAATGCCTTCAAAATTAATTTCCGGTAAAATATTTTTCTGCTTAGCAACAGGTGTTCTCAAATCTCTAAACCATAATCTATCACAAATTGAACACCCATGAACGAAAGGATTATCAACAAATAGCTTTTGAAAATCTTTGTGAACATTTTTATGGGTAAGTGAATATTAACGATGCACTGTTCAGCTACACGAGGGCTTTTGGCGACGGACTTCGTAATTTTGAACCAAGGTCAAGTGACGAGGACATCACCTGAGCTGGCACTCTCCCCTCTCTTAACCACCACACCAACGGGAGGACATTTGAGCTTTCAACAAATTTAACATGCATTACTCCCCTACATGGCGGGTCTTAAGTGGTACTTGGCTCAAACTCATGACATGCCAGCCACGATCTGATACCTTGACCACTAGGCTACCGTGGCCAAGCATTTTTATGGAAATCCTGGTCTTTGTAATGCAAGATTTATTATTAATTCATATGCATCAGTTCCAGCACGCACTAGACTTGTTTAGGGTTCTGTAGTTGACGGCACAGGGTGGTTCACAAAGTCCGTATTAATCAGTGCTGCCATTAGAAGAATAGCATTCCCATCCCTTAAACTCGGCATTAAGAGAGTATTTTGCAATGTTTTTTCCCCCATGCTCAATATTCTCTCATGTGTACTCTGATGGAAATTTGGCAGTAGCACTTGATGAATTTGCACTATTTTTCTGTTTTTTGTCACTTTTTCGACTGGTCTTGCAGCTAGTTTTTCCTTTTCTTTCACGAAACGTTTCCTCTTTGTGCATTTGATTCAGGCATTCTGACAAGAATTAATAATAATTCAACGCAAATAAAAATTAAAGAAATAAATTAGCCACCAAACACACCACCTTGTAGCCAACAACCTGAAGAAAATTTCAAAAGGGCACGCTTTTGCTGCGAGACCTATTTTGTCTACACCGTAATGCTCACACTGCCACTGATACAACCTTTGATAATGTTCCCAGGTCTGGGGGTTGAGTTGAGTTAATATTAACGTCGCACTGTTCAGCTACACGAGGGCTTTTGGCGACGGACCACGTAATTTTGAACCATGGTCAAGTGACGTGGACGACACCTGAGCTGGCACCCCCCTCTCCTAACTACCACACCACACCAATGGGAGGACGTTTCAGCTCTCGACAGATTTAACATGCATCGCTGCCCTACACGGCGGGTCTTTAGTGGTACCGGGATCGAACTCATGACATGCCTGCCATGGTTGGATACCTTAACCACTGGGCTACCGCAGCCCTCCCAGGTCTGGGGGAAAAGGACCCCTAATCGGAAGCTGGACAAGTTGACCAGTCGGAGACGTGGGCAATTATCCAACTTTCTCACCGATATGATGCAAGTCATGCAGTGTCCCCTCTCCCAGCTTTTCCTCCTCTCGCTCTCTCCTTACCATGGCGACCATTCGGGAGGATGGGGGGAAGACTACTTCCATTCACTTTTTCACTGTTATGCAAAACTGGGCAATTTTCTCATTCACTCTCGAGCGCAAAAAAAAATTTCGCTTCAAAAACTAAATAATCAAATACATATTTTTGACCCCAAAACAATTCTCTTCCATTTTCTTCCTAAATCTTAAAATTACTATTCATTACACAAACCATGCGATTCTATTCAATTTTTCTGCATAAATACTGTCAAATAATTAACTGTACTGATATAATTCAACAAAGAGTTAAATAATATATTTATTAAAAGATAACCTTTATCTATAAAGAGAAAGACATTCCTTCAATATGAAAAAATTAAAGAATGCAGCAATAAACAAAATACTTAAAAAGTGTTTCATCCTGAAATTGAACAAAAAAGTTTTTAAATTTTTTTATCTTTGTCAAACATTTTTTTATATTCTTACTACATTCTAATATCTTCCTATTTTTGTAGCAAAAAGAGCACAAGTTTGCATTTTACATCTAAATAAAACTGAATATGACCATTTTTTTTAAAAGTAAATAAAATTTAGTATTTTATATCAAAAGAAATGTAAGTAGATTTTAACTCAAATACTATTAAAATCAGGTAGATGTATGTTAGTTTGTTTTCCCTTTAATCTTGATAAAAAGAGTTTTTCTCCCAAGAAAACAAACCAGGTTAAAAAGCAGAAATCTTAAAACAATTTCTTCCCTTCTTCCTACTAACACAGAGAACTGACATACTTTCAAAGTTAATCTACTTTCATTAAAAACATAAGTCAACACTTTGCTGTTATCAATAATGAAAGTTTGTCAATTTCTCACGATTTACTAATAAATATTTGCTTAAGGCGATCTTTTCCTAATGTTATGGAGCAAGATATAACATTGAAATACTTTTTTTAGATTTAAAAAAGTTAGGATATTGCTTAATTTTGAATATATATATTTTAACATATTTTATAAAAACATACTAATTTTTTTTACTCAAAAAATTAAAATTAATTATGCAATGCAAGATATGTTTTTTTTATTCAGAACAGAATACATTTCAAACAGAAAAAGTATTCAAACATAAATGAATTGTGCATAGAATTATGTTGCTCTCCCTAAGATAGATAATGTACTAATATTGAATTTTTTTAATAAGTAAAAAGAATTAAGTTTATATCTAACCATTAACATGCAATGGCATCTTTTTATATATATAATCATTATTTCTCATAAATCTAAAATTCAAATCCTGTTCTCATTTAATCACACTTAATAATACAGATTATAGTGGTCATAAATAATTTTTAAAAAAAATAAGGGCCAAACAGATGTTTTAAGTGAACATTTATTATTGGATAGGTAACAGCAAGATATTTGACGAATGAGTGAATATTAACATTGCACTCTTCAGCTCTATACTTGAGGACTTTTGGCGATACACCTCATAATTTGAAATCATCAAGTGATGAGGACGCACTATCGTAGCTACACTGCTGGACAATTGCTAAGGACGGATCACAAATTACTATGTAGCATAACATTAAGTGAGACATGAGGCCTAGTAGGATAAAATATAGTTGCCACACTGTTGAGACATTAGAATAAAGAATATTTATTGTTCTGGAAAGTACAAAAGCTGTGAAACATCTGAAAGAATAAAAATGTTCATTTGATCTGCGTACGGAGAAATGGAACGAAGCATCTAAAAGTCAGCAGGCACCTTAAAGAAAGGTATCAGTACAGGATATGTCCATCGTGGAGTGTGATGCAACATTCCACACGTCGTACCATACTTTGCACAACATTATCCAGCAGCTGTTGAGGCAATTTATCCCATTCCTCTGTGAGTGCACGGATGAGGGTGTTCTTGTTTGTCGGAGGATAGTTTCGACCAGCAACCTGCCTCCCCAAAGCATCCCACACATTTTCAATGGGGTTTAGGTCTGGAGAACGCGCTGGCCATACGAGATGTTGAATACCCTCGCTGTCTAAACAATCCTGAACAGCGAGTATTCGATGACATGTTGCGTTGTCGTCCATAAAAATAAATTTATCACCGACAGCACCACGGAAAAGACGAACATGAGGAAGTAGAACTTCATCAATGTATCGTTGGCCCGTCATAGTCCCATTCGCAACCACATGTAGGCGCAAGCGGCCATTGATCATGATGCCGGCCCACACCATGATACTGCATGTCGGATATCGGTCCTTTTCCTGGATATTTTCTGGACGATAAGCAGTACCACTCTCGCACCAGATCAGTTGGCGTCTACAATCCGATGACAGACTGAACCTACTCTCATCTGAGAATAGTACGCATGCCCAGTCCTGTTCAGTCCAATTGTGGTGCTCACGACACGATTGCAAACGGGCAGTACGGTGCTGTCTGGTCAATGGGACACACACAACAGGTCTGTGTGCGTATAGTCCTCCTCCCCTCAAACGTCTGGCAACAGTTTTTCGGGAGATCTGCTTTCCTGAGGCAGCAAGAAACTGATTTGACACCTGCTGAGCTGTGGTGCGCCTGTTCCTTTTTGCTGATAGGACGATATATCTGTCTTCTGCAGGCGTCGTACTTCTAACACGACCTCCCCCGTGCCGTCTACTACACATTCCAGTAGTTTTAAATGACTTCCACAGCCGTGAAACAACGCTGTGAGCGATGTCGAACTCCCTGGCAACATCTGTTATTTTTCGCCCTTCTTCGATCTTTCCAATAATTCGGCCACGCATAAAATCATCCATGTGATGTCGGGAAGACATGCCAAAAATTTTAAGTTCGTCTATTAAATCTTTCCTGTAAAACTTTGACTTGAAACAACAACTGTCCACATGCATTAAAACCTTTAAAGCTCTTATGAACGCTATTACGTGATGAACAGATGTGGAAAAAAAATTTGCATACTCATACTTCTTCTTACTAATATCCCGCACTTATTCTAATTTTCCACATTTTGCTTCCTTTCATTTTGTGGTTGCTATGGATGATAGTGTTATCCGTCCTTAGCAATTGTCCAGCAGTGTAGTTTTGAATGGGCCCTGTACCAAAATTCCTTTGGAGCCCTATTTTAGATATGAAAACCTTGTTAGTGGAACTGTAGTTACACATGTTGGGGCCCCTCTAGTTTGGGGGTCCCATATCATTGATACGATTGATATGGCGGTAGTTTCACCACCTCAGCTAGCACCCCCTCTTTTAACTTCCAAAAAAAGCGAAATTAAAATGCTTCAACTAGAATACAAAAATATATAAAAAATTTCTCAGTCAATATTAAACAATATTCCACTACTATGAA
Source organism: Trichonephila clavipes (assembly GCA_019973935.1). NCBI lineage: Eukaryota > Metazoa > Arthropoda > Arachnida > Araneae > Nephilidae > Trichonephila > Trichonephila clavipes. The sequence continues at coordinate 1,328,756 of BMAU01019793.1, read as the reverse complement.
CTTTACTAAAAATAAATAATATTTATAAAAAATTTAAGTTTAAGCAGCTAATGAACAATAACAATCCCCAGTAAAGTTGAAAAATGAACTAAATCATTTGAATACAGTAGACCATAGATTAATGATAGTCTTTTACATGAGAGAATGGCGAAAATAATAAAAGGAGTAAAGACACACAGTGCCATAACCGAGAATATAAGGGCCCCTCTACAAAGTCAGGTTTTGGGCTCTAAGCGGGATTTTACAAAGGATTGCAAAACCATAACATAGGCTTTGAAACCCCTAGAATCTTGCCCTCCTCCAATAATGCAGGAATTGCAAGGGTGTACGTTACATCGCTGAAAAGAGAACCTGGGATATATATTGAGATTACATAAACAAAACTAGATATATCGAGAAGTACAGCATTAAACATTTAATAGTTAAATATCTTCAGTTTTGCTTACAGATAAAATAATCAGAATCTTTCTGAAAATGATTAAAATTAAATATTCATTCCATAGACACATTTAATTCTCTTTATTTGTTCTTTGAATATAAAATATTCTGTGGGCTCTTATTTTCATCTATGTTAACTACTATAAAATTCAAATATTTTACTTTATAAGCAAAAAAAACTGATAAGAATCCCCCCTTTTTTTTACATAAAAAGCCCTTCTCTAAAATTTTATTTTGCATTCTTCATATAAAAAAAGAATAAATCTTTAATAATGCATGGCACATTTTTCCTTATAAGTTAATAGTAAGTTTAAGTTAAATTTAATAAAAGTTAAATTTTGAGAAAGAAAAAATTTTAAACAAATTTTGAATGTCTAAAACTTTAATCATTTAATCTGCAGAAACCAAATTTTATTCATAAAATCAATAATTCATACATTCACTTGTTAATGGATGACATAAGATAAACATGTTTTAAAAAATATTACATAGCACTTTCCTTTTAATTTAGTATTTGGAATGAAACTTTCATATTAGTGTCACTGCAGCCAAAATTGCATGACAAGAATAGTTTTTCTTCAAGTAAAACATGTAAGAATCTTTTGTTTTGATATCATGATGCGATTTATGTGACACAAATTTTGCTGTAGTGATGCTAATACACAAGTACCTTTTGAACAAATGCTAACAATGAATTATACAAATTTTACCACTTTAAAAACTTCGAGATTAAATAAAACACTAATGTTTCAGAACACTGCTCTAAATGAATTTATATAATCATAAAGCAATCACAGGGATTTATGATGTTTTACTTAGTTTTGCTAAAATGTTTATTAACTAAAATGATTGCAAAATAAATGAAAATTATAAGTTTATTAGTGATGCAATAAATAATAACCACATTTAGATATTACTAATCACTCAGCTAAAAAAATAATAAATTTTAATTTGAAGTACAGCATTACATTTAGGAGTATGAATTCAATAAAAAATATGCACTAAATACATGTTTTTTGAAACAATCATTTTTTCCCAGCCCAACTTGCCAAATGATAGATACCAAATCCCATAAAATTCAGTTTAACTACCTATTTTAATATGCAGCCAAGAAATCAGTACTAATATAATCAATAAAGAGGGCATCCGCAAAAATTGTCCAGTTGATTTATAATTTGTCTAATGTTTAATGTAAGAGTTAAAACTTTCAAATCATGTTTACAAAATAGTCACCGAAAGGAAGCTACTTAAACATTTTTATAAAAATGAACATCAATGTTCCTTAAATTTCTGAATTGTAATAAAAATTTACCTTAAAAAATTTTTCAGGAAGGATGTAGAATAATGTTTATATATTATAAGTACATACTTCCAGAAAGGACGAGCATCTATTGTGACTAATTTAATGATTTTTTTTCTAATATACTAAATAAAGAATTAGCTTAAAATAAAAATTGGCCAATAATTTAATATTAAAAGTGAAACAGATAAAAGTTTTTTTTATCTCATTAACAAATTACTTTCATTTTTATAAAAGTTCAAATTCATTAAATTTTTACATCAAAAAAGATATCAATACCTCAAAATGAGCTTTTTATGTATAACTGCTCAATATTATACACTTTAACTAAGGATTTAAGGTAAGATATATCCATTGTCATAAGAGAATTAGAAAACCAACTTGATTATTAGAAATATTTTATCTTTTATAAAGAAAAAAAAGGCAAGAGATCTTAATAATAATCTATTATAATTTCATTGCTGAATAAATAAGAAATTGGTCAGTAAATAAAAAAAACATTAATACAGAGAATCCATAATAATTATGAGATTTGTTAAACCTTCAGAGTATAGTAAAATTGTTTATTATATAAATTTGACATGAAATATAAACCATTTCCTTAAAAGACCAATATTTTAAGTCCTATTTTTTTAGTCTAAAATTAAAATTCTGTAGATGAATCCATGCAAACAAATATATAATAATGATGTCATTCAAATTTACTGAAAAATCAAAAGAAAAAAAATAAACAGAAAATATGTCTAAAACATACTATTATCAGCCTTAAGAAATCTCTAGTAAAAAAATAACATACAGTGGCGTAACATACACCCCCGCATTGCAGGGGGGCAGGGAATCTAGGGGGCCCAAAGCCCGACTAGCTACAAGAGCGTATTTTGAGCTTGGGGGCCTCAAACCTGATCATGCAAGGGGGGCTAACATTCTCCATTATGCCACTGATAACATATCAGAAAACCTACCTCAAAATTTAGAGTTCTTTGATGGAATTTTTAAACGAATGTAAATGATCATAGTTCATGGAAACAAATTTAATTTGAAATTTATAAAATGCAGATTCTTTTGAATAAAATATTTCAAAATAATACGTGAACTTTGCTAGATGTTTCTGAGACAATATTTCCTCTCCTTTAACAGAAGTAGATCTGTTAAAGGAGAGTTTAATATATAAATATATTTATTGCTACAGTATTTATATTGAAACATAACCTGTCAACAGTATGGGATATTCCAAAAAGAAACTTCGCAGATTACATCGTTAATATTTTATATCAGGCTCGAGAATGTAATATAAATACAATAACAAAATCCCTCTAATACAAATACTCATTTTTATCCTCAAAAGTTTATACAAACTTTTTAATTTTTAACTGCAATAAAACGATTCGGTTCGTTACAAACTGTTATATACCGGCATTTATTATTAAATAATATTCTACCAATTTCAGAAAAGAAAATAACTGAAAAGAATCCCCCCAAAAGTATATTTCAACAAAATTCATTATAAAAAATTTATAACATACATCTTCATAATTGCCAGGAAATTCCACATTTCTATTGACATTTGTAATTACGGACGACGTTGGTTGCTCTTCACAAAAGACGTCACTCACACAATTCACATAAATTAAAACAATTGGTAAAAAATAAAAGCACTTTCTTTTTAAAAACATTTTTGATTTTCTTTGCACTAACTAATAAACTCCAGAAGAAAAACCTGCGCACTTATAAAATTTACTAAAATTTAGCCATAAATTTGTTAATAAACAGTTAATAATAGAAATTGATGATAGGTCTAAGTCAAAATCATCAAACTATAGAAATTGAAATAAATTTCTGCTAAAATTATCTACGAAAAACGAAATTCATTTCGTTCCAATCTTATAACTTTTATCATTTCTTTTCAAATCATCAATGGAATCAACTTCATAAATAAGTTAATTTTGTTAAATATGCCACAGTGCGGTTTGCCGTGCATGCAATGATTGATGCCAGATTTACGTGTAAAAAAGTAAATGTCAAACTAAATCCCGCAATGCAATGCGTTTCGAAAGTAAAAAGAGTTTTTTCTCGAATAATAAAAACTGAAATAACATACATAAAAGAAAAAGAAGAAAAAAAATTTCTTCGGATAACAATTTTGTATCACTTTCAGTTTCTAAAAATTTTCTTTCTCCAAAATAATATTGGAAATTCTTGGTTGATTGATTGATTGAATATTAACGTCGCACTGTTCAGCTACACGAGGGCTTTTGGCGACGGACCACGTAATTTTGAACCATGGTCAAGTGACGTGGACGACACCTGAGCTGGCACCCCCCTCTCCTAACTACCACACCACACCAACGGGAGGACGTTTCAGCTCTCGACAGATTTAACGTGCATCGCTGCCCTACACGGCGGGTCTTTAGTGGTACAGGGTTCGAACCCGTGACAAAGCAAGTCACGGTCCGATACCTATACCACTCGGCTACCGCGGCCCTGGAAATTCTTGGAGAAAGACTCTTAGAATATTGCAAAGTTCTTAATGAATTTTCTCTTCAGTGGTGTTAGAGCAGTAGTGTAATTGAAAATATTAGCCCTCTCGCTGCAAAGTCAGGTTCTGGGCCCCGATCCGGATCTTAAAAAGGATTTCAAAACCATAACAGAGCACAGGCTTTCAGCCCTCAAGAATCCTGCCCCACCCCCTCACGATGCAGGAGTGTACGTTACGTCACTGTGCGTTAGAGCTTAGAGCTCTAGCTGGGTCTTTCCTCAGAAATCCATTCTCTGCCATCTTGTTCTTAGCTAAGGCTTTTGTTGTGAATAAAAATGATTTGTGTGAATGAGTGGCTGCCTGGCGCCACGTTTTTGTAACTGTGAAGAGATTGTGTGACGTCATTATGTTCTGTATAAAAAAAAGGGTGAAGCAATCACGTGTTCACCTGAAGACATTAAAAAGGATCTAGAGAAAGAAGGATTTGAACCCGAAAGAGTGACGTAACTAGTTGGTCACAGAACCAAACAACTGCTACCTATTTTTCAAGTAACACTTCCCCGCACCATAGAAAAACTTAAAATTTTCGACCTTAAAACACTTGCTCATCTCAACATTACTGTAGACGGATACAACGGCAGAGGAGTCACGCAGTGCTTCTCCTGCAACAATTTTCACCACAACGCGGATAACTGCTACCTTAAACCCCGCTGTCTTAAATGCGGTGAAGAACACTTAACTAAAGATTGCCCTATAAAACAAAGATTAGAAACTAAATTCTGCATAAACTGCCAGGTGTACGGGCACATGGCCAACTGGTATGGCTGCCCCTGCTTTCCTAAGCCCCCTAAGGGTACTGCTAAAATCAATCGAAATAGCTACACTAATTTGTACAATAGTCTAATTAGACCCAACCTTTCCTATGCACAAGCTACGTCCGGGAAACCAGCAATTACGAACAAAAATCCTCAACAGATGGCGCCACGAAGACCTGAGACTTCTCGCCAAACTGAGACCGTAGTTCAAACCCCACCCATCATAAATCGTAATGTAAATCCTCAAACTAGCTCTACTCAAGCTATCAATCAAAACCAAAATGTTCCTATCATTAATACTAATAATAATAATAGTGATATCAAAGCACTGCTTTCAACTACAGTGCAATGTTTAATTCAACTCCTTAACGCAATGAATACTACCCCAGCAATTGCAAATAATTTTGATACAGTTAGTTCCGCACAAGCGGATGCAAATCAAATGTACGGCCTATTAGAGGCATCTTGTAATGTTGTTAATGATCAATAAGTCCCCAATCAGTCTCAGTTTGTGTTCATGGAACGCAAACGGCTTACTTGGAAAAATAATTGAACTTAAAATTTTTATAGAAAATCACTCCCCTGACCTAATCTTAATTCAAGAGACACATTTGAGACCATCACACAACATAAACATAGCTAATTACATTTGTTACAGAAACGACAGACCGACATCAAATGAAAACTACAGGGCCTTCGGTGGAACTCTAATTCTCGTTAAAAACTCTATTAAGCACTACTCGCTTCCAACGCCATCCATGCAAACTATCGAAGCCACTATTGTAATACTAACTCCGGTTGATCATGATCCCATCTCGGTTGTCAGTATTTATATACCGCCGAGATCGGACGAATACACTTTCACAATTGATATTGAAAATCTCATTCAAACCAGCAGTAACTGTGTTTTATTTGGCGACTTCAATGCCCCACATACTGCCTGGAATTGTAATACTAACTCTTCCAGAGGTGTACGCCACCATGACTTTGTTAACATGACTAATTTATATATTGCCTACCCTGACTCTCCTACGAGGTTCGGGATTAACTCTGCCAATACACTAGACATCGCGGTTATTAGAAATTTCTACTACCCATATACCATTAACTCCCTTCATGATCTATCTTCCGATCACAACCCAGTTCTTAATTTCACTCTTAAACTCAAAAAAGATACTCCTAATCCCAGAGCCGTTCATACAAACTGGCCGCTCTTCTCTAAGCATCTTAATACTAAGCTTTCTCTAATTAATTACCATCCTAATTCTATTAAAACAGGCATCGATATTGACCAAAAAATTTCAGAGTTCACCGAAACGGTCCGCGCCGCCCATAGCCACGCCTCCCGACCAATAGAAACGCTCCGCAAAAGCTACACTCCGCCATATATCCACAATCTTATTAAACAGAAAAACCAATACAGAAATTTGTATCACAGAACTCTCGATCCACACTACAAAACACTTTACAATAGAGCACAAAAAAATGTCAAAAAAGAACTTCGTAAATATAGCAATGAAAATTGGACAGCCAGACTAAAAGCACTTGACACACAAGACAATAATCTATGGGCGGTACAAAAATTCCTCAAAAATAAGCGTTCAGACATTCCACCGTTAAACTGTTCCTCCGGCACAGCTGTTACAGATACACAAAAAGCAAATATCCTTGCCGAATCTATTCTTGATAATTTCACTGAAAATTCTAGACCCAATAATGACTATGACGACGACGACGAGTTAATTAATAATACGGTTAACACCTTCCTCTCCCTTCCTACTTCCGCTACTACTGAAACTGCATATCCCTCTGAGATTATTACCTACATTAAAAAATCTAACTCTAAAAAAGCGCCAGGTAAAGACGGCATTAGTAATCGGATGACAAAAAATTTCCCCCTCAAAGCTATTCTCATTCTAACAATTCTAATTAATAAGATTTTAACTCTTAATTACTTTCCTAAAGCTTGGAAAGAAGCCATTATTTTTCCTATTCTTAAGCCAGGTAAAAACAAGAATATTCCTTCCAGTTATCGACCAATTTCTTTACTTTCTACTTTAAGTAAAATCACAGAATCTATTATACTGACTAGACTCAAAGAATTTCTCTATACTAACAATATTATCAACCCAAATCAGTATGGTTTTACCAATAAACTCTCTACCCTACACCCACTTTTGAATCTAACGGAAGCAATCTCAGAGGGCTTTCAAAGTAAAAAGAGCACCGGCGCAGTATTTCTGGATATCCAGAAAGCCTTCGACCGTGTGTGGCTTACTGGTCTTACCTATAAACTTATAAATTATAATATTCCTCCTCCGCTTGTTTTTCTACTTCACTCATACAACTCTAATCGCTCTTATCAGGTTCATGTCAAGGATACTTTGTCTACAACTAAATTTATTAACTGTGGAGTGGCGCAGGGCAGTCTACTTGGACCCCTGCTGTTTAATCTTTACATCAACGACATACCAGAATACACACTCACAAAACTAAACATGTATGCAGACGACACAGCTGTGCACACTACATTTAAGAGAATAACATCAGTCACATTTGCTCTAAACAAACACCTTAAATTGTTAGAAAAATACTACGACCGGTGGAAAATCAGCATTAATGTTGAAAAATCTGCCGCCGTTTTATTCACTAAAAAACGCAAAATTCCACCACCACCTAAAATGTACAACACTACAATCCCATGGTCTCAAAGTACTAAATACCTTGGTATTATATTCGATAAAAATCTCACTTGGAAAACACACATTCAAAACACGCGTCAAAAATTCCTGAAAATAATGTTTAAACTGTTTCCCCTAATTGGCCGGAATTCAGATTTATCTAGAAATAATAAAGTGCTTTTATTCACAGCCGTTATGCGTCCCATTTTATCTTATGGGTGCCCAGTGTGGGGATACGCCGCTAATACTAATATCAATATCTTAGATACTTTACAAAATTCAACAATCCGAATGATCGTTAAAGCCTCAAGGTACATGAGAAATGACGACATTCGGAAAGCTATTAAAATCAAAAGTTTTAAATTCTATATCCAGAAAATAGCTAAAAAGTTCTTTAACTCTCTGCAATTCACTAATAATAGCAATATGATAAACTTAAATACCTATATTCCACATGATTCAACTAAAAGACCGAGAAGAATACTTCGCGACTCGTACAATCCACCATAAGTTTAATAATCCGTGCAATTTTATTGCACAACTATTGCAAAAATTTTTAATTCTACATTTATTTTTTAATTATCTTCTTAAAATTTGTCGTATCCCCACCACCCGGGCTTGCCCCTCCCCCTTAGTCTTAATTTTCTCTTTGAGAGACTTGAGCAGCCTATGAGAGTCGATTTCATCTCCCGCCATGCACCAATAAGAGAGCTTCCTTTCAGCTCTCCGCCATGAACTCAGAATTCCGCACGACCCAGGAAATTACTCCAACAATTGGTTCGACCAATCAGCTGCTTCCTACATGCTAGCAGGATACAACCCACAGTCGTTCCACATATAATTTTCGGATATGGGATGGAGGCTCGCTTCGCGAGCCATATGCCCAGAAATTGTCACCGTAGTCACGTGCTCACTCTCACTCGGTAGTTCTGAATAAACTAAGTTACTTTAATTGACTGGCTCGAGACTGAATTTCTTCGGGCATCGGGTAGATGCAGCTCGCAGAATTTTAGAATTGAAATTGTTCTTTACATAAGTTTTTGGTACCCTCGGCGGGATTGGTTGTTGGTTGGAAGCGAAACTGAAACCGAATTTAAATTATTGAACTTTGAACTATTGAACTTAACTTTTTGAACTATAAAATGGAAGTGAATGCTTTGAAAGCGGCAAGAAAAGACCTGAGAACAGCATTTTCTCTCAGTCTGAAAAAGATTGAAACCAAACTCATAAAAGAAAACATCGATATGAATCAACTTTCGATTCTGAAAACTCAATTTATCGATAAATTTCAGAGACTCGACACTTGTCAGAATCAAATTTCTGAACAACTCTTGGATACAGAAGATGCCGTGCAAGAATATTTATATGATATCGAAGATGCAGAAAACTACCGTGACCGCTACATCGAAATGTGTACTCGAGTAGATTTGAAAATACGAGAAACCGTTGTCCTACCGAAACTGAAAAGAGAAGCTTTAAATTGCCGAAAATCGAACTGAAGAAGTTCAGCGATGAAGCTAAAGACTTTTTGGCCTTCTGGAGTCAGTTTCAGAAAATTCACAATGATAAAGGCATTGCGGAAGAAGACAAAATGCAATATTTATTGCAATCCGTGGAACCGAAATCGAAAGCAGAACGATTAGTGTTGAGTTTCCCTGCAACGGCGGAAAATTATCCTAAAGCCATCGATCAATTAAAAGAGAGATTCGGTCGTGAAGATTTGTTAGTACAAATTTACGTACGTGAACTTTTAAATTTAGTAATGAAGAACGCTGTTTCTGGAAGAACGAAAACTGATTTGTCGGCCTTGTACGATGAACTTGAAGGGAAATTACGGTCGTTGGAGAGCCTTGGACGAACACAAGAAAAATATGGAGATTTCCTTACACCATTGGTCGAGTCCTGCTTACCCGAGGAAATCCTGATGGCCTGGGAAAGAAAACGGAATACTGAAACAGACGCTAAAGGATCGCGAACTCTAGAACACTTAATGACTTTCCTTCGCCTGGAAGTCCAAGGGGAAGAGATGGTGCAGCTGGCAAAATCCGGTTTTGGAACTCCTATCCGAAAAAGAGATTCTCCAACTGAAAGGGTTAAGCCGACTGAATTAATGACTGCATCAGCTCTGGCAAGTTCCGAAAAATCCTCAGGTAAGAAAATTAATAACTGTGTATTTTGTGAGAAGTATCATCCCAGTGAAAATGGCTTTAATGCTAGAAAATGCTCACAAGAGCACAGACGATTTCCCTGTTATTTGCTATACTGATGGCAGTAAAATTGATGGAAGAGTTGGTTTCGCATTTGTTGTGTTCAGGAGTGGTGTTGAATCCGAGAACTTTCAATTTAGAATTCGTGATGAATGCACAGTTTTTGTAGCTGAACTTTTATGTTTAAATTTCGCCGTTAAATGGATCATTGAGCAAAATAGTGTCATCTCAGAATACCTCATCTGTACTGACTCTCTTTCCTCCTTGGATTCTCTTAAATGTATTTCTTCATCTAACAATATAATCGTGGAGATCCAGAAGCAACTTAAAAGCCTAAGAGATAAAAACATCTCAATAGATTTTGCATTTGTTCGCGGACACACGGGCGTTCTTGGAAATGAGCGAGCCGATTGGCTTGCAAAAGCTGCAACCAAGCGCAAAATTGACATTGACGTTAATATTCCTAAATCGTTTTACAAGAAGATCACGAATGAAAGAATGATGAAGTCTTGGAACCAAGAATATCTCATTTCTAATAAGGGGAGCATAACAAAGAAATTTTTCCCCACCATTAATAAGAGACTATCATGTCATCATTTTTACACTAACTACAAATTAACCCAATTTCTCACTGGTCACGGTAATTTCAAAAGCTACCTGAACAAATTTAATTTAGCTCCTTCATCTTTCTGTGACTGTAATATTGGTGGCGAGGAAAATGTAGAACATGTGATCCTTCTGTGTTCCAAGTATGTCAGAGAGAGAAAGATCATAAGACTGGCGTTCAAGAGACTCAACATTAATTGGCCACCGAATTTTCACCAATTTCTTTCCATCAGAAGTGCTTTCAATAATTTCTGTAAATTTGTTGTAACTGTTTGTAATCCTTCTTAACTTCTTCTTTTTTTAATTGTTTATTTCCCTTGAAAAAATGTGTGTTTAATACTTACTTAAGTAAGCCCCGTGTGATACTTTGTGGTGCACGGGGATTTTATAATTGTTTTCAATAAAAAAAATGCTAGAAAAATGTCTTTAAATGCTAAGAGACAATTGTTATTAAGAAAAGGTGCTTGTTTTATTTGTTTAAATAGATCTGGACATTTGAGTAAAAATTGTGATATTAAAAATGATATTAATTGTTCTAAATGTAATTGTTCTCATTTTGAAATTATGTGTCCAAAATTAAATAAGAATTATGATCAAAAATTGTGTTCCATAAAAACTGAGAACTCTCTATCAAGTAACTGCAACAGAAACCAAAGTATTTACTTTCAAACTCTCTGCGTTTTCATTCGCATTAAAGATCAGGAAAAAAAAAAAGGAAAGTTAGAGTTCTGATTGACACCGCTTGTGAAAATAGCTACATTAGTGAAAGTGTTACTAGTATTTTGAAGGCCACACCACTTTTAGAGAGGAAACTATAATTCATTCTCTATTCGGGGGCAACGAAACTAAACCGAAACATCACAGCGTGTAATCTATTGAGGTCAGTGATATGAAATACTCCTATGCATGTTGTTTTGAAGTGCTATCCGAAAAGAAAATATGTGGATTTATTTCTAAGATTGAGGATAAGCATATTTTAAATGAGTTAAAAAATAAAGAAATTATTTTATCGGATTTTTAAATTGTAAAGAAACGGAAATTGGGCTTTTGATTGAGGCTGATAATATAGGAAAATTATTGACTGGGAATTTAATTGAATTTGATTCGGGTTTAACAGCTATTGAAACTAAACTAGGATGGACGGTAATTGGAAAAGTATGTTCGAACGATAAAAACGTTATGTTAACGACATCGTCTTTGCATGTTCGGAATGTTAGCGTTAAAGAATTATGGGAACTTGATGTTTTAGGAATAACGGATCCCTTACTTAATGAGAATACGAAAGAAAATTTTGAATTAACCGATTTTTTAAGAATAAAATGAAAATTCTTCCCGATGGAAGATATGAAGTTAAACTCCCATGGAAATGTAACTCTAAAAATTTGCCCAGTAACAAAGAACTAACATGGAAAAGACATCTACGGATGATGAATAAATTAAGAAACGGTAAATTTTTGAGGATTATAAAAGTGTGTTTAGGCAATGGGAAGATTTAAATATCATTGAACGTGTGCCGGAAGTAGAATTGAACAATGAATGCCATTATTTACCGCATAGACCCGTGATTAAATTAGATAGTGCGACTACAAAAATCCGACCCGTATTCGATGCTTCGGCCCGTGAAAAAGGGAAACCATCTTTGAACGATTGTTTATATAAAGGCGTAAACCTTATTGAACTGATACCTGACATTTTAGATCGTTTTAGAATTTATCCAGTCGGAATTGTAGCCGATATTGAAAAGGCGTTTTTGATGTTATCTGTTGCACCGAAAGATAGAGATTATCTCAGATTTTTTTTCCCATGCAATGAAAAACAATTAGTGTACAGGCATTGTCGAGTTGTGTTTGGGGTGTCTTCAAGCCCTTACTTACTGAATGCATCTATTATGCATCTTTTGGAAAACTGTAATTCCGAATGTAAGGAAATTGCACAAAAGTTAAAATCTTCCATTTATGTTGATAATTGTGCAACTGGTGTTTTCAGTGCTGATGAAATAGAGATATTTATTGAGAAGACTAAATTAATTATGTCGGAAGGATGTTTTAATTTACGTATTTTTGAGAGCAATGTGGCGAGTAAAAGTGTTGATAAACACTCAGGCGAAACTTTTATTTTGAGTATCATCTGGGACTTGGATAATGATGTTTTGAAATGTTGCACGAATTTCGACTCATTAACGTGCGAAGTGAAAATAACGAAACGATTAGTTTTGTCTACGGTGCAAAAGTTTTCGATCCCATTGGAATGTTGGCGCCGTCTACATTGCTCCCAAAATTACTATTGCAGGAAATATGGAAAATGAAAAAGGCATGGGATCAGGAACTACCTCAGAATATTGTAAACAAATTTATGAAATGGTTTAATGAAATTCAAATTTTGAAAGATGTCACTGTACCACGTTGTATGAAAATTGATATTTTTACTGAATTACATGTATTTGTTGATGGAAGCAAGGGGTCATATGCGGGATGCGTCTTTGCTCGATCAATAGTTGATTCTAGAGTTAGCGTAATTCTCGTTAGAGCGAAGTCTAGAGTAGCTCCTCTCAAACTTTTGAGTATACCGCGTCTAGAACTAATGGCTTGTTGTGTAGGTGCTCGACTTGTAAATTCTATTTTGAAAGCGCTTAATATGCCGGACTTGAAAGTTACTCTTTGGTCCGATTCCCCAACAGCACTTTGGTGGATTAAAGAATATGCAAATTGGTCGGTTTTTGTAGCTAATAGGATAAAGGAAATTAGACAATTAACTCAAATTCAGTCATGGAAGTATGTTCCAGGAAACATGAATATCGCGGATTTACTATCTCGTGGTTGTTCTCCACGACAAATGCTTAATTCTAAATGGTGGGAGGGACCTTCCTGGTTGAAACAAAATTCGGAATATTGGCCAGATGGTGAAATCGGTTGCGAGCCTCAAGAAGTTAACGTAGAGAGAAAGAAAACTAAAAATGCGAATGTTGATCTAGCAAACGATGCACCCCCCTTGCTTATATGTAATGTGTCTGATTATGATAAAATGATGAGAGTATTTGCATGGATTTTAAGATTTGTAAATAATTGTCGCAAAGACTATAACAAATGTAAGGAACATGAACTTTCTGTTGCTGAAATTGAAAATTCTGAGAAACAATTGATTCGTTTAAGTCAAACATATTATTTACCAGATGTTGAATCTTTAAAATTTGTTACTTTTATTGATAATGATAATATTTTAAGGGTAAAATCTAAAATAACTGAACGAAATGATGAAAGTTCTTTTTTGTATCCTATATTGTTACCTGATAAATGTGAATTTACAAAACTTTTGATTAGATCTATACACAAAAAGAACTGTCATGCAGGAATCCAAATAATGCGCAATCATTAATTAGAGAAAGGTTCTGGATTATCAGAGATAGAAAAACTATTGAGAGTATTTTGAATGAATGTTTTATTTGTGCTCGTTTTAAAGTGAAATCATTGTCAAGCGGACCATCACCTTTACCACCAGACCGTGTGAATGATTGCGCGATATTTGAAGTTGTAGGAATTGACTTAGCTGGACCTCTCTCTCTCTCTCTCTCTCTCTGTTTTTAAAAACTGGCGAAAAGGTATGGATTACATTATTTACTTGCGCCGTCTATCGCGCACTACATCTTGAATTAGTAAACGCTTTATCTTCTGATGCCTTTTTGCTAGCCCTTAGGCGTTTCATTGCCAGGCGCGGGAGGCCCAGGATAATTTACTGTGATAACGGTACTAATTTCCGAGGTGCTTTCAATGACCTTGCGAAATTGGATTGGCATAAAATAGCGAGAGAAACATCAACTCAAAAAATAGTTTGGAAATTTATACCACCCACCGCCGCATGGTGGGGAGGCTGGTGGGAAAGATTGGTTCGCATTATCAAGGAACTATTGAGACGTTCTCTTGGAAAATCAATATTGTCCTATGAAGAATTGTCTACAGTGATTTGTGAATACGAATTTTTAATCAATAGTAGACCTTTAACTTATATATCTGAAAATCCACAGGAATTGATCCCTCTTACTCCAGCAATGTTTTTAATAGAGAATCGCTGTTCCGATTCTACCGATATCGACGAATTGAATTCGAGAGACTTAAGAAAAAAAGAATGAAATATAGAATTAAACTTTTAAGTGATTTAAGACAACGTTTCAGGAAAGAATATCTAAGTGAGCTAATACAAAAACAGAATGATAATCGCGTGCGGGAACCCCAAATTGGGGAAATGGTCTTAATTGGAAACGACAATAAGAAACGTTTGTCTTGGCCTATAGCTAAGATTATAGAATTAATCCCTGGTCGAGATGGGGAAATTCGAACAGTTCGGCTAAAAACTCAACATGGAACAGTAATACGCCCCGTGCAACGTATCTTCCCTTTGGAAGTACAAGCGATTGCTAACAGCGATAAGGAGTTGAAAGAGGAATCAATTTCTGTTAAAAGTACTAAACCTGAAAAGGTCTTGAATACTAATGATGCAATTGTAAAAAAATATACTTCTTCTGGAAGATTGGTTAAAGAACCGAAGAGACTTGATCTTTTGAATTATAACTGTTATAGGTTTGAGACTCTCCCCAAGTCTCAAAGGGGGGAGTATGTTGTGAATGAAAATGATTTGTGTGAATGAGTGGCTGCCTGGCGCCACGTTTTTGTAACTGTGAAGAGATTGTGTGACGTCATTATGTTCTGTATATAAAAAGGGTGAAGCAATCACGTGCTCACTCTCACTCGGTAGTTCTGAATAAACTAAGTTACTTTAATTGACTGGCTCGAGACTGAATTTCTTCCTCCAACGCCGAGCATTGGGTAGATGCAGCTCGCAGAATTTTAGAATTGAAATTGTTCTTTACAGCTTTCCAATTTGTCGTTTTGATAACGAATAGCTTTATATGTCTTTTTCCGGACAAACAATCCACCCAAATTTTGGTTTTCCCCTTTTTTGCGACCAATTGGTTTAATCAAGAAAAAAAATTTCATGTCTGGATTTCATCCAATCTTATAAAGTATCCTTCCTGTCTATCTAATTCTTCGTTTTGCTATAAATTTAATATTATAATATCTAGCTCTTTAAATAGTTTGTATATTATATAGCTTGTTGCGTTAATAGTTAAAAGTCACAATTAACGGCACCAAATATACTTCTTAAAATTTTGTTTCAAATATAACATAAGTCTCTTTCCACCAGAAGTCCTTTCAGTCATAAGTCCTTTTCATCCATTGCCCATTTTTTAGCAGCGTATGTGAGAACGGACTCTAGTGGATTTTGTCTGGTTATTTTCAAAATAAATATGTAGTTTTTAATTGAATACTTACACGCGAGAGGCAAATAATAGAATCAGAATACAAGAGCTCTATCAATTATATCATCAAAACGAGAAGAACTTTAATGGACAGGAATAACTGAAGTAAAACATTTAAGAGAAATAGAATATTACTTAAATAGCTGAGAAAAAATAAGATCTTTTGAATTCAAATAATTTAGATTTAGCAAAAGTATTCAGTTTCAACTATAACTAAATCTAAAGGCTATATCTAGACTTGGGGTATCACTGCTAACTGCTATTTGATAGTTAACAAGCACCATTGATCTAACGAATGTGCTCAAGACGATCAATAAGAAATCAGTGTAACAAGTGCAAAATGAGAATTCAGATAAATAGTTGTTTTAGTGACCCTCCAACTAGACAGAACGGATTTTTCCGCCCTACTAGAGAGGCTTCGAAAATGGACTGCACGGATTTTTCTGCCTTCAAGTAACGTTTTCAAAAGCGGATTAGCCGCACATTTCTGAAATCCTTTCCCCCTTTTAAGGTTTAACATCTTGAAAGATAATGAGGGACGGAGGAAGCAACACAGCAGGAGTTTTATGGCTCGCAGGGAACCCCGTGTTTTGACCCTGGGCAATGTAAAAAATCGGGGAGAAATTTCTTTACAACCCAAGAAGTGTTTCTTTGCTAGCTTGGATTTTAAAAGTTTCCAAAAGTCCCAACGCATGAGTAAAATATGTTACAATTCCCTTTTGGTTTCATATTAATTTCAAACTGTAACAAGTTGGGGCGTGTCAGGGCAATCTGCTATTTTATATAGTTAGACAAATTATCTTTTTTTAAGTATATTCTTTCGCTTCATTTTTCTTATTCAAAGCTTTCAGTTTTTGAAACATGATTATTTTATTATAAGATACCGAAAAAATTAATAAAACATCAAACTCTTTAAAATTTGGAACCTTTTCAATTTTCCAACCACTAAAAATGAATAAATTTAAACTTCATCAAATCATTTGAAACATTTTCTTACACTTTGATAATTAGTTTTTTTTTCGTTATTATTTTTAAGATTTATTAGTTTTTTTTTTTTTTTTTTTTTAGATTTCAAAGCCTAAGTGTTCAGGGAAGTTTAAGTACAGTGTGTGTGTGTGCCTGGTTATATATTGTTAAAATACACCGAATTATATTTGAATTTTAAGTGCTTGAACTTCAGTTTACATCAAAGACAACATGAATGAAGATTTTCACACATTTTTTTTTTCATAACTTGAATGTTTGAATAAATGGTAATCAAAAATATACGGAAACATTTACAGTAGGCATTTATGCATATAAATAAACATAAAAATCAATTTTAAATTCGAGCTATTGAGAAACATTCGAATTATATATTGTTCAAAAATATCTATTTATACAAAATACCTCAACATTTATCTTTTTTAAAGGCTAACTGAATAAGTAATTAAAATCTGGATATGTTTTGAAATCTCGACCTTATAAAGCTAGAAATTTTATGTTAGAAATTCCATTTGAAATTTCGAAAAAAAAAATGCATCGCGCAGTTAAAAATTATTTACCATAAGTTTTAGCAATTGTTTGAGTATAATAAAAATTTCAAATTTTATTATATATAGCTTCTTTGGTATCTTTTAATATATTTCGGCCACGGTAGCCGAGTGGTATAGGTATCGGAACGTGGCTTGCTTTGTCACGAGTTCGAGCCCAGTACCACTAAAGACCCGTCGTGTAGGGCAGCGATGCACGTTAAATCTGTCGAGAGCTGAAACGTCCTCCCGTTGGTGTGGTGGGGTAGTTAGGAGAGTGGGGTGCCAGCTCAGGTGTCGTCCACGTCACTTGACCATGGTTCAAAATTACGTGGTCCGTCACCAAAAGCCCTCGTGTAGCTGAACAGTGCGACGTTAATATTCAATCATTCATTTAATATATTTCGAAGATTTCATACAATTCGGTTGAAAACCACATGCTAAGAGCAAAAAATATACTAAAAAAATTGATGAATATACAATTACAATAAATTCTTACATAGAGAAGCAAAACTGAGAAGCTAAAGCGTAGGAATAAAAAATTTTGAGTATATATCTGAAGTAGTTTTCGAAATATTTATTTTAAAGTTTAGAAAATTTGTGTGCGTTATGTTATACTTGATATTAATTAAATGGTTAAAATAATGTGTGTTAATATTAGTCATGTAATCGTTTGATGACACATTCATATACTAATAAAAATTATCATGGTCATTGATGCGAATGTCAAGAATTTTATGTAATTTTAAATTCAGACATTAAGATATTGATGTAGAAAATATAAAACGATCATCTAAAATACATGAAAAATGCAGTCTGCTATAAAATGATCTTGACAAACAAAATCCGGCATTTTCACTTACTATGGCAGAGCCGGCTTAGTCAGGGGCGATCTGGAAAAACAGAGAGAGAACCGCGGTTTTGATGGATGCCGCTCTAGCTTTTAAAGCTCCCAGGAAAAATTATATATATATATATATAAATTACAAATGCAAAAATAAATCTTGTAATTTTCCATACATTTTTATAACAACGAATTGTGGAATTGGCTTCCAATACATTGTTGTGTTTGACAATATCTAAGGTAACCAACCCTACTTTAGATAGATTTGTACTACTTTTTCGTAACCGTATTCCTTTTAAAATTAATTCGTGCAGCCGAAATACACCTTTTGTACCCTTAAAAATTTATGTTAACTATAACGGTTAATTTTAATTTATGCAACTTGTGAAATGTTCATAATTAACCATTTCCGTCTAAACAGTTTACATGGGGAAAAAAAAGTTTGGACTCCCTCATTCATTAGGGATTTATATAAGATTCTAACATTAAATTTTATTTTTCACCGAAAAGGGTTGAGTGGTAGTGTATAGTGCTTCCACACCACAGGTCTGGGGTTCTATTAACGGGCTGCGCAAGGTCGACTCTGCCTTTCATCCCCGCTACATTGGGTCGATAAATGAGTACCAAGCTTGCTTCGGGTCTTAAACACTGAAGGTCTCTCTTCAGACACACCACAAAATCGGGACATCTGTTCATGCACCTCAGCGTCCAATGGTCACGTGAATTATGATGGGCACAGTAGTTCCTGGCCCTCATGGATTGTTGTGCTTCTGAGTTTGAGTCTTAAGTTTGAGGATTACCTCACTTTGGGGATACCCCTTAGATAAACATGTATTTCCACTCATTTGCAATTAAACATTTTTCTTTCAATTACGTTTATTTCAGAAGGAAGTTTGATTTTTCAAATGTATTTGCTTAATAACATGTATATTTGTGTATTATATTAAACATTTTATCAATCCAAAATTACATGTTTTTAGCTCCTCTAAAAGCTTTTAGGATTTTACAACTGATCTTACAATCCATATACGTTTATAGTAGTATATTTAAAAATGATAAGGACATTTTTACGACTGTGTGAGCTGTTATGCCTCGTTTATAAATATAAAAAATTGCATTCAGCTACAGTTTTTAAATTGTACAGAAATAAGTGGAGAAACAGGATACTTACATATTATGAATATTTTTGACTGCAGTAAAATATATTTATATTTCAGTTTCTTTACAATTTGAATAGAAGTTGTAAGCCATTTTGCGAATAGTTTGATATTGAGTATAAACCCATAGGCTGTTTAATATTGTAAAGTGTTTTACTTTGATACCAGCACACATTAAAATAAGGCTCATTTGCAGTTATATGATCAGCTTCAGTGATATTTAAATTTTCAAAAATAGTCTACACGTACGAAAACATTCTTTCACAACTGCACACCACATCTCATACTATATCTTCCCTGCAGCAGGAAATATTTGTG
The DNA here is from genome assembly GCA_019973935.1 of Trichonephila clavipes. Classification (NCBI taxonomy): domain Eukaryota; kingdom Metazoa; phylum Arthropoda; class Arachnida; order Araneae; family Nephilidae; genus Trichonephila; species Trichonephila clavipes. Next base: position 1,309,092 of record BMAU01019793.1, on the reverse strand, counting down.
TATACTGAAAAATTTAATACAGGATACATTTCCAAGTGTTAAATTTGTTTTTAAAATTTGGTATGAATACATTGTGGAACTGTCGGTTAACTTCACTGAACAAAATTGTTTTAAGTGTACTGTTTTGAAAGACAAGATTAATTAGGGAGAACTTTTCTCACAATAGAATTTGTAATGACTGAATTGTGTGAAAATGTAGTTATCGATGTGTGACATTTTTCCTTGTAATAAAAGAAACAGAAAGATAAGAAATTTAACTTGAGTAGAAAATGGTTAGAAGTACTGTCATGCGCATTTGAAGAAGTATATCCCCCATTAAAATTAAAAATTATTGACTGAATGTGTGTTATGTCCATCACAAATGTCGATGTAGAAAAGATATTTTTATTTAATACAAGGAGTTCGAAAAGGAGAGCACTAGGAATGAAAATTTAGATTTTTTCCGAAAAATATTCAGTTAACATAAAAATATCATTTATATGATTTGAATTTAAATAAATTAAAAGTATATTGAAATCATTTTTTATGTTATTCTAAATTAAAAATATAATTGAATAGAGAAAGATCTGTTTTATTTCATAAATATATGCACCATTAATTGTCTTATTGTTTAAAAAAAAGATAGGGCCTTTACTCTTTTTACCTCATAACTTTTTTTAAAAACAGGAAAGTGAGCGCGTTTTCTTACTCTCATATTCAAAAATGAATATAATAGAAAGAAAAAATTTTTCTAGTTCAAATCGCAATACCAAAATATTTTTTTTTTTAATTTTTAAAAAATGACAGAAAAATAAATTTTGTTTGAAGAAAATATAACTATTTTTCAACTTTTAACACGCCATTTATTTCTCTCATGGTTTTTTTTACCCTGCATTTTAATTTAATTTTACTGTGACTGAATCTATTGGGAAAACGACAGAGTGGAACTACGGTTTTCATACAAGATTGCCCAAGGCAACAACAGCTAGCTGTAAACGATTGCTATCCTGGTTCTTACTGATTAAAGACGCCGAACCAAGTCATAAAGTTCTCCCCTTTCGACCACCCAAGTTTTAAAAGGGGGAAAGAATTGAAGTCTGTTGCATTTTTGAAGGGAATAGCAATATAAGAGTAAAACGTTTTCGGAATAATTTTTCAGGAGGAAGGTATCCAGTTAGAGGGTTAGTGATATGATGATTTTTTTTAATTTGCCAAGGGTCGAGCGGTATATCCCTTTAAGACCCATCCCGCATAATCTTGCGGATTAGCATTAGGGTTAATCGTGCATTCTTATACGTTTTTGCTTCTGGAATAGTCGTATGTAAGAAAATCCCGAATCCAACGATTGAGCGTGTTTGTAAAAAGAGTACAGTTTCACTTTTTATCAATAGATGATCCATGTTTTACTTTCAGCTGGAAAATATAGAGTTGTTTTGAAATAAAACAAAAACGTGTCTTCTTTTTATCTGCCGTAAAAAGGTAATTATCAATATATTTATAATTGCTTCAATACAAATTTTTGTATTAATGTTTAAAACATTATAAAATAGAAAAAAATATTTATTATACTCTATTAATGTTGCTTATAGGTCTCGGGATTTCGTTACCCGCTCGATCGTGCGGGTTGAACGTTATTTGAGTCACTGCAGCTGTAAAGGTAAGTTCTTATCATGTAAGTTTTTTTCTTCTGATTCACACACAATAATGCTGATAGAAGCCTAAATAAAAGCGAAATATATTGTTATATAATTAAAACCATATTTCCTTGGGGTTACCATGGACGAGTCCCTTTTTTCATTCTCTGGCTCTTTTTTGCAATTAGTTTTCTCTTTCTCACATTTGAAGAGGTGTATGGTATTTTTATCCTTTACACAGATATCTGCATCCATATCTCCCCTCCCCCCAAAAGAATCTAATTTTCTGGTGGGAGTTTAGTGTGGTGTGGTTAAAATATATATATATATATTTTTAATAATAAATTTTTCTGACACATTTTACTATTTTTCATGGAATACAGTGCTATCTTTTAAAAAAACCCTTTTTAAGACGTCTATAAAAGGAGAAGAATTCTCGCCTAAGAAGAAATTTTGCAATTGATGCATAAATCAGATTGAACTTAGATCAGAAATTTGGGATCTCTAAACTTATGACAATGCTGCGAACAAAACATATTAATCACATATAGTGAAAGGAGAATCAATTTCAGACCCCTCCCAAAGGTCTTGATTTTTTTTCTGATCGATTAAAATTCTAATTATATATTACGTAAAGTTTAATTAAGTATTTGTTATTAATGATTAATTTTATTATTTAATGCTAATTATTTATTTAATAATTAGTTTTTTACTGTGTTTTGTTCCCGAAAATCGACAAAATCAAAAGGAGCATAATACAAGAATGGAGAACTTTCGAAAGTGGACCCCCTTGAAAAATTCCTGTGTGCGCTACTGATTTCAGATGAGAGCGAAAAAGAAAAACAGAAATATTTAAAATGGAAACACAATTTTGGATCATTCTTTACCATCAAAGTCTCTAGAACCCATTCACTCATTGTTTTAGCGGTTGCAATTTCTTGGTTTCTGTGCAAACAAGATGCAATATAAAATAAAATTCCTACAATAATCAAAATAGATAGCTTAAAATTTAAGTTAAAGATAGTTGAAGCGCGTTAGCAGTTTCTCCACCTACTAACAAAAGTATTTTAACTGTTGATGAAGATAACAGTGTTGTGTGATTCCACTTGCAAAAAAGATCGACGTGTTAAGATTCATCTGCTATACATGTCATGTCTTTTATCCTGGTCATTCCAGGATAAAAAAGCTTGACACATATAGCCATTTTCAATGTATTGATGACATTTTCGCAAGTGCAGATTTGAAAACTACGAAAGCAGTTCGAAAACATGTTACGAAAAATGTAATGTATATATATTTATGTTTACTAACAACATATTTTAAAGATTTCCACAGGAAATAAATAATGATTGAATAAAATAATTAATTTTACATCAATAATTTCCTTATTTGTAACAATTTTAGTTGAATTAAATGTATTTCATGTATCAACTTCGAGGAAAAAATGTAAAATTTCACAGATGCTTATTTCACAGAAAACGCCCAACCCGCACGATCAAGCGGGTACCGTCTACGTTCTGAGGGGGGATTTTTTTATTATTTTTCCCAGTGTCATTGGGGACAATATAGTATTAATAACCAGAAGAATTTAATATTTAAAGATAAAAATAATTCGGGTCTAAAAGGGATATTGAATACTTTGCCACGATATAAAAAGAGCACTGAGATCGCTTCTCAAAGGCGACGTAGTAATTAACATAAGAATTAATTATTTTTTTATTTTTCCCTTCATCTATATATCAAAGAACATCTTTTCCACATACGCAGGTTTTAAAATTCTAAGAATAAAAAAAATTCGGCTTACCCCAAAGTACACCGTTTTATTATATTCCCTTATGAGTGGACACAGTCCTTATTAAAACATTCATTAAATGATACATTACACGCACGCGTCAATAGTTTTTCCAAACCCTAAAACCTTTTATTTACTTTCCAATCATAGTATCCCTTTTGCTTACTCTTATATTAAGAATATTATGCAATTGTTTGCTGATATCCAGATAAGATATACAAACCAAAAGTTTTAAAATGCTTAGCAGGTGGTCTCCTCTCCCACTGTTCCATGTGTTTGAAGCAAAAAAAAAATTGAATCCTTTCAGACGAGGTGTTATCAAAATTATGTTCTTTCTTATAATTTGAAAAAGCTTTTCACAGACATTTTCAAAACAATACACCCATGGACAAAACAATTCGCGCACCAAGGAGTTGTCAAAATGAAATGAAATTTTACAAACGTAATGCCTATTTTGATATAAGTAAATGATTAGAAAATCAAAGAAAAAAAAGGATCATTTATTTTTTTCAGAGAAAAAGGCAAAAGAACGGAGGATTTAATACCCTGTTGAACCCCCTCTTTCGCGAATGCACGATGCGATACGATCCGGCATTGAGGCTTACAAGTTCTGTATGATGTCTTGAGACATTTCGTTCCATATTTGTTGTAACTTTGTCTCTAGTTCAGTGCTTCTTAAACTTCCAATGTTTGCAACCCAATATTTAATCATAATTAGCATTGCATCCCCTCCATACAATAGTGATGCATTAAATTCAATAATACTATGACGTTAAACATACAATACGACTTAAACCTCTTTCGCCCCCAACGAATATAAACGTCTTGCTCAGCCACTGTGTTTATTACCCTCACTCGTATATATACGTCTTTCCGAAGTTATACCTTTTCTGTGAACTGCTATCCATAAAATTATTCCGAAGGATTTAGAAAGCAATAAAATGACCTTGACAGTGTCTGCGAAGGATTCACTCTTATTTCAGAGGATTTGATTACTTATTCCTTTTCTACCACCCACCCCCTCAATACACCACATACGCTTACGTAAACGGGGAAATTGGAGAGCGAATCGCATAATTTTTAATTGGTATTTAAGAGATTAATTATAAACCGTACAAATTATCAAGATAAGTGTTAATGTTGGCATATAATTTTATATATGACAAATCCATAGGGCTCCCGGTAATTATAAACTTGTCCCTAACTTACTATTGTGAAGTTAATTATAAAATAGATTGCACACACTATACCGATACATTTATGTGTATTGTATTGTAAATGAGTATTTTATTTTTTATTATGTCAGAATGTAATTGTTTGTTAACTTACAGTAAGTTAATAATATTTAAAATAATTTTTTCTACTTTTCAAGAGGCTCGCGCCCCTCTCTTAGGGTTATGATGCTCCCCTGGGGGGGCGCACTCCACAGTTTGAGAAACACTGCTCTATTTCATTCAAACTCGTGAGATGCCCAACTCGCCGTCCCAAATAATCTCAGATATGCTCGTTTGGAGACATATCTGTGGATCGACCAGGCCAAGGAAGGGTAGTAACAGTGCGGAGACAGTCTTGTGACATCCTTGCCGTGTAAGGACGAGCATTGTTTTGTCGAAAAATGGCTCCTGGGAGCCGTTGCATGAGTGGAAACACATGTGGTTGCAGGATGTCATGGACATACCGCTGGGCTGTCATGGTACCACGGATTAATGCTAGGCATGAGACCGTGTATTGTAGGCAATGGCAACCCATACCATCACACCAGCTGTGGGAGTGGTGTGTCACTGTAAAGCAAAGGCAGGATTAAGGCGTTCACTATAGGGTCTCCACACACGAACACGATTGTCATCATTACTGATATTGAATCTGGATTCGTCGCTAAAGACGACCTGGTTCCATTCCGTTGCAGTCCAGTTTCCTCGTGTAAGGCACCACTCCAAACGGAGGCGTCGATGGGTGGGCATCAAGGTCAGTACACGTAATGGGCACCGCGATTCCCAATGTCCTTCAGCCAGGCGCCTTCGTATGGTTCGAGAAGACACAGGGGCCACTAGTGAAGGAGCTACATGTACCTGGATGGCGGCCGATGAAGCAGTTGGCTGTGCGCGTGCATTTCTTACGATGTGGCGGACTTCTCGACGACTGATCTGTCGAGGGCGTCCTGAGCCAGGTCTTCATGTAAATGACATCTCTCGGATCCACTGGTCCCAACAACTCACAAAACAATTAGAGCGACCTAATTGACGCCTACCTGCCCACCCGGCTTTCATAATGCCGATGATTCTCCCCCTCTCAAACTGTGACAGCTGCTCATATTGTCTTCGAAAACGACGTAATGGCTTGTATACCTCAGCTCTTACTTTGTAAACTATTCAGCACACTCAAACTAGCTTTGGTTACCTGTTTTATACTCCACAGAGAGCGATGTTAAACGCCCTCTACCGACTATACGTAATAAGCAACCACGCTGCATTTCTAATCATTTACATATCTCCCCGACATATACCTTCATTCCAAGTTTCGTTACGATCCCGCAATTACTTGGTGCGTTAATTTTTTGTCCATAAGTGTATTTTTAATCCTGAGCAAATTAATAGTACATCTGTACGAAACTTATCTACCTGACCTTTAATTTGCTGTCTCATAACCACTGTAACTTCATGGCTATGGTCACGAACTCGTAGGAGGCATGAGTTCTAGTTCTAGTGCCACCGGAGACCCACTGTGTAGAAGTGGCCATAGCCTGTTAAGGGGATTCGGAAACCTCTATACCGACAATGTTAAAGTGGCTGTTTTCGACGTACCGTTTCTCAAAATCTGTTGTGTTTGTACATGCTTGAAATTTTTCATACAATTTAAGTACACCTTTCTGATTATACTGAAATGAGCTTTTAGCTAATTTTGAATTTTTTAATAATTTATGAAATATTTTATGAAACATATAGTGAAATTTTATCCATTTTTCACATAAAAAAATTTGTAAAAAATAAATTTTTGAGTTTTTTACAAAAAGCTCATTTCAGTATATATTAGCTATAATTATAAATATGTCATAAGAAATTTACATACCTGTTGAACATTGTTTTCCCAGAAAAAGTACATCGAACATCAAAAATTAACAATTTGAGATAAATGAACTTTAACGTATAATTACTTTTTTATTAAAACACTCCTCCAGTACTCCAAATTATCTACATTTTCTTGAATCTCATCATCCTCTTTCTTCTATTTAACTTTTTTTCTTCCCTAACTTCCTTTGTTTTTGGCAGACATGAGTATTTAGGTTTTTACAGCCTCTGTTTGCCGAGGCGCTTCATTGCCTATGCCGTGTAATCCCCAGGCTCAATATTAAATTTTCTCAAAATTTCTGGTTTTGATACATTTTCCATATTAAATGATGAATTTGCCTCATATGTATCCAATGTTAATTCTTCTATTTATACAAATATTTTCTTCGGTACACGAGACCCTATTACGTTCTTTACACTTCCATTGGAATTTTGTGTACCTCCATGTAAACACTTTTTTTTAGCAATTCTTGATTAAATATTTTGATTTCCATCATTCACCTTTTAAGTTAAAACAAGATACTTAGTATACATTTTTCGCCATTTAAATAGACGTCTCCCAGTTACAATGTTTATTTAAAGTAATGTTTTAAAGGCCTTCTAATTACCCTAGAGGTTAAAGTAAGGTATTTTTAGAAAGGTTAAAAGGAAATGTAAAAATCTCAAAATTGTCATATTAAGATTTTAGGTTTTCAACACCCCTTAAATCTGTCGAGGCTTGAAGCCCTCCCATTGGAGTGGTGGGGAAATTCAGAGAGAAGGGGCTAACCAGCTCATGTGCCGTCCTCATTACTTGACCGTTGTTCAAAATGTCGTGGTCCATCGCAAATAAACTTAATATTGCTTTATAGTACAACGTTAACAAAACACAAACTGAAGAGCATCTCTTCGGCTGCTGGAGGATCCGTATAACGCTCACGAACACGCAAAGAAGGATCACATTTAGATCAATTTATTCTTTTTCTGCTTATATATTTAGAATTTTTAGAAGAATGCCCCCCGCGGGATGCAGAAAATTCCTTTGCTCCCCCACTTTCTACAGACAGGAAATCGGCTGACGCATTTAACCAAATTAATGAGTCAGCTGTTCCCTCTATTTCGAAAAACGATTTATCGTGGCTTTTTGTTAAAGATTTACTTCTAACTCTTCGTTCTTTCAGTGCAGATGACTCATACTCAATTGAACATTTTTTTTCTGATGTGGAGGAAAATTTAACGTTTTGCCCAATAACCGAACAACAAAAAATTGTTTTTGTAAAACGGCTTTTGACAGGAACTGCAAAATTATTTATTCAATCTCAGCGTGGTATAAACTCTTACAGTTGTATAAAAACACTACTTATTCAGGAATTCGGAAAAAATTAAATCAAGCTCAATTGCATAAGGAATTACAAAATAGAAAAATGCGGCCTAATGAAACGGTATTCCAATATTTAGTCGCTATTCGGGAATTAGCGAATCGAGGTCAAGGGTTTCTCGACGAAACTTCAATTATGGAATATTGTATTAATGGAATCCCCGATTCTCCTTCAAATAAGCTAATATTATATGGATGTACAACAATTCAGGAATTTAAAGAAAAATTAGTAATTTATGACAAAATATTTAAAAATAAAAGCAAAAATCACTCTAATGATACGTCACGTAATCCAAACTTTAGTAGCCAACGCCGTGATGTTGAAAGTACACTTCATAAACATCGATATGATAGATATCCAAAATTCAATGCACCAAAGCCTAATTCAAAATTTGAGAATAAAAATTTCAGAGATAGGAATCACGTAACTTGTTTTAATTGTTCGGGATCCGGTCATATTTCTAAATTTTGCCCAGATAAACATCGTGGTCCAAAGTGTATATTATGCGAAAATTTTGGCCATAAATCTGATGCTTGTCCTCAGAAAAATATCCCTTCTAATAATGTTGATGAAATTACCCCATTAACTACTATGTGTAAAGAAGTTAAAATTTTATCTAAAAAAATATTATCTTTAGTTGATACCGGAAGTCAAGTAACCATAATGAAAGAAAGTGTATGGAATCAATTAGGCTCCCCTTCTTTAATAAATAGTGGTAATATACTAACTGGTTTTGGCCTTTCAAAAACTCATGTAATTGGTTCATTCAACTCAACTGTTTCAATTGACAACCAAGACTTTCCTGTTAAAATTAATGTTGTCCCCAACCACTCAATGAACTTTGATATTATTATTGGTTGTAATCTAATTAAACAAGCTAATTTGACTATCACCCCTGATAGTGTTATGTTTTCTAAGCCCAAATTCGAAGTATCCGACGCTTCTCCACAACCATTTGTTTTCGCAATTACTGACGACATTCCTAAATTTGATATTGGCCCTGAAATTCCAAAACAAACTCGTAATGATGTTGAGGTATTACTCGTATGTTATAGGCCGAATAAAATTAAAACGACGGATATTGAGTTAAGCATTACCGTGACGGACGACAAACCAATTTATCATTCTCCAAGACGGTTACCTTTTACTGAACGTGATATAGTAGATAAACAAATAGATGAATGGATACAAAATGGTGTTATTGAACCATGTTCATCTGCTTATGCTAGCCAAATCCTAGTAGTCCGCAAAAAAGACGGCAGTCCACGAGTCTGCATTGATTTTCGAAAATTAAATCGTGTGTTAGTTAAGGATCACTATCCTCTGCCCCTCATTGAGGATATTTTAGATAAACTTCAGGATACTAGAGTTTTCAGTACCATTGATTTACGTAATGGTTTTTCCATGTGCCTGTTAACAAACAGAGTCGCCCATATACCTCCTTTGTAACACAAAATGGTCAATTTCAGTTCCTTAAAATGCCTTTCGGACTCTCTACATGCCCTTCAACGTTTTATCAATACAGTTTTTCGTGACTTAGTTGTTCAAGGAATTGTTCTCCCTTACATGGATGATATAGTTATCCTTGCTAAAAATGAATCTGAGGCTATTGAGAGACTCAAAAAGTTCTTCAAGTGTCCAGTGATTACGGATTGGAAATAAATTTTGATAAATGTCAATTTCTGCATAGGAAAATTGAATTTTTAGGCCATATTATTGAAAATAATAAACTTTTTCTTTCCCCTTCTAAAACTAAATCAGTTGTCAATTACCCCGAACCAAAAACAACTAAAAAAGTTCAACGTTTTTTAGGTCTCACTGGATATTTTCGTAAATTTATCCCTGCTTATTCTGTAATTGCTAAGCCACTTAGTGATCTTTTACGTAAAGATACTCCTTTCAATTTTGATGTAAAACAAAAGCTTCCTTTGACGAGTTAAAACGTTTGCTCTGTCAGAAACCTGTCTTAGGTATATATCGACAAAATTGTGAAACCGAAATACATACTGATGCATCAATCGACGGACTTGCTGCTGTTTTATTACAAAGATTCCCCGATGATAATTCCTTACATCCTATATATTACATGTCTAGAAAAACGTCCGAAACGGAGAGAAAATATACCAGCTACGAACTCGAAGTTTTAGCAATCATAGAAGCTCTCAAAAAATTTAAAGTGTACATTTTAGGAATGCATTTCAAAATAATTACTGATTGTAATGCATTTACAAAAACTATGAGTAAGAAAGATCTAAACACACGAATCGCGCGTTGGGCCCTGAATTTACAAGATTATGATTACACCATTTTACATTGCTCTGGCTCACAAATGGCCCATGTCGACGCTTTAAGTAGAATACAGGTTTTAACAAATCAGTGTAATGATTCTATTGTGCATAGGATAAAAGAATCTCAAGAGCTGGACCCACACATTCTTTCCATAAAAGCTCTTCTTCAAAAGGGTCCATATGATAACTACTGTATTAAAAATAATATACTATATAAATTTATTGACGGTGCCGAGAAGTCCTTGTTATTCCCGACGAGATGCAGCATCACTTTATCAAAAATGCTCACGACACAGTTAAAAGAACTCTAGAACATATAAAAAATAAATATTTTATACCACAACTTCAATCCAAAATTGAAAAATATATTTCTAATTGTGTAACATGTGTATATTGAAAAAAAAAGTCTGATAAACAAGAAGGATTTCTCCATCCTCTTGTCAAAGATGATATACCACTAAATACATACCATATCGATCATCTTGGTCCTTTAGCAACTTCAAGTAAAAACTACAAATTCATTTTAGCTGTCATTGACTCTTTCACTAAATTTGTTTGGTTATACCCCACAAAAACTACATCTACTTCTGAGGTAATAAAAAAATTAGACATTCAAAAAACTACATTTGGAAATCCTCGTTTTCTTATCACTGATCGTGGAACTACTTTCACTTCTGACAAATTCCACACTTATTGTTCGGAACAAAAAATTACACTTCATCATATTACTACAGGTTTGCCACGTGCTAATGGTCAAGTAGAACGCATTAATCGAACAATTATTCCTGTCTTATCTAAGATGTCAGAAGACAATCCCACGAAATGGTTCAAACATGTTCCTTCATTACAAGAAGTCTTAAACTCAACATTCCAACGAAGCATTAACACCACTCCTTTTGAATTACTCTTTGGAACACAAATCAATAACAAGACTGATTTGCGCATTCAACAATTAATCGACGAACAACTACAACTTGAATTTAATGAAAACAGAGAACTCCTACGTAAAGCGGCAAAAACGCAAATACTTAAAGTGCAAAATGAAAACAAAAAGTCTTATAATCTTCGACGAAAATCTCCTTATTTATACAGTGTTAAGGACTTAGTTGCTATTAAAAAAACGCAACAAGGACCTGGACAAAAATTCTGCAATAAATTTATCGGTCCATATAAAATAACACAAGTAAAACCTAACGATACCTACAACGTCGAAAAATGTGGAAATTTTGATGGCCCAACCAAAACAAGTACTTGTGCCGAATACTTGAAACCATGGCCAAACAAATGAATGTTACATTACGAACGAAACCTTTTACTTCAACTTTTTTTTTTGACATTATCACCATACTCAAGATTGCTTTGTATTGTTTGTCTTCTTTCCATCTGTATACCTATTTTTTTTATTCTTTATTATTAGTTTGATTTTCTGATACATATTTGTCTGTTTTAATAATTGTTTTATTTGTAAGTTTATTTCCTCTAGCTTTCCAGTTTTATTTCATGAAATTTTGAAATACACTGTATTTTACATGCGAGGACGCATGCTTGGTCATGATGGCCGATGTAGGAATGGATGTGCACATATCGTATCCCTCCTATATTCCTTAATGACGTAATGCCAAGAGAGCGCCACCTATCTGACAAGGCGGTTCGAGGATAACGAGTAAACCAGACTCGAATAGAACGATTGCGCGGGAGACGACCGAGAGAAGCGACGGCGATGAGACGATGACGAGGGCGCTGGAACGAAACGCCTCGTGGAATCCAACGATCTAATGATGTTTCGATTACTTTTTACTAACTTTTAGCCCTCCCTTGTAAATAATTCCCCTTAATAAATGTATATTTAACTCAATCTGGCCGTTGTCACTCTCTCTATATATGTATATATATTAGCCGTTACCCACCCGCTTCACTAGGTATTTCACGATGTTGTATATATGCATACTGTGTGCATATATATTAATTATTGATATCTAGCATTAAGAATTCGATTGTATTGAAAAATATATTTATAGCTGTTACACTCTCGCCCCTTGATATAAAAAGAACATAAATTATAATCTCTATAATTTCTATTTATATCTAAAATAGAAGGAGAAAGATATTTTTCGCTCACTTAACCTAATAATCATGTGGATTTCCCCCAAAGCAACAGTAGATCTCTACTCCATAAAATAAACATACGTAAAAAATTTCAAGTCTAAATCTAACAGAGCAAAAACGGAATTTTTATCATCAATACCTCGTTGACAGCATTCTTAGCGGATTCCAATTCAACGAAAGAAGCAAGCAAAACAAATTTTATTATTATAGTCTTAGCAGTTCGAAAACGGGAATTTTGTCTATCAATACGCCCCAATAACTCTGTCCGCTTCCCCCTGGAGTTAATTTCCATAAAATCCATTCTTAGTGGAACTCTATTCAACCAAAGAAAAGTGCTCAACAAATTTCAAGTAAATGAGTTAAATTCAAAAACAGGAATTTTTCTATAACACGCCTTAATCCCTCGAAACCCCACTCCTTTGGGGGTCCGTTTTCGCAAAAATCTTTGTAAAAGGAACTTTATTCCATGAACGGAACATACCTACTAATTTTCAAGCAGGTGGTTCTATTAGTTGAAAAGCGGAAATATTTATCTATTACGCCCTTTAATCCCCCTCAGTGACACTTGGGGATCAATTTTCCCCGAAACTATTTTGTAGCGGATCTCTACACCATGAAAGGAATCCGCTTACCAAATTTTAAGACTGTACGTCTAATAGTTTAAAAATGGAAATATTTAGCAATAACGCCCCTTAAGCCCCCGTAACGCTACTTAGGAAGTGATTTTCACAAAACCAATCTTGTAGCAGATCTCTACTTAATGAATGGAATCTGCTTACTCAATTTCAAGATTTTACGTCTAATAGTTTAAAAAAGGAGTTAATTTCCTGTAACGCTTCTTAATTCTCCGCAACGCCACTTGGGGTCGATTTTCACAAAACCCATTTTGTAGCGGGTGAATACTTTATGAAAGGAATCTCGCAAACCAAATTTCAAAACTGTACTTCTAATAATTTAAAAATGGAAATAATAATGCATAACGCCCCTTAAGCGCCCTCAACGTCCCTTGTAGGTCGATTTTCGTAAAAATCATTATGTAAGAAATCTCTACTTTATGAAAGAAATCTGAGTACCAAGTTTCAAGACTGTACATCTAATAGTTTAATAATGAAAATAATTAGCTCTAACGCCCCATAAACCCCCGTAACGCCCCTTGGAGTTCGATATTTGCAAAATCCGTTCTTAGCTGATGTCTACTCCATGAAGGGAACCTACCTACCAAATTTCAAATCTGTAGGTTTAATAGTTCCGGAGATATCGTGATTAGTCAGTGAGTGAGTCAGTCAGTGAGTCGCTTTTCTATTTATATATATGGATGTCAGGTTTGAAAAGTTTAGATTCAAAATTAAGTAAGTAATAAATGAAAATAGAGTGAACTCTTTACCATCGGTTAAGGATTTGTGGGTAAATAAGCCTATTTAAAGGTGGAGCGAGTGCTGACGAAAAAAAGAACATACAATGGGTTTCGGTGGTGAAATATCTGGGCCTACACATAGATAGCCGCTTAACTTTCAAAAAACACATTGACTATCTAGCAGAGAAATTCTGGGGTAGAATTCATTTAGCCATCTCCCTCATTGGGAGAAGGTCTTCTCTATCTCTAGAAAATAAAGTAATATTATACAAGCAGGTTCTGCGACGAGTTATCACTTATGGATCTCTCTCTCCCGTATGGGAGCCGCAGCCGCCACCCACATGAAAAATATTCAAGTAATTCAAAACAAAATACTCCGCGTCATGACGAACGCACCTTGGTACGTCCGAAATGTCGTGATTCACAACGATCTACATATGGAGCCGATTTCTAATTACATCACTAAACTCTCTAGAAATGTCTTTAAATCTATTGAATCTCATGACAATCCAATTATCAAAGCACAAACACTGTTTACGTATCCTCATCCTAAAATTAAATATGCATACTCTTCAACGAAGTGGAGAAACCCGCTCCGCCCCCCATAACACATTAAAAAACACTTTTCACGCTCTTAACAACATGAATTAGCTGCATTGCACTGCATCTCTCACTCTGGGTTCTGAGGTGAATTTTTCACCGAGTTGATTCACTGCCTTCGGCCGTCCCGTCTTCCTTCCTGCGTTTCTTCCCCTCCCCCCGCCGGTGCTCTGCTTCGTTAGAACGCTCGTGCTTTGGGGTACGTCATCCCTCCCCGTCTTTGTGGGAGTTTTCGTGGTCTTTCTTTTTCTCCCATCCTTCTGGGAATAGGCGCCTTCGGTGTCGGCACCCGCGATCATCTAATTTTAGTTTTAGTAGACGAAAAAAGAACGCATACTCGAAAAGACTTAGCTGCTGACCCCTCGCCGAGATGTCTTTTGTGCCTTCCGGTTGCGCGCCAAAGTGCCGCCATGTTGGATTTTATGTGATTGAAGAAAAATAAAGACGTTATTAAAGAGATGATGCCCTCCTCATTTTACACCCTTTATATATATACTAGCTGCAAGTACCCGGCTTTTCCCGGGTTTAAAATAAGGTTTTCTGTAGAAGCTTACAAAACTGTTTATTTGCATGCAATAAAAGGGTACATTTACCTTAAAGCAATGTGATAGACAAAATTTTTGGCAGTTCCATTTGGAGTGTGTACAAAAAGATTTTCCTCTCTGCCCACTCTAGAGCAGGCCACATACAACTACCCATGAGAAAAGCATGGTGTCTGCAAGTCTATACTCTCCCCCTTTTTCTCAGAGGCATGACTGTAGCAAAAAATGACAATGCATTCCTATGAATGAAGGAATGGAATGGAATGTAGTAAGTAATGTGATTTTTGTTGCAGCATTTGCTTGCAGTAAAGTAAATATAACAAAGAAGTATTGCAACTTACTTACCGCTTTTGTTTAGTAAAGTTTTCTCTAAAATGAACCCATGGCTCAGAACATGCACATGGAGCACTCTTTTTGGCTGGAGGAGGCCAGAGTGAGGTTGGGATGGAACGAAACCTGTTTAAGGACCTTCCCCATGTAATTTTGTGAATGTGTACCAAATTTCAAGTTACTTGAGTTATAAGGAAACAGACAGACAAACAAATGCGTCATATGTATATATAGATATAGATATAGATTTGTTTGAATTCTTGTGTATTACTTTTGTAAGCTTCATGGCATATTTTATGGTGTACCAGTCTTTTAAAGCTGACTGAGCCACAGCAACATTTAGCTGGGTATAGCTAGTTATAACATAAAATTAAATCTTAAAAAGATATCAAAAATAAAAGACGACTCAATATTTTGAATAAATCAGTATAAACATTTTCATACAAACACAATATATATATTGTAAAATATTTATATTTTGCGGTATGCATTTCAGACAGACATCAAACAAAATTTTAAAAATTGTCAAAAACAGATAAAAAACATATTTAAGGAAAATACCACTGATTAATTTTGCCAAAGACATCGCAATGTGTAAAAAAAATATTTGCAGTACATAATCGCCAAAAAAAATGTAAATACTAAAATATTAAAAAAAAATTATATATTGAATTAATTAAGGATTAGTGGAGGGAAACACATAAAACAGGTTAAGATAATACTCATAATAATTTCATATTGGTAGGCGACTCATTTTTGGCATGATTTTAAAATCACGCCAAATTGGTGTTGTGGCCAGTCTTATGTTATAGTAATGTACAGAATTAAAGGTACTTATGTATTATCGCAACCTATTGGTGACATTATACAAAATGAAGCACATGATTGCCAACTCAACGCATACAAAGTTGGGATTGCCAAAGTGGCGAGTTGTCTTGAACGTTGGTGACTGTGCAATAATACACACACACACGTAAGTAATAAATAAAAAATTATCCGAAGTATATATATCCCGATAATAAAAATAAATTGAAAAATTAAGTACAAGACAGCATTAACTGACATAAAAAGAACTGAACTAACTCTATCAATGCAAAAGCATAGTTTGAAAAAATATGGTACTTACATATAACCGCAACCTATTGGCGACATTATCTGAAACGAAGCACATAACTCACAATTCAGCAAATATATGACATGCGAAATCGGGGTTGCCAACTTGGCAAATTATTTTGAACATTAGAGATTGTTAGGATAGTACATAAGGAACAAAAAAAAAAAACTAATTTATCTTACGACTACCTGCTTCCTCAACATACTCATTTTTGGCATGATTTTGAAATCACGCCAAATTGGTATGTTGCGACCAGTGTAATGGTATAGTAATGTACAGAATTAGTGGTACCTATGTATTATCGCAACCTATTGGTGACATTATACAAAATGAAGCACATGATTGCCAATTCAACGCATACAAAGTTGGGATTGCCAAAGTGGTGGGTTGTCTTGAACGTTGGCGATTGTGCAATACGTAATTACTAAAAAAAAAATTATCCAAAGAATATATATCCTGAGCATAAAAATAAATTGAAAAATGAAGTACAATACTAACATTAACTGACATAAAAAGAACTGACCTAACTCTATAAATGCAAAAGCATAATTTGAAAAAATAAGGTATTTACATATAACCCCAACCTTTTGGCGACATTATATGAAACGAAGCACATGACTCACAATTCAGCATATATATGACATGCGAAATCGGGGTTGCCAACTTGGCAAGTTATTTTGAACGTTGAAGATTGTTAGGATAGTACATAAGCAACCAAAAAAAATTATCTTACGAATACCTGCTTCCTCAACATAATCATTTTTGGCATGATTTTTAAATCCCGCCAAATTGGTATGTTGCAGCCAGTCTGTTATAGTAATGTACAAAATTAGAGGTACTTATGTATTATCGCAGCTTATTGGTGACATTATACAAAATGAAGCCCATGATTGCCAATTCAACGCACACAAAGTTGGGATTGCCAAAGTGGCGAGTTCTCTTGAACGTTGGCGATTGTGAAATAATACGTTAGTACTAAATAAAAAAATTATCCAAAGTGTATATATCCCGATAATAAAAATAAATTGAAAAATGAAGTACAATACTAACATTAACTGACATAAAAAGAACTGAGCTAACTTTATCAATGCAAAAGCATAATTTGAAATAATAAGGTACTTACATATAACCGCATATATACATATATATGACATGCGAAATCGGGGTTCCAACTTCGCAAGTTGTTTTGAACGTTGGCGATTGTTAGGATATTACATAAGTACCAAAAATAATTTATCTTACGACTACCTGCTACCTCAACAGGTATTTAAGCCATTTGTCTGTTTTGCTCATTCTCTGATGCCTATTCCAGTTTGATATGTAATTACTACCAACACTGCTTTCTCTTGGGCAGTATAATTACCCAAGTTTGATTTTCTGCAAGGCAATTTTATACACTGATGCCAATAGTATACCCTTAAAGGTTAAAATAAAAACACATAAAATTGTAAAATATTATTAATTTCATACTATCTAAAACAGATAACGAAAACGGAAATACTATACTTATGTTAATTACAGTAATAAGAACTGAAATATCATTACCAATAAAAAGTTTTAGTTTGTCAAAATTATAACCTTCGCATTCTTAAGAAATAAATAAATTCTCCGAAAAAATACTGAAATTGTAAGTTGTAATTTTTAAGCAAAAGCACTCACATAAACATCCCGCGATAATACCTAAATGTTGCCAAAACAACAAAACAAAATTTTAGTTGAATCCTTAAAAAAATGATTTATTCGAAAAATAATCCTAATTATATATCAAAGAATAGAAAAATTGAATAAATATCCCAACCGATTAACATAGCTACAGTAAAAATATGTAATAATCTTGAAAACTGCATGTGAAGTATAAATTGTCCACTTACTGAGAAACGTGACATGATATGACGTCATAACACTGAAAAATCACTTAAAAATTAAATTTTAAAAAATTCGGAAAGAATTATTAACGCCAATCCTATTTAAGAACCTTCCTCGTGTAATTTTGTGCACGTGTACAAAATTTTTCGTTATTTGGATCCAGACACCCAAATAACGTGAAACTTGGTACACGTACACAAAATTACACGAGAAAGGTTCTTAAATAGGTTTGGCGTTCATAATTCCTTCCAAATTTTTTAAAATTTAATTTTTAAGTGATTTTCCAGTGTTATGACGTCATATGTAGTCACGTTTCTCACTAAGTGGACAATTTATACTTTACATGCAGTTTTTCAAGATTATTACATATTTTTACTGTAGCTATGTTTATCGGTTGGAATATTTATTCAATTTTTCTATTCTTTGATATTTAATTAGGATTTTTTTTTGAATAAATAATTTTTTTAAAGATTATTCTTCCAACAACTAAAATTTTGTTTTGTTATTTTGGCAAAATTTAGGTATTATCGCGGGATGTTTATGCGTATGATTTTGCTTGCAAATCTTATTTATTTCTTTAGAATGCGAAGATTATAATTTTGACAAACTAAAACTTCTCATTGATAAGGGTTATATTTCAGTTCGGTTCAAATGTAGTATAGGGGGCCCATTTTGGATTTGGCGATTTTTCTTCGGATTTTTCGATTTTTATCTAAATGTCATGGTGAGATATCGAATTCATTCTAAAATAAATAATACCGAAAAAGTACCTTGGAGACCACTTTTAGTAACCAAAATAAAGGACTGCGCCAAGTAGCCCCCCTATACTACACTTGATCCAATAATACGGTTCTTTGCAATTTCATGTGTCTTTATTTTAACCTTTAAGGGTATACTATTGGCTTCAGTGCATTATATTGCCATGCAGAAAATCATACTTGGGTAATCATACTGCCCAAGCAAAAGCAGTGTTGGTAGTAATTACATATCAAACTGGAATAGGCATCAGAGAATGAACAAAACAGACAAATGGCTTAAATACCTGTTGAGGAAGCAGGTGGTCATAAGATAAATTATTTTTGGAAATCATGTACTATCCTGACAATCGCCAACATTCAAAATAACTTGCCATGTTGGCAACCCTGATTTCGCACGTCATATATATGCTGAATTGTGAGTCATGTGCTTTGTTTCATATAATGTCGCCAAAAGGTTGGGGTTATATTTAAATACCTTATTTTTTCAAATTATGCTTTTGCATTGATAAAGTTAGTTCAGTTCTTTTTATGTCGGTTAATGTTAGTATTGTACTTCATTTTTCAATTAATTTTTTGCTCGGCATATATATACTTTGGATAATTTTTGTAGTACTTGCGTATTATTGCACAATCGCCAACGTTCAAGACAACTCGCCACTTTGGAAATCCGAACTTTGTGTGTGCTGAATTAGCAATCATGTGCTTCATTTTGTATAATGTCACCAATAGTTTGCGATAATACATAAGTACCTCTAATTCTGTACATTACTATAACATTAGACTGGCCGCAACATACCAATTTAGCGTGATTTAAGAATCATGCCAAAAATGAGTATGTTGAGGAAGCAGGTAGTGGTAAGATAAATTATTTTTGGCACCTATGTACTATCCTAACAATCGTCAACATTCAAAGTAACTTGCCAAGTTGGCAACCCTGATTTCGGTATGTCATATATATGCTGAATTGTGAGTCATGTGCTTTGTTTCATATAATGTCGCCAAAAGGTTGGGGTTATATGTAAATACCTTATTTTTCCAAATTATGCTTTTGCATTGATAAAGTTAGTTCAGTTCTTTTTATGTCAGTTAATGTTAGTATTGTACTTCATTTTTCAATTTATTTTAGTGCTCGGGATATATATACTTTGGATAATTTTTTTAGTACTTGCGTATTTTTGCACCGTCGCCAACGTTCAAGACAACTCGCCACTTTGGCAATCCCAACTTTGTATGCGTTGCATTGGCAATCAAGTGCTTCATTTTGTATAATGTCACCAATAGGTTGCAATAATACGTAAGTACCTCTTTAATTCTGTGCATTACTATAACATTAGACTGGCCGCAACATACCAATTTGGCGTGATTTCAAAATCATGCCAAAAATGAGTAGCCAACCAATATGAAATTAATATTATGAGTATTATCTTAGCCTGTTTTATCTTTCCCTCCAGTAATCCTTAATTATTTCAATATATAATTTTTGGTTTTTTTTGTTTATTATGTACTGCAAATATTTTTTTGCACATTGCGATGTCTTTGGTAAAATTAATCAGTGGTATTTTTCTTAAATATGTTTTTTTTATCTGTTTTTGACAATTTTTAAAATTTTGTTTGATGTCTGTCTGAAATGCAAACCGCAAAATATAAATATTTTACAATATATATATTGTGTTTGTATGAAAATGTTTATACTGATTTATTCAAAATATTGAGTCGTCTTTTATTTTTGATATCTTTTTAAGATTTAATTTTATGTTATAACTAGCTATACCCAGCTAAATGTTGCTGTTGCTCAGTCAGCTTTAAAATACTGGTGCACCATAAAGTATGTCTTGAAGCTCACAAAAGTAATAATACACAAGAATTCAAACAAATCTATATGCATATAAGATGCGTTTGTTGTCTGTCTGAATAAACTTTCTCTTTCACACTACATCATTTGGACAAATTTTCAAAATTTGTTTGTGTGGTTAGTAATTAATTATAATGCTATAATTTTAATTGAATAGGCAGATATTGCATTTTTAAGTATAAAAATAATTATAATTACTTTACTGTATTTTTTTCAGTGAGTGAATATTAACGTCGCACTGTTCAGCTACACGGGGGCTTTTGGCGACGGACAACGTAATCTTGAACCATGGTGAAGTGACGTGGACGACACCTGAGCTGGCACCCCTTTCTCCTAACTACCACGCCACACCAATTTAGCAGGAATATATTCTACCAATACTTAGCTGGAATATTCTTTGAAATCCACTTTTCCAAGATATATGACAGCACGGGTTCTATGATGAGTATCTTAGCGGGGAAGGCAAATAGTTTTGTAGCAGATATTGCATTTTTAGTTGCCAGTGTTTTCAGCGGATTGCAAAGATTATCATTTTTGTCCCCCAAAAATAGTTAATGCCAAAATTTAAGTGTCTTATGTTTATGAAGACCTTAGAAAACGATTTGACTATTTATTTTAAGTGAATGGTGTATATAATTAATTTTACAGTGGAATATATTTAATTAATTTATTAGCTCTAACCGATTAAATTTCCCTAAGTGGAGTATTTTGTTTATGTATGTCCCTTAAATTTCAAAATAGTGACCTAAAAATATTGCATGAAAAAAATTTCAGTAAATCATGATGCGGTAGATAAAGCATTAACGTGCATCGCTCCCCTACACGGCGGGTCTTACAAAGCTCTAATAAAGTTTGAGCTATGAAAGTAGCTAAACATTTGCCAACTTGACTCTATTGTCAACTTTTCGCTATTTTTTTCCATTGAATCGCCATTGTTATTTAGGAAACGGCGTTGCTTGCGAGTATTACAATTTTAACATTAAATAAATTCAACAGAAAGTTATATTAATGTATAACACTTTCCGTTATAAATTATTTACAATATTTTAAACGTCACAAAACTTTTAACAATGTGTTACTTTTGCTGAGCAGAGATCAGCTTAGGGAGGTATTTTCAAAAATCAACCCTCAACAGTCTTACGGGGAGTTACAAATATAAAAAAAAATCCTTTTTATCAGCTATTAGATCTACAGACTTAAAATTTAACAAAGGTATTTTTTCTTTCTTTTTTTTTCTTCAGCTAAGATATGTGAAAAGCTTTTTTTGTTTAATTTGCAATTCACTTAAAATTAACTCATTAAAAACTTCTTTATCCTTCAATCTGTGTTGTTTAACTTTTCAGTTCACCCTTGCGAAGAACGGGTATACAAGCTAGTATATATATATATATATATATATATATATATATATATATATATATATATAAAGGGTGTTTTTTTAGAGGTATAGAACTTTAAATTGCAATAAAACAACGATGTATTACTCGATTGACATGAATTTTTTTTTATTCGAAAGATAATCTTGTGGTATTACATTTTAAATATGATTTCTGGCATAGGACTTCACGGCTGGCTCGGATGTAGTCCAATCTGGACGTCCAATTTTCGATGACTTTTTCCAACATTTGTGGCCATATATCGGCAATAACACGGCGAATGTTGTCTTCCAAATGGTCAAGCGTTTGTGGCTTATCCGCATAGACCAATGACTTTACATAGCCCCACAAAAAATAGTCTGGAAGTGTTAAATCACAAGATCTTGGAGGCCAATTCACAGGTCCAAAACTTGAAATTAGGCGGTCACCAAACGTGTCTTTCAATAAATCGATTGTGGCACGAGCTGTGTGACATGTTGCGCCACCTTGTTGGAACCACAGCTCCTGGACATCATGATTGTTCAATTCAGGAATGAAAAAGTTAGTAATCATGGCTCTATACCAATCACCATTGACTGTAACGTTGTGGCCTTCATCGTTTTTGAAGAAGTACGGACCAATGATTCCACCAGCCCATAAAGCGCACCAAACAGTCAGTTTTTGTGGATGTAACGGTGTTTCGACATACACTTGTGGATTAGCTTCACTCCAAATGCGGCAGTTTTGTTTGTTTACGTAGCCATTCAACCAGAAGTGTGCTTCATCGCTAAACAAAATTCGCTTATGAAAATCGGGAACAACAGCAATCTCGTTTTGGGCCCATTCGACGAATCTATGCCTTGCTTGATGATCGTTTTGATGAATTGCCAAACCAAACTGAGAATAAATCACTTGACAGCTGTTAAATCGGCCGCCATCTTGGAAAGTAATGCCAACTTAAACTTCTATACCTGAAAAATACTTTTTATATATATATATATATATATATATATATATATATATATATATATATATATATATATATAAGAAATATAAAAGAAATATTATTATTTATCAAAAACAAGAAATAATAGATAAAGAACATAACAAGAAATAACGTAATAAAAATATGAAAGCTGAACATGAAGAACAAAATTATAGAGAAATAAAAGAACTACAAAAAAGAAGAACCTAGCGAGTCAGAAAGCAATTTCGGACTTAGGACCGAATAAGTGGGTTAAACTAGTTTGAAGGCGCCAACCTTCCCCCCTTGCAACTCGGTAGGAAAACCAAATAAAATAAACAAAACTTCAGAGAAAGTATAACTCAGAGAGCATGATAAAACCAATCTCTACTATTATGTAACAAACTCTCCCAAACTCTTAATGCAAAATATCACAAAATCACAAAATAATTATGTAAAAAAAGTAGAAAAACACTAGAACAATTACATAAGAAAAGTATCTTTCAAAAATAATTTAACAAAATTTCTTTACTCACAAAGCTTTTACGAAGAGAAACAAGCATCTTGCCATTAATGAAAGTCAATTATTCACCAAGTTAAAAAATTCGAAAAATAAACACATCTTTTGAGCTGACTTTTAAACCAGCCAGCAAAGACAAGTATAAAATGACGACAATCAAATATGGTAAAATTTGAATTGGTTGATTGTCAAAAATGTAAATTTTCTAGGCTCTAATTTGGTTGGTTGTCAACAATGTGTAAGATGTTTAAGATGTGTGTGGAAAAAATGTAAACTGTGATATGAGTGTTATGATATAATCTTCACAGCAAGACCACTAACATGCTGACTTTGAAAACCTATTGTTGTGTGGTGGATTTGGAATTCGAAGTAGCAAGACGGATAATGTATATATATATATATATATATATATATATATATATATATATATATATATATATATATATATATATATATATATATATATATATATATATAATGTATTTGCCTGTTACCTGTTCTTGTTTTAAAATAAATCCTTTTTGATAACAGAAATGTTTTCAGATTAAAATAGATTTATATTTTATCAAACAGCTACATTTGATTTTACTGTAGTAAATTTCTTTTTTAATAAATTTCGAATAGCATTATGCATATCCTTTACTGTGGATATAGTACATGATTCTCTGTGTGTGTGACTTTCATTTCTCCTCCTTTTCTGTTTGGAGTGCCCAAAATGCAAGAGGCAGTCAGAGATGTTTTTTAAAGTTTAAAGAAATTATTCAGGGTGGTTAAGATAAAAGGCAATGCATACTTAATCGTTTGAAATTGACAGAACAATCAAATTTCAACAATGAGTAACGAAAGATCAATTCAAAAAGAACTTTGTAATTTTCAAGAAAATGGCAACTGTAATATTTTAAACATTATTTTATCCTTTTATTATTATGTTATATAAATCTTATTGTATTATCTATGTTTGTATACATGAAAACAATAATAGTAATTATTTTTGTTTTAAATTTTCACTGCAAAAAATTCTTTTTTGTTTCCAAATCTGATAAAAATGTACATATTTTTATGTGCGGCCCGCGAGATTATAATGTTTTTCCGAAGTGGCACGCAAGATCATTTGATTTACATGATGAGATAACCTCTTTTAACGATGTTTCATATTACGCTCTACTTTGATTGAATGTGTTCCCTGCGTTAAACGCGGTCGAACTGTACGTTAATTACGCATCATTTGAAGATATTTATTAACACAAAAATAAACAGTATAAAATATAATGTTCCTTCAACATAAATAAAAAATTAAAATTATTCATGTAATATGATTTGTGTATCTATTAAGAATATTTAATAAAACAAGAAATAAACAACATAGATGTACAGTGGAATCCCGAAAGCTCGGCCTAATGTAGACGGAAGGGTGGACGAGTTTGTGAAAATACCGGATTATCGAGAATTGGATTAAAAACGAATAAGTACGAATGTTTCCTCAGAAAGTATGGTACTGCACTTATATATGTATTGTTTGCTTGAGAATGTAACAGAAAAAAAATGTTTAAATACCTTTAAACAAAGGAAAAACTATATACCTTATGAAGGCATAGAGCATTTATACTACATGAAAATAAAAAACTGATAAATAATTAGTATGAAATTGTGGTTGTGTAGTTACTTACGCCATCTGATCGACAGTAACATCAGATCAAGGTCCATCGCGGCTAGGGGCTAGATTTTTACGCCTGTTGTTCACCTTAGCTTTGAGCACCATGCAGATGACAGTACAATTTTCCTCGGTCCCACCCCAATTTTGAGGAAGAACACCCTGGAGGGGCCAGGGGTCTCCCACCTCTCTTCCCCTTCCACCAACCTCCCGAGAGGACTTGCGGCACAATGGCTCCTTAGAGTTCTCCCTGCCGAGAAGGCACTGTACATTCACAAACATCCATGCCTTCTCCGGAATTCGAATTCGGGCCGCACTTTACCACAGTCAGCGTCACTAACCACTATACCGGATGGGCGGTTCTACCTCATACTATGATCAAACATACCTCAGAAAAATACTTCATAAAGGTATAAAGCTGTCTATGATGAAAATTAAATAGCCAACTTTGAAAAAACTGGCCACTTTTTTTTTTTTTTTTGTAATGACCGGTAGAACGTTCAATGGGGCACAGGATCTCCGAAGAGGTCTTAACTCCCTATCTTCAAAATTGGGAGATGAGCTTTTAAAGATAGAGCTTGCCATGATAGATAAAAATATTAAAAATAAAAGAAATTAATAGTTGGATGATAAATGCAAATTAAAAATTAAAATGAATAATTGCACCCTGAAAGTTAAATTAAAATTGCTTTTTTTTAATGAAATGCGATATGTTCTGTTGTCTTCCCGGTTTGCTGCTACATCACGAAGACGATGAAGGAACACTGAGTCCATGACCGATGCACCTTGTTCTTCAAAATACTGAAGGACGGTTTCGGCAACCTTTAATCCCTCACTATATGTGATACTTTAGGAGTTTGTACGGTGCACTCAAACTTAACGTCTTCATCATTTTCTGGCATGTTTTCATTAACTGCAGCACACACACAGCAGCAATAATTTCTGAATCAGACATAATGTCTATCTCTGTATCATTCTGTATCCTCGACTTGCAAGGAAGTAACCGAGCTATCCGGAATGCCGGGCTATCGAGTGCCGAGTTTTCGAGAGATTGTACTGTATGTGCAATTTTATCATATTTTTACAAAGCATATATTTGTCATGCATTTGTTTTCCTGTTATCTATTTTTCTATAACATGATTTATAAATAATTTTTCCATCCCCCCCCCTATATTTTTATCAGGACCATTTTTAAACTCCCTAATGCCCTAGGCATTTCGTATTATTACACACACACACACACACACACACACACCTTCACTATTTTCAAAGCCTTTTCAGTTCTTACGTCATCAGTTTTGGTTCGGGTGGGATTTTCTTTGTACTCTCTTACTCTTTTCCCTTTCTCTTTGCTCTTTGATTTTGGAGCTCTTTTTTTACTGTCCAACACCTATGTGCCTGCCGTGTCCGGACTGGCAACCGGCAGCCATAAGGAAAGGATAGTGGCATGGTTTGGTTACTCTTGAGCATTTCTTACCTTACGGCATCATTGACCAAACGCCCACTTACCCTTTTATGAATTAGTACAATAAATTAATGAAATCGTTTGCAATTACAGTATAGAGCAGTGATATTCATCCTGTGGCCCAGTGGCGCACACAAGGGGAGGCTGTGGGTACGACCCCCCAAAGCCCTTGATTTTTTTACGATTGATTATAATTCTAAGTATATAGTACGTAAAATTTAATTAATTACTTGTAATTAATGATTAATTTTATTAATGAATGCTAATTATCTATTCAAAAATGAGTTTTTTACTGTGTTTTGTTCCCGAAAATCGACAAAATCAAAAGGAGCATGATACAAGAATGGTGAACTTTCGACACCGGACCCCCTCCCCCTTGAAAAATTCCTGTGTGCGCTACTGCTGTGGCCCATCGGTCTTTTCTGAGTGGCCCGGTAATGACCCCAATTCACTAAAATATTTAATTATTGGAGAATAATGTACTAAAAATTTAGCAGTAAATTTTAACAATAAAGAATTAAATCTGTCAATTTTTTTTATAGTAGTATGTAAGCAAAAGGCTTGGTCATGGATGAAAGTAAATCAAAACTATTGCGAAACTCAGTAAAAAAGGCATAAAAGTAAATATTGTTTGTGTGTGTTTTTACAGAAAGGTTAATATAGTATTAAAACAAAAGCCAAAAATTTGTTTTAATATTTTAATCAATTTTGCTTTGTCCATTGTTGCTTTGATCTTATATAATATGTTTTTCAATTCTTCTATATTAACTCACACTCTCCCTATATATTTATTTATTTATCTTGGTGGAATTTTCAATCGCGTTAATAAAATACATTTTAAGGCACTCAGTTGTGCAGAAATTTTACATACGTGATTATTTTGGATGACAACACAATAATTTAATTATAATTAATAAAAATTAATTGATTAAAACTAATTATCTGAAGAATTACAAATACAGCCACGTTGGCGACTTAGCAACTCTTTTGGCGACATGTGTCAAACTTGAAAAGGTTTTTTTTTCTCACGTTTTAAATCATTCATCATTCAGTTGAATGGAAATTTTATATACACGATTGTTTTGGATGACAATACAATACTTCAATGATAATTAAGAAAAATTAATGACCACTTAATGTTGTGATTCTGTCACACATATGTATATACATATTTATATTAATTGTAGTTGATATCTAAATATAGGAATTGACAATTTTTTTTTATATTACTTGTTTCCCTTACCCTCATGATGCGGCCCGCGTCATGAGTGTGTGGCCCGCTTGAAATATCTATCATGTGTATGTGATCCGGCGAAAAAATGAATGAGTACCCCTGGTATAGAGCATACATCATTGTATGAGCTGTGTTTAACTTGTTAGTTATCGTTTCCATCATTTGTCTTTAACTATCGTTTACTTTTAGACATCCTTATTCTTTGTTGAATCACTGTCATTGTGCTTGTACAACAAAGGTTTTCTTCGAACTTTGATCATTGCAAAATTATTGACATCATTGCAGTCAATATCCATTGCAATATTATTTTAAGGGCTTAGCGACATCAAATTGTTAAGGTATCCGACTACGTTCGGAACCGTGATTTCAAAAAAGCGCATAAATTAATAATTTTCATGATATTTGGCGTCACTTAGATTAGAATACATGTATAAAATTGTTTTAAGGAGATTTTGACAAAAACAATTTATTTAAATATAATATTTTGGCAAAAAATTAACTTTGGATAATATTTTTTCCAAATGTTCTCCTTTTCTGAATAATGGTTCTATTATAATAATATTTTGCCTGTATATAGCTCAGACCTCTCTACAGAGGCTCAACAAGAATTCTTGAAAAATTCGCACTATTTTCAAAGTTATCACCAATTGAAATAATTATTGGCGTTTTTTTCTTAAAATTGCTCCCCTCTGTTGTCGTAAAATATGAATAAACCCACTTCCAAGTTACATATTTCAAAAATTCTAGTTGAGCTTCTGTAGAGAGGTCTGAGCTATATACAGGCAAAATATTATTCTACTAGAAGCATTTTTCACAAAAGGAGAACATTTGGTAAAAAGAGTTTTCTAAGTTAATTTTTTGCCAAAATATTATATTTAAATAAATTTTTTCGTCAAAATGTCCTTAAAACAATTTTATGCATATATTTTAATCTAAGTGACACTAAATATCTTGAAAATTTCCATTTATGCGCTTTGCAAAATCACTGTTCGGAACATAGTCGGATACCTTAAGCGGTTAAGTAACCCTGGGTTTTTTTTCATAACCAAAGCAATGTTTCTATATTTTCTTATTTATTTCTACAGCAAAAGTTATGAATTATTATTTTCTTTCTTTGGAGAAGAACACTTCTCTCAACTATATCGGTACAAGATAAATTGACTGATTATTTTTATGAGCCTTATGTTTAGAAGCAATATGAGGATTATAAGAAAAAGGATCAAAATTTAACTCGATGTTGAAGCAAACAGGTACTTCTCTTTTATCCAATTCGAATCATAGAAATTGTTATAGAATCAGTTAAGTTAGGTTTCGTTTTAAGAATGTAAACAAAATAATAAAGTGTTATCACACGCATTTAATGTTTTATTTACACACATGCTCTTTGTTTACACAATTCCTTAAAATCGAAATGTTTCCATTGTAACATAAATATATTAAATGTCTTGCAGCAATATAGTCTGCTGAAAATGAATTTCATTTGAAAGTTATTTACATTTTAGTATGTCTAGGACTGTAAATTGTTTTCCATAGATTTGTGTTTTCAAATTTTCAATAGTAACATTCTAATTTTTCATTCTGAATACATTAAAGGGAAATAGCCGACTGGTTAGCGTAGTTAGTTAGGCTCTGACCTTGTATGCCCCAGTTTGCGAGTTCGACCCCACTTTAAATAGGTGGATTTTCATGATGAAGAAAAAATTCGATTGCGTCCATGTTGTATGATTATGTGGTATGTTAAAGATCACTACAGTGCCTGTTTGGCTTAAGTGATCTTGGCAAAATCAAAAATCCTACACAATTTCGCATCGTCAGAGCTCAGGTGTATTCCTCTGAGAGGAAACTAGGCGTCGAAATTCAGCTATGGCAATTGGTATCCACCTATATGGTGTCACACTAAAACGTGATACAAACTTCTGGGGAGTGAGTGAGTGAATGAGTGAATATTAACGTCGCACTGTTCAGCTACACGAGGGCTTTTGGTAGCGGATCACGTAGTTTTGAACCATAGTCAAGAGACGTGGACGACACCTGAGCTGGCACCCCCTCTCCTAACTACTACACCACACCAATGGGAGGACGTTTCAGCTCTCGATAGATTTAACGTGCATAGCTGCCCTACACGGCGGATCTTTAGTGTTACTGGGCTCGAACTCATGACATGTCTGCCATGATCCGATACCTTGACTACTGGACTACCGTATTCCCACCAACTCCTGAGGAATGTGCTAGGCCTACAATGGTAATAACCGATCCCCCAGTTTGAAAGGGAAAAAAACCTTTATTGCTAGTTATTAGTTTTTGTTATCTTTCTGTATATGTTATCGTTAAAGCCGTTAATGTTCAGATTAACTGATTTGCTTCAATAAAGGGCAGAATAAAAGGTTTTCTGCATTTTAACTAGGTAATTTTCACATCGTTAAAGCTTAAAAGTTTGTTTCTCTCATTTCCTTTATGATAGGGATTTTGAGATGGAACATTGATTCATCCCAGAATAATTTATCCTAAGTATTTAGAACCAGAGTGGCAGAGACAGAAAAAATGATTTCGATAAAAGACTCCTTAAGTTAATTTATAATGCATTTAATTACGATGACCAGTATCTTCTGGAAACAAATTGAATGTTGAAATATTGAACCTTTGTAATTTTGTTTTTCAATTGATTGATGATTGATTCTATCAACTAATGTATTGATGGCTCGATTGTATTAACTTGATTCTTTAGGTATCAAAAAATAAATAAACAACATTTAATTTCAGAGTACAGAAGCGTGGCTGTTGTCCCACCAAATATCTTTTTTTTACTTTAACGAGTGCTTAGTAGTTAATATGCAGATTAATAAGTGTCTAGTACACAGTGCCGGTTTATCCGTTGGGAGCTTGGGACGGGCGCCCAGAAGGGCCCGGATAAGTGGACTGAACCAGTGTTTCGGGTTGTAAATTTTGATCCTCCGGTGCCAAAAGAGCCTGTAGATCATCTGGGCCTTAGGCCCGAAATTAGCAAAAATCGGCACTGCTAGTACGTAATCTGCAGACTATCTAGGTACTTTGTAGATTCCTTCCTCAGTGGCTCGACAGCCCAGAGTGGGCCTTGGCCTTCCCAAGAAGCCTTTTCCAGGCCAGCCTTCTTCCTGTTAGTGTTCTCCAATTCTTAGTTCTCAAAACCAGCAGATCTTTATCTAGGCCATCAATCCATCTAAAAGTTGGCCTGCCCCTTCTTCGTGTGTCAATAGGTTGTGCGTTGAAGTCTTTTTTAGTGATGCGGTCTTCGTCCATTCTGACAACGTGACCTGCCCATTTAATTCGTTGTATTTTGATGAAGGTAACAATTTCAGATTCTTTGTATAATTTATAGAGCTCTAAATTTGATCTCCTTCGCCACGTTTCATTTTCCTGAATTGTTCCAACAATAAATCTTAAAATCTTCCTTTCTCAAATACTTATTATGTTCTCATCTGTTCGAGACATGGATCATGTTTCACATACATGTTAATATTGATCTTAAAAGACTTTTATACAATAGCACCTTTATTTTTCCTCTGGAATAAATTTGATTTCATATATTTTCGTAGGCCATTAAGACAACTTCGCAGATTAACCTTAGGTAATTTGGGAAATGAAACACACACACACACATTTTTCCATACTTTAACGGTACACATCAGTTAATGAGCAGATTACCTAGTTAACCTGCAGATTAACTGATTTATGCACTTTAGCGGTAACATATATATCCATCCATAACTATGTAGTGATCTTTGTGCTCTAATTTTGTCTATAACATGTTTTTTACTCTGCAATCACACTTTTACCTGTAATTTAACAAATGTGCTTCTAAACTGCTTAGAACTAAATAAAAGTAAATTAACCATGTGAACAGTGTCACTGCGGATTAAAGTTTTTTTATCTACAAGATTCCTTACTCTCCACACTTCCAAACTTCCCTGTATAAGAACTTTGAATTTGAATCTGATTAAACCAAAAAGCAGATGGCAATTTGGTAGAATTGGGATTAATATTCTCTTACCATTTTTGCTTCAGATAAAGGGGGACTTTTTTTCTTCTTTTCAAACCTAATTACCGTAAAATCCGGTGTATAACGCGCACTTTTAACTCAAAAAATGAATCACAATTTACGGGTGCGCGTTATACGCCGGTTATAAAAATGAGAGCTTCAAAAATTAAAAAAAAAGAAGAGCATAAAAAAATTGAAATTCTACATATATCGAAGTACTGTTTCTTTGAAAGAAATAACATTCCTTATGAACTTTTTTAAAGGGCCGGAGAGAGAGTTCTAGAAGTCCACTATTTTTTACTAAAACTTGGAATAATACCTCAAATAAATAACTTCAAGATATAAAAGCATTGCACACCTGCAATTCCGATTTCTTCGTAAAAAAGGGAGTGCGTATTATACGGCGAATATACCTAAAAACTAAAAACTGCGGCTTGAAAGTATAAGTGCGCGTTATACGCCGGATTTGAAGTGTTTTGTTCTTGTACAAATTCACTATGTGAAAATATACAAAATAAACTGATCGTGAACAAGCAAAAATCAATGTGCTTGTTGACCAAATATTTCCATTCTTGAAATTGATCCTGAATGTCTATTTTTGCGGTACACATTATACATCGTAGGTTACTTGTAAACATAAAAATTGGGGTCACTTATTCCGAAAATTTTGCTTATTACAGGTTCAAATGATGAGAGAGAGCTCCAAGTAAATTCCGGATCAGACTTACATCTACAGTCAGTCAAAAAAGTATTGAGACACACTACCAGTTCATAAATTTTTACCGTAATATTTTACTTAAACATACAAATGAAACCAAAAAAAGAAGTACACGTTATTTTGTTAAATGCAAATAATAATAATACGAACAAAATTCACATACATTAATGCAATTATGGTTAAAATTGAAAATAAAAGAAATGGAGCTAAGAAAAGGGCTCAAAAAAGTATTGGAACACTTCTCAATAAATTAAGGAAAAAAAATTCAAACTTAGAAATTAATATCTTGTTTGGTCCTCCTTGCCTTTTATGACCTCTCGAAGTCTATTTGATATGGATTGGATCAATTTTTTGCAAAATGATCTATCGATTTTGGTCCCCTCTTCGACGAAATATTTTCTCAAATCCTGCTTGTTAGAAATTTGGTGCTCATATAGTGTTCTTGCTGCAAATAATCTCACACATGTTCAATGGGATTAAGGTCTGGATATTGTACAGGAGTATTAATAACTCTAGGAAAGTGGTAGAGGACCCATTACTTGCAAATATCGTCAGTAGGTCAAGGGTCATAGTCTTGGTACAATTTAAAATATCCTGAGATCTCCAGCTTACTCACACTTTGCTTTAAATTTCGCTTGAATATGTCAAGACATGGACATATTTATTCATTATACCATCAATAAAATGTAAGTTCCCGTAACCAGAGCTAGCCATGCAGCCCCAGACAATTTGGTTACCCCTTCCATATTTGACAGTAGACCGTAAGTTTTTGACATTCATTGCTGTATTTGATTTCCACCAAACTTTTTGCTTGCCATCCGATCCGAAAATGTTATATTTGCTTCCATCAGCAAAAAGTATATTTTTCCAATGTTCTGTTGGCTGCTTTACATACATTTTAGCAAATGCCAACTTAGCTTGTCTATTTGCTTTTTTTTGCTGCTGTAGGGCTTTCTTTGAGGTACTCTGCCATGATACTTATGTTTTCTTAAAACATTTCTGACAGTTTCAGGATTTACTGAGATTTACTGAACCTACTTTTACATTGCAAAGTCATTTTTAATGCACTAGTTCTTGGATTAATGTGTACTTGTATCACAATCCACCTCTGTTCACGTTCATTAAATATCCTTGAACGCCCTGATCATTGCTTGTTTTCAACACTGTTTTTTTTTAACCTGTTAATGATGTTAATTACTCAATTTCAATATTTTTCCTATACAGCGATTTGATTTCCCCTCTTTCCAATGACTTTTTACGAGATTTCGCACATCAACCAATATATCTTTGTTTCTCGCCATTTTTTCTATAAATAATCTTATCTGTTGAAACATTTGTGTTTAAACTTCTAATCTAAAAAAGTAGTTTGAAATTCAATTCTATTGATGCGTGGAAATTTGTTAATTTTTCCATTTCAAAAGTGTCCCAATACTTTTTTGACTCCCGTGTGCCTATAAATTTCATTTGAAAAGCTAGATCAAATTATAATTCTATAAAACTAATAAAATTTTCCTTATGTACTGTATACCAAAAGTTAAAATATTACTGAATTCATTTTGTTTTTGTTTTAAAGAGATAAATAGTTTTATAAATGGCTTTACAGTTATGCACGCCCAGTGTCCCAATACTTTTTTGAGTGACTGTATATAAAATCTTTTAAAAGTCAGATTAACTTTTAATGGAGCTGATTGTAATATTACTTAAGTATATGGAGAGATTTATTAAATAGTTTTTTACTAAGGGAAGAATAAACTTCTTTTTGCATGGAAAAGCAGTATTAAGATACTTTAAATCTCTGATAAATATTTATATATTGTTACCTAGATCCGGGTTCGTAGATTTTATGCAAATTAATCACAAAGAAAATAAACAGTTCTTTTAAGAGCGATGTGAATTTATTATCGAAAATCCAATTCTTTAAATACAGGATTCAGCAGCAGTATTCACAGGGTGAATATCCGAATGTCTTCACACACCTTCAACAGAAATCAAACACAATAGTCAGTGTTTAAAAATACACGTACGTAAAGATTATTCACAAGCACAGCCGAGCTAATCGCTAGTCAAAACAATCCTCACTACTCGCTGGCTTAAACAAAACTCTTCGCGTTGCTTTTTGAATAGGCGTTGCTTTTTGGGGGCTTCTGGACTGTAAGAACAGTCCTCAATCCCATATCTGGACAAATCTTCGATGAGGGGCATGGCGAGAGGGGTGTTTTGCATTCTGCTGGGTGGCATGACGGCGATTGGATGGTCGATGGAATCCGGGAGGCGTGGCTTCGGTGCTTCGTCTGGAAGGTGAATTTAGAAAAGTTTTTTGACTTGGCTGAGAGCTTAGTGACTGCTCTCTGATTGGATCCTGGGTACAGTGAACAGTGTCTCCAATTGGCTGCCCTGGAGGTTGGAACTCATCGCCGTACCGGCGAGCATCGTTTTTATAGGCGAACAGAAACTTCCAGAAATATAACCACTCGTGTCATTGAACGTGACACTAGTGAAGGGAACTACTACTTTCTAGAACAGGCATGCCCAACCCGTGGCCCATGGGCTGCATGCAGCCCATTTGGAGAATTTTTTGCGGCCCAATTGAAGTTTCTGTCTATATTATTTTAGACATTTGGACTGCAGACGGTTGAATCGAAAATATAGTGTTTTGACCCACCCTCGCCTCTCCCCGTGCAGTTTTTATCGAAATAATTTTTTCCTTCATTCGACTTCCAAGCAATTGTAATAACAGGTGTTGATGGATGAAGGAAAGCAGATGAGCTTGGGTGTGTTATTCCTCTTTCAACGAGAACTTCGTTGAGAGTGAGTAGTGTATTTATTTCTATTTGTCAGAGAAATAATTTATGTCTATATTTTTAAGTTCAGATTAGTAGTCTTTTTCTTGTTTTATTTGGCAATGAAAGAATCCGATGATGGTTTTAATGAGTTTCCTCAGGACTGCCAGACCAGCTGATAGAAATGTAAGATAATTATGGCAGCAGAATAAAAATGTTTAATATTTTAACCTTCTGAAATTATGTAACTTTTTCATTTTATGATATATATTTAATCACGGTGCAATAATTAATATCATACAATAAGAAACTAAACATTTGGCTATCGGGCAGAAAAAAAACTTTTTTTGACAAATAGTGTAATAATTACAAAGCTGTTCTTTACTTAATTGCTTTTTTGCATTTGAAATAAAAATTTTGAAAATCTAAATCAATTTTATGCAAACATACTGTAACACAAGTATAAAATGTGAAGATGTTATGCACATAGTTGTTATTCTACGTAACCTCAGATGGCAGCATACATCTACTGTAGATAAGAACCTTGTAGGTTAAGAGATATTCTTCCACCAACAAGTGCAATCGGTCGACTTTCAACTTTATTGTGATTGTGATCCAGTAAAAGGTAAACTTGGTGTTTTTTGATCATATTAATAATTGAATGTTGATCATATCATATTTTGAATGCTGTACGATAGTGAAATATTTTGAATATAATTTTTTTATTTTGATATGTGCGGCCCACCTCAGTTTAGTAAATTTTTATGTGGCCCACCAACCAATTTGGGTTGGGCACCTCTGTTCTAGAAGTTTCCAGAGGGTTCCGAACTCGCCAACATGGTCGCCAAAGTCACCAAGTTGGCCGCCAACTTGGCTCTACTGCCAAGTTCTCATTGAATCGCCATTATAACGTAAGGAGCGGCATTGCTTGTGAATAGTGCAATTTTAACATGAAATAAACATAACATTGAGTAATATAAATGCATTAAACACTCAAATACAAATTATTTACCCTATTTAGACAAAATTCGTAACAATATTATAAAAAAATATTTTTATGAAGCCTTGATGAATAAACTAACAAAAATGTTTTTAAATGCTTATGTAATCTGAATGGTAAGAATTCCCTTCAAAAGTAAATTAGAAAACGATTGTAAATACTTTTTAACACGCTTTTATTAGCTTCACCTGTATGTAATGGAATCTTAGAACTCTATTTTTACCCCCTTTAAAAGGTCAGATTAATTCGAAATTTTGCACATTTGTCAAGGGCCAATGACGATACAATAGTTTAATAATCCCATGTCTTGATCAGGATCATCTGGATTTACGATTTCTAATTTCCAGATTTGGCGACTAAAAGATTAAGTTACAACCGTAAAGCGAAAACGCTCATGGTTAATACAAATACAACTAACAAAAAGTGTTCTTTATGTGAAAAAGGGGAGGATACGCCGAACGTTCGACGAGCTGTAAAAGCGTGTTTTTTAATTTTTTTTAAACTATCATTTATTAAACTAAAAACTCAAAGAGCAAAGATAGCCATGCATTGATCTCTTAATCCTACTCACGCTTTATCTAAGAGCACTCTTGCTGCTGAGTACATTGTTTAATATTCTAGAGAAGCGCTTCTCAAAGAGTGGGGCGCGCACCCTAGGGGGACATGATAACCCTAGAAGGGGGAGCGAGCATATTGAAAAGTCGAAAGCAAAATATTACTTCAAAAAATTATTAATTTTTTGAAAGTAAAGCAAACAAAATACAATCTGTCATAATGGATAAAAATACATTTACACTAATATAATACACTTATAAATGTATCAGAACTGCACAATGAAATTTATAATTATCTTAACCATACTAAGTTAAGAACAAGTTTAATAATTACCAGTGACCGCACCGGTTGGTCATTTATTAAACTATATGCAAAAATTAACACTTACCTGGATCATTTGTACGGCTTATAATTAACCCCTTAACTGCAGATTAAAGTTTACGCGATTCACTCCCCGATGCCACCGTTTTGCCCGTATGCACGCATTAGTGATGTACACTCATTTCCATA
This sequence comes from Trichonephila clavipes, assembly GCA_019973935.1. NCBI lineage: Eukaryota > Metazoa > Arthropoda > Arachnida > Araneae > Nephilidae > Trichonephila > Trichonephila clavipes. The sequence continues at coordinate 1,271,686 of BMAU01019793.1, read as the reverse complement.
AATTAAGGATAATGAAGTTCAGGCAAAAAAAGAGACAGAAGAAAAACAGATTTGACTTATTTGTACAGTCTATTTATTAAACAAAAGGTAAAGAGCAAAAGAGATGCTATATGTTTGGCATAATTAATAAAAATTGCGATTTTTACTCTCTGAGCAAATTTCAAAAAAGAACCTATTTACAAAAACAGTATAACATGGTTAGTATGATGGTTAAAACGAAGTATGTCTCCCGGACGATGCAATACAAGCCTTACAAAGCCTAGGCATGCTGAGTATCAAATTATCCATCTTATCATGGGGAAAATTACACCACTCATCAAGCAATGCCCTCCGAAGTTCCGGTAGACAGGTGGGAGGGGGTTGACGGGCTGCAATTCGTCGGCCAAGCATATCCCACACATGCTGTATTGGATTCAAGTCCGGTGAGTATGCTGGCCAATCCATACGGGTGATATCCTCCGATTGAAGACATTCGTTTACAATGTTTGCATGGTGAGGACGGGCGTTGTCATCCATAAACAGAAATTCAACACCCATGGCGCCCCGAAACAAACGTACATGTTGTTCCAGAATGACATCCCGATAGATGTGGCTTGTCATCGTTACACTCTGAACATGCAGGTCAGTTCTGGAACCAAGAATAATTCCTCCCCAAACGAGCCATCCTGCACCGCCGTAACGGTGTCGTTCAATGGTGTTCTCTTGGTGGTAACGGGAACCTGGCGCTCTCCATATTAAAGTCCGGCGAGAATCAGACTGCAAACTAAACCTGGACTCGTCGGAAAACATCACACAAGACCACTGTTGTGGTGTCCACAATGCATGCTCTCTACTCCAGGCTAATCGCAGACGACAGTGAGTTGCGGCAAGTGGAACACATCTGACAGGCCTACGAGCATATAGACCAATGTGCCCTAAGCGTCTGTACACGGTCTGCTTTGAAACTGTCGTACCGGTAGCTGAAGAGAGCTGAAGAGACAGGTCTGATGCTGTGCACCGTTTGTTTTCGCAGTAACTGCCAAATACTGGTTCTTATTCGGCGTTGTAAACTCGATGGCAACCTGTGCTGTAACATATACTCACATTACCATCATCTTGGAATCGTTGTCAAAGCCTGGAGATGACACTCTGGGCGATTCCAAGTTTCTCGGATACTTCCAGCTGGGTACGTCCACATTCCAGTCGTCCAATAATTCTACCACGTAAAAAATCATCCAAATGCTTCCTTTATGCCATAACTATTCGGTTATTCCACTGAAAAACTTTTAAAGCGCTTGTGAACAATTTTACTTCTTTGCCACCATTCCTTATATACCCCTCTCTTGCACTCTCGTCATTGTGACGTACTAACCGCACCATCTGGTGGTTTCTTGCAATTTGCATATTCTTCTTCAAGATGTGTGTGATAATTCTACAGGTGAAATTTTTTATTTTAGAGTTCAATTTCTGTGTGATTCTGAATTTTCCTTAATTTATGGACATGAGTGTATTTGGGGGAGGGAGAAAAGGAAAATATGGAAATATGTGAAATAAGTAAATCCTTCTCAAACAATGTTAAGGTCATTTTATTGCATTCCTAAGTCTTCGGAATAATTTTATGGATAGTAGTGAACATATTTCGGAAAGACGTATATATACGTCCGGGGCAATTTACGCAATGTCTGAGCGAGATGTTCATGTACGCCGGTGACGAAGAGGTTAAAGTCGTATTATAACTTTAGCGTCAAAGTATCGTATTATCGAATTCAATACATCGTTATTGTATGGAAGGGGTGCGATGAAAATGGTGATTGAATATTGGGTCGCAAGTGTTGAAAGTTTGAGAAGTACTGTTCTAGAGATATGAAAGTGTTTATTTTATTCGTATATCAGTCAAATAATCCTCAATTGTTTTCATGCTAATTCTTATAGACTAATCCTTCGTCGTACCCTTGAATACTAAGTAAGGTAGGAAACAATGTGCGTTCAAATGTTCCTTTAGATAGGATAGGATTAGATGTCATTTTGCGAACAATACTTCTTGCCAATGAATAGATAAAAAATAATGTATGAATTCTGGATATAAGTCAAATAATCATTTATTTAGGAAATTTTAGCATCTTGAGTCTTGTTTTCAGCGTGCTCACCGCTCAAGTGCAAGTAACAAGAGGTAGATTTATCCCTTTCTAAAATCAAAATTAAGGAAAATAGGGGAAAATATAATAGAAAAGTATAATCATATATTCAGGTGAAAAGAAATATTAGTTATCGAAATTGCGTATATATGTTTTAGGAAAAACTTTCAATCTCTCATTAAGGCACGTGTAAGCTATTATCGTAGTTTTTTAATAAGTATCACGAATAAATCTGACAAAAAAATTGTTTTAATCCCTTATAGAGAAATGAAATTAGGTTTGTTTCACACAGGGTGCCAAACCGGAACTGAACCGAAACGATCTTTATTTTGGTCGGAACGAAACCCGGAACTAAACCGGAAAAAAAATCAGTTTATTTCGGTTCGACATATTCTTCAGTCATTTTATTATTGCAACCACACACAACTAATCGATATTTTCTAATTTAACGTCAACCATATAATTATCATCAATACATGTAAGTCGCTTCTTTATTTCCTGTTTTGATGTTCACTAGTACTTTTCTGTTTCACTTTCGCTCGAAATTTCTTGTAGAAAGCAGATTTAATTCAATTGAATGAGCTAGACGTAGAGATGATTTAAGATAAGAGATAATATGCATAAAATATATTTATTCATTCGGAAATGAACCGAAAACCGTTATTTTTGTCAGAACGAAAACCAGAACTGTACCGTTATATTTTTTTAGTTGAACCAAAACGAAAAAAATTATTGTTCGAAGCCTTGTTTTGTAACTCAGCATTGGATGTGTTCGTAATTATGATTCAATCGTTTCGTTCTAAATGCTTCATGTCTAGAGTTTTTCCAAGAATTCTCACAATATAATAGAAATCACGTCAATGTGATGATCAGAAATTATTGAGTTGGCACGTAACATCAGCGAAGAAAGCTTTGGCAATAGTAGAGAACATCATCTTGTCGAAATAATTAAGATCAAAACCGTCAATGATAGTGATATTATCAATAATTTCACAGATTTGAAGACGGACAAGAACAACCGGATTTTATAATAGAGAGTAAATATATGCAGGAATCCAGCTTTGGAAATTTTTTTTCTTGAGATAGATAATTCCGAACGGAGCTTTTGAAATTCCAAAAAGAACCTTGATCGTGTATATCCTGCTATTATGACGTTTACAAGCAGCTGATCAAACGGCCTTTATCTCAAAAACTTATCATTGATTTCACAGGAAATAAATTTAAAGTAAAAATTTTTTTAAAAAAAACAAGCTTTTATTTTAATGCTCTAAAAAGAGTAAAATAAACTTTTCTTTTAAAACTTTTTTTGCTATCAACTTATATCGTCATTACACAATTTATAATATAAAAGCTTGTCGCGAGAGATTTACTTAGTTTGAAAATTTTAAAAATTAAAATTAATCAGATCACGTTCTTTAATTTGCTTGTTTATCTACAAAGGTAAATCTCGCGACAAGCTTTTATATTATAAATTGTGTAATGACGATATAAATTGATGACAAAAAAGTTTTAAAGAAAAGTTTATTTTACTCTTTTTAGAGCATTAAAATAAAAGCTTGTTTATAAAAAAGTTTTTTTACTTTAAATTTATTTTTTACATTTTAGTTATCACTGTACAGGTTTCTCATTCTGTTCATCTCATTCAACGCATCATTGTTGCAAGGTCATCTGCCGGTTAATTTTGAACAGGCTAGCTCAGTCTTTTTTTCAGCCAGGCTAAGTTCATGTTATAGATATTTCATTTGGGCCGCAAAAAGAGAATAATGGGGAGGTGATAAACGCTGTAAGACCAGAACAACAATGCTTTTACTATAATACGATATTAAGAACGAAAAACAGCTCAATCGGTTGAAGACATCAGCTTCAAAATAGAGTTGCAAGATTCCACCCGAACAAATTAATTTAATTAATATCTTTTTAACTAACTGCGATATCGGATTATAAATGGATGAAACATACAGTGAAAAGAGAATAAAAAGAAAAAAAGAATTTCATCCTTTAATATGTTGTAAAAAATTATCTATTGTTATTGTCTTGTCCAAATAGTGCAGAGAAATCAAATCGCACCGAAGGTTATAAAAATGCCCCTGCAATGTCGAAGACCTTTGACTAATAATTGTGGTTTAGCCAGTATAGAACATTAAAAAATATGATGAAAGTCAGGGCAGTGAGAAAGACACAAGTATTATAACTTCTTTGGCCATCAGGGGATATTTTCATCTCTTTAAAGTGTCTTGTACGTAGTCTGGCTATGATGGTTGAAATTGTGTGGTTTCAATTAAGTTCTGGAATGAAGTGTTTCTTAACTGGATGAGAAGTTATTATCTGCTATAAAAGTATTTATGAAATTTCTGAAAATTTGTTTGTGCTTTTTCTTTTAAGTGGTCCCTAAATACCGTAAAAAGTAGGTTTGATGTAATAAATTAAGCTCTGATATATCTAAATTCCAGTGTATCTTCATTATGAATACGATTTCTTGAGATTTAAGTCACATGTTTTACCCACTCTAAAAAGAATAAACACTCTATTTCGATTCCGTTCCTATTCATAATAGAAAAAAATGACTTAATAGCTAATGCTTGCGTTTTCCCAGGAAAACTAGGCTCCAAGATTTTTCCCTAAAACCACCTACATAGCTTAAAAAATTACAGCTACAGTGAAAATCGCTTAACACGAAACTGAAGGGTCTGAAATATTTCTTCGTGTTAAAGGATATTGCAAAAAAGAAACCATAAATCTACAAAATTAAGTTTATTAGAGTTTATTTCATTTACATAGATATGTATATATGCATACATTTAATAAAAATCTATGAAACAAAAACATTCACAAGAACTTAAAGAACTTTAACACAAAATTTTAAATTTTTTTAAAAAACAAAACATTTATTGAGTTTTTGGAAAATAATCAGATATATTTTTTGTATTGTCTTTTTTAGCATCATGTTGTAAGGAGATTGTTCAATGCCATTCATTTTGTTATTCATTTCACCAATGGAATGTGCGTCTAAATAACTGTGCGTACAGTCCATGATGTTCCTAGTTTCGGATGACGTAGGAACTGGAGCTGCATTTTAATTTCATTTCCTTCATCGGAATTTGCATCAATGACATTTTTTGAGCCAAAAAACTATTTTTCCAAAATGTCTGTCTGCATAATTGGGGCTCTGTACACACATTATTATCATCTACTGCAACGAATTCTTTCGAAAATACAATAGGACAGTCTAACAATACAGAAAACTGTCTAACTTCGGCTGATGCTTTTGTATTTTGCTCTTTCTCAGAATTTAAATATTTTTGTGTTTAGCGATTTTCGCTTTGTGTAAAAGGAAAAAATGCGTGAAAATACATCGTTGTATTATTTCGTGTTAACAGATAGCTCGTCGAGCCTTTTTTCGTTAAACATACTTCATTGCCCATCTAAAAGTTACAGTAAAGAGGAATAAAGCAGTAGTCTTCAAGCTTTTTCAACTCCCGGAACCTCTAGAATTTGAAGGTGCTTTCGTGGAACTCATAGAACTAAAATGTACTTTCGTGGAACCCATAGAACTAAAAAGTACTTTCATGGAAACCATAGAACTAAAAAGTACTTTCGTGGAAATCATAGAACTAGAAAGTACTTTCGTAGAACCCCATTCCATACACATACTTCGAAGATTATATCTGAAAATAATATTTTTCAAGTAGATCTACATGTTATAGGCACTTTATGTAAAAGCAATTAAAAAAGTATTACATTTATTATTAAAAAAATCTAATATAGTTTTTTAATTCAGTTCACTCATAAGTAATATTAATTTGTAATTCATGTGTCACCTATCCATGTATTATATTTAGTAACCGAGATATGTGATTACTAGTCTAGGTCTATTGATATTAAATGCAAGCGCATTGTATTCCGAGTTTTAATTTGATTTTATACTTTGTTTTTGTAACCCCTTACGTTGAGAAATATATTTCACCTAAACATAATGTTCTGGATGGCATTGAAATGTTTATAGCTGTTTGAGAAATCCCGTGTATTTTTCATGAATTTGCAACTTAAAATTTAGAAGCTGTTTTTGCTTAAATTTAGATTTTAATAGCAACTCTGTTGATATGTTGTTCCCTTTCCTTCATTATAGGTGTAGTTTTCCACAAATGTAAAAATGTGCAATTTCCATTAAAAACTACAGTCACTCAAAAAAGTATTGGGACACTTGGCATGCATAACTGTAAAACCATTTATAAAAATATTTATCACATTAAAACAAAAACAAAATGAATTAAGTAATATTTTAACATTTGATGTACAGTATATAAGGAAAATTTTATTATAGTATTACAGAATTATAATTTGATCTAGCTTTTCAAATATAATTCAAAGGCACACTGGAGTAAAAAAAGTAGTACTTTTGAAATGAGAAATTTAACAAATATACAGCGCATTAATAGAATTTAATGTCACACTACTTTTTTAGACTTGAAGTTTAAACACAAATGTTTCAACAGATAAGATTATTTATAGAAAAAATGGCGAGAAACAAAGATATATCGATTAATGTGCGAAATCTCGTAAAAAGTCACTGGAAAAAGGAGAAATCAATTCGTCGTATAAGAAAAATATTGAAATTAAGTAAGTCTACTTGTTTTAACATATCTCATTACCAGGTTCAAGTAAACAAACAGTGTTGAAAACAAGCAAAGATCAGGGCGTTCAAGGATATTTAATGAACGTGAAGAGAAGTGGATTGTGAGACAAGTACACATTAATTCAAGAACTAGTGCATTTAAAATGACTTTGCAATGTAAAAGTAGGTTCGGAAAATCAGTAAATCCTGAAACTGTCAGAAATGTTTTAAGAAAACATAAGTATCATGACAAAGTACATCAAAGAAAGCCCTGCATCAGCAAAGCAAATAGACACGATAGGTTGGCATTTGCTAAAATGTATGTAAGGCAGCCAACAGAACATTGGAAAAATATGATTTTTGCTGATGGAAGCAAATATAACATTTTTGGATCGGATGACAAGCAAGAAGTTTGGTGGAAATCAAATACAGCAATGTATGTCAAAAATTTACGGCCTACTGTCAAATATGAAAGGGGTAGCCAAGTTGTCTGGGGCTGTATGGCAAGCTCTGGTTTCGGGAACTTACATTTTATTTTTTGATGGTATAATGAATAAATATCTCCACATCTTGACATTCTCACGTGAAATTTAAAGCAAAGTGCGAGCAAGCTGGCAATCTCAGGACATTTTAAATTGTACCAAGGTAATAACCCGTGACATACTGCAGATATTTGCAAGTAATGGGTCCTCTACCACTATCATAGAGTTATTAAAACTCCTGCACAAAGTCCAAAACTTAATCCCATTGAACGTGTGTGAGATTATTTGCAGCAAAGACTATATGAGCACCAAATTTCTAACAAGCAGGTTTTGTGAAAATATTTCGTCGAAGAGTGGACCAAAATCGATAGATCGTTTTGCAAAAAACTGATCCAATCCATGCCAAATTGACTTCGAGAGGTCATAAAAAGCAAGGAGGGCTCAACAAGATATTAATTTCTAAGTTTGAATTTTTTTTCTTAATTTATTGGGAAGTGTCCCAATACTTTTTTTTGAGCCCGTTTTTTTAACTTGATTTCTTTTATTTTTAATTTTAACCACAATTGCATTAATGTATGAGTTTTGTTCAAATTATTATTATTTGTATTTAACAAAATAACGTTTAATTCTCTTTTTTTGGTTTCATTTGTACGTTTAAGTAAAATATTACGATAAAAATCTATGAACTGGTAGTGTATCCCAATACTTTTTTGACTGACTGTATATACTAGTTTTTCAAGGCATTGTGCTAACTTACGAGTAAAATATTATCTCGTGGAACCCGAGATAGTTAACAATAGAATATTCCCAATCTAGTAAGAAATATATATAACGATAAAACGCGTTTTAATAGTCTTTTATTAAATGATAATAAAAGTTTAAAAAATGTTGCAAAATAAAGTTATTATACATAAATAAAATTTTTAGTTTTAATGAATAGGAAGTTAGCTTTAGATACTTGTAACTTAAAACTTCATAGAGAAAGTGAAGCCACACACACACATTTTTCATACATATTTATTTCTTCTCGAATTTTTCATTGTGGCTCGTGGAACTCCAAGGTTCCATGGAACACAGTTTGAAGATCACTGGAATAAAGTAATAAATCAAAATAACAATAATAAATATTAGCAAACATAATCGCTCATTCTCCTCCCCGTGTTGGTTGAGGTGAATTTCAAGCTCAGTAATATGGATCTCGCGGGTACGTGGACACAGCATAGGTGGAGCAGGCATTGAATCAAACTCGAAATTATCACAAACAGGAAATATGGATAATTTACTTTTACTAAGTTGAACACTTTATGCAGATAAGGCAAGTTATATGATAAGAACCAATTTTGTTCGTATCTGAATGAGATGCAACCCCTCTGCCTGCTGAGGCCGAGGTTAGTTGGCCTGTGACTTAAGACGTCCATATAATGTACAATTGAAGATAATTTATAATAAAACACATAAATTACTAGTACTTTTTTTAGTTGGTACTATTTTTAATATCAACTTCAGTTCATCCAAATATTCTTATTCCACTTAGGACTTGCGCTTTGAAAATTTTAAAGAAAGAAGCCACAATATATATACAGATGAATACGTAGAACGTTTGAATCTTCACAAAATGTTAAGCGTTAAGATTGTGACGAATCTATACGGCACCTTATCACTAATACTCTTAGGCGTCTTTGGGGATTGTAAATTCACGTATATTTCCAACCAGCTCTTAAAGAAGAAAATGGGTTATGCAAATGAATTAAGGTATTTAAGGAGAGCGTTGTAAGTTAGCAGATAGAAGGCGATTGAGCCAAGAGAAGTAGTGACGAAGTTAAGAAGATTCAAGTGGATTGCGAGATTAGAGTCTTACTGTTATTAGTCACTGAAATACCATTGGAGGGATTGATCTACCTGGAGAGAACGACATTATAGACAGGTGATATTTATAACTTAGTTTCTCTGACCACAAGAGTTAATATATAATAAAAATAGCGCAAAAGGTTAATGAATGTGAGTAATTCAAGTTGCGTATATTTCTCGGTCCTCTTATTCCGGTAAACCCATTCTATATTGAGCTTAGTAGTTGATTAATATCATATTTTGTGATTTAAAGTAATATTAAAGTCCCTTTGATGCAGACATATTGTATAATATTTGTATTTAGAAGGTTGTTAATTGAATGAATTGAATAAATATAATTTGTTATTCTAAAAATGGCGTCTGGTAATTCTTTGCCTCAATTCAATCTTAGTGTCCAGGGTGGAACTCAGGGGGATTCTCACAAGATCAAAAATTGGAACATTTATTTTTGATCAAAAATTATTTTTAATGTTAACTCTGACTTTGTTATCCAATAAAGAGATACCTCTCAGTTGATCCATTTTTTCTAAAATAAAATGCGATCCTATACCATAATTCTATCAGAGCGCTTTCCCTTTGTATTTTTATTAAAAAGTAAAAATTTCTTATTTATGGAATGTTTTTAATGTTTTAAAAAGTTATTAACAGATACAATAGTTAAAATGTTTCGAATATGCATGGGAGCATACTTTCTCGTTTGAAAATGTTTCGAGTTTTAAATCAGGTTCTTTTTCATTTGGTGAAGACTATTACAATTTGAGTCGTGGCATCAGATCTGGATTTCACAAGATATGGAATAAAGGAGGCTTACTCCTCGTTAAATTTAATTATTCTTCTAAATCCTTACGTGACTTTATGTCGAAAGTATGAAATGGAAATTTTTACTCAGGTGCTAGTCTCATCGTCCGCTGGAATTATAAACAAGGTCAATTGCTCTCACGTAGCTATAAAACGACGTTAATCTGAATTACTGAATTACCTGCAAGAAAATGTCAAACTAGTTACATCCGGTTACAATGTGAGCGCGTTTTGCGTAATAAAAGTGTAAAACTAAAAAAAAATGCTCAACAAATGGCACCTGTGATACCAGCTTTATAAATTAAAATGCGTTAAGAGTAAATATATATATATATATATATATATATATATATATATATATATATATATATATTAATATATATATATATATATATATATATATATTAATATATATATATATATATATATATATATATTAATATATATATATATATTAATATATATATATATATATATTAATATATATATATATATATATATATTAATATATATATATATATATATATTAATATATATATATATATATAATATATATATATATATATATATTATATATATATATATATATATTAATATATATATATATATATATATATAATTATATATATATATATATATACAGTGGGCCACAAAAGTGTTCATACACTTGCAATTTCTTATAAAATTTAATGTTTTTGACTAATAAAAATTAATATATTGTAATTGTAATTTTTTTATGATATCTGCAACTTGTTCTTAATGGAATGATATAATTAATTTTTTAAAAATAGTATAACTATTTTTTTAAATAATAAATAATCAAAAAGCTACTAAAAAATTACGCCACAAAAGTCTTCGTACACTTAACAAATATCTTAACTTAGGTTTAAAAATGTTGTATTTCTTTCTTAATTTAGTACTTAGTAAGATATTTGTTAGTATTTACAATAACTTTTAAGCGTCTTGATAAGGATTTAATCAGTTTTTTTTTTGTAATTTCTGCATCAATTTTCCTTCATTCTTCTGTGATTATTGTTTTTACTTCACATTTTGTGTTTATTTGTCATGTTTTCTTTTTTTACATCAAAATCTCAACAAATAGGTTCTAATGGGCTAAATAAAGTGATTGAGGAGGTTTTTCATAATTTGGGGACAGTTATAGACACACCAGTGGCTTACATTGAGAGCAGTGAACTTGGCGTCATTACCCTGTTAACAAATTAAGTCGTCTTCAATATCCAACTTTTGGGCGGATAATTTAAAATTTCTCTTTAAAACATTTAAATAGAGCTCATGATTCACAATACCATCAAAAAAGTACCAAATTACCTAATTGTGAGGCCAATTTACACCCCCACGCGAAAACACCATCACTTCCATGCTGAAGCATGGCGGTGGAGGAGCTCTTATTTTACATAAATTCATGGGATTAAACTCCTTATTTTTTTCATTTACAAGCTATTATAGGCCCATCGGAACCAAAAATGTTGAATTGTCTGCCATCCCAATCAATTTGCGGTCAGTTTTGAATTTTCTGAAAATCCCAAAAATCTAGTTGAATCAATAAAATATGGAGATGGAAGTGTTTTTGCGTGGGGGTGTAAATCGGCCTCAGAATTAGGTAATTTGTTATTTTTTGTTCATAATGGGAATCATGAGCTCTGTTTAAATATTTTAAAGAGAAAATCTAAATTATATGCCCAAAATTTGGCTATTGGAAACGACTTCGTTTTTTTAACAGGATAATGACAGCAAGCGCACTGTTCACAATGTATACCACTGGTGTCTCTATAACTGCCCCCAAATTATGAAAACACCTCCTCAATCACTTTATTTAGCCCAGTAGATCATATTTGGTAAGGCTTTTATGTAAAAGAAAGAAAACATGACAAATAAACTCAAAATGTGAAATAAAAACAATAATGATAGACGAATAGAAGAAAATCGATGCAGAAATTACAAAAAAACTGATTAAATATTTACCAAGAAGCTTAAAAGTTGTTGTAAATACTAAAAAATATCCTACTAAATACTAAATTAAGAAAGAAATACAATATTTAAAGCTAAGTTGAGATTTTTGTTAAGTACACGAAGACTTGTGGCGTAATTTTTAGTAGCTTTTTGATCATTAATTTTTTTAAAAAATAGTTATACTATTTTTAAAAAATTAATTATATCATTTCATTAAGAACAAGTTGTAGATATCATAAAAAATTACAATTGAAATGTATTAATTTTTATTAGTCGAAAACATTAAATTGTATAAGAAATTGCAAGTGTATGAACACTTTTGTGGCCCACTGTATATAAAATAATTCTTAAGGGTCTATTTCATTTTATATTTATTTTAAGAAGCAGACGGTATTTTACTTTCGTTTGTCTAATTATTTCCGAACTATGCAGACGATAAGGATTAAAAATTTTTATTGAATTATTCTGTTCTATTTTGAATTATTTTTTTTATACTCGGCAACACAAAATATTTTGTATTGTTTGGAATTCTTTTTAGAGTTCTGAGGAGTTAAATTTTGAAGTTGTGTATGTTCGATAAGCGCGTTTAAGCTCAATTTATATTAATTTTACATTATCAAATGCTTTTGATATTTTTATTATCAGTATTTTAATAAAATATTTTAGCAAAATGATTTAAAGGAGTTTTCAAGCATGCATATAATAGTAAATAATTATGTTTATAGTTCTTAGGAATTTTTTTAATTCAAAGATTTCTTTAAACAAATATTAATAAAATGGAAAATTTAAAAAAAAATTGAATAAGTTATACAAAATAATGGCATATATGTTTTAGGAATTTTTTTTTATTAAAAAGATTGCCCAGGGCAAAAAATTGTGATATTCTTTGTCTACAAGATTACTCCTCACAAAGCAAAACGATCACTGATTCGTCATTCTTAATTCTCTTCATACGTCATTGGTTCTTATCAAATCTTATTAAAACTCTCATTATATTTAATCGGCTCTGATCTCGCTCCCGCTCTTACACTTGTATTAAATAACCTACTTCGCCCTTTCTTCTCTTTGATATCAGTGATAAAGACCCAGTTATATTTCAAATTAAGCTAGATTATTTATTTAATTTGGGGTCTATTTATTTCATTATACTTATCCAATTTAGTTAAAATATTTATTTAATCGAGGTCAGTTATACAAAAAGGGTTAAAAATTTATCCTTATTAAACAAAACAAAAATCAGAAATTTAAATTAATAGTAATACAAATAATTCGCCTTTTTTTTCTTTTATCATTTTTAAGAACTTTTTTCACCCCTAAAACACGAAGTGGCCTTTGGAATCGAGAGGTCATGGTCGTGAACTCGTGTGACCGATGGTTTTCTGTTCTTATTAAGAGAAGGAAAGAGACTTATGACTTAAGGAAAAGAAAATGCTAACTTATAATATAGTTAAGAGTTAATTAGAATGAAAGCTACAAAACTACCTTTAAATATTTCTTCGGACCTTAAATATTTCTTCAGAAATCCAGGCCGCGTTAGCTTAGTGGTATAGGTATCGGATCGTGGCTTGCCTTGTTACGAGTTCGAGCCCAGTACCACTAAAGACCCGCCGTGTAGGGCAGCGATGCACGCTAAGTCTGTCAAGAGCTGAAACGTCCTCCCATTGGTGTGGGGTGGTAGTTATAGGAAAATGGGTGCCAGCTCAGGTGTCCTCTACATCATTTGACAATGGTTCAAAATTACGGGGTCCGTCGCCAAAAGCCCTCGCGTAGATGAACAGTTCGACGTTATTATTCAATCAATCAATCAGATCTAAATCCAAATTCAACATTTTGTTTATCAAGGTCTCCTGCTCACGGCTTTAATCCAATATCCTCTGTAATCTTTCCGTGGCCGTGATACTTAGTGGTCAAGGTCACGGATTCATGGTTGGTGTGTCATGAGTTCAAGCCTGGTACCGCTGAAGACTCGCCGTATATATAGGAAGTCGATGTGCGTTAAATACGCCAAGGCTCAAACATCCTCCCGTTGGTGGTGTGTGGAAGTTAGAAAAGAGATTGCCAGCTCAGGTGTCATCATCTTCATTTGACTATGACTCAGAATTACGAAGTCCGTCGACAATAGCCCTCGTGCAGCTTTGCAGTACGACGTTTATTTAACTCATTCCCTCTCACCCCTCTCTACATGTCAAGTCTTCTCTGGCTCCAGGACTCGAACCTGCGAGATTAACGAGAAAATTAATGAGAAGCGTCCAGTCAATAATCGCTTTAGTAGTCAAATATTCATAAATGCGCGCTCGTGTTCAGCGTTGTTTTCCCTTTGTCATAGTCACGTTAGGCCGGCGATAACCTAATGGACAAGGCGTGTCCTGAGTTCGAGCCTAGTATCGCCGAAGACCCTCCGTGTTGGTGGGTGATGCACGTTAAATCTGTCGATTCTCGAAAGTCCCCCTGTTGGTGTGATCTGCTAGTTAGGAGAAGGGGATGCCAGTTCAGGTGTCGTCCTCGTCACTTGACCATGGTTCAAAATTACGAGGTCCAGCGACAAAAGCCCTCGTGTAGCTGAATAGTGCGACGTAAGTGTACACTCATTCATTCACAGAAATCTTTCCACATGCAAATGAATCTATTACATTTCCCCTCTCTACTGCTAATAACTTATAAAGGAAAATTTAAAACCATATTTCATGTAGAGTGACATGTTGAACAGTGTCTGCCTCTCACTCTGGAAACTGCGCTTTAAATATAATATTTCATGCACAGGAAAATGGTTCCACAATTTTAATTTTTAGCATTACAGGTGGTTGAGAGACGTTTCCTCTTCCTAAAATCTCGTTAAATTCTGTTTTTTTTTTTTTTTTGGCCCGTTATTTTTAGTTTAAATTATTTTTTATCGGCAAAATGATTCAAGATTCTTGGTATAGATTGTCATAAATATCAATACCTTCTCCTGTCTTCCGCGACACTTTTATCTTTGATACATTCTATTTCAGAAAGAAAAAAATTAATCGTTATGTTTATTTGCTTTTGTACTTCTTAAGTTTGTATTTCTCTTTTTATGGGGGAAAGAAGTGGAAAAAGGAAATTTTACTGACAGTTCATATAAAAAATCCCCAGGATGGGCTAATGTCAAGAAGGAAAGGGAAAATTCCTCAGAAGGAAAAAAAAGAAAAAAGTAAAGCATTCGAAAAAGCCAGTTCAACGACAGGCTATGCAGCTGGTATTTGTTTGAATCTCGAAAAAATGAAATGAAGAAAATAGAATATGCAGGAATAGAATTGTAAAAAATGACATAATAATGAAAATAAGAACTTCACGTTTTATCAGGGTTCCATTACATCCTTTAGCATTGAAGAATCTCTTATCTGAAAAATAAGACATA
The DNA here is from genome assembly GCA_019973935.1 of Trichonephila clavipes. Classification (NCBI taxonomy): domain Eukaryota; kingdom Metazoa; phylum Arthropoda; class Arachnida; order Araneae; family Nephilidae; genus Trichonephila; species Trichonephila clavipes. Next base: position 1,256,482 of record BMAU01019793.1, on the reverse strand, counting down.
TGAGAAAATAATATCAATAAGAAATAAAAAAAATTCTTAACAAAATAGGAATAACTCCAAGGTTAATAGAGGGGATGAGTATATCCACAATTGGAATTTTAGTAATTTCAAAATGTAAACATTGACGACAAAGGAAATGGTTGGTAGTGTGAAACAAGATAACGAACGGGGGAAAAGATAACTAAAAACAAAGAAGACGATGATAATAGATTAAAAGTGATAAAAAGCATGCAAATATAATACGACCAAACTGAGAGTGAAAGTTTTGAAACATTTCTCGAAGAACCTTCAAAAAATAGATAACTTAATTTTTTTTCATTTCTCTTATCTACCTTGCAAAATGTGTTATTTTTCACGTTGCTGAATAGATTCTGAGGTTTCAAAATACCCTTTTAGTAGTATCGGAATTTGGCGTTCAGGAAAGGATAACTTTTTTTATAGGGAATGTATGTTGGTTTTATCCCGGGAGTAGTCACGCACTCGATACTATCGTTAGTGGTCACTCGGGGTTAGTGGTCACTCGGGGTGACTGAGTCACCCAAAAGCTTTTTTAATAATTATTTTTATTGCACACGATAAAAATAGTAATTCCTGTGAATAATTTAACTAAGAGAAAGTATGTTTATATCTACTTTTAAGGACTTTTCAATTTTTCTTTGATAATTTGAGAAAAAATCCAATCAAACTGTACTAAAATATTTCAAAAGTGTGTGACTTTAATAAAAAAACACAAATCACACAGACACTTTTCGCTAACATTGCTGGAATGATATTTTCAGGCAAAACTGTCATATTTTGTTCATGTTATTGTAGTTTTATTGTCCTTTGATGATGCGTTTTGAACTTTGTCTCGCTTGTGTCTTTTTGACAGGGTACAGTGTGTCTTGTGGTCCACTTGTGGCTTTATATTTTTCTTGGATTAGTTTCCTAGGTTACATCTGAAAATTTTCCTTTCAACTCAAACGTTTTATGCTCATCGCTTTTCTCAAATTTACTTTTGCGCGCGTGCGTTATTATGATTAAAATCCATTATTTTCTCAATTTCTTCCCTAGCTTGATCAATTTCAACTTCATCCAATGCAGATAGTTGTTGATCATTTCTTTTTTTACATTCTGTTCATTTACATTTATAAACCGTAGTAAGTAGTACAATTTAGCAATCAAAACCCTAAATCACTCACAGGGGGAAAATGTACCAGGTTAATAGAAAATATTTTGTTTACAAAAGGGCCAGCGTGGTGAACTCAATCACCTCAAGTACCTTAAGATTGTAAAAAAACATTTACCACTCCAAAAAAGGGAGAAATGTGACAAATAAATTTTAGTTCCCATATGAAGATTTTATCATATAGGAGAACACTGACAAGATTATAGGTAACACCTAAACAGTTTTATCAGAATTAAAGATTTCGTGAGTCTGGTGTGACCATTCCTGGTTTTAATGCATGTTTCAGCTAGTGCAAGGTGGATTCCGTAGTTATTTTTAGATTTGTTTGACGAGGAAGGAAAAAAAGGAGTAATATCGTGGTCAAATAACTTATTCCTATATTTGTAGCAAACACTATTCCTTGATTTTAAATTAAAGGAAAGAATACTTGGAATCACCATTTTAAACAACTTAATAACTGTCTGATCTTTAAAATAATGATCAGCTTTCATGTGCATCGGCTAATGTTAAATATGCAGCTTATAAAAAAATTCCGAGTAATCAGCTTAAACCTAAAAATTCGAAGAATTTAGTTTTCCTATAATTTTTAAAAAGTCACAATAGTTTTAGTCACTTCTAAGAAAACCATAATGAATTTTCTCAAATTTCCTACAATCTACTGAAATATCGTTCCAGAAGTCTTATAAACCTTAAGGTATCCGACTACGTTCGGAACCGAGATTTCGCAAAAGCGTATAAATGGATAATATTTATGATATTTAGTGTCACTTAGATTACAAAATGTATATAAGATTGTTTTAAGAATAGTATTACAATAAAAAATTATTTAAGTACAAAATTTTGACAAAAATTGAACGTAGAATAGCCTTTTTTCACTATGTTCTCCTTTTGTGAAAAATGCTTCTATTGTAATAATATTTTGCCTGTATATAGTTCAGACGTCAGAGGCTCAACTAGAATTTTTGAAATATATAACTTAGAAGTGGGTTTATCCATGTGTGTTTTACGACAACAAAGGGGAGAAATTTAAAGAAAAAAACGCCGATAAAAGTATTTCAAATAGTTGTAACTCTGAAAATAATGTGAATTTTTCAAAAATCATAGCTGAGCCTCTGTACAGAGGTCTGAGCTATAGACAGGCAAAATATTATTATAATAGAAGCATTTTTCACAAAAGGAGAACATTTTAAAGAAAGGTTTTTCTAAGTTAATTTTTTGCCGAAATATTGTATTTAAATAATTTTTTTTTGTCAAAATGTCTTTAAAACAGTTTTATGCATGTATTCTAATCTGAGTGACACTAAATATTATGAAAATTATCCATTTATGTGCTTTTTTAAAATCACGTCTCCTAACGTAGTCGAATACCTTAAACTGTTTGAGACGCGAATTTAGCGTAATTGTACTATTTATCAATAAATTAAATTAATAAGACAAATATATAAAATACATATGAATAAATTAAAGTAGGTGCTGGTGCATGATTGCGTATAATCTTTTTTTTTATCATTTACACCACATCATGTGCTGTCTCAAGATCGGCAGCAAAAAAGAGAGTGATAACTATTTCTAAAATTATGTGGTTGCTTGTTTACTTTACCCCTTGTAACTATTGCGTCAGCCTGTTGTTTATGTGAAATGTTTCACGATTACGAGTGCTTCAGTTTTTTTATCACAGAAATTTAAAAAAAGAAACATGTACTGACCGCTTTAGGCTACTTATATATGTATAATAACTAACCGTTAGCTCGCTTTACTATGCATTTCATGATATTGTATGACTATACAGTAGAACGTTATTTATCCGAATCAATTGGGACCGGACACCGTTCGGATATGCGATTGTTTGGATAACCGAAAACCGAATGCGATCCATGCAGTATATGAAACCGAACACTATACGAATATTGAAAATCATCACATGCGGGAAACGGGCTTGAAGAAAAAGCAAAATAGGCGAAAGTGTCACAATTTTACCTTTATTGTACGAAGTAATCACTTATTTTTAGCTGTACTATTGTATACCTTCGTTTTTTCAATGCAAGATCTCTGATTCTCTTGAGCAGCAGTAGTTGAGTAGGAATGCACTCTGATTGTTGTTCGTATATTCCATAGCTGTCTCTAACGCAGAAAATGCGTCAGCATTAAATGGGCCCTTGCTACTTTCGTTGCTGTTGTTGTCCTCGTTTTCATCCGTTTCATCGTCGACAGGGTCGGATTCTTCTTGCACGGACATCACAAACTCGTCACCATATAGCATTTGAAATCCACAGTCTTCTGCATTGTATGCCATCCAGGCGTTTACGTTTTCTTCATCGGATTCTTGAAATCCTAGGAACGATTGAACAAAGTCGGTAATCTTGTGACGGATCTGTACGGCACTTTATCACTAATACACTTGGGCGTCTTTGGGGATTGTAAATTCGCGTATATTTCCAACCAGCTCTAAAAGAAGAAACCGGGATATACAAATTAGTCAAAGTATTTAAGGAGATTGTTGTAAGTTAGCAGAAGAGGTTATACGCCAAGAGAGAGGTTGACGGAGTTCTAAGAAGATTCAAGTTGATTGTGCGATTAGCGTCTCGCTGATTATTAGGCAGTGATCTACAATTGGAAAGTTTGATCCACCTGGGAAGTACAAGGCATTGTATATTAAAATTTAGATTATCGAATCATAAGAGTAAATATGTAATAAAGTCAGTGTAAAGTTAATAAATGCTAGTAATTCAAATTGCGTGTATCTCTCGGTCCTCTTATTGGGGAAGTCCCGTTGGATATTGAGTTTAATATTTGATAAGTATCATATTTCGTGATTTAATTGAAAAGTTAGGGTCACTCCCATTGACGTAGACATTTTGATAAATCTTTGTAATTAGATGGTGGATAATTGATTCAAGTGAATAAATATAATTTGTTATTGTAAAAATGTCGTCTGGTCGATCTTTGCCTCAATTCAATCTTGGTGTCCGGAGTGAAATCCAGGGGGATTCCCATAATCTCCTCCCTGTGATCGTCATTGATGTCTAAAACAAACTGACCTAATATTCTCTCCGCGCAGATGTTTACCAAATCACACAACTGTAATTCCCAAATATCCCTGCCGTTGGGTTTTCTGGTCACTTTTGGCATGACGCCAAACAACTGTTGAGCATTTCACTATTCAAAAACGAATTCATACACAGTACATGTAGTTGACAAAAAAAAAACTGGTCCGGATATTTGAATTTCCGGATTGTAAACGTTCGGATATAAACGACGTTCTACTATATGTACTTCCTTTAATGATGTATTTCTTATGATATCTAAGTATTATAACTTAGTTCTCAAATGTATTGAAAAATATTCTTACAGCTCTCACCTCTTGATTTAAAAAGAACAGGACTTAATTTCTAAAACTGAAGTTTATTTACTTATTTTGCCCTAACCCCTCTTGGGAGACGATTACCACAATACCCGTTCTTAATGGATCTCTACTCAACGAGAGAAAGAAACAGGTTTACCAGATTTCATGTCTGTTGCCTCATAGTTGAGAGATCTCGTGATGAGTGAGAGAGTCACTTTTCTCCTTTTTATGTAGAGATAACAATATAACAATAATTACTTATCTTTAAATTTAAATATTAAACCGGCTGGGTGGCATAGTTGGTTTGTCGCTAATCTTCTCAACCCAAGATTGCGGGGTTCGACCCCAGCCCAAATCGGTGGATTTTCATGTTGCAGAAAATCGACAGCAGTCATGTCATATGATTATACGGCATGTAAAAGATCCTTAGAGTGTGTGTTTTGCTTGGGTGCTTTCGGCAAAATTAAATCCTAATACAGGTTCGCACCGTCAGAGCTCAGTTGCTTCCCTCTAGGGAGGAAACTGGAGAAAATTACCTGCGGCTATTGGTATCCGCCTATATGGTGCCGCACTAAAAAGAGATACCTGTTTCCAGGGATGTACTAGGTCTGCAATGGTAAAACACCAATCAGCATCCAATTAGAAATAAAGAACATTTAAATATTGTAAGTAAATATGATAATGAAAATGCTAACTTATGTAGTAGTAAATTAATAACTAGAGAAATATTTTTGTTAAAAAAACACACCACCGGTTCCCGGCCAAGTACGGTTGAGAGGGAAGGCTATATTTACGTTGCACTACCAAGCTGCACAAGGGATATTGTCGACGGACCTCGTAATTTTGAACCATGGGCAAGTGACGAGGACGACACCTGAGCCGTGGCACCCTCTCTCCTAACTTCCGCACCACATCAACGGGAGAACATTTGAGCCTTGACATATTTAATGTGCATTGATCCTCCTGCACGGTGGGTTTCAGTACCAGGCTCGAGCCTATGACACGACTACCACGAGTCCGATACCTTGACAACTAGGCTACAGTCGCCACAGCAAAAGCTTGAGATACGCTGCTCTGTATAATGTTATTTAATAAACAATAGCTCGACGCGCAGTTCCATAGAAAGGTCTTCGACCGTATTTACTTAAGTACTGAACTGAACTGAGCTGAGTGGTGCAAAAGCCCATGAGGGCCAAGGCCAACTGTGCCTATCTCAGTATACGTGACCTTAGATGTCAGGGTGCATGTGCAGGTGTCTCAGTCAAGTGTTCAGTCTTACGCGAAAAAAAAAACCCCTGTGTTCAGTTCTCAAGCAAGCTCGGTACTTATTTACCGACCCACTGAAGGGATAAAAGGCTGAGTCGACCTTGAACAGCCCGGGATTTGAACCCCGGATCTGTCGCGTGGAAGAGCGATTCACTGCCACTGAGCTTCCTTACTTACCGTAAAATCCGGCGCATAACGTGTACTTTTAGCACAGAAAAAAAATTAGACTTCTACATGTATCGAAACACTGTTTATTTAAAAGAAATGCCATTTCTTATGAACTAAGGGCAAACTATTTTTTTTCAAAACCTTGGGATAATTCCTCAAATAAATGACTTCGAAACATAACAGCATTGCACATGTACAGTTTAGGTTTCATCGTAAAAGAGAGGGGGTGCGTTATACGGCGAATATATACCTAAAAATCAAAAATTACAGCTGCAAAATATGTGTGCGTGTAATACGCTGGATTTTACGTTAAGTATTACAGCTGTAAAAAAATGTAGTACATACCTGTATATCCGGAAAACTCGACTTTTGGACCACTCACGGGTCATCTCGTTCAATAAATCAGACGCTTTCCAGATTTTGAAGTTCTTATCAATCGGTGGTTTTATTATTATGAAAAAAAAAAGTTATGTGCATTTGTTTCATAACATTCGTAGAATATAACAGCTATAGAAAAGTACTTACTATATAGTCAAGCGAATAACACCAGATAACCCAAAAGCTAAGATTAAAATTTACTCGTGAGCGTTATATACGCTGGAGGTAAAAAGGATTTCCTTAAAAATAAAGAAAACTTGAACATAAATAGATTAGACTTCCATATATATCTAAATACTGTTTATTTAAGGTATGTGACTACCTTTCGAGCAACTGTTTTTGAAATATATAAATTTTCAACTAAATAAACACTTTTTTTTAAATGAGGCATAAAACTAGGAATTCAAGTACTATTTCCACAATATTAAAAATAACTAGATATATTGGAAATTTTGAGTAAAATTTTAGTGAAAAATTGCATTTGCAGTAAATCTTGTATTGAAAATTCTAATTCTTATATTCAAATAATATATATACAATACATACATAACATCATTATCTGTGCTTAGAGCTATAAAATTTATAATACTTTTGAACGTTTTTGAAATATGTAATTTTTTTATGCAAGAACTCAACTTTTTTCCGAAAAAACTAATGTTATTTTCTCACAAAAAAAATGAAATACATAAATATGTACACAGAGATTAGATTAAAGTCTATACTGAAGATAAAATTAAATAAAACATTTTCTGAAAATTTCAATTCAATATATTAAAAAGAAATCCTGTAGTCAACCGTGAAGCAAAAAATTGAACAACATAGTTTCTTAGAAATGCATTTAAAGATTTTAATAGAGTAAAAAAAATTCTACTAATTGTACATTTTTAATCTCACTATATTTATAGGTCAAGATCTTTTTAGCTTCATGTTTAACTAATTCGGACTTTTTAAAAAACTATTTGCTGTTTCCTGGAGAGTTTTATAGACTATAAAAATTGTCGTTTTAAGTGAAATTTTGGTGAAAAATTGCAGTTACACAAAATTTTAATAAATATATCCAAATAATAGTTATACAATACGTAAATAACATCTTTATATGTGTTAGGAATTAGAAGATTTGTAATACATTTGAAAGTTTTTTAAATATGCCAAATTTATGCAAAAACACGATTTTTTAAAAAACTAATGACTTTTTCTCATAAAAAAGCAATAAAGTACATAAATATACACACAGAGATTAGATTTTGATTCATAACATAGATAGAACTAAATAAAAACATGTTCTTAAAATTTCAGTTCAATATCTTAAAAATATTTTGCGTAGGGATCTACTTCCTGTTTTGTAAATTCCATTTCCGGTTTAAACTTTACCGCTATAATGCTATAACTTTGCTTCTAAATATCGTAGAAATAAAAAGAGTGTTTTTGGAGTATTAAATGTATGGGCTATAAAATAAAAGCATAAAAGAAATTTTGAAATTTTTCACCAAAATGGCGAATTTTGGGTAGTCACATACCTTAAAATAAATGACATACCTTCTGAACTTTCAACATTGAGTAATATGAAAAGTTCGTTATAGTCGTTTTTTATTACATCTTTATGTACATCCTCCAATTTTATTTTTTCACCAACACTTTTCCGTAAATAAATAATCATCCTCCATTGCATTTAGATTGTTAGATATACATTTTTAAATGACATTTTAATTATGTTAGTTTAATTTTTCACACATGCAGTGTTTTTATTGTCCACGCACACACAATATCTAGACTTCAAAAGATAAGGCCTAGTTCCACTGAAGTCCCGTCGTGTAGGGGAGAGATGCACGTTAAATCTGTCGAGAGCTCAAATGTCCTCCCATTGGTGTGGTAGTTAGGAGAGGAATGGGATTCCAGTTCAGGTGTCGTCCTCGTCACTTGACCATGCTTCAAAATTACGTCCGTTGCCCAAAGCCCTCGTGTAGCTGAACAGTGCGACGTTAATATTCACTCATTCACTCACTCAAAAGATAAGAGTATTCAGGCTTCTTCGTAAGCAAGTAATACAAAAGAAAAATTAAATCAATTCCTACTTAGGTCAACAAAGAAAAATTTTATTTTAGTTACTTTTTATTAAATAGTTACAATTAATATAAATAAGTATATACATATGACAGAATCACAATATTAAGTGACAAAATAAAAAGCGATTTTCCATTTTTTTTCGTATATGGGGTGTTGGACTAATTTTTGTTTGTTTTATTACTAGTTATTCATTAATTAAATTTAATTATTCCAATGAAATAGTATAGTAACAAAGAAACCACATTCTCAGAAATTAGGCCATTTCAGTTGGGATTCGAACCCACGACCTTTGGATTAGAAGTCCAACGCGATATCCATTGCGTTAAGGGAACGCAACAAACGATTTCCCTTTTTATATATGGTGTTGTACTATTATTTTTGTTACTCTTTATTCATTTTTTAACTTAATTAATGAATTAATTTTTAAAAAAAAAAAACATTAACATCAAGTGTCATCCACTACAAGTTTAAAAATTATATTTGAACTTGAGTGGATGAATATAAAAAGTACTTTATTAATGATTGAAAATTTGAACAAGATATATATATGTATACAGGGAGAGTGTGTACTAATAGTAAGAATTGAAAGAAAAACAAGCAATATAAAAAAATTAAGTCAATTCCTACTTAGATCAACAAAGAACAATTTTATTTTAGCTACTTTTTATTAAATAGTTACAATTAATATAAATATGTATATATACATATGACAAAATCACAACATTAAGTGGAAATTAATTTTTATTGATTATCATTAAAATATCGTATTGTCATCCAAAGCAATCGTGTATATAAAATTTCAGTTCAACTGAATGCTTTAAAACGCGAGAAAAAAAACACCTATTCATGTTTTGACACAAGTCACCAAAAAAGGGGCTAAGTCACCAACGTGGCTGTATTTGTAATTCTTTAAATAATTAGTTTTAATCAATTAATTTTTATTAATTATAATTAAATTATTGTATTGTCATTCAAAATAATCATGAAAATACAATTTCAGCTCAATTGAGAGCTTTCAAATGCATTTTATTAACGCGATTGAATATTCCACCAAGATAAATAAATAAATATATAGAGAGTGTGAGTTAATAGTAGGAATTAAAAAAGGAACGCGTTATATATATACACGCGGCGCGCGCGCGATTATACATAAAACTTTAAAAATGTAGTTTGAAAGTATAGATGTGTGCTTTACGCCAGAATATACGATGATATTAAATATTGCACGTTTCATCAAATTCGCATCTTTGACCAATTATTTTGATTTATAAACTTTGCCTAAATATTCAAGAATGAAGTTTAATTGAATTCACGCGAGTGTATTAAAAATATTTGGGGGTAGGTGGTATTTAGAAACTTGAAAAGGAACTGAATGTTTTATTCAATCTTTTAGTCAGCTGGGTAGAGTAGTTGGCTAGAGTTCAGGCCTGGTACTTCGAAATTTGCGAGTTCGACCCCACCCCAAGTCGGTGGATTTTCATGATGCAGAAAATCGACAGCGTCCATATCGTATGATTATGCGACATCAGTTCGTGTGCTTCGTTGTTGCCTACTTCTGATCTTTTCCGAAACTTTCTCAAATATAAATTAGTCAACAAGTAAAAGCTCAGGTAGACAAAATGCATTTTTTTTTAAAAAGTATCTGCAGAAAATATTTTTTTTTTAATTTTTAAATCTTTTGAAGAATTTTTTTTATAACATCTGAACGTTATTTTCCAATTGTGAAGTTTGAAATTTTATCTAAATACAATTAGTTCAATGTATGTTTTGAATTCAATGGAAAACACGTGTTTGTCTTTATCATGTGATTTTCATGAATAGAGCCCATTTGAAAAGATGAAAGAAAATGTATGCGACAACTAATGAATATATATACACAATTTTTTAAATAAAGTAGTAACAAGAATCCATGGTTGTTGCGAAACTCAAAATGAATTCATGAGCTGATCTTGTGTGTGTGTTATTGACCCTCTTTCGGCATTACAATTACCTACTTAGATAACTGAAGCTTCTTTTTTTTTATTTATAGTGAATGAATCATTCGAAAATGAGACTTCAACGTAATAGAACAGAAGAAAAAAAAATGTTATTTCCTGAAACGTAAATATTGCGGAAGAATCTACTTTTGTCATTTTCTCATGACGTTTATTATACCATATATCTTTTGTAGCTGCTTACACAGTTTCACATTTTCTTATTAATTATGTTTCATCTAACAACGCTACAAAAAGTGTAAAAGATCAACGGAAAAAGAAATTAAAATAATTTTTTTTAATTATTTTAAATACTTTTTTTTAAAATTTAACTTAAATAATCTAGCATTAATTCAGTAAAATTTACAGGTAGTATTTTTTTCTATTAAAAAAATTACTTTTTTAATTATTATGTACATATGATTCTTAGCCAATCAAAAAAATCGAATGGAATTGCGCACCTCTGCGATTGTGAAAGATTTCTAAATTTAATAAAATAATGAATGATGGTGTGCTGGAAGCATCATTGAAATAAAAGGGTATCGAAAACTCATAAGATGTTCAGAATCGGATTTACACAAACGTCCATCTCATCATGGGGCGTGGTAGCCTGATGGTCATGGTAATGAACTCGTGACTGGCGTGTCATGAGTTCGAGCCTAGTGCCACTGAAAACCCACCGTATAGGGGGGCAATGCGCGTTAAATAAGTCGAGGCTCAAACGTTCTCCCGTTGGTGTGGTGGGGAGTGAGTGAGTGAATATTAACGTCGCACTGTTCAGCTACACGAGGGCTTTTGGCGACGGACCACGTAATTTTGAGCCATGGTCAAGTGACGTGGAAGACGCCTGAGCTGCCCCCCTCTCCTAACTACTACACCACACCAGTTTGTGGTGTGGAAGTTAGGGGAAGTGGAGCCAACTCGGGTGTCGTCCTCGTCACTTGAGCATGGCTCAAAACTTCGAAGCCCACGGGTAGCTGAATTTTCCCTCACTCACTTATTCATCGTGTAGCCATGGTAACATAGTGGTTATGATCTAGAACTCGTGGACGGTGAGTTAAGGGAGTGAGTGAATATTAACGACGGACCACGTAATTTTGAACCAAGGTCTAGTGACGTGGACGATACCTGAGCTGCACCCCCACCCTCTCCTAACTACCACACCAATGGGAGGACATTTGAGCTCTCGAAGGATTTAACGTGCATCACTACCCTACACGGCGGGACTTTAGTGGTACTGGGCTTGAACTCATGGCATGCCTGTCCCTTGACCACTGGGCTACCGCAGCCCACGGTGAGTTAAGAATTCGACTCAAAATCTATTGTGTAGATGTGCTAATGCACGGTAAATTTGTCATGTTCTTCCACTGGTGTGGTGTGGAAGCTCAGAGAGGGATTGTCATTTGAATGAGGTTCTAAAATAAACGAGCCATCGCTACTAGCCCTCGTGTTGCTTTATATGCTATGTTAATAAACTATCTCTTTCTCATTCCTTCATCGTTGAGAGGAAGCTCCTTCTCAGCATATATTGTCAGATTCTGAATGTAGAAAAGCTTGTGTTTATTTGTCGGATATGCTTGCTTTCACCAGTACCGAGCTGCATAACATTAAATCAGTACAGAAAGTGAACATATAAACCATTCTCAATATTGTCTTTAACCCTTTATCTACCGTATTATGATTTACTGCAGTTTTTTTCATGCAATATTTTTTTTTGAATCACTACATTGAAAATTAAGGGACATGCATAAACAAAATGCTCAACTTTGGGAAATTTAATTAGTTAGAGCTAATTAACTAATTAAAGATTGTGATAGCCCACAGGCAATGGGTATCATCTCTTCATCCCCGCGACCTAAGTTTGAGGGGATAAAAGATTGACCATTCAGAGATTCCATACTAAAATTAGTTTAAAATGTTATCTCAATTTATATTCAGCAAAGCAACATAAGTTTAGGAGACGAATGATCAGGAGTGATAAGACATAAACTACAATTCTAACAAATAGCGCAATGAACCACCGAATCTATCTTTATATAGATGTGTGATTCCCTGACTTTAATAGAATCCGCTCTAGTATTAAAGTTTAATCTAATCTTTCTTACCGCTAATCCACGGCGAACACCTACCTTATATCGTCAATATAATCCTTGATCCAATTTGCTCCGGCAAATGGACGTTCTGGCTTCGAACTCACTTCGAACTCTCCTTCTTAGAACTTCGCTAGCACTATTAGACCTCCTCATAGAACCCCCACGCGAATAATAAAGCTCCAATATATACACATTCCTAACCGGCAAAATTTGCGTTCTATTCTTGGGTATGTTGGAAAGAATTGCCATTTTGGCCCCAAAGATTTCCCAAGAGGTTTTTTAGTTAGAAGGCGCGATAAAGCCCCTTCACAAGATATTTAACTGTAAAATTAATTATACACGCTGTTCATTTAAAATAAATACTCAAATCGTTTTCTAAGGTCTCCTTTAACATACAAAAAAATAAGACATTTACCTTTTGACATTAACTATTTTTTCTGAACAAAAATGACGATCTTCACACAATTTCTGCTACAAAACCATTCGCCTTCCCTGCTAAAGTACTCATCATAGAACCCCTGCTGCCATATATCTTGGAAGAGTAGATTTAAAAGAACATTTCTGCTAAGTATCGTCAGAGTATTCGTAAAAATGGTTATTCTTTGTAATTTTAAAGTGAGTGGTACTTATAAGTACCGTCGGCAGGTAAGGGTTAAAAGTTCTAATTTTTTTCTATCTCCACTGACATTGAGTTTTAGACTATCATCTCTGAATATCTTCACGTTCCTCAAAGGTCTGAAAAGGAAATTTTTTTTCCCAATATTTCACTCTGGAGTGCGAACTATGCGTCGTCCTCATCATTATACCGCATGTCACGCGTCCTTCGCCAATAGCTCTTTTTTTATTTTATAAGTGTATCGTTAATAAACAATAAGTGGATTTGCTTACGATAATGTACCAGCGGCTCCGACCAATGACGTAGCCAAAGTTTTTTTTTCTAATCAATTATGCATCTATGGTAATAAATTCCACTTCCACTCTAGGCCATTTTCTGTTGTCATCTCAATAATATTGTTTAAAATTTGCTTTAAGTAAGAAAACATTTCTGATGAGAAAGTCAATAAAACTTAACAATAAGGTCTTAAGTAAGGTTATAACTTCTGCCATTGTAGCAAAATGCATTTAAGCGATAACCCCCACATTCTCCCACGAGATTTCGTATTTAAGAAAATAAGAATTAAAAATGCAATCAGTTTTAGTACATATACGTATGTATGTCTTCCACGGTGCGTGGATGGATTAAAGAACGCTAAACCTGTCGAGGCGTAAAGTTCTCAAAAATTAGTGGGATGTTAAAGTTTGGAAAGTGGAGCGCCAGCTCGGGTGTCGAGGTCTATAACTTGACCGAGCTACAAAATCTGAGGTCTATCACTTAAGACTCTCGTATAATTTCAAAGTAACATCAATAAACCATTTCATATATGTTATGTTATTGTGGGTATTTAGCTAGAGATTACTAATAATTAACACACAGATATAACTGCTTATTTTTAGCTATAACAAAGAAAATGAGACAAAAACAATTATTACATTAAAACATTTAAACGCGCGTCGTTGCCTAATGGTTGAAAAGGTTCATCATACGTCTTTTTCTTTCTCCGTCGTTTGGGTCTGTGGTGGTGTGATATCTATATAAACCAGTACTAGTCATCACGCGAAGACGATCGTTTTGGCTTAAGTACTCGCTTACGGAACAGAATGTACTCAGATCGAATCTTCCTTCCTTCATTGGTGACCCTGGTCTTACAAAAGAACCAACCCTTCACACGCAGCAGTCGTGGCACCATCTATCCACCGCAAAAAGAAACCAAGCCGTCACATTACAAAGTCGTCGCTCACAAATGACGCAACCGACTCAAGCCGTCACGTACGAATGACGCAACCCACAAAGTGACGCAACTACTTACACGCTCACAGCGAATATGGCAAGTTCGTTCGCATATTCCTCGAATCACTGGCATTGGGGAGTGTGGTGGCGTAATATCTATATAAACCAGTACTAGTCATCACGAGAAGACGATCGTTTTGGCGTGATCGCTAAAGTTCTCGCTTACGGAACAGAAGGTGCTCTGGTTGAATCTTCCTTCCTTCAGGTCTATATCACTCTCTCTCTCTCTCTCTCTCTGATCTCCCTAAGGTGATTGCCGCTCGCCTTCTTCCGAAGCCAGCAACGTTACGTGTAAGGGGGTATGCAGTGGCTCCCCCTTCATATATATATGTGTGTGTACAAAGTGATTACAAATTGCACATTTGTACAATGTTATGATAGTCACATTGTATTGTGTTACATATCTCAGTGAAATCCTTAACGAAAATTGGTTGTAGCAAGTAACAGAAGAAGGAACAGCCGTTGTTTGGGCTGGTTTGCGAGTAGTGACGCTGTAAACTAGTGTACAGAAATTACCCCCCGTAAGTTTTTTAATCCGAACTCCGCCAGATTTGGTTAAAAAATTCAAGCATACTGGTAGTGTTGTCGGTGAACAACGTCCAAGGAGGACTTCCGTATCACCAAACACTGTGAAACACTGCAAGATGTGTTGAGCACTGTTTCTTAAACTAGAGGTCGAGTAACCTGCAGCTGGAGCGGCGAAATATTTTAGGATTTAGGATGAGAAAACTTAAAGAAATATTTCCCTATGAATGATTTTTTATTTCCAATAGCAGATCACAAGACAACTGCAAACAAAATAAAAAACAGAGAAGATTGACAAATAAACACACATACACAAAAAAAGGGGAAGAAACACAAGTCCACAGTATAGTCTATAAATGACACATTTTGTGACCAGCCTCCCAATATCTGCTCCACATGGATCCAGACCTGAGTGCACAGCAGAGTGCGAAGATGAATGGCGTCCATTTCTTCATTAGAATCGCACAGTTTACGCAAAGGACTCTGGGCAATGCCTATGATGTTTAAATTCTTGGTTAGGCAGTCGTGGCCAGTGGCAATTCAAAAATCAGTCATTGCTCAATCTTGCGGCCGTTTTGAAATATCAAAAAGTTTGCTAAACCACACTTTTTGATTGAATTTCGAACAGAAATGTTCTCTAGTACTTTTTTATGATTCTTTTGTTACTATAAAGAGGAACTCTATTGTTAGAGGTTTGAATGATTTTTGTCCCCCTTCTTTGCCAAGCAATCAGCATTTTCGTTCCCATTAATGTCACAGCGCGATGGAATCCATCGCATGGCAATGTCTATATGGCCTTGAGGAAAATCGCCAATTCACAGTTGACATTTGAGAATATTTCCCTATGAGCTCCTTATCTCCCTATGAATGTTAGTGCATAATGATTCACACGGATAGTAAAACCATTTGAAGTTGCTGTTAAAAATATTACTTGCTAGTCACTAAATTATAAAAGAACTTATTTAATTATCAACAAATTTGGGGATACATATTGATTTTAATACGAATTCCTTAGAAGTTTTTTGGCTAGAAGTTGCAAAAGAATTTCCAACAGTTTCTGAAACTACGACATCTTGTACCTTTTTCTACTATTTATTTATATAAGACGACATTTTCGTCTATAACAACCATAAAATCAAAGCATCAACCAAATCCAAAAAAGTACTTGATCCGGGGGTTTCGACTATTATACGAAGATTTAATAACATAATTAAAAATAATCAAGCACATCCTTCCCATTAATACTTAAATTTTGCATTAAGGTATCCGAACACGTTGAAACTGACCAAATTCGGACAAGACCGATATTTTTGTGTTCTATTTTATTTAATACGTCTATATTTTAGCTTTACAAAACATACTTTGTTTTGATTCGTTTTGATTCTATGCTTCTTAGAGGCCAAGTTACAATCAATTTTATTAAGTTAGAAAAACCGGAAGTGGGTCCAAAAATAATGTGAATTTTTTCAAAATTCATAGTTGAGCCTCTATACAGAGGTCTGAGCTATATACAGGCGAAATAGTATTCTAATAGAACCATTTTTCACAAAAGGAGAGCATTTGGAAAAAAGATTATTCTAAGTTAATTTTTTGCCAAAATATTGTATTTAAATAATTTTTTTTGTCAAAATGTCCTTAAAACAATATTATGCATATATTCTAATCTAAGTGACGCCACATATCATGAAAATTATACATTTATGCGCTTTTTTGAAATCACGGTTCCGAACGTAGCCGGATACCTTAAGCATATTCGTTGTATAACGCTTTCCCCAATTTTTTTTTACGAAGAAACTTGAAATGTAGTCATACAATGCTGTTATGTTTTGAAATCATTATTCGAGATATTATCCCAGGCTTGGAAAAAAATAGTATACTTACAGAACGACAACTTTTTAAATTCATAAGAAATATCATTTCTTTTAAATAAACAATATTTCGATCTACGTAGAAGTCATTTTTTTTCTATGCTCGTTTTTATACGCGGCGTATAACGCGCACCCGTAAATTTCAATCTTATTTTTGGTATTAAAAGTGCGCCTAATCTTATGGTAATTATTTTATATTCACCTCGTGGGTGTACATATATTAGTGCCTAATTCCATATTCACTACCCTCTCAGATGTATTAGAAGATATATAGTGGAATTTTTTTAAAAATTCTACTGTCTCTTTTATTTATATTTGAAGCTAGTTAAACATTCTTGCTTTCATTTGATACAAGTATTTCTTGCTCAAATATTTCAAACGATGACATAAAATGGAATTATTTTCTATTATCCGGAGCCATTAGTTAAAACTTCATTATGAGTAATTGGTGTTTTCTTCATATTACGTCTCTCCGAATTTTGACCTTGAATGCTAATGGAAGTAAAAGACAATTAAGCGAACATTACAACTCAATAATTTATTACAACCCTGAAATTACAAGAATACAAGAAACCCATCTTCGGCCTTCGGATGTATTTAAAATCCCTAATTACCGCTTGTCTAAGAACTGAATGTACAACTCACAGCGAGGGTGGGGGGATGCAATCATTTTTTCTATAAAATTCAATCAAACGCTATATGATATCATACACAACAGCCAGCCATTCAAACATTTTATTATTCAAAAATAGTATGTTTTACTATTTAAGGCACAACCTTCATTTAACGTTAATGTGCATTTACAAACATCTACACACTGCAGTGATATCACAGAATTAGACTCTATCCTCTTATAAAAGAACGAAGTGATTCTCTTTGAAGACTTTAGGGCAGGGATGGCGAAACTTTTTGCATCAACGTGCCATTTTTTCTTTAAGATATATTTAATGAGGTATAGACATGCCGTCGAATAATTTTGACAATTTTGATTTTAATGTAATTTTGAAAATTATAAAACTAAATACCCACATAACAAAATTTTATTTACTACGAAAATATACATTTTGCACTGGATAGTAGTAAATGTTTCAGTTATACGTGTAATTAAATTTAAGTAACATTAGTCTGACTTCTGTTGTTGCAGATTATATATATAGGTGACAAATAACTTATATTAGCATTGTAAAATGTTACTTTTAGCAGAATGCATGTTGAATCCAAATCATCTGCCAAACGGTTTCTATTGAGTCATTAATGTTATTCATCTCTGAAAATAATCACTCGCAAGCATAGGTAGGTGAAAATATGGTTAAAATAGCACAAGCTAGCTTCTTCAAACAGTTAAATGTGTGTGAAATCGAAGTCCATGTTTTCAAAATTTCGTTAATGGCATTTTTACTTATATTTCTTCTAAATCTTTCTATTTCAATCAATTCCAACTTTTTCCTTGTGCTTCAATAAATATTTGAATCCATACTGAACTAGACTTGAAATCAATAAGTTGCATTTCAAATTTTTCAATTTCCAACGAATCGAATTGGAACAAGTTCGGTTTATCAAATTATG
Organism: Trichonephila clavipes; assembly: GCA_019973935.1. Taxonomy (NCBI): domain Eukaryota; kingdom Metazoa; phylum Arthropoda; class Arachnida; order Araneae; family Nephilidae; genus Trichonephila; species Trichonephila clavipes. Next base: position 1,238,182 of record BMAU01019793.1, on the reverse strand, counting down.
TCACATCAGGGTACATAATAAACTTGAGCGCTTCTTACAATTCTTTGAATTGAGATAGTCTCACTGAAAACTCTTTGATTGAAGAATCAATTATGGAAATAATTTTTCAATAACTATATCTTTGTCTGGCTTCCCATGTACATTTTTATCTTTGAAATTGTTTTTGAAGTTTGGGGCTACTTGCAATAATATAGTTTCTGAACTAAAATACAAACCATTTTCATGAGCGGCGTGCCCAAAATATTGTACCGTGTGCCCATGGTTCGTCATCCCTGCTTTAGGGTATACGACTACGTTCGGAACCGTGATTTTGCAAAAGCGTATAAATGGATATTATTTATGATATTTAGTATCATTTAGATTGGAAAATGTACATATAAAATTGTTTTAAGAATAGTATTAGAATAAATAATTATTTAAGTACAATATTTTGACAAAAAAGGAACATAGAATGACCCATTTTCAAAATATTTTCGTTTTGTGAAAAACGCTTCGATTGTAATAATATTTTGCCTGTATATAGCTCAGACCTCTGTACAGAGGCTCAGCTAGAATTTTTAAAATATTTAACTTAGAAGTGGGTTTATCCATGTTTTACGACAACAGAGGGGAGAAATTTTAAGAAAAAAACACGCCGATAATTATTTCAATTGGTTGTAACTCTGAAAATAATGTGAATTTTTCAAAAAAAAGTAGTTCAGACTCTCTGAAGAAGCCTTTACTTTATATAAGCAATATATTGCTATTTTAGAAGCATTTTTTATAAAAAGGAGAACATTTTGTAAAAAGGTTATTCTAAGTTAATTTTTTGCCAAAATATTGCATTTTTTTTTTTGTCAAAATGTCCTTAAAACAATTTTATACATGTATTCTAATCTAAGCGACACTAAATATCATGAAAATTATCCATTTATGCGCTTTTTTAAAATCACGGTTCCGAACATAGTCGGATACCTTAATGCTAAATACCTCTGCTCTAGTTAAGGTAGAATTGTTTTCATCTTTTAATGACGTCACACTTTTAAGCAACTCTAGGGCTATTGAGACAACGTTGTGACGGTTGAGGAAATTAATGGTAGCGAGAGAGCTATATGAAATTAAAGAATTGATTTATTTACGTCACAGCTATTAGTTACTTTGTATACATTTAGTATATTATTACAAGCTTTGAGTCCCCTAGAGTCTCTAGTTCCGCCTATGAGCTCTATTTAATTATTTTAAAGAGAAATTTTAACTTATCCGCCCGAAATTTGGATAATGGAGACTACTTAATTTTTTTTCAGGGTAATGACGCCAAGTTTACTGCTCTCATTGTACGCCACTGGTGTCTCTATAACTGTCCCCAAATAATAAAAACACCTCCTCGATCACTTTATTTAGCCCAGTAGAACATATTTGGTGAGATTCTGATGTAAAAAAAAAAAAACGTGACAAATAAACACAAAATTTGATGTAAAAACAATAATCACAGAAGAATGGAGGAAAATCGATACAGAAATTACAAAAAACTGATTAAATCTATACCAAGACGCTTAAAAGTTGTGGACACTACAAGATATCCTACTAAGTACTACATGAAGAAAGAAGTACAATATTTAAAGCTACGTTGAGATTTTTGTTAAGTGTACGAAGACTTTTGTGGCGTAATGTTTTAGCGGATTTTTGATAATTAATTTTTTAAAAAAATAATTATACTATTTTTAAAAAATTAATTATGTCATTCCTTTAAGAACAAATTGTAGAGATATCATTAAAGATATTACAATTCCAAAACTTAAATTTTTATTAGTCGGAAATATTAAATTTTTATGGAAATTGCAAGTGTACGAACACTTTTGTGTGTGGGCCACTGTATGTACATTTTAGAATTTTTCGTAAAAGAGGAGAAGCGCGTTATACGGCGAATATACATCGAAATTAAAAAAAATGCCGCTTGAAAGTATAGGTACGCATTATATACGCCGTATTTTACTGTAGTTTGAATCCCCCCCCTCTATTCTGTTAATATTTAATATAATTAATAATAATAATTGATAACATTTATTAATAAATGGTAACAAAAATTAATGATTATTTTGTAATTATTTAGCACAAAAATTGATATTCCATCCCTAACAGTTTAAAAATAAAAGACGACAATTCGCACATCTCCAGTTTTCAAAGTATTAAGTATATATACTAATTTATTAACAAATAAATTTACATTAGGTGGCTGTGCACACGCGCTCGGTTTCTAGATGAAAGAATTTTTTTCTCAAATAAGACAAATTATCGTCTGATAAAAAAAAATAACAATCATTTGATATAGATGAAAGAAACACCTATATAAGCAAAACACTTTTAACTGACTACATAAACACAACTAAAATAAATATTTATTCATTATCGTAAAAATTTCAGATGTGCATTCTGCAGGCTTACAGAATAGTACAAAAAAAAAACTGGCTTATTGGTAATACTGTCTTTTCATTCATTTTTTAATCCAGATCCCGATTTGTGACCTGGATACTACTATAAATATTTTTTTAAAAAAATAATGGCTTAGAAAATAGGAAAATGTTTAAAAAATAAGCAACCTAATTTTTATTACAACAAAACGGAAATTGAGGTGTCATAAAAAAAAAAGAGGTGGAAATCATTCATTGACCACTTCCGAGTAACGAGGACACTAAATCGGAATCTCTCTTTAAATCGGGCACTCTGAATTTATGTATCGGGAGCATTTTTTTATGACGATATCTTTTTTTTCCGTTCTGTACACTTAAAAAGTTTATAAAATTCTATTCGATATCGTCTCGTAACAACAATGAAAAAAAATATACGTCTCTGCTTATGTTTTTAATCTTTGAAAGGTTTTAATTTAAATATTTATTCATTTAAAATTCTATTTCCAGTAATTTTCAGCTTTTCAAAACATAAATTTAGATAACAAAAAGAAATATCTGTTAAGTGTATCTTGTACAAACACAGTCTCGTTATTTTAAATAACTATTAAATAACAAAATTAAAAATTTAACTATAACAACCAATGTGTTATTACTTTTCAAAATTTCTGAAGCTCTTTCTCGTGTCCGCGATCATTCCACAGTAAAGCCCTCAAAAGTAATGTTGTAAAAATAATCTTATAATGAAACAAATTTTTGTCCTATTCTACATATCCGATCGATAATAGAACCAGACTAGTTATAATGTAATTGAAGCTAGTTAGTTTATTTTCAACAAGTTTATTTTAAAATACAGGTTTGGTTTTTTACACTATTGCCTTGAATAAAAAAAATAGGTATTTTTTCTGCAATTCTCTTAAAGCTTGTTCGATTTTTTGGGGGTCAGCCTTAGCCAAACCGTTTCGTAAGTAATGTTTTATGAAAATCCAAGCGTCTACCACTCCCCTTAATTTAGCACTTTCAATAATTGAGTGATCAGAATCAAAAATTCGCTCCCGGTATTGCGTTTGTAGATTCATGCATTTGTAGTGGTGATATCTATATAAACCAGTAATAGCCTCCATGCTATGACAATCGTTTCGGCATGGTGGCTAAGATACTCGTTAACGGATCGGAAGGGGATCTGATCTTCCATCACTGGTGACCCTGGCCATGTAAAGAGAACCGCAGCAGTCATAACGCCATTTATCCACTGCAAAGGCAACCAACAAATCCGTCACACATGATGACGCAATCCACCAGCCATCACACACGATAACGCAACCCACAAGCCGTCACGCACGAATGACCCAACTCACAAAGCCGTCGCACTCAAAATGATGCAACTGCTCGTACGCTCGCCAGGAATATGGTATCATTCGTTCGCCTATTCACCGAACCACTGGCAGTGGTGAAGTGTGGCGGTGATATCTATATAAACCAATAATAGTTTCCTTGCTATTACGATCGTTTTGGCAAGGTGGATAAGATACTCGTTTTCAGATCGGAAAGCGCAAAATTCTAATCTTTCCTTCGTCAGATTCAAGTCATGTTGGCACTAAATTGAAAGGGCGCTGCACATTAAATCTGTCAAGGGTCGAATTCCTCATATTCGCATGGTGGGCAAGCTAGGCGAGTGGAGTGCCAGCCAAGGCTTTCTTTCTCATCATTTGACCGTGGTGTAAAATTATAAGGTTTATCACCGATAGTCGTCGTGTCATTTTGATTTACGAGGTACGTTTAAGAGAACTTGGTACCCCAAAAATCACAGACCTGTCGTTTTTTTTATTTTCATTTAATCTTATTCTTTGCATTATTATCTTTCAATTGATATGTCACTTGTGCATGTGGGAAAGTTAGAAGTTGAATAAAACTTCATTTGAAAACAAATTAGGCAATAAGGCCACGCACCCTTTTTAGAAAAAAAAGCTGAAAAAGCATTTTGATAAAAAAAAAATCTAATTTATAAAGAGAAATAATAACATTAAAAAAAAGAATGTGCAATATATAAAGCAGAATATTTCGAGGCAATACATACAATCATTTTTTTTTTTTTCTTTGTGAAATGTGTGCATGTAAAATTTTTAAATTAAGGCATTTTATATTAATAATTTTATAATTTCAGTTCTTATTCCTGATATATTTTTCATACAAATGTAATAATTTAATATTATAAGAAGAAAAACAGCTAAAATTTCTGTCGTGACAGAAAAAAAAAAATTTTTAACGTTTTCTTGAATTTTTTTTGTGCAATTGGTACTCGCTAAAAGTTGATCATTTATAAAAATAAGTGGGTTGGAAAAATATGAAAATGCAATTATTTTAAAGAAAAATGTATAACTAATATCTTAAAGTGGTATTTTAAGTTTAATTAAGCTTATAATAATTATTTTTTCAGAATTATAAACTTTAAAGTAGTTTTCTCAGTTTGTGTTTTTCGAAACCTTAGTGCATTCAAAATGCTACTCCTTCGACAATTATTTACCAATCACTTCCATTTTTTTTCCTGCGTGTTAAAAATAAAGCATGTAATAAAATTAGGGATCCGTTTTGCTATAAATTGAGTACTTTTTTTTTAAAAAAAAATAAAATGTAAGACATGTTGGCTTTTTCGTTGATTTTTAGCCTGTATATCAACATTTTTTTTTTCTGGGAAAGGAATAAAGTTATTCTAAAATCGATTCCTAAAGTTATTTATAGAATATCCATAAGAATATTATGAAAAAATTTCAGGTCAAAAAATTAATTTTTACAAAAGGAGTAGGCTTTTAAAATTTTTCCAATTTTCTTCAAAAAATTTAAATTTTTAAAATTGTGTGAATAATATATGAAAATTTTCATCTGGTATCATTTTCTTGAATAGAAACATTGTATAAAATGCTAAAATATAATTTTTAAATACGTAAAAAAAGAAATTTGCTCAAGGGGTACCGAGTCCTCTTAATCAACATGAGGGCTATTGGCAACGACCCTCTTAATTTTGAACCATGAACAAATGACAAAAGCTGCATCTGAGCAGGCACCCCTCTCACCAAACTTCCACACCATTCCCCGTTAGGACTTTATGCCTTGACGAATTTAACAAGCATTAGGCCATCTTCACGACGAATCTTCTGCGGTGTTAGGACCCAACAAAGCTGGATACGAGATCTACACCTTAACCAGTCGGCTACCCAGTGGCGTAACGTACATCCCCGTATCACGGAGGGGGGGCAGGACTCTAAGGGCTCAAAGCCTGACTGATGCCAAGTTCGATTTGGGGCTCAAAACCTGACTTCGCAGTAGGAAGTATTCTCCTACGCCACTTCCACTACCGCGGGCACAGTGTGTAACTAGCTTCCAAATGGGATATTTATGAAGTACAAATCAATCAATTCTCTTAATTTAAATTTCTTCCTAGTGTTTATGAGAATTGATAGCATATAAGTTTACAGAGTTTTAAAATCTTATACTTTCGAGGAATAGGCTTTTATTATACACAGAATCATCTATTTTTAAAAGAAATTATAATTTAAAAGCAAGTTTTTTATACGAAAATATAAAAGCACTAAATCTTCATCGTATCATGGCTGAGTTACACAGGAATTGTTCTACGACTTTTTTTTCAATAAATTTTATTCTGAAACGTCATTCGATCAGACAATAAAGAACAGATGGCATGCGTTTTTTATATCTTTCACTTGGTTAACATTGTCTTAGAAATTTAATAAGTGGTCTCTCAAAGGTTTTACTGTGTTTATACTCTATATTACGTTTCTCATTTTGTTTACGTCTCGATCGTAATCTCTTTCTAAGATAAAAGTGATACAATGTAGAGGGAAAATATGCTTATCTCGCATTATATTTGTACGGATGTTTAAATACATCGAATATGATTTGTAGAAGGATTAAAACTTGATTTCATCATGAGGTTATCATTAAGGCTATTTTCGGCTTATGCTAAAGAATAGGACTCAAATGATGGATATTTTTTCGTATATAAAAGCACTCAAACATTAATATTATATATTCTGGCTTCACTATCCTGTAGAGAATCACTTATTTTATCATACTACTCATTTTTAAGCGAGTTGGCACATTTTTTCTCTTATAAAATGTGTTTCTCATTTTTTTTTCTCCTATACCGTGATGCTAAAGGAGCTATCCCTTTACATGTTAATAGGAAAAACTAATTATTTATGAAATTTTCTGAAATTTTAAAAACACTATACTATAAACCAATTCATGAGTTTATATGTCATAAATTTTTATAAAAATTGAAGCATTTTTTTCTGTCCAAAATTGTGCTCCGCGCTAAGGTCACGCTCTTGTACATATTGTGAAAACAGCCTTAAAAGAAAAGTTATATACTTAAGTTGCTACTTACCTATAATCTAAAGGGCTGCGGTAGCTCAGTGGTCAAGGTATCGGATCATGACAGACATGTAATAAGTTCGAGCCCAGTACGACTAAAGACCCGCCATGTAGGTCAGCGATGCACGTTAAATCTGTCGAGAGGAATTAGGAGAGGGGATGCCAGTTCAGGTGTCGTCAACCATGACCAAGGTTCAAAATTACGTGGTCCGTCGCTAAAAGCCCTCGTGTTAACAGTGCGACGTTAATATTCACTCACTTTACCTATAATCTGGCGGATAAAAATTGAAATTCTTATAATTTTAAATCCTGGTATGAAATAATTTCAAGCGATTGTGATTTTAATATAAATCTTTGAAACAGCTGTAGCAAGTGATTGAGAGGAGAAAGTATTTTTGCGGTTGCACTAGCCATTACACAATCGCTTTGTTGGATATTTCATGCTGTTGTATGAATATGTACAGGGACGTCTTAAGAATACTTGAGGCCCTGGGGCCCTACACAAATGCAGACCCCACCTTTGACTCTTAAAAGTAAACAGTATATAGCATACATTGTCAAATACTTATACAAACAATAGCCCGAAACAAATAAATGTGCATGATTTATAATCACACATTCCAGCTGGACCAGCGATACTTAACCTGCGGGCCGCATGTGGCCCGCCAAGCCTTTTTAAGTGGCCCGGTGACGGCCCATTGCTCTGAGAAATTCACTTATTTAAGAAAATTGTATAAAAAATTTGGCGTGGGAAATTCTTTTTCTATAGATATAATATATAAATTTTGCTTTTTGTTGTCGGTATCGTACTTGTACGAATTGATATTCTTTTTCAATTTGGAACAGTTATATTTAGTAATAACAGACAACAGTAGAATGAACAGTGGGTGGAATTAATTTTTAACTATCTTTCATATCTTGCAAGTGAAAAATATTTGAAGAAATATATTGTTTCAAGACGATTAGAAAGTTGACTATTTTGTAGGGATAAAACAAACATGGATCAGTAATTGTTTTATTTGTCACGAAAGTGCTGTATTTCAAAAATACCTATAAACTGGAATCATTCAGTGACACTTTTCCTAGAAGATCTCTTTCAAGAAGTGATAAATAGGCCTTTTCTTGAATAATCCTTGCAACAGCAACAAAGTGTTTTGTCAGTGGTAATATCACAGCGGTAGCAAAGACATCCCTTGAAGTTTGTTACATTATTTGTTATCATATGAATCCGTTTACCGATGCATAAATTGTGAAGGAGTGTTTCTTAAATGCTTCTAATTTATTGTTATTAACAAAAATAAAAAATAATAATTTAAAAAAGCAAAACAGGAGTTATAATAAGATCAATTTTCCACATTTTAATTTTCCAAGTTTATCTTGATCTTAAAGCATTTCTCCTCCTCCATTTATCCTCATGTTGAGGCTTGCGTAAACTAACTAACATATGTATGCGGCCTGCGTGAAATGACTGACTTATGTATGTGGTCCAGCAGAAAAAAAGGTTGAGTAACCCTGAGCTAAACCAACTGCGCCTTTTGACTAAATGAGTAATGATGGTGTATGGTGGTCGGCCTCGACCTGTACGTGGACGATGGTCATCACAAGTAGCCAGTTGACAAATCGTCCGAAAATCCCAGTTTTTCAAAAAAAAGTTTTTCAGAGAATACAACCGGAAATAAAATCTGACTTTTTAAAAGAGTTCGAATTCTGATTTTCTTAAAGCTGACCCGAGAATGAGACGAGGCCCCCATTGCGGCCGAGGCTCTGTGCAAACTGTCCCATGACGTCTTTGACTATGTACTATTTTTTTAAGCTATTGATATCGAAGCCCTAGTATTAAGGAATCGATTGTAAAAAAGACATTCTTATAACCCTCGCATTTTGATTTAAAAAGGACAAGATTTAAGTTGCTGAAATGGATGTGTTGTGACGTCTTACGCGTTTTTTCTTTAACAAGTCCTTTGGGTTCTTTGGGCCAGAAATAATGGCAACTCTTTTCCAACCAAATCCAAGAAACGAGGTGAAGAGATGCAAATAATATAGGATAAATATAGGATCTTAGAATAAGCGTAATGGCAATGTAAGGGCATGTAAATGAATGTTAGACAATTGACGTGCGTTGTGGCAGTTGATGATTATTGAAGTTCGTCTTTCAAGATTTAAGCTCTACGTGTCGTGGATAAACATATTGGTGATCGATTAGAAGTTAAACGGCAAGCTACATACCATTTTAGATAAAGACAAGTTTATTATACAGAATAATATAAGGTAGGGTTGTTTACTTATTCGAATATTTGAAGATTAGGTGGTTCGATTATTGAGATTGCTCTGAATTATATTGTGTGTTGCGTATTGCGTCATAGTAGATTCTCTCATTAATTATTAATATTATATTTGTTCAAAAAGTTTAAGTTGAATATCTTAATAAAGTCATATTAAGATAATGTTTGATCCGAGTTCTTTCGCAAACCCTACACCTCTAGCTCACGCTGATGCTTCGAGGGATGTACTTCCAAGGGGAGGTATATCACAGTGTGTTTGTCTTTTACGCCCCCTCCCCATTTGGCAAAGGATTTCCATAAAAATCGTTCTTAGCGGATCTTTTCTCAACCACACACAAAGTAAATTTTGAAGTTTGAAGGTCTAATAATTTAAAATCATATTTTTCCCCTTTCAGCAACCCCTTTATGAATCGATATGCGCATATACGTTCTTGGAGGATCTCTGCTCAACAAAAAAAAGAAACATGCCTCCCAAATTTCAAATCTGTAGATCTTATAATTCTGGAGATTTTGTGTTCAGTGAATGAGTGTTTTCGTGAGTGTGTGAGTTGCTTTTCTCCTGTATATTTTTATTATTATTACTAATATTCGGTTAAAAAAATCACCAGAAGAAAAACATGCCCTGTTTATTTCCTAAATCAAATACTAGTACATAATATCAATGTTTCTGTTTCTTTGTTTTTTACTAATTTATGTTGAGTAAAGAAAGTTTGCATATTCTTAGGCATAGAGCATTGTTATATTACATATGTGTGCTTTTCTATCTATATGTCAGGCTTTCCCTGAGTAAACTCCAAGTGAAAGTATGATTACTTATGAGTAGGACCAAAAGGTTCGGCGATTACACAATGACCGTGGAAAAAGAGTGGTTATGTTTGCAGATTTATATCCAGCGTGTGGTTCTAATCTAGTCGAAAGTTCGAACCCTAGTATTCACTACAGACCTGCCTTCTAGGGAAGTTGATACGTAAAACTTGTCGAGAGTCAAAGTCCTCTAGTTGGCATGGTGTAGAAGTTTGGAGAAGGAAATGTTCTCTGTTATCCGAGATTATTCTCACTTAGTTCGCAAATAAATGTTTTTCATGATAACATTCTACAAATCCATAGAGAACTGTGCCTCGACTTACTAACCATCATGTTTCCCAGTTCAACAACAAACTCCCGTGTTTCAGTTCTACTTCCATCAAAAAAAAAGTTTTGAAGATCATATGTATTAATACTGATCAAGCTACTCTATCATTATAATGTTAACAATCTTTTCATAACATATTTAAATTGTTGAGTAGATTCCTTTAGAAATAATTTTTCCCTGTATAATACAGTGCAATGATAAAAGTGGGAATTCATTTTTCACTAATTTCAACTAATTCAACAATTTTCCCTCTCAAAGCTGGGCACGATCAGTTGTAATATATATATATAGAAAATAGTTTACTTTTTAAATCCAATACTTGCCCATTTCTTAAATTAATAAGCTGTTGTACTTGACGAAAAATGTCAGTGCCTTTGGTCGTGTCTTTAATAGAAACAAGACCGCAAAGTTTGTCGTGGTCCATCGACCGTGGGTGTTGAAGGGTTCGAGTAAGTTCAGCCATTTTTAAATTAACACAATTTTATTACCTATATCACTTAATTGACTAAACCCACTTAACTGAGAATTTCCTTTGTGATGGATCTATCCTCGATACTTCAATTAATCTTCTTGGGAAATCTTTGGGCTATCAGTTCGTGTTATTCACAAACCAACCCTTCGGAAGAAGAAAATCGTGATATTCCAATTAACTTACTATATGCAATCGAAGTTTTCTAGTTTGAATAGAGAGTAGGAGAGGAAATAAACCAGATTCAGGTGAGATCGTTACTGAAGGTATCATGTTTAAATTATTGTGATTAAGAATTTATTAGGAGGAAGTTTTTAAACACACGATAGTTCACTGAGATTAAATTGATATTAGATTAAATCGGATGATAGGTTAGATACTTTATAAAGCAAGTATTGAGTTTGATAGTCTCCTAATCCAATGTATATTACCGTCGTTGCTCCACTTTCATGGCTAGCATCGAGGCATTCGCTTACTATTATTAATTAAATTTATGTCTTTTCATTGTATGATAAATAAATAGAATGATTGGATCATGTCGAGTATTTCTTCACTACCTCCCACATATCCAGGGGACCCTAGAGAGAGGTGGCAACATGACACAGCTTAAATCACTAAACACGAGGAGCAATCAAACTTCCTAAATTAATTATAATAGAAATAAGCTAAGATCCTGGGTGCTCTCTCTCTCTTGCTTCCCCACTTGATTAATTTGTCCTTCTTGAATTAACTATTTGATCACTGGTCGCTATCACTGTGCTTTCTCCTATCTCAATTTTCAATCATCAGCTCATGTATTCCACGACCAGAATTTAATAGAAGCTTTTATTTACATAAAACCAAGGCCTTTGTACAAAAAGCGTTTTTCGACTGAAATCTCAGTTAAAGAAAGTATTTTACCCAAAATGATTAGTAGAAGCATAAATAGACCCGTTACAAGCTCTTCGTTGATTTTTGAGCTATTTGTTGATGCATATCCAATAAAAAATTGCAAGCCTACCTATAAAGGAGGATCGAAAAAAAAAATTTCAGAATTTCAAAACCTACCTACAGTGGCCACAAAAGTGTTGGTACACTTGCAATTCCTTATAAAATTTGATGTTTTCGACCAATATAAATTAATATATTGTAATTTTTTAAATCTGTAACTTGTTCTTAATGGAATGACATAATTTTTAAAAAATAGCATAACTATTTCTTTAAAAAATTAATAATCAAAAAGCTACTAAAAAATTACGCCACAAAAGTCTTCATACACTTAACTAAAATCTCAACTACGCTTTAAATATTGTATTTCTTTATTAATTTAGTACTTAGTAGAATATCTTTTAGTGTCCACAACTTTTAAGCGTTATAGATTTAATCAGTTTTTGTAATTTCTACATCGATTTTCCACCATTCTTCTGTGATTATTGTTTTTACTTCCCATTTTGTTTATATTTGTCACGTTTTCTTTTTTCTTACATCAGAATCTCACCAAATAAGTTCTATTGGGCTAAATAAAGTGTATGAGGAGGTGTTTTCATAATTTGGGGACAGTTATAGAGACACCATTGGCGTACATTGAGAGCAGTGTGCTTGGCGTTATTACCCTGTTAAAAAATTAAGTCGTCTTCAATAACCAAATTTCGGGTGGATAATTCAAAATCTCTCTTTAAAATATTTGAATAGAGCTCATGATTCACAATACCATTGAAAAATACCAAATTACATAATTCTGAGGTCATTTTACACCCCCCACGCCAGAACACCTTCAATTCAATGTTGAAGCATGGATGTGGAGCAGTTCTTGTTCCACATAAATTCCTAGAATTAAACTCCTTATTTTTTCATTTACAAGCTATTATAGGCTCATCGGAACCAAAAATGTTGAATTACCTGCCATCCCAATCAATTTGCTATCAATTTTGAATTTTCTGAAACTTAATCCCAAGAATCTAGTTAGAACAATAAAACATGGAGGGGGATGTGTTTTTGTGTGGGGGTGTAAATCGGCCACAGAATGAGGTAATTCAGTAATTTTTGTTGATATTGTTAATCATGAGCTCTATTTAAATATTTTAAGGAGAAGTTTTAAATTATACGTCCAAAATTTTGGTATTGGAAACGACTTTATTTTTTAACAGGCTAATGACGCCAAGCGCATTGCTCTCAATGTACGCCACTGGCGTCTCTCTAACTGTCCCCAAATTATGAAAATACCTCCTCAATCACTTTATTTAGCCCAGCAGAACATATTTGGTGAGATTTTGACGTAAAAAAGAAAACATGACAAATAAACACTAAAAGGACACTAAAACTGTTAGTGTCCACGGTTGTGGACACTAAAAGATATCCTAAGAAGTACTAAATTAAGAAAGAAATACAATATTTAAAGCTAAGTTGAGATTTTAGTTAAGTGTACGAAGACTTTTGTGGCGTAATTTTTAGTAGCTTTTTGATTATTAATTTTTTTAAAATATAGCTATACTATTTTTAAAAAAATTAATCATGTCATTCCATTAAGAACAAGTTGCAGGTATCATAAAAAAATTACAATTACAATATATTAATTTTTATTAGTCGAAAACATTAAATTTTATTAAAAATTGCAAGTGTACGAACCCTTTTGTGGCCCACTGTATATAGGGAAAATATGTCTCAAGGGGTAGGAAGTTTAGGTATTTGAGCATATTTGTATGCTAAACACTATTGTTAAAGATATATAGATATTTTAGAGCTTAACATTTTTTTTTATTACGATGAGAGGATACCACTAAACAGCTACAAGAGAACACATCAGGTGTTTTTAACAGCTTCTTTAGTATTAAATTTTTTGAAAAAAAAATTATACCGTGGAAAAATGACAGTAAACGATAAAGCAGAAGACGGAAAAAAGCTTGGATCGGACTAATTCCACGATGCGGGGAGAGAGAGGTTGAGTTAAAAAATATTGCAGTGTATAGATTGTACTACTCAACACTCATTTATCAGTAATCACCGTTTTTTTTAATTCTTTATATTGCAGAAAAATTTTTCATTTTGTGCCTAAAACCATCTAATCAGAATTAAGTCTGTTTCCATTTTTCGAAAATTGAACCTCTTTGTGGCAATATTAAATTTTAAAATTATTTTTCTTCTAATCTTTGCACCATAGAACAAGTAGGATCTAATTAATAATTTTTGTTTCCTCCATATAACAGGAATCCTTCCTACTGTCCAAACTATTTATATCGGTAATTTCATCGAGTGTAATGCTAATTGCTTTATTCGAAAACAAATTCTTTTTAACCTATTCTTTAACTATTTCGGCCCCCTCTTCAACGTCTCGTTGAACAATTCCAGCTCACAATGGCATTTCTTTAATTCTGTCAGTTTTTTTTTTATTTGCGAAGTCTTTAAACAAGAATTCGGAACAATTTATGAATGTGTGTGTGTGTGTTATCAGTAATTCATTATCTACAAACGATTTCCCGTTGATTTGAATGTGTTAAGAGCCTCATCAATGCTTGCCGATGTATCATGATTATGTCAGATAAGAAATATGTTTAAAAAATTGAATTTATGTGTGTGTTTTGTAATGTTTTCAGATTTTTCTTCATTTTGCAGTTCACTCTCATTTTTGTTTTGAGAAGTGTTGCTCAATATTTTAAATTCTGGTGGTAAAATTATATTTTTGCAAAATCCGGTACAACAGTAATTTTCTTTCCGCACATATTTGAGAAAAAAATAATCTCTTTATTTCTTTTTCTGTCTCTCCTCCTCTCTTTCTCTCTCATTTTTCTTTTTTTTTCTATCTCTCTCTTTCCTTCGCTCTTTCTTTCTCTCTCTGAGCATTTCGTTTATCCGTGATAATAATTTGTTTTAAATATTGTTAATTCTTTCTTTTCTATCAATATTTGCGTCAATGGTAGCGCGATATTGAAAAAATGCCACAATTTAGAACGAACTGAAAAAGCTAGTGTTACCGGATGTCTGTCTAGGAATTAAGGATCAACGGTGCCAAACTTACCAATTTCTCCTTGAAATTATGTTACAATTTCTATTTCGAAAAAATAAAAATGGATGCTCGTTACAACAACGTCGTAATCAAACAAAAATGTTGCTATTATTTATTTTCACTTTTTTAATGCATTCTTCAAGTGTTCGATTCATATTTATGTTTTATAATTTATTTGTGTACTTTCTACTTTGTTTGCGGAACTCAAGTGGATCACTTGAAATTATGAAATGGGTCACTAGGTGACCCGCAGGCCATATAAAGTTGCCAAAATTTAATCCGAATCATAACAAAGTGTACTTTAAATAGCTAGTGGCGTCATCTAGCAAAAGTATCCATAACTAAAACTAAAATAAGAATTTTTACCGAATTATAAATAATTAATCATACACAAATCAACTTTTTTAATTATATGAATTTATACAATAAAAAAAGTGATCTCGATAACACATTAAGTGCAACGCTATTTTTTTAATATAATTTTGACGTCTATGAATAAGTTTTATTTTAAAATAATGATGCGAAAAAGGTTCTGTTATTATTTTATTTTCCCCCTACACTTACATAGAAAGAGAATAACATTTCCAATTTAAGAGGGAACAAAGTAATAAAAACAGATAACTGATCACGTGTTTTCGAAGTTATATGCAGAAATTTATGTTTATTTATTTTTTAGTGTTACAGCACGGTTTAAAGTTTACATATTAAAAGGAAAACTTGCACCGACATATCTAAACATGGCATAGCACCAGTTTTGTAACGGAGGATATTAAGACACGATGCAGAGTTAGGTTTTGCCTTTAAGAAGACTTGGCACCCTAAAAATCACAAACCTATCGTTTTTTTTTAATTTTCATTTAATCTTATTCTTTGCATTATTATCTTTCGATTGATATATCACTTGTGCATGTCGGAAAGTTAGAAGTTGAATAAAACTTCATTTGAAAACAAATTAGGCAATTCAGCCACACACCCTTTTTAGAAAAAAAAGCTAAAAAATGCGTTATGATAAAAAAAATCTATTTTATAAATAGAAATAATAACTATAAAAAAGAATGTGTAGTATTAAAAGCAGAATATTTCCGAGGCAATACAATAATGTAATTTTTCTTCCTTGTGAAATGTGTGTGCATGTAAAATTTTTAAATTAAGGCATTTTATATTAATAATTTTATAATTTCAGTTCTTATTCTTGATATATTTTTCATACAAATGTAATACTTTAATATTATAAGAAGAAAAACAGCTAAAATTTCTGTCGTGACAGAAAAAAAAAATTTTTAAGTTTTTCTTGAGTTTTCTTGTGCAATTAGTACTCTCTAAAAGTTGATCATTTATAAAAATGTGTGGGTTGAAAACATATGAAAATGCAATTATTTTAAAGAAAAACGTATAAGTAATATCTTAAAGTGGTATTTTAAGTTTAATTAAGCTTATAATAATTATTTTTCAGAATTATAAACTTTAAACTGGTTTTCTCAGTTTGTGTTTTTCTAAACCTTAGTGCATTCAAAATGCTACTCCTTCGACAATTATTTACCAATCACTTCAATTTTTTTTCCTGCGTGTTAAAAATAAAGCATGTAATAAAATTAGGGATTCTTTTGCTATAAACTGAACACTTTTTTATTTAAAAAAATAAAATGTAAGACATGTTGGCTTTTTCGTTGATTTTTAGCCTGTATATCAACATTTTATTTTTTTTCTCGAAAACGAATGAAGTTATTCTAAAATCGATCCCTAAAGTTGTTAAGAACATCCATAAGAATATTATAAAAAATTTCAGGTCAAAAAATTAATTTTTACAAAAGGAGTAGAATTTTAAAATTTTCCCAATTTTCTTCAAAAAATTTAAATTTTTAAAATTGTGTGAATAATGTATGAAAATTTTCATCTGGTAACATTTTCTTGAATAGAAACATTGTATAAAAATGTTAAAATATAATTTTTAAATACGTAAATAAAGAAGTTTGCTCAAAGGGTGCCAAGTCCCCTTAATATTTTATAAATTTGTTCAATACGTATCTGGCGTCAGTCAGGTTTGGGGTCCTCTAGAATCTTGCCCCACCCCCCTCAATGCGCAGATGTACGTTACGCCACTGCATAACACTGATACTCTAGCGAAATTAATATCTCTATAAAAGTTGCCTAATTGTGTGTCGTACGATCATATTGTTTTATCATTTTAATATTTTATAAATTATTCAAAAAAAATTTGAGTGCTTGATTATTTTTGTTAAAATATTTAGGACTAAAAACCTTTGGTTTTGACTGACATAAATTAATTCAAAATAAATCATTAATTACCTGCAAAAATATTTCATTGTTTCCTTTCCACCCCTCTCTAATTCTTAAGATTTATTTATTTAACCCAAACAACGTTAGACATAAGCGTATATAGACCTCTTTTATGGAGAGAGAGGGTTACATTATGAAATACACGTTGAGGAAAGCGCCGAGTAGTAATCTCTGGTAAAAATTAAAAATCTGTTGGTCCATGAGGGTTGATTCCGCAGACCTCACCTTTGTGTATGACATGGACGTTTGATCATATCAGTTATTATCAGTTACTCGCCAGAGTGCTATCATTTTTTTTTTGTAATGGTAGTAACTAAGTGGTTACAGTCACAATTTCGTGGCCGGTGTAATCTATGTCGATTCGTGGGTTTGAATCCTGAAGCCAGTAAAGACCCTCAACGTAGAGAGGGAGATATACATATTCAATATCCACACATCGTTGTAATACATGAAAGTTTTTACAATTATTGTTTTATAGTATTGTATTATTAGTAAACCTTTAGAGGACGGCTGGTTGATCTGGATGCCAAAAAGGATAATCCTTTAAAAGGCGGCGCTGATCGGTGCAGCGACCAGAGACTTCTTTTCCCTCTAAACCACTATCGAATTAGCATGGAGCCTATTACAGTTCCGAAGCAGCAATGACTTGACCGGTCTATTTTGTAATCAGAGGGAAGGAGGATAAGAGTTCTCTATTTCACATTTATCTAGAAGTCCCTCGCTTTTAACACGCTTTTTTAAGTTTCACTTATATGTGATGGAATCTTCGGACTCGATTTTTACCCGCTTTAAAAGGTCAGACTAATTCGAAATTTTACACACTTGTCAAGGACCTATGACAGGGATGGCGCACTAGTGGCACGCGTGCCATGAATGGCACGTAACACAATATTTTGGCACACCGGCGATCAAAATAGTTTGTATTTTATTTCAAAATAACAAAGATCACTTTGGAGTATTACGAACAAACGCGAGTAATCGGTCGCAGTGTGGCGGGAAGCACACTCATTTATTCTTGTCTTGCCTTAGTTAGTACGTCGGAGACTACAATTGCTTATGATGCAAAGTTTGTCTACGCATAGCATAGTGAATTTCATTGACAAAATTGCAGTTTAAAGTTTATTTGTGTTATATTTACGGTTTTTAACTGTTATTTAACATGGCTAGTCCAGCAAAAATAAAAAGGGCAAGGTAATAAGTGTAACAGAGAATTTAAGGTCTAGTGAATCTAGAAATATGAAACTATCAGTAAAGGTGACAAAGCGGTATGTGTTTTATTTTCTGGAATAGTGGTTTGCAGAACATCGTCTGTAAAACGGCATTTTGAAACAAATCACAAATCCTCTTGTCAAAAAAGTGAACCACAGCAAAAATAAATAATTAATTAAAAACAGATTGGCAGATGACTCCAATTGAGCATGCGTTCTACTAAAAGTAATATCTTACAATCCTAATATAAGTTATTTGTCATCCACACACACAATCTGCAACAACAGAACTCCCACTAATGTTACTTTAATTTGTGAATTACACGTATAACTAAAACATTTACAACTATACAGTGCAAAAAGTATTTTTTCGTAGTAAATAAAGAGTTTTGTGTTCTTTTAGTATTTAGTTTTATTATTTCCCCAATAATCACAGGTCAAAATTATTTGATGGCACGTCTATACCTCAATAAGCACCTCTTTAGAAAAAATGACACGCTGATCCATTAAGGTTCACCACCCCTGACCTATGACAATACAATAATTTCAAAATTTTGTTCCATTGTCCTGATCAGGATCTTTAAAAATAACGATTTTAAGAATTTCTAGATTTGGCGACTAATTCACTATAACGTTTCCAGATTTGGCGGCTAATTCATTATATCGTTTCCAGATTTGGCGACTAATTGCATATATCATTTTCAAATTTGGCGACTAATTCCATACTCCATTTCCAAATTTGGTGACTAATTCCCGATATGGTGACTAAAAGATCCTATCCCCTTAAAAAGGAGCAACTCTAAAAATGAAAATGCTTGTTATTAATACAAATAAAACAAACAAAAAAGCGTTCTCTTTGTGAGAAAGGGGAAAAAATGACTAGCACATGTGAATAAAAATAATTTATGTTCTAAATATTTTTATTTTTACAAAGAAACGTGTTTAAAAGTTATGATAGAAATTAACATTATAGCAATACGTTTAAAAGGCGAAAACTTTAATGTTCGAACTGCTAAATATTTTTTTCTTTTGATAAAGCAATATGTTTAGAAGAGATGATACGAATTAACATTATAGCAATACGTTTAAAAGGCGATAATACGATTGACATTTAATATTTCTGCTTAACACACTTTTATTAGTTAGACCTGTATCTATAGAAACGGAATCTTTGAAATATAACGATACGGGACTCATCCCACGTCCCTTAAACGGAGAGAATAAATACACTTCTGACCCATTAATTAATATCCATTGAAGGGCAAGACTAATTCCAGCAGCCACTTAATTCTGGCTCCAAATATCAAACTCAAGGATAAATTCAACAAAGAATAACTGATAGTTTTAAAAACTAAAAAACAGGTTTTTATTGTATATCGAACTAAAAAATGAAAAATAAATTATAATATTTAAAAAAAACTAGAAAATACGCTTTTATAGTGAATCGAACGAAAAAGTGAAAAAATAATTCTTAATATAAGAATAAAATGATTAACGAGAAAATTGTGGTAAAAGCGTGGAGTGCTTTGTACTACCTATTTACACTAAATTAGCATTTAGGATTAGAAGTGGTAAGAAATTATAACAATTCATACAGAGCACCCCACACTTTTAACGCAATGACATTAAATTTCTCGTTAATCATTTTTATTCTTCTATTAAATTGTTTTTCACTTTTGTTCTATTCACTATAAAGAGTGTGTTTTTCTTACTTTATTTTAAAACTATAATTTATTTCCCTCGTATGCGCGATTCTTTTACAAGTTAATTTATTCTTTAAATAGTTATTTTTGTCAGTAGTTTCTGCCCTCTTCTTTACTCGGTTTTCTCATTTTTTCATTTTCAATTTGCTTGAATTTTTTTAAAAAATGACAAAACGAAAAGAGGACTCCCCACAAAAGAAATTAGGAAACAGTTAATTGATTTTGGAGTTGAAATTTTTGACAATTTTAACCGTAAGTTAGCAAATAAAAAATAGGATTTAAAGCCCTATCTTTGAATTTCTTAGCATAGTTGTTATAGATGAGTTTGTTTCCCAAGAGGAAACTGTAGTAATCTGGAGCACCCACAACTAACCCATCAAGCGAAAGCGTTACGTTATACTGGATATAATATGTTAAAATACCAATTAAACTGTGCGTCACGAAAAGTGACAGATTTTATTACAAAATTAAACACAAAGTATTAATTTTTAAAATGTTTACGCAAAAAAATAAATAAATAAAAGATTTAAACTATTAAAAATATATTTCGAAATGTCATCCAACTTAATATCGTTTGGTAAATTCTTTAAGTCCTTTCTCTGAAGCATTAAATAATTATTAAATCTATAGTTAGTATTTTCGTTATTGAAACGTCAGAAAAAACGCCTTTTAATCGTATATAAATAACAAAAAATTGGACAAGAAATGCATGAATTTGTCATAGATATACATTATATGTTTTATTATTTCAGATTGGGCCATGGGTAGCCTAGTGGTTAGCGCATCGGACTCCAGACCGGAAGGCATGGGTTCAATGCCCGATACCACCAAATTCCCTCCGAGTTCACACGGAGTACGTGCTCGTTAAATCAGGGGTCCAAAAGTCTTGTGAGCTGAATCACGAGTGCAGGGGAAAGGAGAATATTTCCCTACCATTCAGTTCCATGCCAAAATTGTTAGGTGGAGATAGATGGTGTCGCCATCTATCGTTCCTTTGGGGAAATTCGTCGAGCTATTTTGTACTGTCACTGGTGCTCAAGGCCAAGGCCAACGACAGGTGTACTTCTATCCCCTTGCCACGATCAATTTCGTGGGCCTCGTTCTGACAACGTCAGACAGGTGGCATTAACTGCAACAACAACACAACAGCAACAGTATTTCAGATTCATTTATAAAAGCAAGGTATACATTAAAATTTTTTTATTATTATTACAATAGATTTATAAAAGTGGAAGCTTGAAAAATCTGGAACCAAAAGTGAAGAGTCACAAATCCCGAACTCTTTCTTTAAAATTTAATTGAAATTAACGTGTAAAACACTCATTTTCTTTATACACGCTCATTTCAATTCAAAAACATAAGAAAAAATGCCACAATTTATACAATGCTTTAAAAAAAGAAAGAAATCCTTGCTTTTGTTACATATTTTACTTATACGCTGTTGCATTCTCCATTGTTGTCAAACTGAATTTTTTTTCACAATTACAGCTAGTTTTTTTTTAAAATAGAATATTTACGAAATATATGTACACTACAAGAAATTTTTCAAAATGCTTTAAACTGTACCTGAAAAGTATTGAATATATTTAAAACGTATTGTCTTATGGAATAATTTAAATATCAAAATGAAAAAAGAAAAAAATGTTTACTTCCTTCTTTTTTCCATAATTATTCGTGAGTCTTCCTTTTTGTGTGCAAGATAATACGTCCCCTTTTCAAAATAATTATGATAATAAAAGTAATATTCTACCGTTCAGAAGTGTTATTTTGTCTAGCAAAGGCGGGAACTCAAAAAATATACTGACAGCGCAGACGTTTTTCCTTCCTCATTGGAGTATAATCTACATTTTGTTGATACAATTGAATGACTAATAAAGAGTACTTCTTATATGTCGATAATTCGACAGCAATGTAAAAATACAGTATTTCAGAATTGAGCCAAATTCAAACGCAACGCTAACAATTATGTGAGGTGAGTAATTTTTAAATTATTCTTGTTCATTGGTTAGGTCTGAATATTGCTTGGTTTAAAAGTATTATTTTTCATATTAGTTATCTTAAAATAAGATTTTTAAAACATGATAAGTCTAAATGGTAATGTCGAAAATATATTCTTCCATCGTAGTTTGGCGTCATTACGATATATAGATGAATATCCTTTATGTTAAATTCCTTTTTTATGAATTGATTCGATGTTTGTTTATAAGTTAACTCATTTGAGGAATGAAAAAAACTAGGATTAGTAACAAATTTGAAATATTCTACATCATAATTTTAGTGATTTTAAATTTTGTTTGATTTAAAAAATTAGATTTAAGATTCCATAACTGAATGCTGAGTATTCTAATAAACAGAAATATTTACAGTAAAATTCAATTTCTAAGAATACCTCACGTTTATTTGTATATTGGAATTCTTATAGAACATTAAAGTTTGATGGATATATGTTGATCCTGATGGATATATGTTGTATTTTTTTAAAATTTTGCCTACGGAAATCTGTTGATAATAGGAAATTTGAGTATCAAAATTTGATATCAGTAATGCTAACATTACTGATATCAAATTGACACGCCACTTTTTGTTCTTGACATTCGCCAACTGGACCATAATATTTTGATATGGTTACCTTGATTTTTAACTTTGGTTTAGTGGTTGCCATACTTATTGCATTTGTTAAAATTTATTATTTTATTTATTTATTATAATTATTAATTTTTTTTTTTTTTTTTTTTTTTTTTTTCTGATTTTATTTTTTTTATAATTGGTTATTTATTATTTATTTTCTTATTATATATATTATATAAGGAATTATTTATAATTATTACCATAGTATATGCAATTAATATTTTATTGGTTTATACTTCTGGCGATATCGATATTTATTTCAGACGATTTAGTTCGAATTTTTCACAAACATGGAGTTCCATACTTTGCGTTGTTTGGATAGCAGCTGTCATCTCTTGTCATTTTTTCGAACTTGTATATTTCAGACATTATTTGTGAGTACTAGAATTTTTTTAAAATAATATTAAGTAAACCGTTTTAAATTTTATATACGAAAAGGATTGTCACATACGCACTTTCTAGCTACTTCGTTTTCTAATAATTCTAATTTTTATAAAAATTCTTATTCTTGATTAAGGTTTTGCTTATTTCAGTTAAAGTAGTTTACAGATAAGATAAGAAATTTGTCGGCCGTTTGTTTTATTGCGGATCTTAAGGTACAATTTTGTGCGGCCACAATCATAAATCTATCAGAAATAATTACTTTTCCTAGCAGCAAGTTGCGATTTTCCACTATATTTTACTTCAATTTTATTTTTAATTAATGCATTTTAAAACATTACTTGTCCGAAGATATTTATTAATAGAAATCGGAATTTCGGAATAAATTGAAAATAACACAAATAATAAATTGAATATTATTCGTGTTATATTCAATAATCGAGGACTTTGATTCATAACCTTTTATAGCATTTATCGTCATTTTTACATCCTGATAGCAATTATTTTTTCGGTTTTTCTTAATTTTTCAAAAGTTATTATTGTTTTTTCTTTTTATTTTTTCCGCATTCAATTTTCAATATTTTTTTCTTTCTTTTCCCGGCATTTCTTAATATAACTTGAATTATATTTCTTGAAATCCTGATACTCATATTTTTCCAATTGGTTCTCCAAAAAAAAAAAAAAAAAAAAAAGAATTACGTTTTTGTTCATTTAGTCTTTTTTGCTTCTTTTAAAATTAGAGCAATTTCTCTCATTTTTTAAAATAAGCTAATTTTTTAATAACTTTTCAATTGTAGCACTTTTAGAGTCTAAAATTTCAAAGTTTTATTTTGACGTTTTATATTTTTCTTAAATATTATCTTTTTACCTATTTTTATATGTATTAACATGTCTTAATCCATCTTCAGTGCAGCAAAATAATGTAAATGCGATTGAAGAAAAAAAGTTTCATTAATCAGTTGCACCAGTTCAATTTTAAATTAAAAAAATTTGAATATTTTGATTTTTTTTGACGTCACATTTCCATGACAGCAAAGCGCGTTTTTCAACCGTCTGCCGCATCTCGACGGAACGAGGAGAGGAGGGATAAATTTCTTTAATAACAAGGATTAAGAGAATATTATTTTTAAGTCCGTTACTCGTTACCTCTTAAATAACTGCGTGCGGAAAATTTTAAATAACCACTTGGAAGAAAGTAAGAAAAGGTAGAGGAGTTTAAAATAAGATCATGAGGGGTGAAGTTGCCATACTAAACGTGATCAAAAACTTACATGGTGCGGGGAGGTGGAATAATTAGAGTGAGTGAAGTCTTGAAAAAGAAAACAACTAGTGTAACAATAAAGCTCATTATAAATACATAAGAATTTTTTAATTCGTATCAGATATATTCATCCTTTTCAGAGCTGGGAAGTGTTGATTCGAGTGGTAAGAACTGCCCTAGGTCTTTTAGAAGAGCTAGGAATAGAATTGTCGTAAGCCGGGATATCTCTGATAGATTTATTTGAAATCTGTGGTAACCTGTTGAAGAAATTTTCTGATTGTTTTTTGATGAAATCAAGAAGCGGCGGAACATTAAGATCTTTATGCAATACTTCGTTCCTGCCAAGCCAAGGTGCGTTTGCTGCTCTACGCAGTTGAATGTTTTGAAAAGTGTGCAATCTCTTCAGAGGAGTAACTGCCACCCCTGCCCAGATGGTAGAAGCATACAGCATGATGAGGCAAAGAATGGTTTGTATTATAAAACCTTGTGCTTAATGCGAGCTTGCTCTTGGGAGAAATCAAGCGATTTAGAGTGCTTCTCATTCCAGTCATGTGTTTAGCAAAGTTTAGTTTAGCGTCAAGTATTAACCCTAGGTACTTATTTCACCAAATGCATGAATTATTTTATGAGTTGGAATTTTTTTTTTTCATTTTGTATTAGAAAAAAATGGATTTTTTTAAAGGACTTACCTTTTTTGTCCGAAACAGAAAAAGACTTCTTGTGAGCAGCGAATTTCGACGGGAAAAGGTGAAGACCATTATCAAACTTAACAGGTGAAGAAAAGTTATGATTGTGACTTAACGTGGGAGTTTTGAATAGAACAAGCTATTGCTTTCATGTCTCATTCAACTCATCAACACAGGGCATATTTAACGTTTTAACGAAAATGTTGCATTTGACGACGAACAGTTTTTTGTGCAACTCTTGATTGTCGGTTGTTGCACAGATAGAAACATGCATTGTTGATTGGAAACTGATTTGTTTTGGAGCCAATTACGATTCTCATGTAGTTATTGATAACTGAAACTAATATCAAAACTGATACATTTTCTAATGTTTTACATTGTTTTGAAACTTTGAAACATACTTTTTGCAGCAGGATGTAAACGACGCAGTATTTTCTTCTCAGAATAAAGTCGAAAAAGTACTCCTTTGTGAATCAGGAATCAAAAAGATTATCAAATATCTTTTAGTATTTTAAAATTTACAATTAACTGTTGTGTAATTATTTCCAAACTGTAATATTTTTAACTGTTGAATAAAAATCGTGTAATTTCTAACAATTGATATTGTTAGCATAATTGCTTACTATAGAATATCCAAAAGGTAATTGCAAAAAAAAAAGTTATTTTGTTTGGTCCCCAGTATAACGGATAACCTCGATTTAAACGAACAAAATGTTATGTCCCAAAATTTGTTAAATCGGGGTCCAGATAGATAATCAGTTTCGAGCAATTATAACTGCTTTAGAGAAACAATCGATCTTAATCTTAATATTTTCTTGTGATTTAACACCGCTAGACTATTTTCTGTGGGGCTATGTAAAGTCATTGGTCTATGCGGATAAGCCACAAACGCTTGACCATTTGGAAGACAACATTCGCCGTGTTATTGCCGATATACGGCCACAAATGTTGGAAAAAGTCATCGAAAATTGGACGTCCAGATTGGACTACATCCGAGCCAGCCGTAGCAGTCCTATGCCAGAAATCATATTTAAAATATAATGCCACAAGATTATCTTTCGAATAAAAAAATTCATGTCAATCGAATAATACATCTTTGTTTTATTGCAATTTAAAGTTCTATACCTCTAAAAAAACACCCTTTACTTGTGATTTCAAAGTATTTAAAAACCGTTGAAAAAAAGCGTCAATAACATTACCACTGTTAGTTGTCGAAACATTTTGATTTGTGTTCATTTCGAGCTTGAATTCATCATTCAAAAAGCTATGAGCGGCTCAGATTTTGGCAAACTGAAGTTAAAATCACCCCTCAAAATCATGGGAAGCGAGTGATAGTTTTCTTTAAAAAAGCAGAACCGCCCCGCCCCCCCACCTTCAGTATATAGAAAAAGTACAAAATGCAGGAAATCTTTAATTTTTTTTGTAAAGTTAGATTTCAAGAAATGTATGCGACCACCGAAACCGCTGTTTTCAAATAAGCTTTCTGTCACACGTATGTCCCCTAATATCGTTACTAACAATACCCGGTCCACTTGTTTGACGATAAGTAAATGTTCATATGAGGAGTCACGACATGTGAGTTTTTCTGTTTGCGATAGATCGCAATACCAGCTGCTATGCTGCTAGGTCGTTTAAACTATGCGCAGCAATCGAAGTTAGGTATCGAAACACTTTCGTCATTATCTAACCACGTCTCTGACAACATGAGTAACGAACACTCTTTTATGAAATAACGTCATCGAAATCTGTTTGGTGAGCCCTTTGACAATTGAGCGTAAGGATCGCAAGTTTATCCTGGGTGAAGTCTAAGACTTGCTGGTATGTGCGAAGTGGATTTAGAGTATCATTGGGTGGATGACCAGAGTATCTAGTTCTTCCGAGCTATAACCTCTTATCTTTAAGATTTTGACTGACTGACGAGAATTCACTCTTCCCCTTTGTTAGTAAAAAAAATACTTAAAAATATTAACGTTGATGGTTTAAGTGTTTGTTCTAATGGTAATACTATTTTGGTTTCATCGCTTTTCCAGTTCAATTTTTACAGTAATTCTAAATTAAATTAGTTTAGGATACATTTAATTTTTAATGTAATTGTTTTAATTTTGTAATTACTAATTTAGTTTAAGGCTGTTTTGCGTTTATTATTTTATGAGCTACCTGTGGAAGTGTTAATTATTGATTGTTTGATGAGAATATTGATTGTATTTAGATGATTACTTAAATGTTTTAATTTCTTTGTGGTGTTTTCGTTTTAGGTGGCATCACTTTTGGTAGTTTATTGGCGTTTGATATTGGTTTTCAATCTTAATGCTGATTGTTTTGGTGTTTGTTTTAATGTTGCTACTATTTTGGTTTCATTGCTGGTGATTTTGTGAAGGGAACGGAAAATTTGTTAATGTAGATAAAGGTCATGCAACGCCGGGTTAAGCGGAGGGAAAAGAAACAAAGAAGTCAATTTCGAAAAAGAAAAGTGGAAGTGGTGATTGATTATGTGAAGGGAAGGGAAAATTTCTTAAAGTAGAAAGGAACAGAGAAAGAATATAAAATTTTGTGTTCGCTTAGGAAGGAGTTCTAAGAAGATTAACGAAATTATATATAAAAAGCATGTGTACGGTAGTGATACATTATCGGGAACACAAGCTCATGGGTGGCATCGATGTTTCAGAGAAAGCAGGGAAAGTATCGAAGACTATAGAAGTTCTGGATGTTCGCAGACTTCCCGCGCGCCTGAGAACATCGAAAAGGTTTTTGAGGCGGTACGCGTAAGAAGAGGCTTCAAGCGATAGCGCAAACAGCAGAATCAGTTGGGATATACAAGGCCACATGTCAACAGATACTGGCTAAGGATCTGTACATGCATAGGGTGTGTCAACACATTGTTCCTGACATGTTAATCAAAGACCAAGAGAACAATTTGAATAGAAATGATGGGAGGCTGAATCTCTTCTGTTGGTAAATTTCCTTCCCTACTTGGCAGAATTGTTCCTGGAGGCGAGAAATGGTGAACTGCGAGTCATATTAAAAACATAAAAGCATCAGCAAATTGTAAGTTATAACAATCTCCACACAAGCAGAAATTCCCTCAAGATCGCTCTAAATGGAAGGTCATGCTACAGATGTTCTTTGATATCCAGGGCATTGTGTATCTTTTTTGTTTAAATAAGCGAAAACAAAGCCCATTTAACATTATGGTATAGGATGAAAACTGCGGAACATATTTTGTACCGGAAAAAATGAATCAATTCGATTACGAATAGGAGAAGTGATAGCAAGTAATGCTCTCTTGAACTGTCCATAGGTGTAAACAGGGTAGCGTTTACATAAATCATTAACTTGGTATACTTATATGTGTATGTGTGAATATAAAGCAAACTTATCAGTCAGAAATATATATTTTGAATCAAATTTCGGTTTCTACACACCACTTTTTTTAATAAAGTAAATAATAAAGTTTCATGCTATTGCTTTGGTAAACTAGATGTATGAATGCAAACTTTATCCTTTTAGTCGTAGATATCACTATTCATATAGTGATTAGTAAGATATTATGTAGTGCTTCCGTTTAAGTTTTATACATGGTATGACGAGAAAGATGCGCATATTGTAAGGTTTCAGTCATTTAAAGCAATGTTAATTGGAAATACAAAGGTGTTTTTACAGTAATAATCATTTAACAACGTTTTTTTTTAAAATACATGCAAGTATTATTTAAACAGTAAGAGTCACATAAAAAAATTGTTTGAAGATTCATAAGCTAATAATTTAATTACTTAAATCCCGCAGTCAAGGTTATAATAAATAAATGTCAAACTCTCTGGTTTTGCTGAGTGTTTGCGATTTTTTTCCAAAATATTCGGAACAACGTAAGTAATTTTTTTATCATCACTGATGTTAGATGTAATGGACATTTATTTGTTATGGAAATAATCTTTTTTCCTCATTATAAACAGCAGATTCTTTTGGTAATACATGCTTTGTATTTCGGGAAGAGAAACGATCTTAGAAACTCATTTATATCGATACTCATATCCCTGTATCTATATAAAAATTCACATCTCCTTTTCTTATGTTCTAACTTTTATGAATAAAAATAATTTTAGAAGGAGAGAAATAAATAAAAATATAGAACTTTTTTTCCTCCTGTAAAGAAGTCACGAGAATTTTAAAATAGCTAGAAAGAGTCTTCTGTACTGCAGCGCCACCTGCATAAATTTCAAGGCAGGAATTGCCCGTAACTCAGTGTTTCTCATACGGGGGGCGCCATCATATTGAAAAGTGGAAAATAAAAGATAGTTTAAAAAATTATAAATTTACTAAAAAGAGACAAAACATGCACATTCTGACAAGAATACTGTAAAGGCTTGGCACATAGCGTAGTTGGAGTCTTGGCAGACAGTGCACGATAGACCAGAAAGAGGACGCTGCTGTGGACTGTTTTGTCCATTGAACGGGAGGGGGAGGAGACGGTGGTTTCGAAGATGAAAATGGGCGAAGATGCCTGTAGAGCATGGGTTCTCAAACTTTCACTACTGGCGACCCAATTTTCAATCATAATTTTTATCGCGCCCACCTAAAAATAATAATGTATTGAATGCAATAATAATGCACTTTGGAGAAGGGGGCGTTAAAGCTACAATACGATCATAATTATAAACCGTACAAATTAACAAGATAAGTATTAAATTTTGTAAAGAGTGTTTTTTTTCCAGGTATAGAAGTTTAAGTTGGCATTACTTTCCAAGATGGCGACCGATTTAACAGCTGTCAAGTGATTTATTCTCAGTTTGGTTTGGCAATTCATCAAAACGATCCTCAAGCAAGGCGTAGATTAGTCGAATGGGCCCAAAACGAGATTACCGTTGTTCCCGATTTTCATAAGCGAATTTTGCTTAGCGATGAAGCGCACCTCTGGTTGAATGGCTACGTCAACAAACAAAACTGCCGCATTTGGAGTGAAGTTAATCCACAAGTGTATGTCGAAACACCGTTACATCCAGAAAAACTGACTGTTTGGTGCGCTTTTTGGACTGGTGGAATCCTTGGTCCGTACTTCTTCAAAAACGACGAAGGCCACAACGTTACAGTCAATGGTGATCGGTATAGAGCCATGATTACTAACTTTTTCATTCCTAAATTGAACAATCATGATGTCCAGGAGCTGTGGTTCCAACAAGACGGTGCAACATGTCACACAGTTCGTGCCACAATCGATTTATTGAAAGACACGTTTGGTGACCGCCTAATTTCACGTTTTGGACCTGTGAATTGGCCTCCAAGATCTTGTGATTTAACACCGCTAGACTATTTTCTGTGGGGCTATGTAAAGTCATTGGTCTATGCGGATAAGCCACAAACGCTTGACCATTTGGAAGACAACATTCGCCGTGTTATTGCCGATATACGGCCACAAATGTTGGAAAAAGTCATCGAAAATTGGACGTCCAGATTGGACTACATCCGAGCCAGCCGTAACAGTCATATGCCAGAAATCATATTTAAAATGTAATGCCACAATATTATCTTTCGAATAAAAAAAATTCATGTCAATTGAATAATACATCGTTGTTTTATTGCAATTTAAAGTTCTATACCTCTGAAAAAAACACCCTTTACTTATTGAATTGTAAGATTAAGTTTGAAATTTATTTACAAGCATTTGGCAAAAATTAATATTTTGTTTCCCTTTGATTCAATTCTTCCTATGTATGCTGTAAATGTGATAAATAGCAAGGTCTCCACATTTTTTTTTTTTTTTTTTTTTTTGAAAAATGGTCATGATTAGGCGTTTTATCGTGTAGCAGAACAGGTATATATTAAATCAAGATTCTTACGTTTTGCCGTGGTGTGGAAGGGGGTCCGGCTCAGTTCTCGTCCTCGTTACTTGATCGCCCTTTAATTACGAGGTCCGTCTCACTATTTTATCTCTTATGTAACTTATAAATGAGACACTAATAATTTATCGATTCATCTATATTTCCTAAAAATAATTGATTTAATAAAATAATAAAATCGAATAAAAAAAATTCATGTCAATCGAATAATACATCGTTGTTTTATTGCAATTTAAAGTTCTATACCTCTAAAAACACCTTTTATGTGTTACTTTTAAGTAGTATATATTTCTATTTTTTATTTTTACTTTTTAGTTCGATTAACTATAAAAGCGTGTTTTTTTAGTTTGTTTTAAAACTATAATTTATTTTATAAATATTTTTACTATACACGATAAAAATCACAATTTCAGTGGATAATTTAATTAAGAGAAAATATACTTATACCCACTTTTAAGGACTTTTCAATTTTTCTTTGAAAATTTGAGAAAAAAATCCAATAAAACTAAAGAGAAAATGTTCCAAATGTGCGTGTCCTTAATAAAGGACATAAATCACAGACACTTTTCGCTAACAACGCAGGAACTTTATTTTCCAGCAAAACTGTCATATTTTGTAGTTTTGATGTCGTTTGATGATCTACAAATAGCACTTTGAACTTTTTCTTCCTTGTGTCTTTTTGACAAGACGAAGTGCTACATTATGGCTTCATAGTTTTCTTCATAAAGATCTTTAGGCAGCATTTGAAAATTTCAAATCAACTCAAACGTTTCATGTCTAATGCTTTTCTGATATTTACTTTCGCTATCTTGATTAAAATGCATTATTTCAGTAGGTTCTTCAATTGCTTGTTCAGTTTAAACTTCCTTCAATAGAGATCACAGATGCCCATTTTTTTTAATATTCTGCTCATTTACATTTATAAATCATAATAAGTCGTACACAACACATCAATCAAAACCACAAAATTACAACTTCCCTAAAAAAAACGACGGAGATGACCATACCAGTAAGTTCGAAGGTCAGCTAAAGTAATATTTTAGGTTAAAAGAAACGTAATAAAACAATCTCTCATCGTGGGATTACAGCAAAGTAAACTAAATATTTTTTAATTTGGTTATAGCATCAAAGATGGCTAATGAGCGTTTGAAGTGGAATCTTTTATTTTTGATGATCACCAGATGATAAAAATAAATTATATCAGTGTAAATGTGTATTTTTTTATTATGTCAGAAAGCATTTTGTTTTACTTCATTCCAAAAAATTTTTTAAACCTTTTACTTTCAATATGCTCGCACCCCCCTCGCAGTGTTACCGCTCCCTCCAGGGGGCGCGCCCCACAGTTTGAGAAACATTGCTGTAGTGCCCTATGTCATTTATAATAGTAAATAGATTTGGAAATATAGTGATCTGTATGTGTGTGTGTGTGCTTTGAAGAAAAATAATTAAAAAAAAACGCTAAAACCGGTAAAGAAGATTGATATTTAATTCAGCTACATAACGATACTACAGTTGGTGGCAGCTTCGCCACGTATTTAAAAACATTGCCTTTAACACAGTGCTTCTCAAACCTTCAGTGCTGGCGACCCAATTTTCAATCATAATTTTTATCCGGCCCCCCATATACAACAATAATGTAATAAATGCAATACTAGTGCACTTTGACTCTAAAACTACAATACGATCTTAATTATAAACCATGCATCTTCACAAGTGTTAAATATTGTGTATGTTACTTTTAAGTAATATATATTTTAAGTAAATTACTTTCAAGTAATAGAATAAATATTATGCTATTTTTCTTTCTCTAATTTTTAAATTAGAACAGATTGCAAAATGATATTTAACTAATGATTTATTCCTTTCATCATCCATTTCTAAAGGTACAAACATCATTAGAAAAATAGTCTAGTCTATGTTGCTCTCTATCATATTCATCACATTTGTCGACCGTTTGCGTGAGTCTGGGCAACCTATCGGACGTCTGCACAAAACATGCAAAAAAGCTGTACCTGGTACAATTCCCAATTCCATTCAGTTTTAGCCGAGTCGATACTTCTATAGCCACCGAATCTCTATTGAATGTACATTTTATAATTTACGCGTTAGTTGTAAATTACGGTATTAAGTATTTACGGTAGTAGATTAAAACAAAATCATAGATATATTTTTAAGTCGTAGAAAACATTCGATGATAATAAAGTATCTACAAGTACACAGAAGAGCTGGGTTCATAAAATTAAATCAAGGATATATTTTAAAGAATACTTAAATTTTGGATTTACTATTACTATTACGGAAAAACCCTGTGTAAAATTTACATGTGTACGTACTATGTGTTAAATTTTACAAATCGGAAGAACAACATGCGGAAGTTGTTTTTAAAGCCATAGAAAATCATTTAGTCATGTTGGCATGGAATTTTAAAAAGTATTTTCTTGCAGAGGACAACTTGATAGCAAGTTACGATTAGGTTAGGGATTCATTTCGCAATACTCCAGAAGGGATCTCAACTGCCGAAGAAGAAATCTTCATAAATTTCACATCCAGTGCCATAGTTAAAAGACAATTTTGAAATAAATAGCTCTTTGAATTTTGGGCAGGGGTGGATGATGAATTTTCTGCATTGAAAACAAAAGCATTTCGTATACTATTACCATTCTCAACATCCTACCTTTGTGAAACCGGAATTTCTGCTGTGGCTGCTTTGAAGACAAAATATAGATCTCAGCTAAATAAAAAAAAGAAATCAAAGTGTCAGTTTATAATATTAAGCCTTCTTTTGAAAACCTTTGCTCTGCAAGACAAGCCCATGGAAGTCACTAATAATTATTAAACTTGTACTTATACTGGCTGAAGAGTACCCACTCATCATACCAGTTTATTTTTTTTAAAACAAAAATAATACATTATTTTGGATATAAAAGCTGAATTGTAAGGAGAGTAAAACCAAGTGCATGACAATGTATACAAAAATGTAAAATCCTTTTTTGAAATGAATGCTCATATTATAAATAGTTCTGAACGAACTGTAATTTTAAGCCTCTCAGAATTACCATTTAGAACTATTGTTACATAAGGAAAAAGAATGTTAAATTCCACGAATATTTAAAGCGAGAAAATTTGAAAATGTTTTAGCCCGGGATCAAGTGTGCACTCGATACTAACGTTAATTTTTCCGCGGAGTGACTCACTCCAATCCTTTTTTTTATAATTATTTTTACTATACACAATAAAAATCACAATTTCAGTGAGTAATTTAACTAAGAGAACATATACTTACCTATTTCAATGACTTTTCAATTTGAGTTTGATAATTTGAGAAGAAATCCAATAAAACTGAACTAAATTGTTTCAAATGTGCGTGACTTTAATAAAGGACACAAATCACAGAAACTTTTCACTAACAATACAGGAATGTTATTTGCAAGCAAAATTGGCATATTTTGTTCATGTTATTGTAGTTTTGATTTCCTTTTATGATCGACAAATATCCTGTAGAAATTTTTCTTGCTTGTGTCTTTTTGACAGTGGGAAGTGTATCTTGCGGTACACTTACGGCTTCATATTTTTCTTGATGGAGTACTTTAAGTAGCTATTGAAAATTTTCCTTTCATTTCATGTTCATTGCTTTTTTCAAATTTTTTTTCGCTATCATGATTAATATGCATTATTTCAGCAAGTTTTTCCCTTGCTTGATCAGTTTCAACTTCCTTAAACAGAGATCACAGATGCCCATTTCTTTTTTCAAACTCTGCTTAAATAGTCGTTCAACTCAACAATCAAAACCTGTTGGCGGTTTTACCAGCAGAACTCTCTAATATGCTAGCTAGAGAATCTACCGAAAAGGGAAATAATTATGATTTTGTAAAAGATCTTGTATTGAATTTTGTACAAGTTGAACAGCGAAAAGTTGAAACGATGTTTTTACAGACGTCAAAAATCAGCAGAGAAGTCTTGGAGAAATTATGCTCGAGAGCTGAATAGTTATGTCAAAGAGTGGATAGTTAATTCGCAGTTTAAGTTTTTCGAGCAACTGAAAGATCTATTATTCACTGGACAATTGAAGGACCGTTTCCCAGCTGAAGGAAGAGAGCATTTTCTAGTGATGACTGGATCAAGTTAAAAGCTCCCCATATAAACTTGCAGAAAAATTAGACTAATATGAAAGCATCAAACAGAGTTTCCGAAGAAAAATCCCTAAGAAAATTAGTTAAAAATTCCAAGGTGGCATAAATTGTAGTAGCTGCTGAACAAAAAAAAACCCCTAAAGATTTCAAGTTCAAATTTCAAATAAAAGTGACGCCGCGCACGAAAAAATTATAAGAAAGACTTTGAGAAGAGAAGACAGCTTCGATGCTATGAATGCGGGTCTTATTCACATCTTAAACCTCAGTGTGACAGGTTAAGGTGTCATTACATCTTTAAAACGTCATTTTCGTCGACGTTTTCGATTTTTGAATTGCAATGGTATTTTAAATATGAACTTTTTCCGTAAAATGGTTTCTAAGTTTTGTTTCTATCTTATTTAGAACTTAAGTTGTGGGAGTTTGAATTTTACTCGAAAAATACTTTTTGAAACCGGAAGTACAAGTCTGCATTCCGGAGGTTGAAAAAATGTCTGTTCACATTTTTATTTTTCAAAGTATCGTTTAAATATGCAATAGTAAAAAAATTTATATACTTTAAAATATGAATTTGAGTTTTCAGAATCTTCAAAAATATAATTGTCAACAGGTTTTTATTTATATTTTTATCTAGAATCTGGCAGGAAAATAGAGTGCTTTATTGTTTATTTATATTTGCTTATGATTGCGTACCTTGTTATAAGTTTATGTTTAATCCCCTTTTTTATTGCTGAAAATTTTAATTTTTTACATTTAAAAGGGGTAATGCTAAACGTAGAATTAGTGCAAAGAGAAAACGCCAATTTCGGGGTAATGGATCTTCCAAAAAACATTCAAGAAATAGCAGCTCAACATGTACCAACACTAGTACTTCAAAGATTAAAATGCCTGCTCTCTTTGATGAAGAAATAGCAGAATATGAACGTAAACCACTTACTGGTAACAGAATAATTGATGTAGAAGTCCTTTTAAATATGTTTTTACAACTTTGTTGCCCAAGATGTTTTCAAATGGTACCACAAGTTTTTGATATGGTTCAGGTCATCATGTAATAACAAATGAAGAGCTTAAAACTATTTTTAGCTCAATGAAACATCGATGTGAAGCAGTAATTCAAAATAATGTCTACCTCATTAAGCACTGATACTTTACTGCTATCATCAATATCTACTGTATATCGATAATTATTGCAGTATAACTGTTTTCGTTTTGCAGATATATAAATATTGTTTATTTGTCTCCAATTAAGTATTAAATACTCTTTAAAATGATATAAAATACTTTGCATTTTGTGCAACGAAAACATTTCTATAAGCATACAAACTTAAAAAATATGTCCACAACTTTGGCCAACACTGTATATACAATGCCCCTTAAATCCCCTAACGCCACTTTGGTGCACATTTCCGCAAAATGCGTTCTTAGCGGATCTCTAATACACTGCTCAAAATAATTAAAGGATATTGCGGTTTTAGGTGGATCTTGTGGCTGGGAAACATTTTAGCTGATTGATACATGGTCGACAGACGTAGTAGGTTTTATGAGAATAAATTACACATGTTTGGCAGAAAAAATGCATTTTATTGCGCATTTGTGTACAAAAGGGAAAAAACACAATTTGTGCATATGAGAAAAAAAGAATAAGAAAATGTGTTTTCTTCAAAGGAAATCATTTTCAGTAGGGGGTATATGGTTTCCACGGACGGCCAGCAACGTTGAGTACCTTTGAGGCATGGAGTCAATGAGGCTATTAATCACGAGTTGGGGTATTCTGTCCCACTCTTCCAGAAGAGCGCTTTCCAGTTCTTGGAAAGTATGTGGGGATGGTTGGCGGCCAGCAACTCGTTTTCCTAGAGCGTCCCAAACGTGCTCTATTGGATTCATGTCTTGAGAACACGCTGGCCATTCTATTCGTACGATTCCTTCCTCGAAAAGGAAATCTTCCACCAGGTTAGCATGATGTGGCCTGCAGTTATCTTCCATTTAAATGAAGTCATCTCCGATTGCTGCAGCGTAAGGGACTACAATAGGTCTGAGGATCTCATCCCTATATCGACGAGCAGTCAGAGGTCCATCTCGAATGATGTAGAGGTCTGTGCGCCCGTCAATGGAGATGCCACCTTACACCAACACTCCCCACCGCCAAATCTGACACTTTCGAGCACGAGAGAGAGAGAGAGAGAACGCAGGATTATTCCTATTGCTAATGTCCCTTCAGATGAAAATACGCAGAAAATCCGGATGAACATAAAAATGGGACTCGTCAGAAAAAAGAACATTGCTCCATTCATTTCTCCTCCAGTTCACATGCTCTGTTGCCCACTCCCTGCGGTCGCGACGATGCCTTGATGTTAGTCTAACACATACCATCGGTCGGCGAGGATACAGACCTACACCATGGAGCCGGTTTCGGATATTCTGAGTTGAAACCGTGGTGCCAGTAGCCGAGCGAAAGTGTTGTTGGAGAAGAGTAGCGTTCATATTTCGGTGTCTTGGAGCCGTTAACACTAAATAACGATCTTCATTGGGCGTTGTTGCCCATCTACGACTTTGTCCTCGTCTTCGGCCTGCCCTTCCAGTTTCCAAAAAACGGTTCCAGATCCTGGAAATCACACTTTGTGTCACTCCAATGGCTTGCGCTACTTCGGCTTGAGTTTGGCCTCCTTCTAACCTACCAACAACTCTCCAAGCTTCTGAATCGGTTAAATGACTTCGCTGAGACATCGAAACAAAGCAGTCACTGAATGCCGATCATCCTTGTCTCCATTTCAGTTGAACGTCAAATTTCATTCGCTGTCGTTGAAGTGACATTTTTGACGTCGAACTCAAAATTAGTATACTCCACAGTTTGAAAATCAGAAAAATTTGCATTTGTGAATCTCTTCTTCCATTTTCGGCAAAAAGAATTCGCTCATATCTTTATTTTATATAAAACTTACAATATCCTTTAATTGTTTTGAGCAGTGTATATGAAAGGGGAACATGATTCTAATCTCTCTCTCTCTCTCTCTGTGGGTTTAATAGCTCCTGAGATAACGTAATGAATGGTTAGTCTTACGTTCTTTTGGTTGGGCATAAGGGCCACTTGCAATCCCCAATCCCATATCTGGCGGTGAATTTGATGCAGAAGGAAGTTTTCATTTTCATGCTTGGTAAAGTACTTCCTGATTGATCGAGTCAATTGTTTGATAAAAGTTCGTACACGAAGATAAGAAGTTCAAGTAGAAAGAGAGCCAAAAGGCTGCTCGCCTTTTTTATGTATAAGAAACCTGTTAGTGGGGCTGTAGTTATACATGTTGGGGCTCCGTATCACTAATACGCCTCTAATGGAAGTACCTACGCTCCGGCTCTTAGAAATAATTGGCTCAATTATTGATAGTAAATTTTGGAAAAGTTGTGGCAACATTCGAATAAAATTAAA